>JAIFGZ020000421.1:0-600000 GCA_019925245.2 Oryza australiensis | reverse complement strand
CTCTATCCAAATTGTTAAACTTGACCATGTTCTTCCATCTTCCATAAGGGTCGAAGTTCTTGGCTATAACTTTATGCCGACAAATCAGTACCTTAGGGGATTTTAATGTGGTCGGCTTATACATTTGAATAGAGTTCAGGGGCTATTATCAGTGTCTTAGATATGGGATACCTCATACTTGTGTATTAAGCTCAAAGGGGCCCATCATATACCAAAAGTCCTATATGGAATCAATCCTCGTATACAGAAGGTGTTCTGGGTAAGGAAAGAGACAAAAGTCTTACTTGGGCACTACAAGGTCTACTCAGATTGTATCCATACTTAATTACCTACTTTTACTTGGACACCAGGACACCTCAGGATATAAATATAAGACCTCCTAGGAGGAGAGGGGACAGATCAAGACAAGCCAACACAAGCGAAGACAAACCCATAGCGTGTCACACCCCAATTTTTGTTCGGGATTAAAAATGACTAAATAATGTATTTCTAGAAATTATATTAAAAAGGCCAAGTAAATTATCAAGTGAAATTAATAAGGAAATTGAAATTTCCTTTAAAAATCATGGCTGGAAATATTTTTATAATATTTCGTGAAATTTTGGAGCTTCAGAAATAATTTCAATATTACTAAGTTCATTTATGCAATTAAATTAAATGAAAAACAAATTAAAAATTCTATTCCTATTACTGGGTCATTTTGTCCCATTCCAAAAAAGTCTAATTTGTGTCCCCTCTCTCTTTCCCGCGGCCCGACCAATTGTGTCTCCCCAGCTCGCGCACAGTCCATTAAATTCATCTAAAATTGAGCTCTACATGTTTAATTACTTTCCACGTACCATTTATTTGGTTTTTATTAGGTTTTTTCTCGTTTTGTGTGCTAGCATGTAACTCCGCCATTTCGGAAGTTTGCGCTCGCAAGGAAAAGAGTTTGGAAGATTGTTTGAAGAAGCAAGGCAAGTCACACATTTCCCTTGAAGCATATTGAGCCTACTTTACAAAATGTTTTACCGTTTGCAAATAAATTACATGTTTTGCTAATTACATGGGAATTGGGAGTACCTTCTTGCTTGTGCCATGTTTACTTGACATCCATCCTTTGCCAACCTAGGTGATAATTTGATTAGCTTGAGTCACTTATGTTGACCTTGCTAGAATATACGCTTAGCCATGCTTAAATGCCACTAGCTCACTTAATGGGATAATCACATTATTCATTCGAGTATCTGACGAGCTACGAGCTCGAAACATATGGCCATGCTTTATTGGTCATAATTACCCCACTAAAATATGACTTAATAGTGGGCTATAGGTGCATGGTTTTGTTTGTCGCATCCATGGCAATTAAGGACTAGGGACCGGTTCATGGAAAACCCTGGAAGATTTACCGTACTTACTACAAGCAAGAATGGGCAATTACTGGAATTATAGTGTAGCTTTTCTCTGGGCCGACGTACTTACGTAAGGGTGGGCGTGATGGAGTTTGGATGGACCGGACAAGGTCTATGCGGCTTCCGTATTCATCTAGCAACAAGAGGGGCTGCCTACCCTGACTTAGGGGTAGGGGCGAAACCTGCGGTGTGGTGTCGCTTGGTTAGGGGGAGTTATGCGAAGGGTCTTGTCACAATCTGTCACACCCGATATTTCTATCCAAAATTCCAAACGCTTACATGTGTGTAAACCCTCGTACAGGAATTAGCCGAGGCACACAATAACAAAATTGATAATAGAGTACAAATCACTAATTGAGTCAATAAGTTTATTACAGAGGTAGATGTTAGTGATATGCCCTAGAGGCAACATGGAGATGTTGGATATCACGTCAATGTTTATGTATTTATGAATAAAGTGTTATTCGGTTCCATGAAATAGACATCTTGTATTGATCAATAAGTACGTGACTTATTTATGAGACTCTTTATGTATGAATCTATTTCTAAATGATCCTCGATCATATATCATATTGTTGGAACAAATATGATTCTAAGATCGGCATGTTTATTGATTGATGATCATGTCTCATAGATCATGGGTATGGAGATACCAAATCAATAAACATGGACATATGTGTTGGAGAACACATTGTTGGATAGACCCACCATGAGACACTACAGGAATTAATGTGCCATTAGTTGGTCTCGGGTAGTGTTGGTACAAAGTCCTTAGATCTGAGATCACCATGGATTCCAACATGTGTAGTAGCCTACTTTGGGACTACCAAACGCTATTAAAATGCGGGTAGTTATAAAGGTAGTTTTCGGGTTTGCTATGAAACATGGAGGAGGATGTGAGTGATCAAGATGGAATTTGCCCCTCCTTTGGAGAGATATCTCTGGGCCCTCGAGGTAATGGATTATGGAAATGCATGACCATGCTATGTTGATTGAGGAGTCAATCAACGGACGGATAATCCAATACGGTTCGAGTGAATGGTTAAGCTATTGAAGGGATGGCACACATCTTGCCTATAGCTTAACTGGTATCGTGAGGCAAAGGGATTTGTGTACACATTACAGGTTCGAGCCGATATTATATTCTTGTATACTATGGTGTCAATATGTGCTGCTAGGCGCCATGTGCAGTCGGCTGAGTTGGACTCGAGCCGACGGTCGGCTAAGTTAGACTATATCCAAAACCGAGTATACCTGAACCTACGGGGTCGCACGCTTAAGGGGATAGAATAGATATTCGAGTTGGACTCGGATACGGCTCGATCGGATAGGGATCCGATCGGATAGAGTCCTATGGGCTTACGACGTATGGGCGGCCAACTCTATGAGATACGGATGAGATCCGATTCAAAATAGAGTCCTAATCGGCCACTAGTCCCGTCGGCCAACTCTATATAAAGGAGGGAGGGGTGGAGAGCTACGATATGTCAATTGCATCGCGTGCAACGAAGTCGCCGAGATCAATCTCCACGGAAACCCTCCCCACTTTCGAGCCAAACCCTAGCCTTGCATCGCGTGCTAGCACACGGGTGTACGGCGTTCTATCCCGGACGTGTGGATACCGGTAGAGCGCTGCTACGTTGCGCGCTGTTGATCGGCTTCGGATCGGCTGCAATCGGAGCGATCGGCTGCGGTCGGGCGCATCGGAGCGAGGCGTGAGAACGCGGCCGGACGACTCGAATCGGGCGATTAGCGAATCGGCTGTCTCCGGGAATCGGCTACACTTCTTGGATCGGATTGCCCGATTGGCTATTCCGCGCACTCTACTCCAATCGGTAACGATCTATCGGCCCTTACTTGCAAGTGTTCCTGGTTTGCGCGGTTAAAAGTTTTTGTTTTCGGCTAGCGTAGCCTCCGCGTAATCCTTCGGTGGTATCGAGCTAATCTTGCTTAGTTCGGGTTTTAGATTGGATCTGGAACAAGTTTTGTGCACGGGTTGATTAGATCAATCGGTTTTACGGGATTTGTTGAGGAGAGTTAATGGTAATTGCGTTCCTTGATAGTGTATCGGAACGGCGTAATGTGATTACGTCGAAGCAATTTCCATATAACTCGGTTTGAGTTGGGTTCGAGATAGCGTTCCTTGATAGTGTATCGGAACGGTATAATGTGATTATGCCGAAGCTATCTCGTAGTCCGATCTTGTTAGCTGCCTCGCGCCTACGCAAACCATCTCCCTTGATAGTGTATCGGGACGGCATAATATGATTATGCCGACATGGTTTCCGTAAGCGAATTCATAGATTGGATCTATGAATTTCCGTAAGCGGGACCGCCGTGTGCGTACCCCCTTATAGGTCGTCTCGATGCCGTAGCTCTGCGATAAGTAGAAAACGTTTCTACGCCTAACTTGTTTTTGCAGAGAATGCTTTGAGATGGTATGACCCTATTGTATGTATGAGATGTATGAGATGCATGTGATGCATGTAATATTCTTTCATATGTGCAATCCTGTAATATTCTTTCATACGTGCAATGCTTGTAATATTCTTTCACGACTGCGAGTCGATGTAATCTTCAATTAGAGCTTCTATAGTAGTAGCTTAGTTTGAAGAAATCAAGCATTCGGCACTCGAAAGAACGGTGATGAAGATGGAGATCCTCTACACCGGCATGGAGATGGAGATCACCATGTGAAGGGGGCCATACTATTTCACTATATGCTATTCTTCTTGCTTTCATATGTGATATGTTTGTTTGATAGGATAGCATCCCTCGCAAAATTAAGTAGTAATGATGCCCTTCCAAATGTTGCACCCGTCACCGTTATGCTCGTCAATGGTGGGTCCACCAAAGCGAGTGCCATTCTCTATCATAACACGAGGGGTATATGTCGACATATACACATGCGGGAACATTTGGATTACTTAACAAGGCTATCAAAACAGTTTTGGGCCTTGGGGCATAGGTTGGGGCCGGGGCATGGAGATGCCACACCAACAACAAGAGTCCCATAGAGATGTGATTAGCAAGGAGTTGCTTACCGATGTTATTAATCTTCTAGCGGTGATGCCAAAGCTCACTAGAAAATTAATTAACATGTGGATCTTGACCCAATACGTAACCTAGAGGGAAGGTGGAAAATACGTAATGGGAGTCTTATGTTAAATTGTTTAACAAAAGACATAGCATAAACATTGTGCTAAACTTTGCTTTTTCATTTGTAGAATAAATGGCGGCTAATACTACATCCAGTACTTTTAATTTGCGATCTATTCTCGAAAAGGAAAAATTAAATGGAACAAACTTTATGGATTGGTATCGCAACTTGAGAATTGTTCTCAAGCAAGAGCGTAAGGAGTACGTTCTTGAAGTACCTTATCCGGATGATTTGCCTAATAACGCCACTTCAACGCACGGAGGGCTTATGAGAAGCACACTAATGATGCCCTAGATATAAGCTGTCTCATGCTTGCTACAATGTCCCCCGAGCTTGAAGCAATATGAGAGCGGCGATGCTCACACTATTATTCGGGGATGCATGGCATGTTTGAGAACCAAGCTCGGGCCGAGAGGTTCAACACCTCAAAGTCCTTGTTTGCGTGCGAGCTTGTTGAGGGAATCCGTCATCCGCATGTGATAAAGATGATTGGCTATATCGAGAGTCCGAAAAACTAGGTTTTCCCTTAGCCAAGAGTTGGCTACGATGTGATTCTCCGTCGCTCCCTCCGAGCTTCGAGCCATTCATATTGAATTATCACATGAACAATATGGATAGAACCTTGGCTGAATTGCATGGGATGCTAAAGACAGTGAGGAGAGTATCCAGAAAAACGGTCATCATGTGATGATGATGCGAAGGCAAAGCGCAAACCACTGTCAAGAAACTTTGCACCAAGAGGAAGTTAACTCCCGATGAGATCGCGAGTGCCTCTAATGCAAAGAAGGGCAAGAAGGGGTCGGCGGCATCGATGCCGTTTGCTTCTATTGCAAGGAGACAGAGGCCATTGGAAGAGGAACTGCAAGAAGTACATGGAAGATCTCAAAAAGAAGCAAAGTACGACTTACGCCGGTATTAATGTTATAGACATTAATCTTGCTACTTCACCTACGACTCTTGGGTATTTGATACCGGATCGTAGCTCATATTTGCAAGTCGTTGCGGGGAATGAGAAGAAGTAGAGGATTGAGAAGGGGCGAGGTGAACTGCGCGTCGGCAATGGAGCAAGCGTTGCTACGGTTCTTGTCGGCACGATACCACTTCATCTACCTTCGGATTAGTTTTGGAATTGAATAATTGTTATTGTGTTCCAACACTATCTCAAAACGTTATTTCCGCTTCATGTTTGCAAGCGGAAGGATATGATTTTAGATCAATGGACAATGGTTGTTCAATATATCTCGAGAGATATGTTCTATTTTCATGCTCCATTGGTGAATGGATTATACGTTTTGAATCTTGAAGCGTCTCCCATCTATAACAAATACTGAAAGGCAACTCTCTAATGATATAAACCCCACGTTTATCCGGCATTGTCGCTTAGGCCATATAAATAAGAAATGCATGGAGAAGCTCCATAAGGATGGATTGCTTCACTCTTTTGATTTTGAATCATTTGAGATATGTGAGTCTTGTTTACTTGGTAAGATGACAAAGGCACCTTTCACGGGACACGGTGAAAGAGCAAGTGACTTGTTGGCACTCATACATACCGATGTATGTGGACCAATGAGCTCAACGGCCGAGGTGGTTATCGTACTTCATTTCCTTTACCGATGACTTTAGTAGATATGGTTATATCTACTTAATGAGGCATAAGTCCGAATCCTTTGAAAAGTTCAAAGAATTTCAGAATGAAGTACAGAATCATTTAAGGAAAACAATCAAGTTTCTACGATCGGATCGTGGAGGGGAATACTTGAGCCAAGAGTTTGGTAATCATCGAAAGATTGTTGAATTGTTCCACGATTGACTCCGCCAGGGAACTCCACAATGGAACGGAGTGTCCGAACGGAGAAATCGCACCTTGTTGGACATGGTGCGATCGATGATGAGCCAAAGTGATCTTCCGTTATCCTTACGGGGATATGCTCTTGAAACAGCTACGCTCACACTAAATAGAGTTCCATCTAAGTCGGTTGAAAAGACACCATATGAGATATGGACAGGGCAACCCCTAGTTTGTCTTTTCTCAAAATTTAGAGATGTGAGGCTTATGTAAAACGTTTACGGTCGACAAGCTCACACCCAAATCGACAAGTGCTTCTTTGTGGGATATCCTAAGGAAACTAAGGGATATTACTTTTATAATCGGGAACAAGGCAAAGTGTTTGTCGCCCGACATGGTGTCTTCTTGGAGAAAGAGTTTCTTTCAAGAAGGGTTAGTGGGAGCAGGGTGCATCTTGAAGAAGTTCAAGAAACACCGAAAACGTTTGAGCGACCACGGAACCACAACGGGAGGAGCAAAGTGTTGCGCCACCGGTTGTAGATACACCAGGCCCACGGAGGTCGAAAGATCACGTCGTGCGCCCGAGTACACGTGCGGAACAACGTGATATATTGTTGTTGGACAACGATGAACCTAAGACCTATGAGGAAGCGATGGTTGGACCCGATTCCAACAAGTGGCTTGGAGCCATGAAATCCGAAATAGAATCCATGTACGACAATCAAGTTTGGAACTTGGTTGATCCACTGATGGTGTCAAAACCATTGAGTGTAAATGGGTTTTTAAGAAAAGGCCGATATGGATGGAAATGTTCACATCTATAAGGCGCGATTGGTGGCGAAAGGTTTTAAACGAGATTCAAGGAGTTGATTATGATGAAACCTTCTCGCCGTCGCAATGCTTAAATCTATTCGGATTATCCTAGCGATTGCTGCATATTTCGATTATGAGATATGGCGATGGATGTCAAAACGGCTTTCCTGAATGGAAACCTAAGCGAGGATGTATACATGATACAACCTCGGGGTTTTGTCGAGCGAGAATCGCTGGAAAGATATGCAAGCTACGAAATCCATTTATGGATTGAAGCAAGCATCTCGGAGTTGGAATATTCGTTTTGATGAAGTAATCAAAGGGTTTGGTTTCATCAAAAATGAAGAAGAGCTGTGTTTACAAAAAGGTCGAGTGGGAGCGCAATTGTATTTCTAATCTTATATGTAGACGACATATTGCGGATTGGAAATGATATCCCTATGCTAGAATCTGTCAAGTCTTCATTGAAAAATAGTTTTTCCATGAAAGACTTAGGGAGGCAGCATATATATTAGGCATTCGGATCTATAGAGATAGATCCAAGAGGCTAATTGGATTAAGCCAAAGTACATACATTGACAAGGTGTTGAAAAGGTTCAACATGCATGATTCCAAGAAAGGTTTCTTGCCCATGTCACATGGCATTAATCTTAGCAAGAATCGGTGTCCTCGGACATATGATGAGCGGAATAAGATGGCTATGGTTCCATATGCTTCGGCAATTGGATCCATCATGTATGCCATGCTTTGTACACGCCCGAGATGTCTCGTACGCTTTGAGTGCTACGAGCGAGATACGTCGAGATCCGGTGAAGGTCACTGGATGCCGTAAAGAATATCCTTAAGTACTTGAGAAGAACTAAGGATATGTTCCTAGTCTATGGAGGTGAAGAAGAGCTCGTTGTAAGTGGTTACACCGATGCTAGCTTAAACAGACAAGGATGATTATAGATCGCAATGCAGGTTCGTGTTCGCCGAACGGAGGCGCGGTCAGTGGAAGAGTTCCAAGCGGATACTTGCTGATTCTACAACGAGAGGCCGAGTACATTGCTGCTTCGGAAGCGCAAAGGAGGCTGTTTGGATCAAGAAATTCGTTTCGAGCTTGGTGTGATGACTAGTACGACGGTCCAATGTCTCTCTATTGTGACAATAGTGGAGCCATTGCGCAAGCCAAGGAGCCGAGGTCACATCGAAGTCCAAACACATACTTCGGCGATATCATCTCATTCGCGAGATAGTGGACGAGGTGATGTCAAGATATGCAAAGTGCACACGGATCTCAACATAGCCGATCCGCGACAAAACCTCTCCCTCAACCGAAGCATGAGGCGCACACAAGAGCAATGGGTATTAGATACTTACATGATTGACTCTAGTGCAAGTGGGAGATTGTAAGTGATATGCCCTAGAGGCAACATGGAGATGTTGGATATCACGTCAATGTTTATGTATTTATGAATAAAGTGTTATTCGGTTCCATGAAATAGACATCTTGTATTGATCAATAAGTACGTGACTTATTTATGAGACTCTTTATGTATGAATCTATTTCTAAATGATCCTCGATCATATATCATATTGTTGGAACAAATATGATTCTAAGATCGGCATGTTTATTGATTGATGATCATGTCTCATAGATCATGGGTATGGAGATACCAAATCAATAAACATGGACATATGTGTTGGAGAACACATTGTTGGATAGACCCACCATGAGACACTACGGAATTAATGTGCCATTAGTTGGTCTCGGGTAGTGTTGGTACAAAGTCCTTAGATCTGAGATCACCATGGATTCCAACATGTGTAGTAGCCTACTTTGGGACTACCAAACGCTATTCCGTAATCTGGGTAGTTATAAAGGTAGTTTTCGGGTTTGCTATGAAACATGGAGGAGGATGTGAGTGATCAAGATGGAATTTGCCCCTCCTTTGGAGAGATATCTCTGGGCCCCTCGAGGTAATGGATTATGGAAATGCATGACCATGCTATGTTGATTGAGGAGTCAATCAACGGACGGATAATCCAATACGGTTCGAGTGAATGGTTAAGCTATTGAAGGGATGGCACACATCTTGCCTATAGCTTAACGGTATCGTGAGGCAAAGGGATTTGTGTACACATTACAGGTTCGAGCCGATATTATATTCTTGTATACTATGGTGTCAATATGTCTTGCTAGGCGCCGCTGTGACAGTCGGCTGAGTTGGACTCGAGCCGACGGTCGGCTAAGTTAGACTATAACCGAAACCGAGTATACCTGAACCTATAGGGTCGCACGCTTAAGGGGATAGAATAGATATTCGAGTTGGACTCGGATACGGCTCGATCGGATAGGGATCCGATCGGATAGAGTCCTATGGGCTTACGACGTATGGGCGGCCAACTCTATGAGATACGGATGAGATCCGATTCAAAATAGAGTCCTAATCGGCCACTAGTCCCAGTCGGCCAACTCTATATAAAGGAGGGAGGGGTGGAGAGCTACGATATGTCAATTGCATCGCGTGCAACAGAAGTCGCCGAGATCAATCTCCACGGAAACCCTCCCCACTTTCGAGCCAAACCCTAGCCTTGCATCGCGTGCTAGCACACGGGTGTACGGCGTTCTATCCCCGGACGTGTGGATACCGGTAGAGGCGCTGCTACGTTGCGCGCTGTTGATCGGCTTCGGATCGGCTGCAATCGGAGCGATCGGCTGTGGTGGAATCGGCTGTGGTCGGGCGCATCGGAGCGAGGCGTGAGAACGCGGCCGGACGACTCGAATCGGCTGATTAGTGAATCGGCTGTCTCCGGGAATCGGCTACACTGTTCCGGATCGGATTGCCCTGATTGGCTATTCCGCTGCACTCTACTCCAATCGGTAACGATCTATCGGCCCTTACTTGCAAGTGTTCCTGGTTTGCACGGTTAAAAGTTTTTGTTTTCGGCTAGCGTAGCCTCCGCGTAATCCTTCAGTAGATAGTTCCTCTCAATCAATAAAACTCTACAGCAGCGAAAAACAAAACTAGCGTTGACGACTCCAACTACACAAGCACATGACCAAAGCTAAGTCTACTCCTCTAGACCTCCATCTTCACTGTAGATCTCCTCTGATGATGATGGTTATTGCAAGGATGAGTACATGGAATACTCAACAAGCCACACAACAAATATGTAAATGCACAGGGATTCAAATAATGGTAATAATAGGGTTCAATTTGCAAAAGCAACATTTAGCAAAATTCCAGAAGTTGATAAAACAGTAAAGTAATTAATCAATATTAATAAATAACACTGAACATCAACCCTATGTTGATCAGGCCCAAATCCTTTCCAAAATAATCAACTCTGGTTACACCATTATAAGTCCATAGTCTTATCAAATCATCTTAATTATAGTTGAACTGTGATATTAATCATGAAAAACATTGTTTGGCTCACCCATAACCGCGGGTACGGCTATTCAAATAGTTTTAACTCTCATCAGAGGTATACGAATTTACCCACAAAACAAAATCTCATAACATGTTGCCATGCGCCTTAATACCTCCATGGTACCTCGGAAAGAAATTATGACAAGACCCTTCGCATAACACATCCAACAGAATGACACCCACTAAGCATCTGTCTCCGACAGGAAATGGCCAGTTATCCAACAGGGAGACTACTTAGTGCCCAAAAACATATATGGACTTAATTGACTGCCACCTGTGGACTTAATTGTTTGTCACGATTAAAATTAAAAACAAACCACCATGGTGTCTCTGCTGAACTTATACACTACAAATCCAGTTGCCCATTCGGCTTGTGGTTAGTACGATTAATGCTTCACAAGAGTAGCTCGTGAACCGGTCCTTAATTGTCATGAGCACGACCATAAAAAACACCACACCATGTGCTTACAACCCACCATTAATCAAATTTTAGTTGACCATTAATTCATTAACTAATCAATCATGATCATCATCATGAGCTACCATTAATTATCTATTAAGGAGATATAAGTGAATCATTAACTTTCCTACATGAAATGACACTAAAGTTTCTAAGCATTGCTAAGTAATTATTCCTAGTATCTAGTTAAATCATTATATAAAGATTAACTAGTAAAATTATAACCCATAGGATAATCAAGTCATATTGGCCATAATATTGGGAAGTAGGCTCAAACCACCCAATGACATTCGAAGATAAAATCACTTTTGAAATAAATAGAAAATTTAAAACTGGGATCAACATGCTCAAAGGAATTGTTTAGGCTCTGTGTGACTTGCCTTGTTGTTCTTCAAAACCTTCATAGACTCCTGCAGAAAAGACGGCCTCTCCAAAAACTTCGAAAACTAAAGCGAAAAGGCTACAATCAACAAAACAACACAAAAACACACATAAAACAGTACATGTGGATATTTTTAGTGTGTAGATCTTGATTTTAGACAAATTTAGAAATTTGAACCACCTAAAACAGAGCTAAGATGAATTAGTTATAAATTTTAGAAGTTTAAACTGATTTTAATTATTTTTCTAGAATTTTATGATTTATGATGCAATAAAGAATTATTTTGAAAAGGAAACTCGGTATTATGGTGTCAGCCCTGATCTAGTCCACGGTAGACCAAGTTCACTGAAATGGTCCACGGGTCCACAGGAAACCAATGGCTAAGATCGATCTAATCTAAAACGAACGGCTTAGATCAGATCGGATCTGATCCGATTGGATCAGTTATGTGACAAACACGTGGACAACACGTAAGCGCTGGCAGAAGAGCTGGCACTGACGTGGCTCCGACGTTGCGACAGCGTGGCTCACTGGCGGCGAGTGGCTCGAGTTCTTATGGTCGCTGACATTCTAGGGCACGGCGACGGCAACTAAGGGCACCAACGGACTCGGCTCGGCGCGGGCATCTCACTGAGGGCTTCACAACGATGAACGGCGACGACGACGAGCTTGAAGTGGCAGACACGCTCGGGTTGTTGACGACGGTGATGTTTCGACGCTTCCCGATGGTAACCAAGCAGCGGACGAGATGCTCCTTCACGCAAACCCAACGATAGCAGCAACAACCTCCGGTGATGACCGACGGCGGCTGGCAACGCGACCGAGGTCGACGGCGGAGCTCGAATCTAAGCGCGGCGGCGGCTCTACAAGGCACTGCGAGCTAGGGTTTGGTTCGGGATCGAAAGAGGACGGCCGGGAACACTATTTATAGCAGCGGATTGGGCAAGACTAAGCCCAAATTGGACGGAAATGGGAAGGAAAGTTCTAGGGTTTCGGGGTCCGAATCGATCTCGTGTTCTTCCTCTTTCCAAATGAAATCCGAAGAACTTCCAAAAGAGAAAACGCAAAGGGAGATCAAAAGAACAATTCCCCTCTGTTGATTTGGCCGGAGAAGGAAAGAATCACCAGAATTGGAAAGGGGATGGTGTCGGCAAAGGAAAGAGGGGTGGCTGGAGGTAAACGACCCTGACAAGCGGGTCCCACCGTCAGTGACCAAACGAGAGAGAAACGGCACGGCTCGGCTGGGATGCACAAGAACGGGCCGACTCAGCTAGGTTTCGGCTCGAGGAGCAAAAACAAACTTTTTAAACCTTTTTCTTTTTAATAAGAAGTGAACTGATATTTCATTTATTAAAAATACTTTCCTAGCTCAAACAATTCCCAGAAAAATCTAGAAAATACTTAATAAGGTAAAGTATTTAACAAAATTTTATCTTGTATATTTTTATATGAGATTTGTTAGAGAATTTTTAATTACTTTCTTATAGAATTTTAATTCCTTTTTCTAAAAATGAATTAAACAACCATTTCTAACATTAAGCGATTTTTGGAGCATGACAATCACTCGCATAGTAACGTGTCACGCATGGCACGGTGACATACGGTCGATTATTTCTTGTGGGTATAGTTGTACACCTCTGATCATTGTAGAACTATTCGAATAGTCGTGCCCATGGTTATGGGCGACCAATCAGCTTCACCGTAATTAGTCCCACACTACTAATTAAATTGGCTTAATAAACTGGTTTAGTTCAGGTGGAATGGTTAGGCCTGTTCAATGTGGTGTAGCGTTGTTTAGTGGAGATTTAACATTGACTCAATTAATCAACATTTTTCTCTTTTAAACTAGAAAGGTTTACAACCGCCTTTATAAAAATAGCCACAAGCTCCTCTTTCTCTTCCCTGCACGTCTGCATCATTGGTGTGGCTTGTTGAGTACAGTAGTTATACTCAGCCTTGCTATTTCCTACATTCCAAAATTGTAGTGTTTTTTAGTCGAAGACGGAGTTTGAAGACCAAGACTCATATCCCAGTTGAGTTTTCTGTGGAGTGGGTGAAGCCCCGTTAGGATCGTCCCTTTTCGCTCTGTTTTCTTTTCGGTGTGAGGACTAAGTGCATCTGCTGTAAGTATTTTACACTTTATTTACATTTGGATCTATTTATTAATTTGTTATTTTGTATACCCTGGTTGATTCCTGGATAAGGATTTATACATAAAACAGTCTGAAAATTTAGCTAAATTTTTGGGTGTGACATAGCGCCACAAAAGCCAGGGTAATCTCCAATCTCGCCGAATTCTTATTTGAGGAAGTCAACTGCCGCTAGCCGTCGATTATATGTGAGAGCTTTATGTCGCTAGGCTGATAGAGACTAGATTACGTCATCATCAATATTGTACTCGTGAGATATTGATATATAATGGTAACATCGGCTTTGTCCAACAAAAGAAAGGCTATTACTCATAAGCTGAGGGTTTGAACCTATATAAAAATCTCTGTCTCCATTTCTTTTATTGTAATCTCACGTATACTCTGATACTAATAATTCTCATACTTTATAAATACCTTGTCAAGTACAATTAGTCCTACATCCTTGTTTTGTACTGGGAACGAAAACAGCCCCCCGTGTCGCTCTCACATAGGCGGCGGAACCCATCCCACACAACCGCTAGTTTCCCCTGCACTACACCGCCTCGCCACCGCTCGAGCCAACTTTCGAATGTCCATGCAGTGGCGAGAACAACGGCGACGGGGCCTCTTCGTGGCTCCCTGACGAGGACATTTGCTCCCAGATCTGGCACATGCTCGTTTGTGGTGGTGATTGGGGCTTCCCCTAGTAGGCGTACGGTGGCAACATGGGGCTCCTCCCGGGCCCGTGAGGCAGAGGCGAGGGGTCCTTCCTGGTAATAACATAACAATAAGGGTATAGTGTAGCTATCGTAGGTGTTGACCTCAAGTTTGTAGCCACATCATCAATCATAGTTATCTTTCAGTAAAAGATCAGACAAACCAAAGCCACATCATATGGCACATAACAGCCTAAGATTATTAATTCTAAAAGTGAAATTATATATATAAACCCTTCGGTGGAGAAGTCCATATTTGTTCAACTATAACATTAATTCGATTTTAGGTTGACATTGAATCGGCTGTACACTAGTTAGTAGCTGTTGGTGGGTGAGAAAACGGAACGGGCATAACTAATCACGTATTAATTAATACAAATTTAAAATATGAATTTGTTTGATTATTTAAAAAAATATTTTTCATAAAACAAGAGTTTAAAATACGTGTTAACGGAGACTGGGCCTTAGTCTACTCAATATTGGTTCCCAACTCTTCAAACCATCCATATCTTATTTTCATACTAGGGCTAATTCTCGATGACATGGTACCGCTTAGCATCCTAGTCGATAAATTAAAATCAATAAAATATAAAATATAAAATATGAGAGAAAACAAAAGGAGGCAAGACTAAGATGTATGTTGTAGTATTTTTTTATTTTTTACATGTTTTTATGGTCATTATTACTTCCTTCGAGCTGATAATACCTATGATAATATCTATCATTACGACATTTTGAAGAAAGATAATCAAAATTTTAACAATAAATAATTTCTAAATTGTTTATTAAAAATATAGAGACCATATACTTAATACTATATATTTGTTTATATATAACTATAATAAAAGTAGTGATTAAAGTTGTTTTTACGAGAGTATTAAATAGTACGTTCATATCATCATTATTTGTCATTATGAACTCCATTTACCGCGTAGGTGCCACATCATTAAAAAATATAGTTTAAATCTTTACTATTATAAAAATTTTACTATTATAAAAATTAAAAATATTTTCGCTTGAATTTTGATACGTCATACATGTTCAGTTGATAGTTGATTATATATGGGTCATATCTAATTTGACGTGAGTCTGAAATAACTGTTATATCTCTCTATTATAGCCCAACCCCTCCCTCTCCCCTCCCATTTCCAGCCCAACCCAAACCAACCGCCCACACCATCCCGTGTGTCTCCACTCGACGCGCGCGCCCTCCTCCGATCAACGTCTTCTTTTCTTTTTTTCTTATGATAATCCTGATCCTATTCCTCTTCCAATCTCCTTTCTTTTTTCTCCTTTTGTCTTTTTCCTCCTTTTTTCTCTTTCAATTTCTCTTTTTATAAATATTTTTCTTTTGAATTTATCAAGGTATGCATGCGGCAAGTTTATTACTTATTAATTGAATAATTAAAATTTAATTCTTTGGTCAATAAGGTATAGCAAAATACGTAAACATCAACTTATAAAATAGTCATCCGATCGATTTACAAGGTTATAAAAAGGTGTACATAAACGATTTTTTATCTTTTATCATGACACATAAAGCGAGTGCAATCGGGTTTAATGTTACTAGCAAAATGCCCGTGCGTTACAATGGAACGACGACGCAGGGAGGGAAACAGGCGGAGGGCGAAGGTCCGGCGACGGCACGGGAGCTCGGAGCGGCGACGGGAGGGGGGCGTAGGCGCGACGCGGGGCGCGCGCGGATGGGGACGGAAGAGAGGGACGCGGGAGGTCTTTTTCATCCAAGCTCTCCCTTTCTTTTCAGCATTGGGACCACGGGTTAATTTTATAAACACTCAAAGAGTTCTTTGCAAAATAACCCTTTTTCTTTCTTAACTGGTTTTTTTTAAAATAGCCAGGCGGACTGCGAGTTAATTTCGAAAAAACTCAAGGGGTTTTCTACAAAATAGCCAGACAAAACAAAACTTGGGTGGAAACACTACTTGCTTTATAGATAGTTATTATAGATATAGATATGTGATTTTTTACTTTGCTTTGCTATTATTATTTTTGTCTTATTTTAATTTATCGTTTAAATAACATTTTTGCTAGTCTACAGATAAAAATTTTATAGTTGAAGAGGCCAAGGCCACATCCGAGAACTTAGCGGGGCACTTTTCTCCCTTTTTTTAAATAAAACGTTTCATAGTTATTCGCGGACTGTTGTGCCGCCATGTGCAAATATCCTTTCGGACCGGCTTTCGCTTCCATGTTGTGTCACGTTGTAGCGGTCGACGGAGCTTATGCTCTGTCACTTTATTAACATTTGCCTCGGGACATTATTTTTTGGTTTTGCCTTTGACATTCTAGTTGTGTTAATTTGTTGGTTATTTGCTACGCCAACCATTATTTTAATAGTATCTTTTAATGAATAGATAAAATTTTAAAAAGACGATTTTAACTAGAGCCACCTTACAAGATTTAAATTTAACAATTAAGAGAAGCTATGGCTCTCCTCTCCGCTCCAAACCTCTCTACTCCACTTTCAAACCTCGCCCGTCCAAGCTCCCACCTTCGAGCTCCAGCAGATCCTTCTCATGACGTTCTCCGTGAATGATTACGCCTGTTCAGAGCAGCCTTCATGGGGTCCGCTCGGGTTTTGGCCGAGAAAATGGATTTCGACAAAGGCCTTGCCTTTCAGGAGGAAGTCCGTCGCCTCTTCAGGTCACCCGTACATCACCCCTACCCCTCTGTCTTGGGCTCCTTCTTTTTGTTGGTTACTTTTTGTCGACATCTTTTTCGTCTCTCTGAAGATTCTGTGGCTCTTGCCCTTCAAGTATGCTTGGGTGGCAAGGCTGAAAGCTTTCATGTTCGTTTCTTAAGCAATAACCATTTTCGCTTCTCGGTTTTCTCTAAGCAAGTGGGCTTTCATGTTTACAAACTTCGCCGGGTCATCATGGATAACTTTGATTGCTACTTTTATCTTTGGAACAGTGGAATGCCCAACTGGGAAAGGGAGAAGCGGCTTTGGGAAATAGAGCAGGAAAAGGAATGGATCCAAGTGGTCTCTAAAAGGTCCAAAAAGTTGGCTTCTAAGAGTTTGAAAAAAGTTTCTTTTGCCAATGTCTCTTTCAGATCTCCAATCAAAACAGCTGGGCATTCTTCCTTTATTTCCTTCGGCTCTCACAAGGTTGATTTTGATGCCTCTTCGTGGTTGTTCCCTGGCAAACTTGTTTTCGGAACTGGGGCTCCTCGCTCAAGCCAGAATGGCCAAGTCGGTTCTCATGTTCTTCGGCCTTCTTGTCCACTGTCAAACAAGGGTTCTCAAGCTGGTTCTCCTGCTCTTCGATCTTGCTTGAAACGGTCGGCTGTTAACAATCATAGTACTGCATTTATTGGCAACAATATGGGCAGCATAAAGAAGATCTCCATATCTCAGTCTGCACATTCCCCGACCCTTACACCCCTATTTTTAAAAGCTTGCAACGTTTGCCTCTTGCCTAGTCACATCGGCTTTAAATGCCCGGGTCGGACTCGGTGCAGCCGGTGCAATTTCGTTGGGCACACTGTTGCGTGTTACACGTCTCGTAAGTCTTTGGGTCCACGCCTAACGTGGCGGCCAACATTTCGTGACGCGCGAAATCCTGTCTCTCTGAGCGGTGGGGTCACTCTTTCTCTCCCTCGCCTAGCTTGGTGCCCTAAGGGAGCAGTCTGGTAACCATCGGTCGCAAACCCCCTCGATCAACAACTCCCGGTTTCAACTCGTGAGCAGTTCCAATCTACTACTCCAATTTCATCGGCTATTCTGCTCTCTTCCTCCAAGAACTCTTCGGTTTCTACTCCCAACCTGCCCTCGCACTGCACCAACAATGGTTCTTCCCTCACCGTCATGGCCAACTTTCTGGTGAACCCGGCGCCCTCATCGGTGGATTGCATGTTGAGCATGGCTGGGATAGGTCAGCAAGAACTAGGGTCGCGCTGGGAGGGGAACTACCTCATGGCCACGAGGAGTTCGCCATTGTCTCCTTGGATCCAATGCCAGAAAACACAAACCTCCTTCGACAAGCCCTCAACAATGTCTGCAACTTTCTTGAAGAAGATCAGCAAGTGCGCGTGGTGGAAGTGCACCTCTCCCCCCTCGGGTTGGGTCTGATCAGGCTCAGAACTGTGGTGCAACGGGAAAGGCTAGTCTGCTATACCCGCCTCTGCTGGATCATGCTCCTCGCCTTCCCGCTGGACTACCAGAACGACACCTTCTTGCAAGCAGCGGTGGCACCTTTTGGAAGACTGCTTGATTGGTACAGGGATGCTAACCGCTCCCGGATCCTAGTGAGAATGCTGATATTGAGCCCTGAGAGGGTGCCAAGAAGTATTGTGATCTCGGTGGGCTCCCTCTTTGATGGTAGAGGCAAATCATGGATGGTCCCAGTCTTCATCCTCAATGGGCGGTTTCCGGATCGGTTCCAGCAGACGAAGACCCGGTCCCCGAACCCACTCGCAGACCTATTGTCGCCGGCCCGAGTTGCGAGAATGAGCAGGCAAGGAGGGGGAGATCAACTGACGAGATGGGCGGTGACCCCCACCAAGCGGCAAACCAACCCGATCAACCACAGTGGCATCAACATCAGTTCGAGCAACCCCCCCAACATGGAGTTAATGAGCATCAAGTCGAGCAAGGCATGGAGGTAGAAGGGGGGAACGAGGAAAACAATGATTGGCCTGCATGGGATCCCCAAATCCCCGAGCACCCGCACGTCCCCCAGCAGTACCGTGACCTCGACCACTCTTCTTCCTCCATGCGCTATCTTCGTGCTCAGCGCCCTGACATCCCTATTGAAGATCTCATCAAGGCTCTGAACGGCGAGGGAGATCAGGACAGCTCCTCATCCAATGAGGCTACCTACCCGGCTGTCATTGAAGAGAAGGATAACTTTGAGGCAGCCAGAACGCGGTGCGCCGATCTGGCCTTTTATGGCAGGAGAGATATTCCCAACACCTTCTTTGAGCCCGGAGAAGCTTCAAGTCACCCGGTGCATCGGATGTCGGCTCCTTAAATTGGAAGCCGCTCGCACCGGTTCAACAACCCAGAACACCTCATGGGATGGAAATTGTTCCCTAGTACCGGTGAAGGATGCCATAGCCCTTTGGCTGTGACCCATGGTGGACAAGACGATCGAGAAAGGGACACATGTCCAAGGAGGTGGTCTGTGCACACGGGGACAGCCGGCACAAGCAACGATGTCTCGCCCTGCACCATCTCCGACTCTATCCAAAAGAACAAAGTCCCACCGGTTACAAAATCTCTAGCTCTTCCTACAAAAGTGTCAATCTCTAATAATCAAACGTCTTTGCTTCATAACGGTGTGAGACGAAGCTCAAGAAGAAATATTAATTCCAATGGTTTTTTCTTTCCAACAGTCAAACTTGATGCCAATCCCTCCAAGAAGCGCAAAATAGTTGTGATCCAAATTGACGAGAACACTGGATAGGAAGGGCCAGTCTAGCTCTCGGTTCTCCAAGGGTGGGGAATTGACTGTGGAGCAAATCCTAGCGATCTCGCCGATGATATCCTGATGCAGAACCCCAAGGTTAACAATGATGAAAACCAAGAGATGTAGAACTCACCGGCAGCGGGCCCTTATCTTTTTATCCACCAATCCTCTTTCCTCGTCTATCTTCCTGTTTGTTTGTTGTGCTGATGACTTCTGCGATATGGACAATTTCTATACTATAACTGATTGCCCTCATGCTCTGCTAGACTTATATAATCACACTACTCAGAGGCCTGCTACTTTTGATCTGCTGAACTCTGTTGTTTTGCATAGCCTGTTAAATTGGCTTGATCTTTATGGCGGTGCCACTCCCATGGGGATTGCCCGAAGGGGTTACTGGTTTGGCTGGGGTTATCTGATTAGCTATGCTTCTCAGGTCTATCTTTCTTTGTTTTACCTTGTTCCCTATGATCACTCGTGATTGGATTATCCTTTGCTGGAACATCAGAGGGATCAATGCCCCTGAGAAATGGAAGGCAATTAGGAACAAAATTGAGGAAAGTGCTTGTTCAGTGGTCTGCATTCAGGAAACTAAGAGGGAAATTTTTGATAGTGGGTACATCACAAAATTTTCTCCAAAGAGTTTTAATTGTTTTGACTTTATCCCTTCGGTGGGGGCCTCGGGTGGAATTCTGATTCTGTGGAAGGGAAACTTGTTTTCGGGCCTGGTTTTTGATAAGCAGAGTTTCGATATGTCAATTGCCCTAACCTCCCTTCAAACTTCCTCAACTTGGAATATAACTGTGGTCTATGGCCCTTGTGACGAGCCACTCCGAACCAATTTCATAAACTGGTTCTAGAACCATGAAATTCAAGACATGGATAACTGGCTTTTTTTGGGGGACTTTAATTTCTATCGGTCTCTGGCTAACAGAAACAAACCGGGAGGAAATATTTCGGACACGTTCACCTTTAATGAGGCTATTGGTCATCTAGGTTTTATTGAAATTCCAATTAAGGGACGAGCTTTCACTTGGAGTAATATGCAAATGGACCCCCTTCTTGAACAGCTAGATTGGTTTTTCTCCTCCATTAACTGGACGGTCGATTTTCCCTGATACCAAAGTTATTCCGCTAGCAAGAACAGTCTCAGATCATGTCCCCTGCAAAGTAGTGATTGGTACAAAAATCCCCAAGGCAAGCATTTTCCGCTTTGAGAATTTCTGGGCAGAGCAGCTGAATTTTAAGGACATAGTTTTGGATTGTTGGGCATACTCGGCCATCCCTGAGGATGCAACAAAGAACATAGCAAGGAAGTTCAAAACCCTGAGAGCAGGACTTAAATCTTGGAGCAAAAACTTTTCCAATCTAAAAATGCTCATTGGAAACTGTAACACTGTAATTACCTTTCTCGATTCGCTTGAAGAAGGAAGATGTCTATTCAACACGGAAAGCAATTTGAGGGTTTTAGTTAAAAAACTGCAGCACTGGCTCCATATGAGGAATATTTACTGGAGAAACAGATACACCGTAAATAGAATACAGCTTGGAGACGAATGCACAAAGTTCTTTCACGTATGGCCTCCATAGCCTACGAAAGAATACAATCTCAGATCAAAAATGAACAGGTGGTACGGGTTCAGGATCACATTGGAAAGGATGCAATCCTCGGTCCTCCTTCAAGAACGAATGGGATCCTCATCCATGCCGGAAATGATTTTCGACCTCCCAAGTCTCATACAACCAAAAGAAGGATTAGCTACATTGGCCCATCCAATTTCGCATGAAGAATTGGATCTAGTAGTGAAAAGGATGGCAACAGATAAAGCCCCAAGACTGGACGGGTTTAATGGGAGATTCTTCAAAACCTGCTGGCCAATCATCAAACAAGACTTTTACAAACTCGCGACTCTTTCCGGCAAGGCCGGACGAGTTTGCACCAATTATTAACTCCTACATCACCCCGATCCCAAAGAAAGATAACCCCGAGACGGTGAATGATTTTCGACCGATATCCCCGCTCAACTCTTCCCTGAAAATCATAACCAAGGTCTTATCCGATAGGCTTCAAGGAGTAATAAAAGCAGTAATTCATCAGAATCAGTACGGCTTTATCCGTTCTAGGACAATCCAGGACTGCCTAGCATGGGCTTTTGAATACATTCATCAATGTCATCGTTCCAAAAAAGAAATAATCATCCTCAAATTAGACTTTGAGAAGGCTTTTGACACCATTGAGCATTCAGCTATTCTCTCTATGATACAAAGTCTTGGATTCCCAAACAGATGGCTGCAATGGGTCCAAGAGATTCTCTCATCTGGGACTTCATCGGTCCTTCTCAATGGAGTCCCCAACAAAACTTTTTGCTGCAAGAGAGGTGTCGGACAAGGTGATCCGCTCTCTCCTTCTCTTTGTTACGCGTGATCTCATCCGATCTTAATCAACAAAGCCGGACAGGAAGGTCTCCTACATTTGCCGATTACACGGCCATCGGAGGACTTCCCAGTAGTCCAATATGCGATGACACTATCATCATCATGCAAGCTGATGCCAGGCAACTCTTCTTTCTCAAAAATCTGCTGTATGCCATTCAAACAGCGACTGGTCTCAAAGTTAACTACAAATAAACAAGTTTGTACCCCATCAACCTAAGCAACGAGAAGCTGAACCATCTTGCTAGCACTTTTGGCTGTAAGGCGGGCTCTTTGCCTTTTACTTACTTCGGCTTACCCCTGGGAACAACTAAGCCAAAAATTGAAGATTGGTACCTATGCTGGATAGAGTGCAAAGAAAGCTATCCTCATGCGCATCTTGGCTCACCTATGCGGGATGGTGGAGATGATCAATTCAGCAATTACCCCAAGTAACAACATATGCTATGTGCACCCTCAAAATCCCGAAAGGTATCATTGAAGCCATTGAAGAGCAAGAAAACAATGCCTCTGGAGGGGAAACAACATGGAAAAAAGGGGGTAATCTTGTAGCTTGGAACCTAGTCACGAGACCGAAGGAGAAGGGTGGCCTAGGGGTTCTCAACCTTCGCCTGCTAATCAAACAACTCGCAAAATTTTACAACCACGAAGACATCCCCTGGGTAAATCTAATCTGGTTTTGATATCTTGTCAAACAAACGTCCCACATCATTGTAGAGAAATGGGTTCGTTACGGTGGAAGGATATCCTTTGCCTAAGTGGTCTCTTCGGACGGTGTGTTAGTGATATGCCCTAGAGGCAACATGAAGATGTTGGATATCACGTCAATGTTTATGTATAAATGAATAAAGTGTTATTCAGTTCCATGAAATAGACATCTTGTATTGATCAATAAGTACGTGACTTATTTATGAGACTCTTTATGTATGAATCTATTTCTAAACGATCCCCGATCATATGTCATATTGTTGGAACAAATATGGTTCTAAGATCGGCATGTTTATTGATTGATGATCATGTCTCATAGATCATGGGTATGGAGATACCAAATCAATAAACATGGACATATGTGTTGGAGAACACATTGTTGGATAGACCCACCATGAGACACTACAGAATTAATGTGCCATTAGTTGGTCTCGGGTAGTGTTGGTACAAAGTCCTTAGACACGAGATCACAATGGATTCCAACATGTGTAGTAGCCTACTTTGGGACTACCAAACGCTATTCCGTAACGGGTAGTTATAAAGGTAGTTTTCGGGTTTGCTATGAAACATGGAGTGGGATGTGAGTGATCAAGATGGAATTTGCCCCTCCTTTGGAGAGATATCTCTGGGCCCTCGAGGTAATGGATTATGGAAATGCATGGCCATGCTAAGTTGATTGAGGAGTCAATCAACGGACGGATAATCCAATACGGTTCGAGTGAATGGTTAAGCTATTGAAGGGATGGCACACATCTTGCCTATAGCTTAACTGGTATCGTGAGGCAAAGGGATTTGTGTACACATTACAGGTTTCGAGCCGATATTATTCTTGTATACTATGGTGTCAATATGTGCTACTAGGCGCCGCTATTGACAGTCGGCTGAGTTAGACTCGAGCCGACGATCGGCTAAGTTAGACTATAGCCGAAACCGAGTATACCTGAACCTACGGGTCGCACGCTTAAGGGGATAGAATAGATATTCGAGTTGGACTCGGATACGGCTCGATCGGATAGGGATCCGATCGGATAGAGTCCTATGGGCTTACGACGTGTGGGGCGGCCAACTCTATGAGATACGGATGAGATCCGATTCAAAATAGAGTCCTAATCGGCCACTAGTCCCAGTCGGCCAATTCTATATAAAGGAGGGAGGGGTGGAGAGCTGTGACACGTCAATTGCATCGCGTGCAACAGAAGTCGCCGAGATCAATCTCCACGGAAACCCTCCCCACTTTCGAGCCAAACCCTAGCCTTGCATCGCGTGCTAGCACACGGGTGTACGGCGTTACGTCCCCGGACGTGTGGATACCGGTAGAGGCGCTGCTACGTTGCGCGCTCTTGATCGGCTGCGGTCGGGCGCATCGGAGCGAGGCGTGAGAACGCGGCCGGACGGCTCGAATCGGCTGATTGGCGAATCGGGCGTCTCCGGGAATCGGCTACACTTTCCGGATCGGATTGCCCGATTGGCTATTCCGCTGCACTCTACTCCAATCGGTAACGATCTATCGGCCCTTACTTGCAAGTGTTCTGGTTTGCGCGGTAGAAATTTTTGTTTTCGGCTAGCGTAGCTTCCGCGTAACCCTTCAGTGGTATCAGAGCTAATCTTGCTTAGTTCGGGTTTTAGATTGGATCTGGAACAAGTTTTGCACACGGGTTGATTAGATCAATCGGTTTTACGGGATCTGTTGAGGAGAGTTAATGGTAATTGCGTTCCTTGATAGTGTATCGGAACGGCGTAATGTGATTACGTCGAAGTAATTTCCATATAACTCGGTTTGAGTTGGGTTCGAGATAGCGTTCCTTGATAGTGTATCGGAACGGTATAATGTGATTATGCCGAAGCTATCTCGTAGTCCGATCTTGTTAGCGCCTCGCGCCTACGCAAACCATCTCCCTTGATAGTGTATCGGGACGGCATAATATGATTATGCCGACATGGTTTCGTAGCGAATTCATAGATTGGATCTATGAATTTCGTGTGGTGTTCGGCCGCCGTGTGCACCCCCTTATAGGTCGTCTCGATGTCGTATCTCTGCGATAGGTAGAAAACGTTTCTACGCCTAACTTGTTTTTGCAGAGAATGCTTTGAGATGGTATGGCCCTATTGTATGTATGAGATGTATGAGATGCATGTGATGCATGTAATATTCTTTCATATGTGCAATCCACGTAATATTCTTTCATACGTGCAATGCTTGTAATATTCTTTCACGACCTGCGAGTCGATGTAATCTTCAATTAGAGCTTCTATAGTAGTAGCTTAGTTTGAAGAAATCAAGCATTCGGCACTCGAAAGAACGGTGATGGAGATGGAGATCCTGTACACCGGCATGGAGATGGAGATCACCATGTGAAGGGGGCCATACTATTTCATGCTATTCTACCGCTTTCATATATGTGATATGTTTGTTTGATAGGATAGCATCCCTCACAAAATTAAGTAGTAATGATGCCCTTCCAAATGTTGCACCCGTCACCGTTATGCTCGTCAATGGTGGGTCTGCCAAAGCAGAGTGCCATTCTCTATCATAACACGAGGGGTATATGTCGGACATATACGGCGGGAGCATTTGGTTTACTTAACAAGGCTATCAAAACAGTTTTGGGCCTTGGGGCATAGGTTGGGGCCGGGGCATGGAGATGCCACACCAACAACAAGAGTCACATAGAGATGTGATTAGCAAGGAGTTGCTTACCGATGTTACTAATTTTCTAGCAGTGATGTCAAAGCTCACTAGAAAATTAACTAACATGTGGATCTTGACCCAATACGTAACCTAGAGGGAAGGTGAAAAATACGTAATGGGAGTCTTATGTTAAATTGTTTAACAAAAGACATAACATAAACATTGTGCTAAACTTTGTTTTTGTTGTAGAATAAATGGCGGCTAATACTACACCCAGTACCTTTAATTTGCGATCTATTCTCGAAAAGGAAAAATTAAATGGAACAAACTTTATGGATTGGTATCGCAACTTGAGAATTGTTCTCAAGCAAGAGCGTAAGGAGTACGTTCTTGAAGTACCCTATCCCGAGGATTTGCCAAATAATGCCACCGCAACCGCACGGAGGGCTTATGAGAAGCACACTAATGATGCCCTAGATATAAGCTTGTCTCATGCTTGCTACAATGTCCCCGAGCTTCGAAGCAATATGAGAGCAGCGATGCTCACACTATTATTCGGGGGCTGCGTGGCATGTTTGAGAACCAAGCTCGGGCCGAGAGGTTCAACACCTCAAAGTCCTTGTTTGCGTGCGGAGCTTGTTGAGGGAATCCCGTCGTCGCATGTGATAAAGATGATTGGCTATATCGAGAGTCCGGAAAAACTAGGTTTTCCCCTTAGCCAAGAGTTGGCTACGATGTGATTCTCCGTCGCTCCCTCCGAGCTTCGAGCCATTCATATTAAACTATCACATGAACAATATGGATAGAACCTTGGCTGAATTGCATGGGATGCTAAAGACAGTGAGGAGAGTATCCGAGAAAACGGTTATCATGTGATGATGATGCGAAGGCAAAGCGCAAACCACTGTCAAGAAACTTTGCACCAAGAGGAAGTTAACTCCCGATGAGATCGCGAGTGCCTCCAATGCAAAGAAGGGCAAGAAGGGTCGGCGGCATCGGATGCCGTTTGCTTCTACCAAGGAGACAGAGCCCTTTGGAAAAGGAACTGCAAGAAGTACATGGAGGATCTCAAGAAGAAGCAAAGTACGACTTACGCTTCGGTATTAATGTTATAGACATTAATCTCGCTACTTCACCTACGACTCTTGGGTATTTGATACCGGATCGTAGCTCATATTTGCAAATCGTTGCGGGGAATGAGAAGAAGTAGAGGATTGAGAAGGGCGAGTGAACTGCGCGTCGGCAATGGAGCAAGCGTTGCTACGTTCTTGTCGGCACGATACCACTTCATCTACCTTCGGGATTAGTTTTGGAATTGAATAATTGTTATTGTGTTCCAACACTATGTCAAAACGTTATTTCCGCTTCATGTTTGCAAGCGGAAGGATATGATTTTAGATCAATGGACAATGGTTGTTCAATATATCTTAGAGATATGTTCTATTTTCATGCTCCATTGGTGAATGGATTATACGTTTTGAATCTTGAAGCGTCTCCCATCTATAACATTAATACGAAAGGCAACTCTCTAATGATATAAACCCCACGTTTATCCGGCATTGTCGCTTAGGCCATATAAATAAGAAACGCATGGAGAAGCTCCATAAGGATGGATTGCTTCACTCTTTTGATTTCGAATCATTTGAGACATGTGAGTCTTGTTTACTTGGTAAGATGACAAAGGCACCTTTCACGGGACATAGTGAGAGAGCAAGTGACTTATTGGCACTCGTACATACGATGTATGTGGACCAATGAGCTCAACGGCCGGAGGTGGTTATCAATACTTCATTACCTTTACCGATGACTTTAGTAGATATGGTTATATCTACTTAATGAGGCATAAGTCCGAATCCTTTGAAAAGTTCAAAGAATTCCAGAATGAAGTACTGAGAATCATTTAGGGAAAACAATCAAGTTTCTACGATCGATCGTGGAGGGAATACTTGAGCCAAGAGTTTGGTAATCATCGAAAGATTGTGGAATTGTTCCACGGTTGACTCCGTCAGAACTCCGCAATGGAACGGAGTGTCCTAACGGAGAAATCGCACCTTGTTGGACATGGTGCGATCGATGATGAGCCAAAGTGATCTTCCGTTATCCTTCGGGGATATTCTCTTGAAACATTGCGCTCACACTAAATAGAGTTCCATCTAAGTCGGTTGAAAAGACACCATATGAGATATGGATAGGGCAACCCCCTAGTTTGTCTTTTCTCAAAATTTGGGGATGCGAAGCTTATGTAAAACGTTCTAGATCGACAAGCTCACACCCAAATCGACAAGTGCTTCTTTGTGGGATATCCTAAGGAAACTAAGGGATATTACTTTTATAATCGGGAACAAGGCAAAGTGTTTGTCGCCCGACATGGTGTCTTCTTGGAGAAAGAGTTTCTTTCAAGAAGGGTTAGTGGGAGCAGGGTGCATCTTGAAGAAGTTCAAGAAACACCGAAAACGTTTGAGCGACCACAGAACCACAACAGAGGAGCAAAGTGTTGCGCCACCGGTTGTAGATACACCGTCCCACGGAGTGCGAAAGATCACGTCGTGCGCCCGACAGTACACAGTGCGGAACAACGTGATATATTGTTGTTGGACAACGATGAACCTAAGACCTATGAGGAAGCGATGGTTGGACCCGATTCCAACAAGTGGCTTGGAGCCATGAAATCCGAAATAGAATCCATGTACGACAATCAAGTTTGGAACTTGGTTGATCCACTGATGGTGTCAAAACCATTGAGTGTAAATGGGTTTTTAAGAAAAAGGCCGATATGGATGGAAATGTTCACATCTATAAGGCGCGATTGGTGGCGAAAGGTTTTAAACAGATTCAAGGAGTTGATTATGATGAAACCTTCTCGTCCGTCGCAATGCTTAAATCTATTCGGATTATCCTAGCGATTGCTGCATATTTCGATTATGAGATATGGCGATGGATGTCAAAACGGCTTTCCGAATGGAAACCTAAGCGAGGATGTATACATGATACAACCTCGGGGTTTTGTCGAGCGAGATCGCTGGAAAGATATGCAAGCTACGTAAATCCATTTATGGATTGAAGCAAGCATCTCGGAGTTGGAATATTCGTTTTGATGAAGTAATCAAAGGGTTTGGTTTCATCAAAAATGAAGAAGAGGCCTGTGTTTACAAAAAGGTCGTGGGAGCGCAATTGTATTTCTAATCTTATATGTAGACGACATATTACGATTGGAAATGATATCCCTATGCTAGAATCATCAAGTCTTCATTGAAAAATAGTTTTTCCATGAAAGACTTAGGGAGGCAGCATATATATTGGGCATTCGGATCTATAGAGATAGATCCAAGAGGCTAATTGGATTAAGCCAAAGTACATACATTGACAAGGTGTTGAAAAGGTTCAACATGCATGATTCCAAGAAAGGTTTTTGCCCATGTCACATGGCATTAATCTTAGCAAGAATCGGTGTCCTCGGACATATGATGAGCGGAATAAGATGGCTATGGTTCCATATGCTTCGGCAATTGGATCCATCATGTATGCCATGCTTTGTACACGCCGCATGTCTCGTACGCTTTGAGTGCTACGAGCGAGATACACGTGATCCAGTGAAGGTCACTGGATCGCGTAAAAGAATATCCTTAAGTACTTGAGAAGAACTAAGGATATGTTCCTAGTCTATGGAGGTGAAGAAGAGCTCGTTGTAAGTGGTTACACCGATGCTAGCTTCCAAACAGACAAGGATGATTATAGATCGCAACGGGTTCGTGTTCTGCCCGAACGGAGGCGCATCACGTGGAAGAGTTCCAAGCGGATACGTTGCTGATTCTACAACGAGAGGCCGAGTACATTGCTTTCCGAAGCCGCAAAGGAGGCGTTTGGATCAAGAAATTCGTTTCGAGCTTGGTGTGATGACTAGTACGATCGGTCCAATGTCTCTCTATTGTGACAATAGTGGAGCCATTGCGCAAGCCAAGGAGCCGAGGTCACATCGAAGTCCAAACACATACTTCGGCGACATCATCTCATTCGCGAGATAGTGGACAGAGGTGATGTCAAGATATGCAAAGTGCACACGGATCTCAACATAGCCGATCCGCGACAAAACCTCTCCCTCAACCGAAGCATGAGGCGCACACAAGAGCAATGGGTATTAGATACTTACATGATTGACTCTAGTGCAAGTGGGAGATTGTAAGTGATATGCCCTAGAGGCAACATGGAGATGTTGGATATCACGTCAATGTTTATGTATTTATGAATAAAGTGTTATTCGGTTCCATGAAATAGACATCTTGTATTGATCAATAAGTACGTGACTTATTTATGAGACTCTTTATGTATGAATCTATTTCTAAATGATCCTCGATCATATATCATATTGTTGGAACAAATATGATTCTAAGATCGGCATGTTTATTGATTGATGATCATGTCTCATAGATCATGGGTATGGAGATACCAAATCAATAAACATGGACATATGTGTTGGAGAACACATTGTTGGATAGACCCACCATGAGACACTACAGGAATTAATGTGCCATTAGTTGGTCTCGGGTAGTGTTGGTACAAAGTCCTTAGATCCGAGATCACCATGGATTCCAACATGTGTAGTAGCCTACTTTGGGACTACCAAACGCTATTCCGTAATGCTGGGTAGTTATAAAGGTAGTTTTCGGGTTTGCTATGAAACATGGAGGAGGATGTGAGTGATCAAGATGGAATTTGCCCCTCCTTTGGAGAGATATCTCTGGGCCCCTCGAGGTAATGGATTATGGAAATGCATGACCATGCTATGTTGATTGAGGAGTCAATCAACGACGGATAATCCAATACGGTTCGAGTGAATGGTTAAGCTATTGAAGGGATGGCACACATCTTGCCTATAGCTTAACTGGTATCGTGAGGCAAAGGGATTTGTGTACACATTACAGGTTCGAGCCGATATTATATTCTTGTATACTATGGTGTCAATATGTGCTGCTAGGCGCCGTCGTTGTGCTCTGAGTTGGACTCGAGCCGACGGTCGGCTAAGTTAGACTATAGCCGAAACCGAGTATACCTGAACCTATAGGGTCGCACGCTTAAGGGGATAGAATAGATATTCGAGTTGGACTCGGATACGGCTCGATCGGATAGGGATCCGATCGGATAGAGTCCTATGGGCTTACGACGTATGGGCGGCCAACTCTATGAGATACGGATGAGATCCGATTCAAAATAGAGTCCTAATCGGCCACTAGTCCTAGTCGGCCAACTCTATATAAAGGAGGGAGGGGTGGAGAGCTACGATATGTCAATTGCATCGCGTGCAACGAAGTCGCCGAGATCAATCTCCACGGAAACCCTCCCCACTTTCGAGCCAAACCCTAGCCTTGCATCGCGTGCTAGCACACGGGTGTACGGCGTTCTATCCCCGGACGTGTGGATACCGGTAGAGGCGCCGCTACGTTGCGCGCCGTTGATCGGCTTGGATCGGCCGCAATCGGAGCGATCGGCTGTGGTGGAATCGGCGTGGTCGGGCGCATCGGAGCGAGGCGTGAGAACGCGGCCGACGACTCGAATCGGGCGATTAGTGAATCGGCGTCTCCGGGAATCGGCTACACTGTTCCGGATCGGATTGCCCCGATTGGCTATTCCGCCGCACTCTACTCCAATCGGTAACGATCTATCGGCCCTTACTTGCAAGTGTTCTGGTTTGCACGGTTAAAAGTTTTTGTTTTCGGCTAGCGTAGCCTCCGCGTAATCCTTCGTAGATAGTTCCTCTCAATCAATAAAACTCTACGCGCGAAAAACAAAACTAGCGTTGACGACTCCAACTACACAAGCACATGACCAAAGCTAAGTCTACTCCTCTAGACCTCCATCTTCACTGTAGATCTCCTCTGATGATGATGGTTATTGCAAGGATGAGTACATGGAATACTCAACAAGCCACACAACAAATATGTAAATGCACAGGATTCAAATAATGGTAATAATAGGGTTCAATTTGCAAAAGCAACATTTAGCAAAATTCCGAAGTTGATAAAACAGAAAGTAATTAATCAATATTAATAAATAACACGAACATCAACCCTATGTTGATCGGCCCAAATCCTTTCCAAAATAATCAACTCTGGTTACACCATTATAAGTCCATAGTCTTATCAAATCATCTTAATTATAGTTGAACTGTGATATTAATCATGAAAAACATTGTTTGGCTCACCCATAACCGCGGGTACGGCTATTCAAATAGTTTTAACTCTCATCAGAGGTATACGAATTTACCCACAAAACAAAATCTCATAACATGTTGCCATGCGCCTTAATACCTCCATGGTACCTCGGAAAGAAATTATGACAAGACCCTTCGCATAACACATCCAACAGAATGACACCCACTAAGCATCTGTCTCCGACAGGAAATGGCCAGTTATCCAACAGGGAGACTACTTAGTGCCCAAAAACATATATGGACTTAATTGACTGCCACCTGTGGACTTAATTGTTTGTCACGATTAAAATTAAAAACAAACCACCATGGTGTCTCCTGCTGAACTTATACACTACAAATCCAGCCGTTGCCCATTCTGGCTTGTGGTTAGTACGATTAATGCTTCACAAGAGTAGCTCGTGAACCGGTCCTTAATTGTCATGAGCACGACCATAAAAAACACCACACCATGTGCTTACAACCCACCATTAATCAAATTTTAGTTGACCATTAATTCATTAACTAATCAATCATGATCATCATCATGAGCTACCATTAATTATCTATTAAGGAGATATAAGTGAATCATTAACTTTCCTACATGAAATGACACTAAAGTTTCTAAGCATTGCTAAGTAATTATTCCTAGTATCTAGTTAAATCATTATATAAAGATTAACTAGTAAAATTATAACCCATAGGATAATCAAGTCATATTGGCCATAATATTGGGAAGTAGGCTCAAACCACCCAATGACATTCGAAGATAAAATCACTTTTGAAATAAATAGAAAATTTAAAACTGGGATCAACATGCTCAAAGGAATTGTTTAGGCTCTGTGTGACTTGCCTTGTTGTTCTTCAAAACCTTCATAGACTCCCGAAAAGACGGCCTCTCCAAAAACTTGAAAACTAAAGCGAAAAGGCTACAATCAACAAAACAACACAAAAACACACATAAAACAGTACATGTGGATATTTTTAGTGTGTAGATCTTGATTTTAGACAAATTTAGAAATTTGAACCACCTAAAACAGAGCTAAGATGAATTAGTTATAAATTTTAGAAGTTTAAACCGATTTTAATTATTTTTCTAGAATTTTATGATTTATGATGCAATAAAGAATTATTTTGAAAAGGAAACTCGGTATTATGGTGTCAGCCCGATCTAGTCCACGGTAGACCAAGTTCACCGAAATGGTCCACGGGTCCACAGAAACCAATGGCTAAGATCGATCTAATCTAAAACGAACGGCTTAGATCGGATCGGATCGATCCGATTGGATCGGTTATGTGACAAACACGTGGACAACACGTAAGCGCCGGCGAAGAGCGGCACCGACGTGGCTCCGACGTTGCGACAGCGTGGCTCACTGGCGGCGAGTGGCTCGAGTTCTTATGGTCGCTGACATTCTAGGGCACGGCGACGGCAACTAAGGGCACCAACGGACTCAGCTCAGCGCGGGCATCTCACCTGAGGGCTTCACAACGATGAACGGCGACGACGACGAGCTTGAAGTGGCGGACACGCTCGGGTTGTTGGCGACGGTGATGTTTCGACGCTTCCCGATGGTAACCAAGCGGCGGACGAGATGCTCCTTCACGCAAACCCAACGATAGCAGCAACAACCTCCGGTGATGACCGACGGCGGCTGGCAACGCGACCGAGGTCGACGGCGGAGCTCGAATCTAAGCGCGGCGGCGGCTCTACAAGGCACTGCGAGCTAGGGTTTGGTTCGGGATCGAAAGAGGACGGCCGGGAACACTATTTATAGCAGCGGATTGGGCAAGACTAAGCCCAAATTGGACGGAAATGGGAAGGAAAGTTCTAGGGTTTCGGGGTCCGAATCGATCTCGTGTTCTTCCTCTTTCCAAATGAAATCCGAAGAACTTCCAAAAGAGAAAACGCAAAGGAGATCAAAAGAACAATTCCCTCTCGTTGATTTGGCCGGAGAAGGAAAGAATCACCAGATTGGAAAGGGGATGGTGTCGGCAAAGGAAAGAGGGTGGTGGAGGTAAACGACCACGACAAGCGGGTCCCACCGTCGGTGACCAAACGAGAGAGAAACGCATGGCTCGGCTGGGATGCACAAGAACGGGCCGACTCGGCTAGGTTTCGGCTCGAGGAGCAAAAACAAACTTTTTAAACCTTTTTCTTTTTAATAAGAAGTGAACTGATATTTCATTTATTAAAAATACTTTCCTAGCTCAAACAATTCCCAGAAAAATCTAGAAAATACTTAATAAGGTAAAGTATTTAACAAAATTTTATCTTGTATATTTTTATATGAGATTTGTTAGAGAATTTTTAATTACTTTCTTATAGAATTTTAATTCCTTTTTCTAAAAATGAATTAAACAACCATTTCTAACATTAAGCGATTTTGGAGCATGACAATCACTCGCATAGTAACGTGTCACGCATGGCACGGTGACATACGGTCGATTATTTCTTGTGGGTATAGTTGTACACCTCGATCATTGTAGAACTATTCGAATAGTCGTGCCCATGGTTATGGGCGACCAATCAGCTTCACCGTAATTAGTCCCACACTACTAATTAAATTGGCTTAATAAACTGGTTTAGTTCAGGTGGAATGGTTAGGCCTGTTCAATGTGGTGTAGCGTTGTTTAGTGGAGATTTAACATTGACTCAATTAATCAACATTTTTCTCTTTTAAACTAGAAAGGTTTACAACCGCCTTTATAAAAATAGCCACAAGCTCCTCTTTCTCTTCCCTGCACGTCTGCATCATTGGTGTGGCTTGTTGAGTACAGTAGTTATACTCAGCCTTGCTATTTCCTACATTCCAAAATTGTAGTGTTTTTTAGTCGAAGACGGAGTTTGAAGACCAAGACTCATATCCCAGTTGAGTTTTCCTGTGGAGTGGAGCTGAAGCCCCGTTAGGATCGTCCCTTTTCCGCTACTGTTTTCTTTTCGGTGTGAGGACTAAGTGCATCTGCTGTAAGTATTTTACACTTTATTTACGTTTGGATCTATTTATTAATTTGTTATTTTGTATACCCTGGTTGATTCCTAGATAAGGATTTATACATAAAACAGTCTGAAAATTTAGCTAAATTTTTGGGTGTGACATAGCGCCACAAAAGCCAGGGTAATCTCCAATCTCGCCGAATTCTTATTTGAGGAAGTCAACTGCCGCTAGCCGTCGATTATATGTGAGAGCTTTATGTCGCTAGGCTGATAGAGACTAGATTACGTCATCATCAATATTGTACTTGTGAGATATTGATATATAATGGTAACATCGGCTTTGTCCAACAAAAGAAAGGCTATTACTCATAAGCTGAGGGTTTGAACCTATATAAAAATCTCTGTCTCCATTTCTTTTATTGTAATCTCACGTATACTCTGATACTAATAATTCTCATACTTTATAAATACCTTGTCAAGTACAATTAGTCCTACATCCTTGTTTTGTACGGGAACGAAAACAGCCCCCGTGTCGCTCTCACATAGGCGGCGGAACCCATCCCACACAACCGCTAGTTTCCCTGCACTACACCGCCTCGCCACCGTTCGAGCCAACTTTCGAATGTCCATGCAGTGGCGAGAACAACGGCGACGGGGCCTCTTCGTGGCTCCCTGACGAGGACATTTGCTCCCAGATCTGGCACATGCTCGTTTGTGGTGGTGATTGGGGCTTCCCTAGTAGGCGTACGGTGGCAACATGGGGCTCCTCCCGGGCCCGTGAGGCAGAGCGAGGGTCCTTCCTGGTAATAACATAACAATAAGGGTATAGTGTAGCTATCGTAGGTGTTGACCTCAAGTTTGTAGCCACATCATCAATCATAGTTATCTTTCAGTAAAAGATCAGACAAACCAAAGCCACATCATATGGCACATAACAGCCTAAGATTATTAATTCTAAAAGTGAAATTATATATATAAACCCTTCGGTGGAGAAGTCCATATTTGTTCAACTATAACATTAATTCGATTTTAGGTTGACATTGAATCGGCTGTACACTAGTTAGTAGCTGTTGGTGGGTGAGAAAACGGAACGGGCATAACTAATCACGTATTAATTAATACAAATTTAAAATATGAATTTGTTTGATTATTTAAAAAAATATTTTTTCATAAAACAAGAGTTTAAAATACGTGTTAACGGAGACTGGGCCTTAGTCTACTCAATATTGGTTCCCAACTCTTCAAACCATCCATATCTTATTTTCATACTAGGGCTAATTCTCGATGACATGGTACCGCTTAGCATCCTAGTCGATAAATTAAAATCAATAAAATATAAAATATAAAATATGAGAGAAAACAAAAGGAGGCAAGACTAAGATGTATGTTGTAGTATTTTTTTTTTTTTTACATGTTTTTATGGTCATTATTACTTCCTTCGAGCTGATAATACCTATGATAATATCTATCATTACGACATTTTGAAGAAAGATAATCAAAATTTTAACAATAAATAATTTCTAAATTGTTTATTAAAAATATAGAGACCATATACTTAATACTATATATTTGTTTATATATAACTATAATAAAAGTAGTGATTAAAGTTGTTTTTACGAGAGTATTAAATAGTACGTTCATATCATCATTATTTGTCATTATGAACTCCATTTACCGCGTAGGTGCCACATCATTAAAAAATATAGTTTAAATCTTTACTATTATAAAAATTTTACTATTATAAAAATTAAAAATATTTTCGCTTGAATTTTGATACGTCATACATGTTCAGTTGATAGTTGATTATATATGGGTCATATCTAATTTGACGTGAGTCTGAAATAACTGTTATATCTCTCTATTATAGCCCAACCCCTCCCTCTCCCTCCCATTTCCAGCCCAACCCAAACCAACCGCCCACACCATCCCGTGTGTCTCCACTCGACGCGCGCGCCCCCTCCTCCGATCAACGTCTTCTTTTCTTTTTTTCTTATGATAATCCTGATCCTATTCCTCTTCCAATCTCCTTTCTTTTTTCTCCTTTTGTCTTTTTCCTCCTTTTTTCTCTTTCAATTTCTCTTTTTATAAATATTTTTCTTTTGAATTTATCAAGGTATGCATGCGGCAAGTTTATTACTTATTAATTGAATAATTAAAATTTAATTCTTTGGTCAATAAGGTATAGCAAAATACGTAAACATCAACTTATAAAATAGTCATCCGATCGATTTACAAGGTTATAAAAAGGTGTACATAAACGATTTTTATCTTTTATCATGACACATAAAGCGAGTGCAATCGGGTTTAATGTTACTAGCAAAATGCCCGTGCGTTACAATGGAACGACGACGCAGGGAGGGAAACAGGCGGAGGGCGAAGGTCCAGACGGCGGCACGGGAGCTCGGAGCGGCGACGGGAGGGAGGGGCGTAGGCGCGACGCGGGGCGCGGCGCGGATGGGGACGGAAGAGAGGGACGCAGGAGGTCTTTTTTTCATCCAAGCTCTCCTTTTCTTTTCAGCATTGGGACCGCGGGTTAATTTTATAAACACTCAAAGAGTTCTTTGCAAAATAACCCTTTTTTCTTTCTTAACTGGTTTTTTTAAAATAGCCAGGGCGGATATGAGTTAATTTCGAAAAAACTCAAGGGGTTTTCTACAAAATAGCCGACAAAACAAAACTTGGGTGGAAACACTACTTGCTTTATAGATAGTTATTATAGATATAGATATGTGATTTTTACTTTGCTTTGCTATTATTATTTTTGTCTTATTTTAATTTATCGTTTAAATAACATTTTTGCTAGTCTACAGATAAAAATTTTATAGTTGAAGAGGCCAAGGCCACATCCGAGAACTTAGCGGGCACTTTTCTCCCTTTTTTAAATAAAACGTTTCATAGTTATTCGCGGACTGTTGTGCCGCCATGTGCAAATATCCTTTCGGACCGGCTTTCGCTTCCATGTTGTGTCACGTTGTAGCGGTCGACGGAGCTTATGCTCTGTCACTTTATTAACATTTGCCTCAGGACATTATTTTTGGTTTTGCCTTTGACATTCTAGTTGTGTTAATTTGTTGGTTATTTGCTACGCCAACCATTATTTTAATAGTATCTTTTAATGAATAGATAAAATTTTAAAAAGACGATTTTAACTAGAGCCACCTTACAAGATTTAAATTTAACAATTAAGAGAAGCTATGGCTCTCCTCTCCGCTCCAAACCTCTCTACTCCACTTTCAAACCTCGCCCGTCCAAGCTCCCACCTTCGAGCTCCAGCGATCCTTCTCATGACGTTCTCCGTGAATGATTACGCCTGTCGAGCAGCCTTCATGGGGTCCGCTCGGGTTTTGGCCGAGAAAATGGATTTCGACAAAGGCCTTGCCTTTCGGGAGGAAGTCCGTCGCCTCTTCAGTCACCCGTACATCACCCCTACCCTCTGTCTTGGGCTCCTTCTTTTTGTTGGTTACTTTTTGTCGACATCTTTTCGTCTCTCTCAAGATTCTCGTGGCTCTTGCCCTTCAAGTATGCTTGGGCGGCAAGGCTGAAAGCTTTCATGTTCGTTTCTTAAGCAATAACCATTTCCGCTTCTCGGTTTTCTCTAAGCAAGTGGGCTTTCATGTTTACAAACTTCGCCGGGTCATCATGGATAACTTTGATTGCTACTTTTATCTTTGGAACAGTGGAATGCCCAAGGGGAAAGGGAGAAGCGGCTTTGGGAAATAGAGCAGGAAAAGGAATGGATCAAAGTGGTCTCTAAAAGGTCCAAAAAGTTGGCTTCTAAGAGTTTGAAAAAAGTTTCTTTTGCCAATGTCTCTTTCGGATCTCCAATCAAAACAGTGGGCATTCTTCCTTTATTTCCTTCGGCTCTCACAAGGTTGATTTTGATGCCTCTTCGTGGTTGTTCCCTGGCAAACTTGTTTTCGGAACTGGGGCTCCTCGCTCAAGCCAGAATGGCCAAGTCGGTTCTCATGTTCTTCGGCCTTCTTGTCCACTGTCAAACAAGGGTTCTCAAGCTGGTTCTCTGCTCTTCGATCTTGCTTGAAACGGTCTGTTAACAATCATAGTACGCATTTATTGGCAACAATATGGGCAGCATAAAGAAGATCTCCATATCTCGGTCCGCACATTCCCGACCCTTACACCCCTATTTTTAAAAGCTTGCAACGTTTGCCTCTTGCCTAGTCACATCGGCTTTAAATGCCCGGGTCGGACTCGGTGCAGCCGGTGCAATTTCGTTGGGCACACTGTTGCGTGTTACACGTCTCGTAAGTCTTTGGGTCCACGCCTAACGTGGCGGCCAACATTTCGTGACGCGCGAAATCCTGTCTCTCTGAGCGGTGGGGTCACTCTTTCTCTCCCTCGCCTAGCTTGGTGCCCTAAGGGAGCGTCGGTAACCATCGGTCGCAAACCCCTCGATCAACAACTCCCGGTTTCAACTCGTGAGCGCCCAATCTACTACTCCAATTTCATCGGCTATTCTGCTCTCTTCCTCCAAGAACTCTTCGGTTTCTACTCCCAACCTGCCCTCGCACTGCACCAACAATGGTTCTTCCCTCACCGTCATGGCCAACTTTCTGGTGAACCCGGCGCCCTCATCGGTGGATTGCATGTTGAGCATGGCTGGGATAGGTCAGCAAGAACTAGGGTCGCGCTGGGAGGGGAACTACCTCGTGGCCACGAGGAGTTCGCCATTGTCTCCTTGGATCCAATGCCAGAAAACACAAACCTCCTTCGACAAGCCCTCAACAATGTCTGCAACTTTCTTGAAGAAGATCAGCAAGTGCGCGTGGTGGAAGTGCACCTCTCCCCCCTCGGGTTGGGTCTGATCAGGCTCAGAACTGTGGTGCAACGGGAAAGGCTAGTCTGCTATACCCGCCTCTGCTGGATCATGCTCCTCGCCTTCCCGCTGGACTACCAGAACGACACCTTCTTGCAAGCAGCGGTGGCACCTTTTGGAAGACTGCTTGATTGGTACAGGGATGCTAACCGCTCCCGGATCCTAGTGAGAATGCTGATATTGAGCCCTGAGAGGGTGCCAAGAAGTATTGTGATCTCGGTGGGCTCCCTCTTTGATGGTAGAGGCAAATCATGGATGGTCCCAGTCTTCATCCTCAATGGGCAGTTTCCAGATCAGTTCCCAGCAGACGAAGACCCAGTGCCGCAAGGCGGTCAGCCGCATCTACCCCCGAACCCACTTCTGGCAGACCTATTGTCGCCGGCCCGAGTTGGCAGAATGAGCAGCAAGGAGGGGGAGATCAACTGGACAGATGGGCGGTGACCCCCACCAAGCGGCAAACCAACCCGATCAACCACAGTGGCATCAACATCAGTTCGAGCAACCCCCCCAACATGGAGTTAATGAGCATCAAGTCGAGCAAGGCATGGAGGTAGAAGGGGGAACGAGGAAAACAATGATTGGCTGCATGGGATCCCCAAATCCCCGAGCACCCGCACGTCCCCCAGCAGTACCGTGACCTCGACCACTCTTCTTCCTCCATGCGCTATCTTCGTGCTCAGCGCCCTGACATCCCTATTGAAGATCTCATCAAGGCTCTGAACGGCGAGGGAGATCAGGACAGCTCCTCATCCAATGAGGCTACCTACCCGGCTGTCATTGAAGAGAAGGATAACTTTGAGGCAGCCAGAACGCGGTGCGCCGATCTGGCCTTTTATGGCAGGAGAGATATTCCCAACACCTTCTTTGAGCCCGGAGAAGCTTCAAGTCACCCGGTGCATCTGGATGTCAGCTCCTTAAATTGGAAGCCGCTCGCACCGGTTCAACAACCCAGAACACCTCATGGGATGGAAATTGTTCCCTAGTACCCGGTGAAGGATGCCATAGCCCTTTGGCTGTGACCCATGGTGGACAAGACGATCAGAAAGGGACACATGTCCAAGGAGGTGGTCGCTGTGCACACGGGGACAGCCCAGGCACAAGCAACAGATGTCTCGCCCTGCACCATCTCCGACTCTATCCAAAAGAACAAAGTCCCACCGGTTACAAAATCTCTAGCTCTTCCTACAAAAGTGTCAATCTCTAATAATCAAACGTCTTTGCTTCATAACGGTGTGAGACGAAGCTCAAGAAGAAATATTAATTCCAATGGTTTTTTCTTTTCAACAGTCAAACTTGATGCCAATCCCTCCAAGAAGCGCAAAATAGTTGTGATCCAAATTGACGAGAACACTGGATAGGAAGGGCCAGTCTAGCTCTCGGTTCTCCAAGGGTGGGGAATTGACTGTGGAGCAAATCCTAGCGATCTCGCCGATGATATCCTGATGCAGAACCCCAAGGTTAACAATGATGAAAACCAAGAGATGTAGAACTCACGCGGCGGGCCCTTATCTTTTTATCCACCAATCCTCTTTCCTCGTCTATCTTCTGTTTGTTTGTTGTCCGATGACTTCGCGATATGGACAATTTCTATACTATAACCGATTGCCCTCATGCTCGCTAGACTTATATAATCACACTACTCGAGGCCTCGCTACTTTTGATCTGCTGAACTCGTTGTTTTGCATAGCCTGTTAAATTGGCTTGATCTTTATGGCGGTGCCACTCCCATGGGGATTGCCCGAAGGGGTTACTGGTTTGGCTGGGGTTATCTGATTAGCTATGCTTCTCAGGTCTATCTTTCTTTGTTTTACCTTGTTCCCTATGATCACTCGTGATTGGATTATCCTTTTTTGGAACATCGAGGGATCAATGCCCCGAGAAATGGAAGGCAATTAGGAACAAAATTGAGGAAAGTGCTTGTTCGATTAGTGCATTCGGAAACTAAGAGGGAAATTTTCGATAGTGGGTACATCACAAAATTTTCTCCAAAGAGTTTTAATTGTTTTGACTTTATCCCTTCGGTGGGGGCCTCGGGTGGAATTCTGATTCTGTGGAAGGGAAACTTGTTTTCGGGCCTGGTTTTTGATAAGCAGAGTTTCGATATGTCAATTGCCCTAACCTCCCTTCAAACTTCCTCAACTTGGAATATAACTGTGGTCTATGGCCCTTGTGACGAGCCACTCCGAACCAATTTCATAAACTGGTTCTAGAACCATGAAATTCAAGACATGGATAACGGCTTTTTTGGGGGACTTTAATTTCTATCGGTCTCGGCTACGAAACAAACCGGGAGGAAATATTTCGGACACGTTCACCTTTAATGAGGCTATTGGTCATCTAGGTTTTATTGAAATTCCAATTAAGGGACGAGCTTTCACTTGGAGTAATATGCAAATGGACCCCTTCTTGACAGCTAGATTGGTTTTTCTCCTCCATTAACTGGACGGTCGATTTTCCCCGATACCAAAGTTATTCCGCTAGCAAGAACAGTCTCGAGATCATGTCCCCGCAAAGTAGTGATTGGTACAAAAATCCCCAAGGCAAGCATTTTCCGCTTTGAGAATTTCTGGGCAGAGCAGCTGAATTTTAAGGACATAGTTTTGGATTGTTGGGCATACTCGGCCATCCCTGAGGATGCAACAAAGAACATAGCAAGGAAGTTCAAAACCCTGAGAGCAGGACTTAAATCTTGGAGCAAAAACTTTTCCAATCTAAAAATGCTCATTGGAAACTGTAACACTGTAATTACCTTTCTCGATTCGCTTGAAGAAGGAAGATGTCTATTCAACACGGAAAGCAATTTGAGGGTTTTAGTTAAAAAACTGCAGCACTGGCTCCATATGAGGAATATTTACTGGAGAAACAGATACACTGTAAATAGAATACAGCTTGGAGACGAATGCACAAAGTTCTTTCACAGTATGGCCTCCATAGCCTACAGAAAGAATACAATCTCGCAGATCAAAAATGAACAGGGTGACTGGGTTCAGGATCACATTGGAAAGGATGCAATCCTCTGGTCCTCCTTCAAGAACAGAATGGGATCCTCATCCATGCCGGAAATGATTTTCGACCTCCCAAGTCTCATACAACCAAAAGAAGGATTAGCTACATTGGCCCATCCAATTTCGCATGAAGAATTGGATCTAGTAGTGAAAAGGATGGCAACAGATAAAGCCCCAAGACTGGACGGGTTTAATGGGAGATTCTTCAAAACCTGCTGGCCAATCATCAAACAAGACTTTTACAAACTCTGCGACTCTTTCTAGCAAGGCCAGACGAGTTTGCAGCCAATTATTAACTCCTACATCACCCTGATCCCAAAGAAAGATAACCCTGAGACGGTGAATGATTTTCGACCGATATCCCTGCTCAACTCTTCCCTGAAAATCATAACCAAGGTCTTATCCGATAGGCTTCAAGGAGTAATAAAAGCAGTAATTCATCAGAATCAGTACGGCTTTATCCGTTCTAGGACAATCCAGGACTGCCTAGCATGGGCTTTTGAATACATTCATCAATGTCATCGTTCCAAAAAAGAAATAATCATCCTCAAATTAGACTTTGAGAAGGCTTTTGACACCATTGAGCATTCAGCTATTCTCTCTATGATACAAAGTCTTGGATTCCCAAACAGATGGCTGCAATGGGTCCAAGAGATTCTCTCATCTGGGACTTCATCGGTCCTTCTCAATGGAGTCCCCAACAAAACTTTTTGCTGCAAGAGAGGTGTCAGACAAGGTGATCCGCTCTCTCCCCTTCTCTTTGTTCTGGCAGCTGATCTCATCCAGATCTTAATCAACAAAGCCAGACAGGAAGGTCTCCTACATTTGCCGATTACACAGCCATCGGAGGACTTCCCAGTAGTCCAATATGCTGATGACACTATCATCATCATGCAAGCTGATGCCAGGCAACTCTTCTTTCTCAAAAATCTGCTGTATGCCATTCAAACAGCGACTGGTCTCAAAGTTAACTACAAATAAACAAGTTTGTACCCCATCAACCTAAGCAACGAGAAGCTGAACCATCTTGCTAGCTCTTTTGGCTGTAAGGCGGGCTCTTTGCCTTTTACTTACTTCGGCTTACCCCTGGGAACAACTAAGCCAAAAATTGAAGATTGGTACCTATGCTGGATAGAGTGCAAAGAAAGCTATCCTCATGCGCATCTTGGCTCACCTATGCAGGATGGCTGGAGATGATCAATTCAGCAATTACCCCAGTAACAACATATGCTATGTGCACCCTCAAAATCCCGAAAGGTATCATTGAAGCCATTGAAGAGCAAGAAAACAATGCCTCTGGAGGGGAAACAACATGGAAAAAAGGGGGTAATCTTGTAGCTTGGAACCTAGTCACGAGACCGAAGGAGAAGGGTGGCCTAGGGGTTCTCAACCTTCGCCTGCTAATCAAACAACTCGCAAAATTTTACAACCACGAAGACATCCCCTGGGTAAATCTAATCTGGTTTTGATATTGTCAAACAAACGTCCCACATCATTGTAGAGAAATGGGTTCGTTCTGGTGGAAGGATATCCTTTGCCTAAGTGGTCTCTTCAGGACGGTGTGTTAGTGATATGCCCTAGAGGCAACATGGAGATGTTGGATATCACGTCAATGTTTATGTATAAATGAATAAAGTGTTATTCAGTTCCATGAAATAGACATCTTGTATTGATCAATAAGTACGTGACTTATTTATGAGACTCTTTATGTATGAATCTATTTCTAAACGATCCCTGATCATATGTCATATTGTTGGAACAAATATGGTTCTAAGATCGGCATGTTTATTGATTGATGATCATGTCTCATAGATCATGGGTATGGAGATACCAAATCAATAAACATGGACATATGTGTTGGAGAACACATTGTTGGATAGACCCACCATGAGACACTACAGAATTAATGTGCCATTAGTTGGTCTCGGGTAGTGTTGGTACAAAGTCCTTAGACCTGAGATCACCATGGATTCCAACATGTGTAGTAGCCTACTTTGGGACTACCAAACGCTATTCCGTGCTGGGTAGTTATAAAGGTAGTTTTCGGGTTTGCTATGAAACATGGAGTGGGATGTGAGTGATCAAGATGGAATTTGCCCCTCCTTTGGAGAGATATCTCTGGGCCCCTCGAGGTAATGGATTATGGAAATGCATGGCCATGCTAAGTTGATTGAGGAGTCAATCAACGGACGGATAATCCAATACGGTTCGAGTGAATGGTTAAGCTATTGAAGGGATGGCACACATCTTGCCTATAGCTTAACGGTATCGTGAGGCAAAGGGATTTGTGTACACATTACGGTTCGAGCCGATATTATTCTTGTATACTATGGTGTCAATATGTGCTGCTAGGCGCCGCTGATGGTCGGCTGAGTTAGACTCGAGCCGACGATCGGCTAAGTTAGACTATAGCCGAAACCGAGTATACCTGAACCTACTGGTCGCACGCTTAAGGGGATAGAATAGATATTCGAGTTGGACTCGGATACGGCTCGATCGGATAGGGATCCGATCGGATAGAGTCCTATGGGCTTACGACGTGTGGGGCGGCCAACTCTATGAGATACGGATGAGATCCGATTCAAAATAGAGTCCTAATCGGCCACTAGTCCCGTCGGCCAACTCTATATAAAGGAGGGAGGGGTGGAGAGCTGTGACACGTCAATTGCATCGCGTGCAACGAGTCGCCGAGATCAATCTCCACGGAAACCCTCCCCACTTTCGAGCCAAACCCTAGCCTTGCATCGCGTGCTAGCACACGGGTGTACGGCGTTCGTCCCCGGACGTGTGGATACCGGTAGAGGCGCTGCTACGTTGCGCGCTCTTGATCGGCTGCGGTCGGGCGCATCGGAGCGAGGCGTGAGAACGCGGCCGGACGACTCGAATCGGCTGATTGGCGAATCGGCTGTCTCCGGGAATCGGCTACACTGTTCCGGATCGGATTGCCCTGATTGGCTATTCCGCCGCACTCTACTCCAATCGGTAACGATCTATCGGCCCTTACTTGCAAGTGTTCTGGTTTGCGCGGTAGAAATTTTTGTTTTCGGCTAGCGTAGCTTCCGCGTAACCCTTCACGGTGGCCTCCTGTCAGATCGGGAAAGGGTGTGTGGTAAGCTTTTGGATGGACAACTGGAACAATCTGAATATTCCTGTGAATTTTTCTTGCCTTGCATCTTTCGTGAAGAAAAGAAATGCGTCGGTGGCTGAAATCATGCAAGCTGAAGATCTTGACTCAATCCTTCACTTGCCGCTATCTGAACAAGCTTACCATGAACTACAGCTCCTCGAACCCCTTCTACAAGACCTCCCCTATGATGTGAACTTCCCGGACAGTTGGACGATGATTTGGGGAAAAACTTACACTTCAAGAGGATTCTACACCATATCTTCAATTCCTTCGACACCATCGAGTTTTGATTATCGAAAATCAAAATGTCTACCAAGAATAAAATTCTTCGCATGGCTCCTTCTGCTAGACAGGTTAAACACGAAGACAATGCTGCAAAGAAGACATATCAACATACAAGACGATAACCTCTGTATTATGTGCGATACGAGATAGGAAGAAACTGCAGACCACCTCTTCTTCTCGTGCCCGTTTGCAACCCAATGCTGGTCCAGCATACATCTGCAATGGGACACCTCTATCTGCATCAAGGACAGAATGGTACAGGCAATCTCCTCATCTTCGTTGCCATGCGCTGCAGAAACAATTCTCTTGGCAGCCTGGGAAATTTGGAAGATCAGGAACGACAAGGTCTTTCAAAGAACATCCCCAAGCATTCAACTATGGAAGATGAATTTCAAACACCAATGTTCTCTTCAGGTGATCAGACTTCGAATGCAAGATAAGACATCCTTTTGTTTTTGGCTTGATGCCTACAGTTAAGTTTCTCGGCCTAGCGGCCTAGTGACCCTGCGACCTAGCGGTCTAGCGACCTAGCAGGTTTAGCGATCTTGAGGTCAAGCTGCCTAGCTGACTAGCTCCTTAGTTTGGGTAGCCGCTTCGCTGGTCTCTTGCTCAGCTGTTTCGCCGCTTAGCCGCTTAGCCGCTTTGGCCAGCGGTTTGTTTCTGGGCATCTTGGCCCGGTGATCCAAAGGTTGTACTCTAAAACTCTCTCTCTGTTTTATTTTCTATAAAGTTTTCTCGTAACTGTGGGGACTTCCCCCCCAGTTTTTAACGATCAAAAAGATTTAAATTTAAATATATTGTGTAGAATTCAAAATTTGTCCTAAATTACAAAAATCAAACACATTTCATAAAAACAAAGTTATGGTGCAAGAGTAAAATCGCTTTCTTCTAAGTTTTATCTCTGTATTAAAGAAACAAAATACTAAAATGATGGTCAAACTGTCTTTCCACAAATAACTAAAGATAAAACTATATTTGCCCTATAGCAACTTAGCAAGCCAAGCAAATGCATAAATTTGAAGTGTCCTATTTACAAGTAATATAGGGGGCTAACCGATGTGAAGTATTCCCGACCAATAATAGCTCGTAGGGTTATGATTTTTTTTCTGTTTTTTGAGTTTTTTTCTTAAAGAAGATGACGTTTGATTGGCTATTTTGTAAGAAACTTCTATTTTTGCAAAAATACTTTGTCTTTTAGAGAAATGGAAGAAGAGAAAATTTCGCTTTCTAGCAGGGCTTTTTCCCAAAAACAACCACCTCTACCTAAAGATGGCCAAACGGGCCGCCCGGCACGCCCGCGGCACAGCCCGCTAACGCACGACCCATTAGGCACGACTCCTGTAGCAGACCGTGTCGTGTCGGCCCACGTGCCTACCTCCAGCCCAAGCACGGCCCACAGAGTGGTCGTGCCATGCCGTGCTAGCACGGGCCCATCAATGGCCCATGAGCCAAGTACGGCCCGTTCAGCCAAACTGGCAAACCCTAGCCTAGCCGCACGCAACACGCTTCGTCGCTCCGCCTCCCCACTCCCCAGCGGTCGCGCCGCTAGGTCCACCCTCGTCGCTACAGCCGACGCTGACGCCACGCTACCGACCTCCATGCCGCTGCAGCCGATGCCGATGCCAAGCCGCCTCCGTCCTCGCGCCACTGTAGCCAACGCCGAGCCCTCCGTGCAGGCGTGCACCCCCTCCATTTTTGTCGCCATCGTCGCCGACCTCTCCCTTCTCCCCGTTGCCCCTGCAACCGCCGCAGCCGCCACCACCGCCAAACCCTAACCCTGCGCCTGACAGCCCCTCTCCTTTGCGCCATCCCGTGCCGGCCCATGGGCCATGCCGTGCTCGGGCTGGCACGGTACAGGAACCGTGCCGTGCCGGCCCACGGGCTCGAGCGGCGGCCCAGGCACGACACGCACCACCGGGCCATGTCGGCATGGCTCACCTCCTCCCGTGCCATGCCGGGCCAGGCCGGTGAACAGTGTCACCGTGTCCGGCCGGCACACCTCGGCCTGGCCCATCTGACCACCACTACCTCTACCCTCACCCAAACCCTATCCTGGCCGTCTCCCACCTCCCCACTCGCATCAGTCATTTTCTTTTCTGCAGCAATATGTGCATGCCAGAGCTCATCGCATTTACAACGGGTGACTTTCCCCATCTAATTTTCTCTCATCTTGTGTTGGATTTCATTTTTCGATCCCCCTTTTTTTTTGTTGCAGCAGTGGTTCAAAGCAAGCTAATCATTAGATCTGCTGGTACTGCACTATATAGGTTGCTTGGATTTTATTTCTACCAGATGCAGGTAAGGTGTGTGTTTTTCTGCGTTTATTAGTTCAGTCGTGACCGTGTTCATCCAATTGCTCTCCTAATCATTTGTACACTCATTTCAATCAAATAATTGGAGTTAGCACGTATCTCTTAATCCGCTCAAGAAGCTGCTGCACTCTCATTTTCGACTAACTACTGCCAACCCCGATGAGTTTTCCACAAATCGACCCCTTAAATTTTGAAGTCTTCAGTTGCCTGCATATAATCCAGATTCTCTATTTCATGGACTTATCCATCTATATTTTTCTGGCTAGAATGCCCTCTTGATGTTTTGATATGGAGAAGAAGTTTTCAGATGGAGAAGAGGAAGTTGCTTAGTAGCCCATACGCATGTGCCGTTCTCCAAGAACCATGTGTGCCTGTGCAAATGTAGCCTGCGACAAACTGCCGCAAGGTAAAACCAGTTAAGTTCTCCAATTGTTGTTTACTGAGTCTAATGTGAATTATTTTACTCTACTAATTTGTTTCTGCAGCCATGCTGTAGAGATGAGCATACCTTAGATAGGTAGATCCTACATGTTCTTAAGAGCAATTCTTAGCTGAACTAGCTCCGCAAACCAATTGTTCTTACTGCTAGAAAATTCGCTCCATGTTAGAGCTTCCTTTGTTGACAAAGTTGCTAATTATGGTCATAAAAGTAATGTTTGTTATGATCTGGGTGTTGGACAGATATAAACAAATGAACTAGTAAGTTCTAAGGTCTTTCTTGAACTCGCAATGTTTTTGAAGATTTGATTGTTCTGCATCATTTAAGCTATTATCTTTTTTTAAGGAAAACAACACATAGTGCCTTTTCGTTAAATAGTACGGAAGAAAAATATAGCCCTAGGACAAAAGAAAGGGAAAAAAGAAACCAGAAAAACAACCACTCACACACCGATAGCTCCAACACAGAGACCCAGGAGAAAGCTAGCACCGGATCGGCCGCCGCTAAGCATGACCGACCGCCGCTAGGCCAACAAAGGGACTACAGGCGAGATCGTCCAAGACCCACCCTTACAACCGACACGAAGCCCCGCTCTATCCACATCTTTGGGGTTGAGGGAGAGAGGGTGAGAGAGAAGAAGGAACCGCTCCCCCACCTAGGCCCTCCGATGTGGTCATCTTGCCGAAACTAGGGCGTCGACACAAAGGACGTGAATCTAGAGCAAGCTTGAACCAGTATTTTGGGAGGTTTCGGCAAGGGGCTGCCTAGACAACGTCTCCAAGGAGAGAAGCGACGAAGCACCCCCGCCGCCGCCCGTTGAGGTCTCCAAGAGAACCAGGACTGGGTTTTCACCCGGCCTCCCGCTAGAGGGGATGAGACAGCACGACAACACCCTCAGGAGGTGGAATGACGCTCGAGCGACACCGTTGCCGGCCCGGCCAAGGCCGGGCTGGGTTTTCACCCGCCGTGCGCCACCTGCCTATCCACAATTGCCGCCCCAGTGCTCCACCACCAACTAAACCTCTACCGGCGCGTAGGCGCCACAGCACCGGTGCCCCCCGCCAGCCAGCCTCCACGTGTCGCCACCGGTCGCGCCTCGTCGTGTCGCACCAGCCTCCATCTCCGCCGGCCGCACTTCCTCGCGTCGCGCCAGCCATCGACCTCTACCACCGACGGCCGAGCTTCAACGTGCCTCCTTGCGCCACTACCGCGAGTCGACCACGCTTCCCCGCATCACGTCGGCCTCCACACCGGCCGTCGGTCTCCTCTCTCTGCCTGCCACGCCACCGCACAGGCGCCTATCGCCGTCGGCCGTGCTTCCCTACGCGGCATTGGGCTCCACTGTCGGCGGTGCCACCTCACATAGCGTCGGCCTCCATGTCGTCCGTGAACCCGCACACGTCGTCAGCCGCGGTGCCGCAGGCGTCAAGCATGCGCAGCGTCCTCTTCCTGGCCTTGGCGCAGCCACCACCCGGGCCGGGCGCACGCACGCCCGTCCTCGCCGACCACCACTCGCGGCCGCTTGCTCTGCCCCTCCTCCGTCGTGTCAACGTCGATCCCCCTTGCACACGACACGAGCGCGTCCGCCGCCACCCCGACGCCGAGCCATGGCATCGCCGAGACGGGCACGGGCCGCTGCCCTCCCCATCGTCGGATGTTGTGCCTCTCTCACGCCCTTGAAAGCGTCGCGTGAAGAGCCCCCCGCCGCCATCCTAGCTCGCCAACCGGCTTTCCGGCGACAAGCTCCAGCAGCGGCGAGGTAGGGGACGGGGGAAGGAAGTGGCAGCGCTAGGGATTTCGCCCCGTGTCGCCTGTGACACCTCAAAATCCATACTTTTAAAAACGTGTATAATAAATTGACGTAGAAAATTTTTGCGAATAAATTTGTTGTTTGCTCAATTCTAAAATATTTAAAATCATCTAATATTTATTTGCATTTTCCTTATTTTAATTTAATCAATCAAATTTTATTAATTTTTTATCCTTATTTTTGAAAAATCCTAATTTAGCTTTTAATTCAAAGAAATTTCCAAAAATTGAGTTTGAATTAATTTTAAACCCTAGATTAAATTTCTTCAAAGTTTCTCCAAATTTCCTTTTCTTTTTATTTTCTTTTTTTCTTCAATTTTCTTTTTCCCTTTTTCTCTTTTCCCTTTTTCGTTTTCTTTTTCTTTTCTCTTCCTTCTTCCTGCCTTCTTCCTCCCTATTAGGCCGAACCACCGGCGCAAGCAAGCCACGGCCGCCCGCCTGTGGGCGCCGGCCTCGCCCACTGGTGCCACGAACCAACCTCAGCCACCACCTTATCCCTCTCCACGTGCTCACAACGGATTGGACCAGCTACGTCATCGGCTTTATCCCTAGCAAACCGACATCGACGAACCGCCATGGCTGTCGGAGCTATCCGAAGCCCAAAACTGACCTTGAACACTATAAATAGACCACGATAGGCAAAACCTTGTATACCAAACTTGATAGCTATCTTGTCTTCTTTATTTCCCCTCAAGAATCCCCAATTAGCATAGTCCACATTCTGAGAATTTTAAGAGGAATTGAAGAAAGGTCCTGAAGAACCCTAGCTTGGCCGCCGGAAGGAAACTTCGAAATTAGTTGTCCTCGGCCAATCAAGCTCCAAATCAAAGCTATACCAATGTTCTACATGTTCTAAACTTCGTTTTTCCTAGTTTGTTTAAGTCATTAGTTCACCGGAGAACACCGACGACGAGTGCCACCGAAATTCCCCTGTTCGGCCGCCGTCGTGCTCTCGATGCCAGCTCTCTCCGGTGTATCTCCGACCAAACCGACCCCACCATTAGATCCCTAGGACTCGTAGATTGTTTTGGATAGCCCACTTTAGCCAAATCACCATTTGGAACCCGCCGGCGACGTGCACCTCCGCCGCCGAGGTGAGCTCACCGTCGCCAGCTTATTCCCGAACCTCACCGGCCTAGATAAAACCTAAAATGGATCCCTAATAGGTGCTAGATGGAGGTAAGCAAGCTAGATCCCTAAGCCTAGCTGTCCTTGGCCGCGCGCACCTTTGTTTTCTCCGGCGCCGGCTCGAAAGAGAAGAGCAGAGAGAAGAAGAAGAACAGTAAAAGGAGAGAGAGAAAGTAGATAGAAGAAAATCAAACAAAGAGAAATAGGAAAAGGAGAAGGAAACTGGCACAATGATTGATGAGTTAAGGAGAGAGTAAGAGGTCCCTTGTTCGAGTCCAGCATCAGACAATTTTTTTCTTGTTTTTATTTTTATTTTTTTAGAAGAGATAGAAAGGAGAGAAAAATATGAAAACTTATTTTTATTTTTATTTTTATTTTTTTAGAAGAGATAGAAAAGACAGAAAAATATGAAAACTTTAGGAAAAACCCTAGAAAAATAGTTTGACCCTTTTGACTCCTTTCAAATTTTAATTCCTTTCATTTTTCTCAAACCTATTTATTTTATTTGAAATATTTCCTTCAAGTATTTTTATTCTTATTCAAGATCAAATTTAAATTCTAAATCTAACAAGTAATATTATTATTTAAAACTTTAAATACTATTCATTTTTCCTCTTTAAAAATTTCAAATACTCTTTTTATTTTTTTATTCAAATCTAAATTTTAAGTTTTAGGACCTAACAAATAACTTTCCTCTAAACCTTCAAAAATCACCTTTTAAATTCTTTATTATTTGGTGTTTATTTGGAGTTGTTCGTTTGATTTATTTTCGTTTATTGATAGATCGTGACGTCGAGTTCACGGAGGGAACTAAAATTGACCAAGTTATTGATATAAAAACTCTTGTGCCAGAATAAGGACATAGTTTCGCCCATCCGATGGACCGGTTATACCGGCATAGCAACTATATATTTTTCTCCGATCTCCGTGGAGACTTAGGGGATTTGCCTTATATGGCTTGCGAATTACATGCATTGGAGAATTGGAGAAAGTCTCATTGGTGGACAGCTATGTAAACAACGGATAAAAACACCAATACTAACCAAATTGGTACCGTCTCTTAAGATAGCCCAAGGTTTCACGAAACCGGGACTAGTGTGTGACGAACAGCTATTAAATAGGAGATGGATCCACCAATTACTGGTTAGAATTGGTGCTCCTATTAAGATAGTCATAGATCTCGTTCACACATCAGAAAATGTTAGAACTATATAAATGTTATGTTACCCTTAATGTGACTAACTAAGGTTAATTCTCGAGTAAAGCTGGGCAAACACTGCAGAGTTGATTGTATTCGAATACACCGTACTCCCGATCAATGGGGTGAATCCAGAACAATGGCATGAGCACTTTTCTTAAATATCATTATAAGTTTTGAATGTTCATATTTAAGTACTTTTAGGAAGGGATGGAATATAGTATTAATCTAAAACCAAGTTCATGATTAATAATCTTAATCGTTTATACAAAATGTTCTATAAAAGAATAGGATATATCATCATACTAGGGATATATTTATAATTCCTTTCTCTTGTCGATATATCATGCATGTCTATCCATATAAGATTGTATTCAGTTTGGCTTGCTGAGTACCATCGGTGCTCATCGTTGCATAAACTATCTTCAGAAAACCCCCAAAGCAGAAGAAGAACTCCCAAGTACCCTAGAGGACTAGGAAAACGTGTGCGATTTCTAGGTCGACTCTACACTCGGGCTATCCCTGTGGAAGTGTCACGACTTTCTTGTAGTGTATGAGTTGTACTTGAACATTAATAGTTTGTATTAATATACGAAGTTCTTGTATCTGTACTATCTCACGCATAACCGGACTCCTGGGAGGTTATGTGGTATTGTGGGAGTTGACCTCTCCGGAGGAGACCCCACAGGAGTGGTATCAGAGCAGAGCTTGACTGTAGGTTGACCTAGGTAAGTTAGATTGAATTTGAAATATTATTTTCTAAAACTAAAAAGAATATGTGCAAAATTTTATATCTATTCTTATCTAGAATTCTTGGCTCCTCTTATCTATTTCTTTCCTTCGTACCTTCCCTTTGTTAAAAAGGATTTTGTTTTATTCTCCTACTCAATTATTTTAAAAATATCGAGAGAAGCTAGGGAATAGTAAGGTTGAATAGTTGAATAGGAGTTAATATTAGCTAACCTTTTAGATTAGAGTCACCGAATAGTTAAGTCATCCAAAGTCAGTTGACGACTTATCCGTCAAGATAGAACGATGAGTCATGTAATGTATTTTCTTTGTGACTTCTAGTTGAAGCATGGGACTTTCGAGTTCCATAGCAATTAGTGTAGTTCCTCGTTATTTTAAGGAAAAAGTTTTGAAAAGAAAAATCCTAAACATGACTCTATCTATCACCCTTTTCTACTTCCTTATTTCTTATTTTCATGCTAAGTTCTTATTTTATCCGTTCAATTCTTATCTATGAGTACTATAATCAACGATTTTATTAATAATTTGTCACGGATCTAGCCAAAGAATAAGATAAGATGTTGGGAACAGAAGGAGATGGAGCTACGGAGCAGCAGGTTATAGGACAACAAGCTACAGAGCAGCAAACCACAGTCAACCAAGATAAGGTCACTAAGTTTGCTGGATTGGATTATTTAGATATGCCAACACTTTTGGACAAGGTCCTGTTGACCGAACAAAGGAGGAAAGAGCTTGAGGAAGGCCGGAAACGTAAAGCTCCGCCACAAACGAGGCCTGCTTCAAGTTATCAGAGGCCGAGGTTTATACAGCAAGCAGGACACCTCGTCGTTTCCCGCCTTCAATGCAAAGGACCCCAATGTCACCAAGGCCACAATTTGGGAATAATCAACCTTCAAGGCAAAACGAATGTTATCATTGTAGACAAGTGGGACATATATGTCCAGCATGCCCACTGAGAAGTTATCCAATAGAAGCAGCACGTACCCGAGTAAAGATGCAGCAAACCCCACAACGTGTCGTGCCACCAACTCAGGGCGCAATAGGAGGTGGAGTCAGATCCCCGAACCATGGAACCGTGGTATTATACCACGGAGAACAAGCTGGAAGAGCCATTGCAGGATATGGACGGCCTAACCCTGAAATGGTTTAGGGAAGGGTGACTAATGTCACCACACAGAATGCTGAAGGAGCTACTGATATAATAATCAAAGATTATGCCTAGTTGCTTTAAACAATACCCATGTGATTCATGCCCCTGGATCTGATATGAGGTCTCAGTGTAATTGTCCAAAAGTGGAAATCTAGATTAAAGGGGTCATGTTCATAGCAGACCTTATCCTCTTGGTAATGCAAGGGCTAGATAAAATTTTGAGAATGAATTGGTTGCATAAGCATAAGGAGAGAATGGATTATGAGAATAAAATTACCCCGTTGACAAGTATAGAGGGGAAAGATGTGGAGTATAGAACTAAGAAACCACTGCTACCAGCACTACCAGAAGCTTTGAATGTTATGGTAGCAGAAGGAGTTGAGAAAACACCGATCGTTGGAAAATTTTCGGATGTATTTCCAATATATCTTCCTGAAATGCCCCCGGAAAGAGAGTTTTCAATCAAGCTGAGACTCGGTACTAAACCAATAGCTAAGGCCATGTATAGGATGGCTGCACCAGAGTTAGCAGAGTTGAAAAGGCAAATAGATGAATCAGAGTAAAAAGGATTTATAAGGCCAAGTGTTTTAGAGTAGGCAGCCCCAGTGTTGTTTGCAAAGAAGAAGGATGAGACATTAAGAATGTACATAGACTACAGGGCATTAAATGAGGTCACAAATAAGAATAAGTACCCACTGCCAAGGATTGATGATTTATTTGATCAGCTGAGAAGAGCTAAGGTATTCTCAAAGATAGACTTAAGGTTCGGATACCATCAATTAAGAATTAAAAAGGAAGATATACCAAAAACAACCTTTGTTACCAGGTATGGGCTGTATGTTAATGCACCGGCTATCTTTGTGACTGTGATGAATAAAACATACATGAATACCTGGACAAGTTTTTGGTGGTATTCATAGATGATGTTCTCATCCATTCATCCAGTATGAAAGAGCATGAAGAATATTTGAGATTAGTTCTGGAGAGGCTAAGAGAGCAACAATTGTATGCTAAGTTCTCAAAATGTGAGTTTTGGATGGAGAAAGTACAATTTCTTGGACATATTATAACTGCAGAAGGAGTAAAAGTGGACCCAGAAAAGGTGAAAGCAGTGTCGGAACGAAAACAACCCTCAACGGTAAGAGATATTAGGAGTTTTCTTGGAATAGCAGGGTATTATCGGTGATTTATTAAAGGATTTTCCAAGATAGCTCGACCTCTTACCAACTTGCTAAAAAAAGGATATACCCTTTGAATGGATAGATAAATGTGAGAAAAGTTTTTAGGAACTTAAGAAAAGATTAACCACCGCACCAGTATTGGCATTACTAGATAATAGAAGGGATTTCCAGGTCTATTGTGATGCCAGTCGTCAAGGACAAGGGTCTGTATTAATGCAGGAAGGGAGAGTTGTTGCTTACGTATCCCGCCAACTCAGACCACATGAGCAGAATTACCCAACTCATGACTTGGAATTAGCAGCGGTGGTTCATGTCTTAAAAATATGGAGGCATTATCTGATCGGGAATAAATATGAAATGTTTACGGACCATAAGAGTCTCAAGTATATTTTCACTCAACCCGATCTAAACTTGAGGCAGAGAAGATGGTTGGAATTGATAAAAGATTATGATCTGGACATCTAGTATCATCCAGGAAAAGCTAATGTTGTAGCTGATGCCTTAAGCCGGAAATCATATTGCAGTAATAGTATGACTAAGGAGTGTCCAAAGCCGTTACAGACAGAAATCCAGAAACTAAGGTTAGAATTTGCGGGTAAATCAAGTGTGGCTCAAATGGAAGTAAAAACCACTTTGAAGGATGAAATAAGGAAGACACAACAAAATGACCCACAAATTCAGAGGATTAAAAAAGAGTTACAAAAAGGCAAAGCATCAAGCTTTGCAGAAGATAACATGGAGTACATAGATTTCAGGGACGCATCTGTGTTCCAGATGTAAAGGAAATAAAGGAGATAATTTTGCAAGAGGCTCATGACTCATTGTTTTCCATTAACCCTAAAAGTACAAAGATGTATTAGGATCTTAAAAAGATATTTTGGTGGACTGATATGAAGAAGGAGATAGCGGAATATGCGAGCCTATATGAAGTATGTCAAAAGGTGAAAGCAGATCATCAAAGACCTGCGGGGTTGATGCAACCATTTCCTTGTCCTGAATGGAAATGGGATGAGATCGGGATAAACTTTATCACAGGTCTACCGAAAATCAGAGAGGAATATGATGTAATCTAGATTATTGTGGATAGGCTAACAAAGATAGCCTACTTTATCCCTATAAACAGACTTATGGAGGGGATAAATTGGCTAAGATATATTTAACAAGGATAGTTGTACAACATGGAGTACCCCTGAGAATTGCATCGGATCAAGGATCATAGTTTACCTCAAGATTTTGGAAGACATTTCAGAAACTCATGTGTACTAAGTTAGGATTCAATTCAACCTATCACCCATAGACTAGAGGTCAAACGGAAAGGGTAAACCAGATTCTTGAGGATATGTTAAGAGCCTATGTGTTAGTATATGGACCTGCTTGGAATATCTGCTTACCCTTCGCACAATTTTTATATAATAATAGTTATCAATCCAGTCTGGGAATGGTACCCGTTGAGAAACTGTATGGCCGAAAGAACAGAACTTCCCTTAGTTGGACGGAAGTTGGGGAAAGACAGTTGATAGGGCCATAATTAGCACATGACGCAGAGGCCCATATCAGGATTATAAGGGAGAAATTGAAAACTGCCCAAGAAAGGCAGAAAAGTTATAATGGTAATCGGAGGAGGGATTTGAGTTTTAAAATTGGAGATTTTATTTATTTAAAGGTGACACTGTTCAAGGGTGTACACAGGTTTCAGATAAAAGGCAACCTATCCCCAAGGTATATTGGACCATATCAGATTCTGAAGAGAAGGGGAGAAGTTTCCTATCAATTAAATTTACCGTCAGAATTAAGTGAGGTACACCCGGTATTTTATGTGTCGCAACTCAAGAAGTGTTTGAGACAATCAACCGCAAAAGTGCCACTACAAAATATCGAGTTGCAACTTGACATAACTTATGTAGAAGAGCGAGAAAAATACTAAAAATATCTGAACTGAAGCTATGGAACCACAATATAATGTTTTGTTGAGGTCCAATGGAAGAATCATACAGAATGAGAAGCAACCTGGGGAAGGAAAATCAGAGTTAAAAAAAAGGTTGCCACAATTATTCGAGACTTGGTCGAATCTCGGGGATGAGATTCTTTTAAGGAGGGTAGATCGGTGATAGCCTCAAAAATCCGTACTTTTAAAAACGTGTAAATTGATGTAGAAAATTTTTGCGAATAAATTTCTTGTGTGCTCAATTCTAAAATATTTAAAATCTCCTAATATTTATTTGCATTTCCCTTATTTTAATTTAATCAATCAAATTTTATTAATTTTTTATCCTTATTTTTGAAAAATCCTAATATAGCTTTTAATTCGAAGAAATTTCCAAAAATTGAGTTTAAATTAATTTTAAACCCTAGATTAAATTTCTTCTAAGTTTCTCCAAATTTCCCTTTTCTTTTTATTTTCCTTTTTCTTCAATTTTCTTTTTCCCTTTTTTTCCTTTTTCCTTTTTCTTTTCTTTTCTTTTCTCTTCGTTCTTCCCGCCTTCTTCTTCCTCCCTATTTGGCCGAACCACCGGCGCAAGCAAGCCACGGCCGCCCGCCTATCGGCACCGGCCACGCCCACCGGCGCCACGAACCGACCTCAGCCACCACCTTATCCCTCTCCACGTGCTCACAATGGATTGGACTAGCTACGTCATCGGTTTTATCCCTAGCAAACCGACATCGACAAACCAAATCAAGGGTACACCAATGTTCTACATGTTCTAAACTTCCTTTTCACTAGGTTGCTAAAGTCATTAGTTCACCAAAGAACACCGACGACGAGTGCCGCCGAAATTTCCCTGTTCGACCGTCGTCGTGCTCTCGATGCCAGCTCTCTCCGTTGTATCTCCGACCAAACCGACTCCACCATTAGCTCCCCTAGGACTCATAGATGCTTTTAGATAGCCCACTTTAGCCAAATCACCATTTGGAACCCGCCGGTGACGTGCACCTCCGCCGCCAAGGTGAGCTCACCGTTGCCAGCTTATTCCCGAACCTCACCGCCCTAGATAAAACCTAAAATGGATCCCTCATAGGTGCTAGATGGAGGAAAGCAAGCTAGATCCCTAAGCCCAGCTGTCCCTGCCGTATTTTCTAGCATTTAGTCAAAACCATTTATATCATATGAATTGATAGGAATTTCATTTACCTATCATATGAAACAATGAATCATTCTCCATTTTATTGTATGAAATAACAATATAATCCCATATGACTATTGCATGAAATGTTAATGCATGTGATAATGCTCATTTTATTATTCTCATAATTTTATGCTTAATGCAGGCTATCAGAATGTTGTTTAAGGAGAAGGAGAATATATCTAATCATGTGAAATAATAAACTTCTCCTTTTTTGTACATAAAATGATAGGGTGTTCCTAAAGCATAAAATAATACTCTATATGAACTAAGATATTCCTTATACTTACATGAAATATTAACATATTTAATCAAAGAATGTGCAAAACTACATAAATGATAAATTATAACAATCTAACCTATCCCGTGAAATATTTATAATTAAATACATAATTTAAAACATGATAACTTATTATTTTTAGACTAAATGATCAAGAATAGTTTGACTTGCCTTGAGTGTCAACGGTCTCAAAATCATTATTTTGCTGGAGGGTAACGAGGGCGTTTACGTCAATAACTTGGTCGAGTTTAGTTCCCTCCTCGTGAACTCGACGTCGCGATCTATCAATAAACGAAAATAAATCAAACGAACAACTCCAAATAAACACCAAATAATAAAGAATTTAAAAGGTGATTTTTGAAGGTTTAAACGAAAAAGTTATTTGTTAGGTCCTTAAACTTAAAATTTAGATTTGAATAAAAAATAAAAAGAGTATTTGAAATATTTTAAAGAGGAAAAATGAATAGTTTTTAAAGTTGTAAATAAGAATATTACTTGTTAGATTTTAGAATTTAAATTTGATGTTGAATAAGAATAAAAAGATTTGAAGGAAATATTTCAAATAAAATAAATAGGTTTGAGAAAAATGAAAGGAATTAAAATTTGAAAGGAGTCAAAAGGGTCAAACTATTTTTCTAGGGTTTTTCCTAAAGTTTTCATATTTTTCTCTCTTTTCTATCTCTTCTAAAAAATAAAAATAAAAATGAGAGTGGACTCGAACCAGGGACCTCTCACTCCCTCCTTAACTCATTAACCATTGCGCCAGTTTCCTTCTCCTTTTCCTATATCTCTTTGCTTTGTTTTCTTCTTTCTCTTTTCTCTCTCTCCTTTTACTGCCTTCTCTCTGCTCTTCTCTCTCAAGCCGGCGCCGGAGAAAACAAAACTCTTGTGCCAGAATAAGGACATAGTTTCGCCCATCCGATGGACCGGTTATACCGGCATAGCAACTATATATTTTTCTCCGATCTCCGTGGAGACTTAGGGGATTTGCCTTATATGGCTTGCGAATTACATGCATTGGAGAATTGGAGAAAGTCTCATTGGTGGACAGCTATGTAAACAATGGATAAAAACGCCAATACTAACCAAATTGGTACCGTCTGTTAAGATAGCCCAAGGTTTCACCAAGCCGGGGCAAGTGTGTTACGAACAGCTATTAAATAGGAGATGGATTCACCAATTACTGGTTAAAATTGGTGATCCTATTAAGATAGCCATTGGTCTTGTTCGCACATCAGAAAAGGTTAGAACTATATAAATGCTATGTTACCCTTAGTCCAACTAACTAAGGTTAATCCTTGAGTAAAGCTGGGCAAACACTTCAAGGTTGATTGTATTCAAATACACCGTACTCCCGGTCAATGGGGTGAATCCAGAACAATGGCATGAGCACTTTTCTTAAATATCATTATAAGGTTTGAATGTTCATATTGAAGTACTTTTAGGAAGGGATGGAATATAGTATTAAGCTAAAACCAAGTTCATGATTAATAATCTTAATCGTTTATACAAAATGTTCTATAAAAGAATAGGATATATCATCATACTAGGGATATATTTATAATTTCTTTCTCTTGTCGATATATCATGCATGTCTATCCATATAAGATTGTATTCAGTTTGGCTTGCTGAGTACCATCGGTGCTTATCCTTGTATAAACTATCTTCAGGAAACCCCCAAAACAGAAGAACTCCCAAGTACCCTAGAGGACTGGGAAGACGTGTATGATTTTTAACTCGACTCTACACTCGGGCTATCCCTATGCAAGTGTTGCGGCTTTCTCGTAGTGTATGAGTTGTACTTGAACATTAATAGTTTGTATTAAAATATGAAGTTTTTTAACTGTACTATCTCACGCATAACCAGACTCCTGAGAGGTTATATGGTATTGTGAAAGTTGACCTCTCCGGAGGAGACCCCACAGCCTGCGTGTGGGCGACGCGGAGGTCCGTTCCACCCAAAATTTATTTAAGCTACTATCGATTTTACCTTTCTAGGTTTGTGCCACTTCATAAATTGATATAAAATCATGTTCTTCAAATTTTAAATTCTGTTCGGAGTATCTCCTGTACATTTTTTTTTGCAACAATGGCTTGGTCGATCCTTCTCTTTCTTTTTTCCTGTTCTTTTCTTCTTATTGTTCTTCAGGAGAAGCAACTCGACTGTGATGGAGTTTCTGTGTTGCTAAACTAACATGGTATCTCGCCTGGATCAACTGAAGTCGCATGGAGGAAACCACAGTAATCTTCCGTTTCTCTCTGAGCAATATGCATTAGGTTTAATTCATTGTGATATCTAATATTGCTCCCTCTCAAGCTGTGAGGATGTATAACCTGTCTGACATTCTAATGGTACAAGTTGTGTTACCTTTTTTTTTCTTGTCCAAGATACAAGTATGGAATCGGTGAAAATTAACAGGGACAATTTTGTTCAACTTTTTGCATGTGCAAGATGTAAGCACCGAGCATTGTAGATATTGAAATCAGTGAAAAATAGAAGGGACAATTTTCTGGATTAGGTAACATCTCCACCAATTTTTGTTGATCAATCACTATTCCTGTACTAAGATCCAATACTTTGAACGTTTCAAGCAGAATTAATATGTGCTCTTTTATAGATAACATCTGGAATTTATAAATCACTTTAAGTAAGGTTGGTGCTAAAGCTAATTCTTTGTTTGTTTTTTACATTTCTTCAGCTCTCTTCCAGTCCGAAGTTAAGAAGACGATAGTTGCAGACAAGAGATCAATCTGTTATTGATTGTTATTGATCATAATTGAAATGGTGATATCTCATGAAAATTGTCCATCGGTGATCTACAATGCCTCCCAATTAGATGGATGAACTTTGATCGGCATATATCTTTATGGTTACAAGAATGTCCATGCAATTTCATATTTACATAATCCCTCCAGTCATTAGTAGATAATATTTTTTGCACTAAAGTTGGTGTTTGAAATGGCATTGTTGTTAGAAACGACATATATGAATGGTCTGGGAGTTGTTTTTTTGTGTTCATATGAAATCTTATGGCTTCTTTATGTCCACATTGATTGGAATTATTTGTTGCTATCGTCAGTATAGATGGATGCCTAAAATTTTATTGGCTACTTTTCCAGGATTTTCTAATTGGGAATATAATCGATGGGATTTTGTAATTGGAAATATAATCGATGAAAGTACTATTGATTGTTTGGAATTCACATAACTTTGGTTATTTTTTACTGCAGCCAATAGTATTCAAAAGATGTGTCGTCAATAGATGATTACGGACCCGTTTGGTAGGACTCCTGATTCTGTAATTCTATGGTTTTTTAATTAGTTTTTTTAAAAAAATTAGAATCGATACAACAAAGTAATAATTAGAATATTTCAGGTGATTCTTGAAAGAAACTGGTTTTTAGATAATTCACTCCCTACATAAAATTAATTGTTTGATTTTTTTTCAGAATCCTGTTAATAAAAAATATACTTATTCTGTTAATTAGGAATAGGAAGGGAGAAAATTCTACTTATTCTGAGGGGTATACGATGTGTTGGTCATCATCGGTACTACAAACCACTACTGTTGGCACAGCTGCTACTGCGGGGCGTACCGTCGCGCAAACCCACCTAGTATACTCAACAATTATATGCAAGTCGTCGTCGTCCTTCGCAACCACCACTTCTCACGCGAAAACTGAACCAAAAAGACCAGATTAAAAAACTAAACCCCCATAAAACCCCTCTAGATCCCGTTGTAAAGATATAGAAAAACTAAATCTCATAAAACCATTCATCCATCTCTAGATCCCGTTTCAACACACGAGCAAAATCCAGTTACAACGCACAGGCATGGCACTAGTCACTAGTATAGTAGAAAATTAGAGCTTCCCTTCCTACTGCTACAATTGCCGTGCTCGGCACGTATTATATACTGTACTTCCCATTGAAATGCTCGAGCAAACAACCTGTAACCACGAGTCTTTTAACCATCACGCTTGGCAGTTGCTGAACTCTCGCCGGGTATAGACATGGTGGCGAAGTTCACTTGCCGCTAAAACAATTGCTTGAATCCAACTATTAGTCGTATGTTCATCTCCCCGATGTAGAAGCCCCAAAATGTCTCCAAATGGTCAATCCACAGTATCGATTCAAAGTTCACCTTCGAACTTTTTCTTAATTTCAAGGGCAGCCCTGACGACGTTTCCTCTTGTTATGATCCCAACCTTCCAAATATAAGTTCGTCTCAAAACAACTGAACTCAAGCAAAAGAATAAAAGGAAAGAAATAAGGTTTGCCCACTCACCAATTTGCCTGAACTGTTAACTACTGGTAACCTGCGGTACTTAGTTTCAAGGAGTAACCTGTGGAATATGACATCATAATATTGACTGAATAATAAAGGATATCCCTTTTTTGAAAAATTCAAAAGTAGGTTGGTGATGTATCTCAGAATTGTTTGCAGTGTTCTAAAAATACCTTGCAGCATCTTCAAGGTTAGTAGTTTCACGCACCACAAGAGGTGCAGAAGTCATAACATCACCAATGACTTTCCCATTTGTTTTGCTCAAGAGCTTCTGTATCTCACGGAACGTCTAGAAAGTATCAATTGATCAAAATCAGAAACAGTCGAACACATAAGTAGGAAAAAAACATCTATAAATAAAAGGAACCAAGCATGCACGATAGGCAAGTTTGAAGAATATGTCACATTCTTATCTGCATCGATGCAATATTCTAAATCATTTAGTTGTTAATAGTGATATTCCATCAACTGCAATGAAGGTTCCAGGACACTGTTGTGTACTTTTCATCCAAAGAGAGATTGTTGCATGAAAAAGTGACAAGATAAGAATCGCAAGTCAGATGGTTTACGAAAGTTCACTGTGAAAAATAGGACAGGCTGAGTGTGAAACTATCCTGTCCACTCTTTTCCGAAGAATATGCAAACTGTGTGTACATGCAAGAATAAATGAAACTTGGTCCAAATCAACATAAAGTGTACACATTAGGTTTCAGCTAAGCATCACAATTGTCCAGTTGAACAATCCAAATCTTGGTCAGACGGAATGGTCAAGACCGGCCACCAAATGGTTATGTGATTCACTAAAATAGTAAAATTACAGTATTAGATTGACTTCAAGGGGATCATCTTAACATGGCAATGGGCTACACAAATTACTTTTATTAAGAATTTTTTTAAAAAACTTTTTATCAAAAGTTAAAAAGAAAAGAATCCACTTGAGTTGGACAAAAACTGAAATCAAAGTTAAAAAATAGATGCATAGATACATAACAAGACAACATAATTTACTCATGAGAATTAAAAGCTTTGTTTGTAAGTACCTTCCAAGTACTATCGACCTCAGGAAATATGTCTGCTTCCGCAAGTCCATTTCCTAAAGAAGATTACCAAAACAATAGAACAATACACAGTGAGCATCATAACATGGGAATATAAGCTGTTGCTAATTTGATAGATAAAAACAATACCAAAATGATCCCAGGTTCCAAGTCTATTCAATAAACATGCTGTAAACTAGATGAAGCCCAACCATATGATGTTGCCACTTGCAACTACATGACATTTGAAACACAGTTATTTAAACCAGGCGGAACTGGCAGAGTCCAACTGGGAAAAACAAGAACCAGAGCTTAGACCAGGTTGGTTTGCTAAAGGACCATAGAGGAAAAACCGGCAGCAAAAAAATCGTTTTGAACTCCATGAGGTAGCCAGGGTACAAGCTCTGGCTTCTAGGGAATCTCCACACGTTCAATACCACTGGATCAATGCCTGGTTATTGATTGGAATAAGAATTGATGTCGATATAGCCATTATAATTTCATATTTAGCCTTATAAACCTTTACTTTAACATGAAAACGGTTAAAAGATAATAAAATTCGAACCGGCCAATTCACCAGTTCATCAGCTGGTCCAAATAACTATGATTTCAACTATGTAATAGTGAATGCCAGAATCAACTATTACAAGAATACCTGATATTGAATCCAGTGCTAAGAGATCATAATCTGACACAACGCCAACCTGCGAACGGGAAATAAATACCGGCACAAATTAATACAACAGTTACACAACCTATATAGTATAGCAACACTATGTTATAAGTGGGACAAAGCATGTTTAATAGTTAGTGATGTCTTTGGTTCAGAGTTTAAGGTTTATTCAACATAATAGGAAATTAAGCATCTATAAAGGTCTACATTTTCTGTATGAATACTGCTTAGTAAAAGAGAAAAAAAAACTGAACTTCCGAATGCTCTAGAAGGTAAAGGGTGAACATAACCAACATATTATCAACAAAAACTTTGATATGTTTTATGTACAGAAAAATAGTGGTGACTCGCAAGAACATGAAACTCAGTAACAGAAAAAGAGCGAACCAAGAAAAAGTCCGAAGTTCAATTATAGGTGTGTGGACAAGGACAGACAAGCGATGTAGGCTGATGTACAGAAGCAAATGTGACAGATGGCCAGCCGTGGCTTAAGGGATCCAAAAACAGCAGTCGCCAGCATGTGTTCATAAATGTTGGAGAATTAGAAAGTAGAATTTGTGATGAATAAGAAAAGTTACATATAAACCTTGAAGAAGAATGGACAATATTCTTTTATCAATCAAGCAAGAAATATATATATTCCATCTATTTGCTGTCCCCAGCATCTCAAGTTCAGTCATATCAAGTTATGCTTTGTCTCCAATATAATACCCTAATCCCCTGAAGCAATGACATCTGGCCCTCCTCTACAAGTAGCTAACTCAATATGAAGGTTCACCATAAATAGTGGTGTGCTTCAAAAAGACAATATCTAAATAAAATATTATACCGCTTACCAAATTCCACTCGTCATCAATAACAGGAAAGCCAGTTATCCTGTGCTCCACCAGCATCTCAAGGGCTGCTCAAAGATAAGATAAGTTGTTAACTCCTAATGAAAGAAAGAAGAGCACACAACATAAAGGGGGAAAGGAACCTTCATCGACTGAAGTTGTTGGCTTCACAACATGGAGTTCTTCCCTTTTAGTCATAAAATCACCAACAGTGTAAATCCCACTGTTTTGCTGAATAACAAGAAAGTCAGGAATATTAATATGCATAAATATATCTCAATCCTGCAAATAGAACTTTGTATGTACTTCATAAAATTGGAGGTCAAGCCTCATATAGAAGGATGTTATAAAGGAACAAGTCCACATCAACCTTGAACTACCTCTGCCCAAAACATAACCTTCAATTGTGAAATTGGTTAGAATCCTAGAATACAACATCGAACTATAAAAAATTTTCGTCTGACCCCTTTGAACTCACTCAACCCCAGTTTTGGGCCGACTCAAAACTGAATTGTCAAATGAAGCCTCATCATCACCAGGATATGCATGTCACTCTAATATTCGTTCTTCCTCATCTTCTGTTCTTTCCCTCCCATCCCCTCACTCAGCAACAGAGAAAAACAACAGAAGGAGCCACAGCTTGATGGAGCTCAATAAAGATCCACTCCTGGATGAAGCTCACTAGAGATCCACTGCAAATGCTGTCATCTTAGATCTTACGTGTGAGTATTCACTTTTCAGTACTGAAATGTATTGATTGGTTTAATTCACACTGAATTAACCAGAATGGAAGGCAAATGAGTAGTCTTTACTATGCCCATGGAAACTGCAACAACACTGGATGGTTATTGGTTATGCATTTATGTTGCATCAATTTGAGGAAGGCAGTGGTGGTTTGGCTGCAGATTTTGATGGTAAGCACAAATAGGTTGGTCTCATGTGGCTTGCTTGCATCTCCATGCTGAAGCGACTTGGACTGAAACACAAACTTATCCCTGGCTATCCATGGAGCACTTCATGGCTGCTGAAGTGGTGCATCCATAGCTTGACAACATAGCTTATTAAGACGGGGGAACGTTGTTGTTGTGCGCACCACTGGTGAGGTCGCCTGCAGGCGACACAACCAGTGACCATCCCACACATCTAGATATCATAACCCATAAGGAGGTGCCAGGCCAAGTGGAGCCAGGTGAATCTGAAAGCACCAAGTCCAAAGTGAACATGTGGCATATTTTGCCCAGTGGCACCAAAGCTGACATAAGGGTGACACTGAGTGGTCCAGTGAGAGAGTAACATTGAATCTGAGTCAATGCGGAGGAGGTTGGTGCTAACAATATAGAGAAATAGATGGAAGGGGTGTAGGATAACTAAACCTTTCAACAATGCCCACAAAACCATAAACCTGGTGGGTGTCATATTTTCTTTTCAAATTTCAAGCTTACCTTGGGAACAAGCAGAAGGAACTCAATTCATTTACTGACAGGTAAAAAACCATGCATCAAAAACAGAAGCACCTCATCAATGTATTCATCTATCTATGGGTGACAGCTAAAAGAACATCAGATAAAATGAGTCACTGGATTAGTGACTAAAGTTTCGCCACAAAGTTCTTTGCTCATTTTTCCAGTTTCTCCCCAACAATTAACGACAGTTCTGACAATCTCCAGTGCTTCTATCATAAGCCACTCATTAATTTTGCACTCTTCAATCTGCCATTAATTGCTCTAGGATTTGCCACTTTCACATACCTATGACACAAAAGTTCCCGGATCGATGGGATCGAGGAATGCGGGACGCTACTTTTTTGATGTTTTAACACGGGGGGAACTGTTTCTGTGTTCCCAGCCCGGGAATGGCGTTCCTGGGACGAGGAGTGGCATAGTTCCACATTCCCAGTGACTTAGTCCCATACTTTAATGTTTTCTTTTCACTTTGATTATTTTTCAGCAACATCAAAGTTTTCCCTTCTCATTTTGTCAGTCTATCCTATTCTTTGGTTATGATTCCTTTCTTCTGTCAGTCAAAGTCCACGAGTCTCTGCTCCTCTATCTACAGCTCAACCAGCACTCCTCTAGCTTGGCCAAGGTACAATACAAGAAAAAAGAAGTACAACAGGAACAGAGAACATGATTCTTGCTAAGCCCTTCTCGTTGCAACATATCCAGTTTATTCATAAGGTTTATTGAATTTCTCAAGTTCCCGCTCAACATTTTCTTCTCTAGCTCCAGTCTAGGCAGTCGCGCACCAGATCATGGCTTGGTCAATGCCAGAAGATTAGATAGGTAGAGGAGGATGAGAGCTTAAGAGTCCTGGAGGAGGAGGACCGAATGAGCGATGGTGCCGGATCCAGAGGACCAGGTGGCCAATTCTAGAACAATATCAACTGACGAGTGGAAATTTATCAATTAGATTCTGGAGGGTGGTAAATCCTAAAAATACTAACTAATGATTGACATATGCTCAACTATCCCACAAACTATAACGACGAAATCACACGATCTCCAAGATGATCACATCCACCCTCAGTAGTCTGCACTGTCAATCAAAGCTCCTGCCTAAACAAAACTCCATGCGTCCACGCCACAGTTCAACAGCGAATACTAAGCCAACAAAACAGCACGAATAAACAAGGCAATGGGGGCAGAGAACTCACCCCAGCGACGGACGCGTGGTGCGGCAGGCCGCGCGCGGCGGGCGGGGCGGCGGCGGCGGCGGACGGGCGGACGGAGGCCCTCGACGGCGGCGCACGGGGCCCAGCAGCGGGAGCCGCCACCCGTGGCCCCGAGGGCAGGGAAGGCCGCCGGCGGCCGCCGGCGACAGCCGAGAAGTCGGCGCACAGGAGCAGCAGCGTGGCGTCCATGGGAGCAGGTTTCCCCGTCACACACAGAATCTCTCCCTTCACGCACGCCGCCTCCAGCTCGCTCGGCTCGGGGGTTCGTCGTGGTTGGGGAGAGTGGCGAGCGAGAAGGTGAGGAGGAACCTGTGGCTCCGCCTGCGCCTGTGTCCTGTTTGGGTATATGGGCAGGGTAAAAACGGAATGGAAGAGAGGCAGCCAGGCTGGGATATCTTCGCTACAAAAGGAAACAGTAGAATTTTTTTTTAAAAAAGGCAGTACAGACATAAACGCAAATGCTTATATCACGTGCATACTCACCCTTAAAAAATAGACTCTCCGAAAATAAAACTAAAATAAAAATTTATGCACACTAGAAACGTGTTTTTACGATGGACACTTTAAAAACAAAACAAGTTATTAATGTTTACTGTAATATACCATAAGTGTTAAAATAGCATATTTATATTTTTGTGCTGTGGTAAAGTTCAATTATAATTTTACCTAAAATCGGGTTTGTGATTTTACCCTATTTTTGAAAACTAAGCTCATATTTACCTTATTCCGTTAAGTTAAAGTTAAAAAAGGAAAATGAAGCATTAGGAGAAGCGTCAATCGGTGTTGTAAGTCCCTTTTGTGTCTGCCTAATATTCTATGGGTTCATTTGCCTCTAAAATGGCATTTTCAATGTCATTAATACTCCCGTGGAAGAATCAGTTTATCGAGGTATACGCTATTTATGTGTAAACACAAGCACATTGGCTACATCCAATCCAGATAGACATATTTATGTGTAAGGATTAATGGACATTGCTGCTGAATTTAAGTATACATGCTATGTTTGTAGCTATATTTAAGTTCTCAATGTACATACAAACTCAAGACGACGCTGCGACAGGCATATTATATTTCTAAGCATCCAAGTTGTCGGAGCATGAAGCTCCTCTAGCGGGAAATCAGATACCCCTTTTGGGATTCGGCCTGGGAGCAGGATACCCTCTTTGGGATTCAGCCAGGGAGCAAGTGCACGAAAACAAGGCGATTGGCGTCGCATGGATGAACAAGGGCTGGTGAAGACGATGTAGCTCACTCAGAAGTGTAACACCCTATTCATGTATTCTTAGCTAGATGATAATGATGAAGTTTACAATGTGTTCTTGGGTGGATGTTCTAAGTCGAAGAGGATGAACCCTTCTTCACTATATGTAGTTGGAGCCTAACCTAGTTCAAAGTGTGCCCACTTGATTTTCCAAACCCTTTTCTTAGTGGCATTGGTCTCTCCTTTTATATATCAAGGGGATACCACAGTGCCCATGCAAGTATATGTGTGTGGGACCCAGCTCATAGGGGTTGGTATGCTTGGTCTTGCCGCATGACAACTAGCAGGACCCACTGTCAGCCCTGAACTTGCATGTCGACTGTGTTGCCGGGGCATAGAACAACTTCTCTCCACCTCCTGTGTTCTTCCTTCGATGTATGGCTTAGGGTAAGTGACATGGACACCCTGGTGGTAGTCGGGCCCGCTTGCTCGCTTGACACCATAGACACGTGACTTAGTGGGGTCGCATTGCACTCGGCTGGGTCAAGCAACAAACAACCATGCCGTCTAACAGCCCATGCTCCGTGCATTTTTAGGAGTTATGATGGCTTGTCGCAGGGTCGACATGTGTCGTCTTGTCTATTTGTCACGCCAGAAATTCAAGCCAGAATTTCCGCAGCTAATTTGTGCATTCATTCCTCATCCAGGCATCAGTCAAGGTACACAAATCGACAATTATTGATATTACAAAATCCACGTCTTAGAAACAGCATAAAAGATTACATAAATGCAACGGAAAAGAAAAAGACTGACTAAACTGAAACTCTAACCCTTGCAACGAAACTCCAACACACCATAGGCAACCTTGACGTCGGACACAAGCCTAAACCTCGTCGAAACTTTCTTCTTCTGCAACCTCTGCCTCTAGAGGGGGAAAATTAAGCAAGACTGAGTACTTTCACCGTACTCAACAAGTCATACCTAAAGAGAAGGTATGATGTACAATAATTCATAAGGAAGGAATATGGTCTCGATTGCATAAACAACATTTCATAAATAATATAGAAAGCAATAAAACAATAATAGTAATTAAGAAATATTAAATAAACACTGTCCAACGTCAAACTCATGTTGCAACAGGCCCAACCATCCATCTATACTAGTCAAGTTTCAATGGGTAAACTATTAATTGAATGAGACTAATCATGGTGAATCTGGTTGATCGCCCATAACCGTGAGCACGACTATTCGAATAGTTTTACTCTGATCAAAGGTGTACAACTGTACCTACAAGACACAGTCACACGACACATTACCGCGTGCCGGTGTACCACCATGATACCCCAGAAAGGAACTATGACAGGACCCTTCGCATAACCCCCTCTAACCAATCATACCACACCAAGGTTTCGCCGCCACTCCCATTACGGTAATGGGCAGCCCTCTCTCGTGCCGTGGTGAATCCGAAAGCCAATCAACCCTTAAAACCGGGGCCGACCCAACTTCATCATGCCCACCCTCACTAGGGTACGTCGGCTAGAGACAGTTACACTATGGACCCAGTCATTACCCATGCTGGCTTGTGGTATGCACGGTAATTCTTTCAGGGTTTCTTGAGAACCGATCCATAATTGTCATGAGCACTCCAGCAAACTTCCAACCATGTGCTCACAACCCACCATTATCATATTCCAGTATTATTAGAACAGTATCACATACTTGACATTATTTGAGTATTAGTCTCCACTGAAATATTTGATTAATGTGATTCCCTTATGTGAGCTAATTGATCTAAGTCAGGCTAAGCATGTCCTAAACCAATATCTAGTCATATTGAACCCATGTTATCAATGGTACAAGGTAAACAATTCCTATGGCTGAGTACAATAGGTATAGTACTCCCATGAAATGACATTCTAAAACATATGCAGTATTTGAGTGAAATGAGATATTTAAATAAAATAAGTACAATATAATCAATGTAAAGTATAACTTACCTTGCTTTGAAGATTGGGGAACCTCGACGACTACTTCGAAGTAAACTGGATCGCCGGAATTATCGGAATCTACACGACAAACAAAGTGTCACGCCCATAAATTTAGCCAAATTTCCAGACTATTTTGTGTATTAAATTCCTGTCCAGGAATCAGCCAGGGTATACAAAATGACAAATCAATAAATAGATCCAAAACGTAAATAAAGTGTAAGATACTTACAGAAGAGGCACTTAGTCCTCACACCCGAAAGAAAGCAGCAGCAGCGGAAAAAGGAGATCCTAGCGAGGCTTCAGCTCCACTCCACAAGCAAACTCAACTGGGGTATGAGCCTTGGTCTTCTAACTCCGTCCTCGACTCAGAAGCACTACACTTCTGGGAAAAGGGGGAATAGCAAGGCTGAGTACAACCACGTACTCAACAAGCCACACGGAGAAATGCGGACGTGCAAGGGAAGACAAGAGTGGCTTGGGCTATTTTGCATAAATACGTTGTAAACCTTCCTAGTTTGAAACAAAAACATGTTGATTATTTAATCAAGATTAATTCTTCCACTGAACAACGCTATCTCCATGTTGAACAGGCCCAACCAAACCACCTGAACTAGTCTAGTTCCATTAAGTCAATTTATTAAGATGGGACTAATCATGGTGAATCTGGTCGATCACCCATAATCGCGGGCACGGCTATTCGAATAGTTTTACTCTGGCCAGAGGTGTACAATTGTACCCACAAGACATGATTCCACACATGTTGCCATGCCCCGAAGTATCGCCACGATACTGCAAAGGGAGAAATCGTGACAAGACCCTTCGCATAACTCCCCCTGACCAAGCGACAACACACCTCAGGTTTCACACCTACCTTTATATCCAAGGTAGGCAGCCCCCTCTCGTGCCTAGGTGAATCCGACAGCTGCATAGACCTTGCCCGGTCCATCCGAACTCCATCACGCCCACCCTTGCCTAGATGCGTTGACCAGAAAAAAGCTACACTACAAGTCCAGCCGTTGCCCATGCTGGCTTGTGGTAAGTATTGTAAGTCTTTCAGGGTTTCCCATGAACCGGTCCTTAATTGCCATGGATGCGACAAGCAAAACCATGCACCCACAGCCCACCATTTAGTCATATTTTAATTGATCATGAACCCTGCCAAGGTACCTCCAGTCTGAGACCGTCATTTCATGTGACCATCAGCTAGTAGTGTAGTTCTCCCATAGGTGAGCTAGTGTAATTAAGCATGGCTAAGCATAAATAATTCTAGCAAGATCACGTAAGTGATGCCAGCTAGTTAAATTAATCACCCAGGTTGACAATGAATGGATAACAATTAAATAAAGCACAAGCGATCAGATAGGTTGTCCTGATTCCCGTGTAATTAGCAAAACAATATGCATCAATATGCATCAAGGAGGAATGTGACTTGCCTTGCTTCTTCAGCTGATCTTCTCTTCTTTGCGAGCGCGAACTCTCGAAACAACGAAGTCTACACGTTGTCACACAAAACAAGGAAAAAACCAAATAAAAATCAAATAAATAATACATGGAAAGTAAAGAACATGTAGAGCTCAATTTTAGATGAATTTTATAACTTGAATGGTCCAATTTGGAGTTCGTATGGATTAGATATGAATTTTAGAAGTTTTAGGCCATTTAATTGAATTCTGGAAATTAAATTTGATTTATTACACAATATTTAATTAATTTCCCAAAGGAATAGATATCCGCTGTCATCAGCAAAGGGCTGATGCCGACACGCAGGCCCCACGAGTCAGCGACACAAAGGGGCGGGTCACCGTGGGCCAAGTCCATGGAGGCAAGGACGCGGACGGGAAGGGGGAGGTGAACTGGACCTTTCAGGGTTAGGCCAAGGAGGAGAAGTGGACTTTAGAGATGAAGAAGTTCTATGGGTTGTTAGCCGAAGAGGAAAGGAGATGATCTGGACTTCTCTTCTTTCGGAGGAAAAATGGACTTAAGTGGTGAAGGAAGCCTATGGGCCGACGACCCAAAAGTGGGGAAGGAGAAGGAGGGAGTCAAAGGACGCAAATTAGACTTTGCGCAAACACAGTGGTCGGGTGAAGAGAGAGGAAAAGGAAAGGGGCCAAGAGGGAGGTGATGTAGACTTTTGAGGGGGAAGGGGAATGGGCGCATGGGGAGGTTGGCCGGGAGGGTGAATGGAAAAGCTCGGCGGCAGCTAGAGTGGCAGCGGCGCGCGGCCGAACATGGCCGGCGAGCGACGGTGATGCGGTTTCGTGTGGGGAGGGAGCTTCGAAGCACGGGAGAGCACGGGGGTTGGGGGAAAATGAAGAGGGGAGCCGAGGGATCGATTTAAAGTGACGGGAAGGCGGTGGGAAGGACGGGAGCGGCCGGGATTGGCAATGGAGTGGGGCGCTCTGAGCAGGTTGTGGTGGCAGCAACCAGTGGTGCATTTGGCTGGGAGTGGGGTGGCGCGTGGTTCGGCGGAGCGGGTGCGTACGAGAGGGGGGAGGCGCCCGAGACGCGCGGCGGCCGGGAGACGCGCGGCGACATGGGCGGCCAAGGTGGCGGTTGGAGCAAGAGGTGTGGCCGGAGGAAGAGGATGAGCTCGACAGTGGGACCCACCGTCGATGGCTCGAAGAGAGAGAGGACTCGATTTGCGGCCCACGCGACACGGAGAGAGAGAGAGGAGGCAAACCGGACTTGCTGCAAGGGAGCGGCTAGCGAGTGGGCCGAACCAGGGATGTGTTTAAGACTTTTGGTGGATGGGCCGAAGGCACCCAGAACAGGAAAGGCATTTTTATTTGTTTTCTTTTATTTAATCGATAAATAATATTTGTATTTTTATAAATATTTTCATTGCTCAAATAATTTTAGGAAAAATCCTAAAAATATATGAGCACTGAAGTATCTAATAAAAATATAAAAAGATCATTCACTGATTAAATAATTTATTTAAGTAATTACTTAAATGCTTTTTGTATTATTAAAATTATTTCTAGAGCTCCAAAATTTTGCGAAAAATTTTAGAGAGTATTTTAGGGCATGAAGAATATTACAAGAATATTTCCAACCATGATTTTTAAAGGAAAATTTTATTTCCTTATTGAATTCACTTGAGTAATTTATTTTTTTTAATAATTTGTAAGAAATGCATTATTAAACGATTTTTAATCCCGATCAAAAATCGGGCGTGACAAATCTACCCCCTTACAGAATCTTGTCCCGAGATTCGGGGCTAGAAAGAGAGAAGGTAGGGAGTTGGGGCTGGGTTGGCTGGCTAACCTCTATGGTTTCTTTTTTTCTCCGACTCATCCTTCTTGATTGACTGGCCAACCTGTGCAATGATTGATTAACCAAACTTGCAGGACTGAACTAACTGGATTCAACCCTGGTGTTCTGTTGCTTCACAAAACCAAACTGGCTGGACCTTCCTGTTCTGACCCTGACGCAGATTACAGAGACTCGAAGTACTTACCCTCCTTAGACTGCACCATTAATATTGACAAACTGAACAAGCGGAGAATTCACTCTGCTGACTGGGAGTTTGTGGAACTTTTTCGAGACCTTGCAGCTGACTGTCGTGAATACACAGACTCTGAACTTGCTGTGATCTGCTCTTGATCCAACCAACCAAGCGTTTGAAAAGGTTGCTCGATAGATCCTTCATCCAGATTGTGACTATTCCCGAATGGTGCCTCTTGGGACTGAACTGTTGACCCGATAGCTTTAGTGTGCCTTAGACTTGAACCTTTTCACTTGGGGTTGTTGAAATCATACTAACGGCTCGCAATTGACCCAGTTTACAACCCAATCTGCTTCGCGTGGTTGATCCTCCAAACAAACGGTTACCAGATTTAACAAACTCATCCTCGATCTCGTCTTTAAAACTAGCAGTTAATCTTTCGCCTGACTGTGAACAATTTCACTGCCATTCTTTGAGGTTGACCAACATCTCTTTGACTTACGAAGAATCTTGACACTGAAAACAAGATATTCCATCGGTCGATCGAAATGAAGCAAAGGTTGTGCCCCTTTCATTCCAGGGACTATTGGAACTTGATCCTCAAATGATGACAACAGGAGGTCCCACATAAGAGTAATTTCCATGCAGCTCTTGAACATATTGACTTTAGGCTATTTTTTCCATCCGGTGTAACTGCTGACCTGACCGTTCCGCTTCTGACCTGACTTCGTTGCCCTCTGCCAGAACATAACATGTAGTTGATATTCCTTTCTTGAAACAAACGCTGATCGCTTAACGAATCAAGCTCAAAAGGTTAACCCCACGATATATCATTCCACCTCTTTGCTTATCTTTCACTGACTCCTCTGGATTGATAGACTATAAGTTATATCGTTGTTTCCCCTACAGACATCAAAATCTATACACCTGCTAAAAACTGCCTTTGATGCTACCAAGAGTTTCTGTTCTCTGACCAAAACAAGCTCACTTTCAAACCTTGAGTAGAACTAATTCACCAGGAATGATTCTCTTATCGCATGCTCTGCGGGCTGTATTGTATGACTTGACCTCTTCATCCATTTCTTCCGGGCAGGGGTGATGAAACATTTCCATTGTCATCTCCCTAGGAAACACCGAGGTGGTTTTCCGGAGACTGTGATGGTAGTCTTGAAATAAAGAAACCATTATTACTCAATGGTAACCATTAGGGTGCACTTACCACTTATTACTTTGATAACCCTTTTATGATTTTGCTTTCGAATGTTTCATTACCCTTTTTCGTCCTCATGAGGTACCACTTATATTGTCCTTCAAAGAGATCTCGCCCTGTCGAGTGTCGTTGTAGTCTAACCACTCTTACTTCACTGTTTGACCAAGTCTTTTCTTTGTTGCTGATGAGGACATCACCACCTCGGATACAACCACATTGGGAGCTTTTGATTTAAAGGTGCACGAATTCTTTATCAAGATTGTATTTGATGCTTTTGATGAATTGATGCTGCACCATGATATGTGTTTATTTACATTTTCAGAAATACATACCTAGATCAAAAAGAGTGTTAAACACACATGGAAGACATGGAGGACAAAGGAAATTGATTGGAGGGCAAATCCAAGTACTTCTCACGTCACTTTTGGCCTAAGGAAAGAAAGAGATCTAATCCAACACGTTTTGGTGCTAAATTCGGACTGCAGGACAGCACTGAATTCAAACGGCCGTCAAATATGCATACGTGCTCCGATTTGGGTCCATAAGTATTTGATGGAAAGCTCTTGGAGTCCTCTTTCCAACGGATCTGGCCTCATCTCAAAATTCCATCCCAATCAGCCGCAATCACAGAAACAAGGTATTGCATCACCTATAATGGGCCTATGGGCTTGTAACTTCATCTGGGACCCCGGCCCAAGTGGGGCCCAAGTGGGGTGCGCCCCAACCAGGTGGAGCACGACCCTAGGGAGCCCTAGGTCGTCCTCCCACCTATATATACCCCCTAGCTGCCATAGAACAACTCGGGTTTTGTTTATGTAAGTTTAGCTATCGCTACTTCCTGATAGACGCGTGTGTCGGCTAGACCATCTGTTCTATTTGATTCGGAACCCCATCTTATCATTTGTATTCAATTCCTATTTGTAATTCAGATTGCTTTTATCTTGTTCTTGCTTGTTTCTTCGATTTGCTTGCAGGAATAAGGTTGATCTGCACCGGCAAGATCAACAACCCACGGAGAGGTGTATCGATCACTAAGGCGCAACACAACGTCTCGTACGGTTGTAGTCGGATCGTCAACGTTTCTTCCAAATCGTAGTTATCATCAACTCACCGAAAGATCGGGACACCCTAGTTCGCATCAGTTGCTAAATAGATCTTTGGTCTTGACGAAACGGCAATGACCTGATAAAGAAACTATAGGTTTTTTTCTTGTGACATTGTCAGATACACAAGTCGATCCATCTTTTAGTTACTCAATAGGAACCCTGAGAGAAGGAATAAATTGTTTGTCTTGTACTCTTATTCTGCTTCATCTTCCAAGTGCATAACTGTAACAAAACTTTTGTGCACAGAGAAGGTACTTGAATACCAAGCCACTAAAGATGGCTTGTTGACCATTGCTAGAAGAATTGCTGACAGGTATGGAATCTGCCCTTCATGATCCTGACCGGGTTGATTTTTTTCATCGTAGTGTATAGGCTGACCAATGCTCTACTCAACGTTTCCTTCTTAATATATGACTGCCATGAAACTCCTGGGTGTCATGATCGGTTCTTGGAAATCAAAGACTTGTAGTCCGTTGTTGACCTTTGTTGGTAGAAATTCTGATTGGTATGACTTATTTTTTTTTCTTTTTGTGGTCCTAGCATGGTTGGCTTATCTTTCCGTTTCTTACTGACAGGAGTTCTGACAAAAACACTGACTTGACTATTGATCTTTCTTGAAGAGATGTTGATCTTCTTGGTAGCTGAAGCAGACAAAACCTTTCTATTACTCGCTAGGTTGTTGAGTTGGAATGACATGGGGTGCCTGACTGATGTTAACGACAGTTAGGTGAATATTGAACTGTTGCTCGAGGTATTGATTGGCTAATATAGCTGGGGAATTGTACTGTCTCCTTTGCAGTTGGACCAAACAACTATTTTTCCTGGCACTGCTTATCTTGCTGGTGTTAGTTCTGAAGCTTCGAAGCAGTTGCCGGTGGAACAATAGAGCCTCCGCTGGTGCTCTTAATGAAGATTTGTTGTGATGGAATTTCACATCCCAACGACGATTAGTATCTGTTGCTTTGCTGGTGTTCTGGGGCTGGACCGGACCACTTTGTGCTGGGGGGCGACGACTAGGGGAGTTGGGGCATTGACAGACAATGTCGATAACTTGACGACGTTGATACTTTTACGTTGAATTACCTTGTGAGGAATTACTTGTCCTTTCTATAATTGACATAGCAGTGTACTGACTTTCCTGATTCCGAAAGTGGACATTCATTGTGACGATGCCTTAGCTCACGATCATTAAAACAATCCAGTCTTGATTGATCACAAGATACATCCTTCTAATTGTGCATGCTCACATAGGAACTAGAACATGCAGGGACTCGAAAACTCGGTTAACAATGTTGTTCTACCACTGTTGGCTGCCACTGTAGTTCGAGTTGGATGGAGAGCAAAACATTATTATTGTTGTTATTGTTGACTAGGAGTTGACGGATGGGTTGAAAGGATATCATTTAGTCTTCAATTGTCTTTGCTAGTATTGACTTCTGTTAATGGTCCTTAAGCACATGACTTATTCCCTCACGCAAGAAACGTATGACCTTCTCTTCGTAAAGTTGGACTGCGGTGCACCAAATTTTTTGCCGAGTAGTTGATCCAAAAATTTCACTTCTCTTCTGATTAAGGTGTCTTAGCATACAAATTCCTAGCACGGTCGAACACTCTGCAAAATTTGTCCTTGTACACCATAACCGCCTTAGGTAACACCTGTGGACTCTGAAGTGGTTGACGGCTACATGTGCTGGTCTGTTGGGGTCGCTGTTACATACCAAGGGTGGCCGTATAGGTGCTAGCAATGGAATGTACTGGATTTGATCTTGATTCCGATTCTGAGCTTGCATCTGCGACCATTGGTACCGCTGCTACGTCTTCCGTATCTGACTTTGTATCTGTTGTATTCACTGCTTACGGATTCAACATCTGATCCTGGGGAACCAGAAACTGAACAAGAGAGGGGTTTCCGGGACAGGCTATAGATGGTGACCTGATCCGACCCAAAGATTTCTGACCTCAGCTCACTGACGCTGGTACTGTTGCGGTTGATAACATTTTCCTAGAACTGACCAACTTCTGCCCAGATGAAAGGGATGGAAGGGAGGTTGCTAAAGATACGACCTTAACCCACTTATCTACTGATCTGATGTGGGTGTGCTTTTACTCTTCAAGTTGATTAAGCAAACAACCTAGTATGGTCACATCCCCACCACTGATGTGAACCATACACCTGCACACAACAAACAATCACACGATCTAACAACTAACGACACTACTCTTTGGGGAAGGATTGGGTTTTAGGTAAACTCCGGGAAGGCTGCACTTTGAACCTAGAGAAGCGCTGACTCAGGACTGCTTGGCTCGATCTTCTCGCTTGAAGCTTCAGCTGGCGCTCTAGGCTTAACAGCTAGAGAGTTGGAGGGGAAAGTGGAGAAATTTGACAAATAACTTCGCAAAGAACTCCAGAGGGGGAAAAGAGACATTTTCGCATTTAGGGTTTTCGGAAAACTGGTCCTTAGGGTTTGACCATTTGGCTCAACCTATAGTCGAGATGGCTCTGATACCAACTTGTCACGCCCAAAAATTTAGCCAAATTTCCATATTATTTTGTGTATGAAATCCCTGTCCAGGAATTAGCCAGGGTACACAAAATGACAAACCAATAAACAGATCCAAAACATAAATAAAGCGTAAGATACTTACAGAAGAGGCACTTAGTCCTCACACCCGAAAGAAAGCAGCAGCAGCGGAAAAAGGCGATCCTAGCGAGGCTTCAGCTCCACTCCACAGGCAAACTCAACTAGGTCTGAGTCTTGGTCTTCTAACTCCGTCTTCGACTCAGAAGCACTACACTTCTGGGAAAAGGGGGAATAGTAAGGTTGCATACAACCACCTACTCAACAAGCCACATGGAGAAATGCAGACGTGCAAGGGAAGACAAGAGTGACTTGGGTTATTTTGCATAAATGCGGTTGTAAACCTTTCTAGTTTAAAACAGTAAAACAGTTAATTATTTAATCAAGATTAATTCTTCCACTAAACAACGCTATCTCCACGTTGAAAAGGCCCAACCAAACCACCTGAACTAGTCCAGTTCCATTAAATCAATTTATTAAGATGGGACTAATCATGGTGAATCTGGTCGATCGCCCATAACCGCGGGCACGACTATTCGAATAGTTTTACTCTGGCCAGAGGTGTACAACTGTACCCACAAGACACGATTCCACACATGTTGCCATGCCCCGAAGTATCGCCACGATACTGCAAAGAGGGAAATCGTGACAAGACCCTTCACATAACTCCCCCTGAACAAGCGACACCACACCTGAGGTTTCGCCCCTACCTTTATATCCAAGGTAGACAGCCCTCTCTCGTGCCTAGGTGAATCCGGCAACTGCATAGACCTTGTCCAGTCTATTTGAACTCCATCACGCCCACCCTTGCCTGGATGCGTCGACCAGGAAAAAGCTATACTACAAGTCCAGCCGTTGCCCATGCTGGCTTGTGGTAAGTACTGTAAGTCTTCCAGGGTTTCCCATGAACCGGTCCTTAATTGCCATGGGTGCGACAAGCAAAACCATGCACCCAAAACCCACCATTTAGTCATATTTTAATTGATCATGAACCTTTACCAAGGTACCTCCGGTCATAGACCGTCATTTCATGTGATCATCATCTAGTAGTGTAGTTCTCCCATTAGGTGAGCTAGTGTAATTAAGCATGGCTAAGCATAAATAATTCTAGCAATATCACGTAAGTGATGCTAGCTAGTTAAATTAATCACCCAGGATGACAATGAACGGATAACAATTAAATAAGGCACAAGCGATCAGATAGGTTATCCCGATTCCCGTGTAATTAGCAAAACAATGCAGTTTTATTTGCAAACAATAAAATATTTATAAATTCAGATCAATATGCGTCAAGGAGGAATGTAACTTGCCTTTCTTCTTCAGCTGATCTTCTCTTCTTCGCGAGCGCAAACTCCCGAAACAACGAAGTCTACACGCAAAACAAGGAAAAAACCTAATAAAAATCAAATAAGCTGTCAGATACCCAAATTCTAGGGTCAACAAATTTTGTCCAAACAAAATGAAGTAAAGTTTTCTCAATTTGGTGAACCAAAAATTTTCAATTTCCTAACTTAGTTTAAAGGGGTTCAACCTAGACCTTCGCATGGTAGACTCTATTTTAGAACAAATGAAAAAAACATTTATATTTATAGCCTAGGATAAGAATGCAAGCTCATGTGGAAGCCTGCATACTAACATAAAGCCTACCTTGGCTTAGGTTATCTGCAGGTGTTTGGATTTTCGATTTTGCATTTCATAGTAGGACTCATAAGTGACAACCTAGGAGATTAAAATTCACCAACACCAACCTATGACAAGTTTTGGATGCTAGCATGTAAACTTAGAAATTTAATACAAAGATCATTTCCTCAGCCCAAGATAAAGTTCAAATAAACCTCTACGATCATATTAGGCGAAACCACAGAGCGGAAGCAACTACACATAGGAAAGTTACCTTAATTTTCTGGACTAACGTATAAGATAAAATCATGGAAAAATTCATGTAGATGCCAGGGGCTATACTCAACTTAACACAATTTTTGCGAAATTTAATAACTAGTTTTGATGCTCCAAACAAATTAAACGAAACAGATTTATAATAGGTCAATTAATAACCCTAATCGGCTAAAATGCCAACTTATCCAAAAGACCATTAAAGTGCACATAAGTATACACATGAAATAATTTAATCAAATACTAGGTCAATTAACCTAATTAAATATAATTTTTCTAGAATTTTTCCCACTATTTAGGCCTTCTAAAAATTCAAGCAAGTCCGAAAAGTACCCTGTCTTCAAATAATTACTGGGAACAAACCACTAATTATTTTTGAGTGGAACCAAAGAAAATGGAACCCAGGGATGCTTAGCTACCTGTAGTAAAAATTTCATCAATTACCATGCCCACAGGTCGAGATACTGAGCTGCAAAGTGGAGGGAGAGAAATGAACTCAAGAACAACTAAAATCACTTGCACTATAGTTTTCACCCATACCACTCTCTCTTGCCTAGCCAAACACGCTCGGGACCCACTGTCAACCTCACAGACTGGCTTCATCTGGGTACAAAGGAGTTCCACCGCTTGAGGAGTGCGAGGGGAGGAGAGAGAAACCCCTACCCGACCGGGAGACAAGTGAGGTCAGAGAGAAGGCGCCGGAGATCGAGCCACCGACTTGCTCGACGCATGTCCGAGGACGTGGCCGCTATCACCAGAGAGCCATGGTCATGTCCGCTTCACCCGTGATCCCTAATCTCCACTCCACACCGGTCTAATTCCGTGTTGATCTTGATTCATTCCATGCAGTGACTCAACGGGAACGTGGACCTCGCCGATGCCAGCCTAGGGCATGCTCCAGAGCGTCGCCGCCCCGACATCATCGCCGTTCCCGATGATCGGGGAAAGCAGAGACCAAGCCACCGCGCCACAATCATCACCACGACCCCCATGCGAAAGCCCCCAAGAACCCCAACCAATGGCGCAGCACGCATGGAGATCGGGCGTTTCTTCCCCAACTCCGGTCGCCGCGGCCATCTCCGATTCCTACCACTCCGGTGAGTCCCCGTTAAATTCCTCACACTGAGAGCATTCCCAAGACCTCTTTGAGCTCCCCTTCCTCTTATCTGGGTAGGTGGGGTGCCGAGTGAAGCTACCGCCGTGCCACCGGAAAGAAGCCACCGCCGCCGAACTTTTCCTCACGCCGCTGCTGATATCCGTGCTTCGCCGGGCAACGCACTACCTCGGGTAAGCACCCCTGAACCCTGAGAAACCTCGACCATGCTTTGGTTTGCACCGAACTGAGACCTAACTCACTTCGCACCTTCAAGCCGAGAGACACTGCCGCTTGCACCACCAGCACCGACGACTCCAGCCACCGCCGGCGACGAAACCGACACCAACATGTGTGCCAGGGCCTTGCGCACCTTTTCTCTTTTGGTCACACCCCCTGCCGAGCTGCCGTTCGCCACCGACGTCGCCACCAAGCCTGCCGGACCGGTGAGGCCTCGCACCACTCTGCCCCTCCGGCCTCCATCTCACCAACAAGCCGGCCCCACATCGTTAGGTGCCTAAACCTTTAATTTGCAAATATTTAAAAGTTGTAAGGTCTTCTCTATAAAAACTGCTAGAATGACATGTGGACCCATATACCTATAAGTAAATAAACACAAACTTGTAGACTCTTAAAAAAGTCTCCATTGACCACCTGCCAAGGACTTCGGGTTCTATTACTAAGAACTTTGACGACCTTTTTGCATAATAAGCAGTCACTGAACAGTGGCCCCCACATGGACAGGCGCCATAGCTTCAGCTCAAGACCTCCAAGACCCTGACCCATGGGGCCCACGTGCAAGTAAAAAAAAGGGCAGAACTGTATTCTCTCACAGAAAATAGACCACAAATTATAAAATCCATACAACATTCATTTGAACTCATTTTTGTGTGAAACAAATTTCTGTAGATTCACAAAATTATGAACTTTAATATTGTAAAATAAAAACTTGCACTTACAATACAAACTTTAGCCCTAAAATTCAAATTAGGAAAATCATACATAGGGCTAGCACCAACTTATAAATTCCATAGAAAATCCAATTGAACTCATTTTTGTGCAAACTCAAATTCTGTAGATTCCTCAACTCACACCCTCTGATTAGGAGAAAATAAAAACATATAGTTACTTTATGCCAAATACTCAAAAAATTAATTATGTTAAAATGGTGAACTATATGTAGGCTGAACTTTAGGAATTTGTATAAAATTCATCTTAAACCCTTTTTGAGCAAGCCCAAGCTCTGTAGGACCACCAATATACATATTTTCAAAATGTAAAATGAAAACATATGCCCCGTGTACAATATTATCCCTTAAAAATTTATATAAGGAATACACAACTTAAATGTGCACTACAACTTATAAAATTTGTAGTAAATCCAATTTTAATCCTTTTTGAGTAAACCAAATTTCTATAAAACCAGAAACTAATGAACTCCAACTGGATAAAATACAATATGGCAACACATACACCAAAAATGTCAAAAGGTATTAAATAGACAAGTGGGATGCAAATCGCTATAGTGGCTAAGTACTTTATACATGCAAAGATGCATATGCACCTTAGCACTAAGTAGATCCACCTAAAAACTTGTTGGACCAGTTGAACCATAGAGTCCATCCCGACCACCAAAAACTTGGCACCGTTAACTTATATCTAACTTCCTAGGTTAATATGTTAAAAGGAATTAACTTAGAGCCCTCTCTAGCCTGCACACAAATGGTGGGATAATATAAACCCTAAAATTATGAACTAAGACTAAATGTGTTAACTAAATATTTCATTATCATACATCCCTAGCAACAAAACATATTCTGGACCTAACATCCTTTGGCTATGCACATAAATAACGCTATGGGCCTAGAACGCGTAATAAATCATTTAATACGTAGAAAAATTCACAATAGCTCTAAATATGACACAAAATGTGTTAGACTTAGAAAACGTATTCCCTTGCCTCTGTGAAGTCAAATTAGTAAAAATCCCGGTTTAAGAACACTGTCCGAAACACCATCTGATCCTAAGCCACTACGACCCGATCGAACTTCTAAAATTCATAGCTCAGAATTGGAATAGGATAAATTAGAAATTCTTTCACCAAAATTCATTTAAAACCAGTAGCTACACAATATGCGAAAATCAAGCATTTTAGAGTATTTTGGATTTTTCTCCTATTTTCGGTGTTTAATTGCATATCGTATGTTTTATTTAAATATTTGCGTAAACAGAGGAGTGAAGGGTGTGCTGACATTTTCTTCAGACCAAGGCAAGTTCTTGCCCCTCCTTTGAACACATTGCTCCTATGTTTTTGGGCAAAGTATTTTGTTTGTCAATGTGAATGCGTTTTTTACCGTATTGTCGTTTTAAATTGAGATTGATATATGTATCCTAAAAATTTGCATGTACCCTTTTGAAAATACTCCCTTGCTGTTTTGAACCCTAGGAAATAAATCAAAGTACTCATGTGAAAGTTTGCTATGCTTTACTAAAATGGTATGCTTAGCCTTGCTTAGTACTTTTTGAAAGAAATAGGCATGGGTTGTTTTCTAAACCCTTTGGGAGAACTTTTGTGTGTTCTGAAATAAATGGGGAGAAACCCCAACTATTTGCGAAACAAAAGTAAAAACTTGATTTATAGACTTGGGCGGCAAGTGGTATGCGATTGTTGTATTCGTATACCGTTCTGGGTTATATTTCTAGTATGCCCAGGATGGGAGAAACACGTATCGTGCTGGTGCAAGGCTAGGGACTAAGTAGTGTAAAGGCTTCGTTATGACCTCTAGACCACATTCACCATGAAGAGTGTGGTAGTTTGTCGCGAGCTCAAAACAAACTAGAGTGTTCATATCATATGGGTAAAGCTGTACAAACTCTGTAGAGTTAATAAAACTAATCGATTAGCCGTGCTCACGGTTCTGAGCGACATAATGAAATGAAATGGGTATAAATCTTGATTTTGTGTTTTCCCTAAATAGTCTTGAAAATAAAATGTATTGGATTGGAAAATAATGTTGTTTCATGCTTTGTAATAGCCTTACTCCCGACGTGGGTAAGATGATGAAATTTATCTAAGTATATATGTCTATATATATATTTGATTAAGTAAGATTTTGATAAAGCCATGCTATGTTTAATAAAGTTTGAGGTTTGCTGAAATTGTTTTGTTAGAAACCACGTTGTAAAATGTCTGCGAACCAAAATCTGTTTTATGCTGAAAATTGTAACCACAAGTAGCCTTCCCTTGGATTAGAGCTTTCATGTACTTAGGTTTGATTGGGCTCTTGCCAGTACATTATTACAAATAATGTACTGACACTTGCGATTGGAATATCCATTTTGTTGCAGGATTTAGACCTAGCTTCTGAGTGATGCGGGTGATCGATTGCTCTTTTAGGATGAGAACTTAATAGGGTAAACCCCTAGTCAGTGTGCTTGTGGAATGGGTAGTAAACCACTGCTGTTCGCTGCTCTCTAATATATCTATTTGGCCGGTCGGCCTATGTAATTATCTAAGTGTTGTAATCCTTCAAGCTTTGTTTAATTTAAGTGTAATCGCTATGTTTATTCATGATTGTGATGAAAGTATGAATCTAGCACACAGATTCATATGAGTATGAGTTAGGAATAATTGAGGCGTCGTAGATCTTTAACCATTTTGTCAAGTCTCCTAAGTGTGTAACACATCTGGTCGCAACCTTCGAGTGGTTTGACGGGCACACTTCAGGCTGAAGTTGACTGGAAGGCTAAAGGCCCAGCGATGTCTCACTTATCCCTCTCTCGGGACTCCGGATGTTTTGTTATACTTGTCATATGGGCTGAAACAATTCAACTCATATTGCAAATAGAATGGAGGGTCCGGGCGTCTCCGACATAAACAATATATGGAAAGTAAACGAACATGTAGAGCTCAATTTTAGATAAATTTTACAACTTGAATGTCCCAATTTGGAGTTCGTATGGATTAGATATGAATTTTAGAAGTTTTAGGCCATTTAATTGAATTCTAGAAATTAAATTCAATTTATTGCACAATATTTAATTAATTTCCCAAAGGAATAGATATCCGTTGACATTAGCAAAGGGCCGGTGATGACATGCGGGCCCCACGAGTCAGCGACAGAAAGGGCGGCTCACCGTGGGCCAAGTCCATGGGGGCAAGGACGCGGACGGGAAGGGGGAGGTGAACTGGACCTTTCGGGGTTAGGCCAAGGAGGAGAAGTGGACTTTAGAGATGGAGAAGTTCTATGGGTTGTCAGCCGAACAGGAAAGGAGATGATCTGGACTTTTCTTCTTGGGGAGGAAAAATGGACTTAAGTGGTGAAGGAGGCCTATGGGCCAACGGCCAAAAAGTGGGGAAGTAGAAGGAGGGAGTCAAAGGACGCAAATTAGACTTTGCGCAAACACGGGCTAGTCTGGGCTGAAGAGAGAGGAAAAGGAAAAGGGGCCAAGAGGGAGGTGATGTAGACTTTTGAGGGGGGGGAAAGGAGGAATGGGCTGCATGGGGAAGGCTGGCCCGGGAGGGGTGATGGGCCGGCTCGGTAGGGAAAAGTGGGCCGGCCTCAAGGCCGGTCCGACTGGACTGGCGAGTCCTACCGGCCCAACGAACCGGCCGGCTAGGCATGGTCGATAGTGGCGTGGCAGCAAGCGGCGACGCGGCGACGCATGGGGCCAGGCAAGCGGCGGACGGCGAGTGCGCATGTGGCGCAATGCAGCGCGAGGTGAGGCGGCAAGAGCACGACCGACGACGGGCGGACACGGCATGCACACGACCGATGGAGGTGGCACGCGGCGACGCGGCGCGCTCGGGGCCGGGAGACCACCGACGAGCGGCGGAAGGGGCGCGCGGGCATGGGAGCACCGGGCGCGAGGCGGTGACACACGGCGGTGGAGAGGGAGAAAGGAGAGGTGAGAGGGAAAAGGGAGGCACTCACCGGTGAACGACTGGTGACGAAGAAGATGACGGTGACCGGCGGGATGGTGGGCGAACGCTTGGGGAAAAGCGGCGGCCGGCGTGTCCCGGAAGGCGGCGAGCATGACGGTGGTGGTTTGGTGGTTCCGCGAGCAGCAAAGGGTGCGAATCAAGTGGCCGAAGGTGGCGAACGGCGGTGGGGTTCAGCTTTGCGGGGGAAAAACGAGCTATGGCGGGCGGAGGAGGAAACGGGACAGAGGCCGTGTAGTGTCGTGTCGCGGAGAAGTCGACGGTGTGAATGGAAAAGCTCGACGGCGGCTAGAGTGGCGGCGGTGCATGGCCGAACATGGCCGGCGAGCGGCGGTGATGCGGTTTCGCGTGGGGAGGAAGCTCCGAAGCACGGGAGAGCACGGGGGTTGGTGGAAAATGAAGAGGGGAGCCCAGGGATCGATTTAAAGTGACGGGAAGGTGGTGGGAAGGCCGGGAGCGGTCGGCATTGGCAGTGGAGTGGGGGCGCTCTGAGCAGGTTGTGGTGGCGGCAACCGGTGGCGCATTTCGCGGGAGTGGGGTGGCGCGTGGTTCAAGGGAGTGGGGTGCGTATGAAAGGGTGGGGAGGTGGCCGAGACACGCGGGCGGCCGGGGAGACGCACGGCGACGTGGGCGGCCAAGGCGGCGGTTGGAGCAAGAGGTGTGGCCGGAGGAACGGGATGAGCCTGACAGGTGGGACCCACCTGTCGGCGGCTCGGAGAGAGAGAGGACTGACTACGGGGCAAACGCGACAGAGAGAGAAGAGAGAGGGAGGCAAACTGGACTTGCCGCAAGGGAGCGGGCGGCGAGCTGGGCCGAACCAGGGACGTGTTTAAGACTTTTGGTGGATGGGCCGAAGGCAGCCCAGGAACAAGAAAGGCATTTTTATTTGTTTTTCTTTTTATTTAATCGATAAATAATATTTGTAATTTTATAAATACTTTCATTGCTCAAATAATTTCAGGAAAAATCCTAAAAATATATGAACACCTGAAGTATCTAACAAAAATTTAAAAAGATCATTCACTGATTAAATAATTTATTTAAGTAATTACTTAAATGCTTTTTGTATTATTAAAATTATTTCTGGAGCTCCAAAATTTTACAGAAAATTTCAGAGAGTATTTTAGGGCATGGAGAATATTACAAAAATATTTTCAACCATGATTTTTAAAGGAAAATTTTTATTTCCTTATTGAATTCACTTGAGTAATTTACGTTTTTAATAATTTCTAAGAAATGCATTATTAAACGATTTTTAATCCCGATCGAAAATCGGGCGTGGCACAAAGCACTTAACAAAACATGTAAAAGACTACAAAAATAGCATAAGAAACTATTTTTAATGGATTCTTGACATTTTTTTGGATTTAATGAAATTTGAATGGACTAAAATGAAGCTTGGATTAAAAAGATATTAAGTTTAGAAGTTTAATTGTGAATTTTAAACTAAACAGAAAAGCCTAATTAATTTATTGCGCAATTAAGTCCCATGCTGACGCAAGCACTGGTGCAGGCTCGGGTAGGGCTGACGTTAGCATGACGTCATGCTGATGCAAACGGACAGAGCCGAGGGCTGACGTTAGCGCCTAGGGCTGACGTCAGCATTGCTGACGCAAGCGGCGCCGGCTCGGTCCACCGTGGACCGGGTCCATGAACACGGGCGGCGACGGGACACGCGGCGTAATCCGAGCGGCCGTGGGCAGCGAGATCGGATGGTCGGTGCAGGTTAGGGTTAGGGTTATGGGCGCCGGGCGGCGGCGACACGTGGCGACCATCCGTGACATGGCGGCGGCGATCAAACGGCGGGGCGCGCGAGCGGGATCAAGCGGTCCCGATCTACCCGCGTGTTAGTTCGGACGGTGGGCGACGACGCTAGGGTTATGGTTTGCGCGGGCAGCGACAGCGGCGCTCGGCTTGGCCGGCCATGGCTGCACGGCGGCCGACCGGCTCGCAGGCGATGTGAGCGGCGACGGTGGACGGTGGCACTATGCACGGGAGATGGCGCTCGACGGTGCTGCGGCTTGGGATGGCACGGGATAGCGCGCGGGAACGGCTAGGGCACGCACGGGAGGGAGGAAGGGAGGGAGTGAAGGGTTACGCGGAAGCTACGATAGCTAATTAACAAAAAATTCTACCGTGCAAACCAGGAACCTTGCAAGTAAGGGTCGATAGATCGTTACCGATTAGAGTGGAGTGCAGCAGATATAGCCAATCAGGAGGTATCCGATCCGAAATAGTACTGGCCGATCATAGCCGATTTGCTGACCAAAGCCGATTCTCGAGTCGCCTGATCGCAGCCGATCCGACTACAGCCGATTTGCTGATGCCGCAACCGATGTGACCACAGCTGATTCGTCGATGCCGCAGCCGATGCAACCATAGCCGATTCGCCGAGTCGTGCAAATGCGCCTGCCTCACTCCGATGCGCCCGACCGCAGCCGATTCATAGCCGCCGAATAGCACCGCAATGTAGCAATGGCTCTACCGGTATCCACATGTCCAGGGATAGAACGCCTAACACTCGTGTGCTAGCACAAGATGCAAGGCTAGGGTTTGGCTTGGAGGTGGGGAGGGTTTCCGTGGAGATCTCAAACTCGTCAACTTATGAAGCCGCGTGTGTTTTAATCTATTGCGTGCGATCAGATTGATTTGGTTCAATGTGATGCCAATACCGCAGCTCTCCACCCCTCGCCCCTTTATATAGAGTTGCCGACTGGGCCTATTGGCCCATCGGGACTCTATCCGATTGGATCCCTATCCAATCGAGCCGTATCTGAGTCCAACTCGAATGCCTGTTCTTATCCCCTTAAGTATGCGACCCTGTAGGTTCAGGTATACTTAGTTTCGACTCGAGTCCAACTCGGCCGACCGTCAATAGCAGCGCCTAGCAGCACATATTGACACCATAGTATACAAGAATATATTATCGGCTCTGAACTTGTAATGTGTATAAAAATCCCTTTGCCTCACGATACCAATTAAGCTATAGGCAAGATATGTGCCATCCTATCAATAGCTTAATCATTCACTTGAACCGTATTGGATTATCTGTCTGTTGATTGACTCCTCAATCAACTCGGCATGGCCATGCACTTCCATAATCCATTACCTCGAGGGGCTCAGAGATATCTCTCCAAAGGAGGGGCAAATTCCATCTTGATCACTCACATCCCACTCCATGTTTCATAGCAAATCTGAAGACTACTTTTATAACTACCCAGTTACGGAATAGCGTTTGGTAGTCCCAAAGTAGGCTACTACACATGTCAAAATCCATGATGATCTCAGGTCTAAGGACTTTTCACCAACACTACTTGAGAACAACTAATGACACATTAATTCCTGTAGTATCTCATGGTGGGTCTATCCAACAATGTGTTCTCTAACACATGTACATGTATATTGATTTGGTATCTCCATACCATGATCTATGAGACATGATCATCAATCAATAAACATGCCGATCTTAAAATCATATTTGTTCCAACAATATGACATGTGATCAGGGATCGTTTAGAAATAGATTCATACATAAAGAGTCTCATAAATAAGTCACGTACTTATTGATCAATACAAGTTGTCTATTTCATGGAACTGAATAAAACCTTATTCATTTATACATAAACATTGACCATGATTTCGAACATTTCCATGTTGCCTCTAGGGCATATCACTAACAGGGAGAGGGGCCTCACCGTAGCCGGAGACGACGACGGCGGCACACGGCGATAGAAATTGGGCGTCGGCGAGCTAGGGCACGATTTTGAGCAGTGCAAACGGAGAAACAAGGTGATGGCTTGGAGATCGGATTGGGCACAGGATCTCCAGAAATTTCTCGCCGATGCAACCGAATCAAAGAGAGATAGAAAAAGATTCGGCGTCAGATTTGTTAGGGTTTTGGGCCGGTGCGGGCTCAGACTCGACGGCGCGGGGTGCGGTCAGGTGCGGCGCGGCTCGGCGCGGGGCGGGTGCGGCGAGGCTCGGGCGCGGGCGGCACGCATGGTGTGTCGGCGTGGCTGGGCCGAGCGCGGGGGAGACGGCCCCGACAGGTGGGCCCCACTTGTCGGTGGTCCGGAGGCGCGGGTGAGGCCGAGCGGACTTGCGCGAGCGGCGACCAGCTCGTGGACGTCAGGCCATGGCCGAAGGGAGGGAAGACGCGCGCAAGGCGGCGGCTGGGCCGAAGGGAGGTGGACCGGCGGCCCAAGGGCGAAAAAATGAGAGGTGGGCCAGTGGCCCAAGGGTGATTAACTCCTTTAATTGGTTAAAAATATTTCTAGTGCTCTGAAAATTCCACTAAAAATTCAGTTAATGTATTTTGACATGTAGAATCCAAGAAAAATTATACCATGCCATTTCCACTTATTAATTGTATTTTAAAATTAATCGTTTGCTCTAGATTAATTCTAGAAAATCCGATTGTTTTAGGGTGAATTGTTTAGATTATTTAGAGGGCAAAACTTGGGGTGCAACAAACCTACCCCCTTAAAGGGAATCTTGACCCCGAGATTCGGAGGTATTGGCGAAGAGATGCGGGTGCGCGACCTTCAACTCCTCTTCTCTTTCCCAAGTAGCTTCTTCTTCTAGGTGATGAATCCACTGAACTTTGCAAAATCTAATAACCTTGTTTCAGGTCCTTCTCTCACTGGCTTCAAGGATACGAGCCAGTCTCTTCACGTAGGTCAAGTCCTCTTGAATTTCAATCTAGTCTGGACTCGCCTGCTCCTCTAGCACTCTAAAAAATTTCTTTAACTGAGACACATGGAACACGTCGTGAATACCAGCCATGTTGGATGGAAGTTCGAGCTGATAAGCAACTTCTCCTCGACGTTCCCAAATTCTGTATGGTCCCACAAAACATGGTGCCAACTTGCCTTTGGTTTGAAAGCGGTGTACTCCCCGAAGCAGCGTGACCCGAAGATACATATAGTCCCCTGCTTCAAAAGTGAGGTCTCTTCGACGATTGTCTACGTAGCTCTTCTGCCGAGACTCGCAATCCTCAATCTTTCTCGAATTGTTTAGACTTTTGCTTCTGCTTCACTTATCACTCCTGTCCCGAACAACTGACGCTCGCCTGTTTGATCCCAGAAAAGGGGTGTACGACACTTAGTCCGTACAATGCCTCATAGGGTGCCATTTGAATGCTGGCTTGGTAACTATTGTTATAAGAGAATTCTGCGTAAGGCAAACTCTTGTTCCATGCTTTACCAAACTCAAGTGCACATGCTCTCAACATATCTTCCAAAATTTGATTCACTCTCTCGGTTTGACCATCAGTCTACGGGTGATAGGTCGTACTAAAGTTCAAACGGGTACCAAGCTCTTCTTGTAAGTTCTGCCATAACTTGGAAGTAAACTGGCTCCCTCGGTCAGACACGATCTTCTTAGGTACTCCATGTAAACACATGATTCTAGCCAAGGTAAAGTTCTGCTAGCTTCTTTCCCGAGTAGGTGGTATGCACTGGTAAGAAGTGAGCCACCTTCGTGAGTCGATCCATGACGACCCAAATTGAATCATACCCTAACAATGTGTGGGGTAAACCCGTGATGAAGTCCATTCCAATCTCTTCCCATTTACATTCCAGGATTTGGAGGGGTTGCAACAGTCCTATGGGTCGTTGAAGTTCTGCCTTGACTCACTGACAAACATCACAGAGTGCGACGAATTCAGCTATTTCTCTCCTCATACTGACCCACCAGAACTTCTCCTTGAGATCTTGATACATCTTTGTACTGCCCAGATGGATTGAATATTGAGTATGATGAGCTTCCATGAGAATCAGTTTCTTCAATTCTTTATATTCCGGCACACACAATCTCTTTCCCATCCAGATTGTTCCATGCTCGTCTTCAGTGAAGTCGCGAGCTTTTCTGACTCTCATGTTCTTCTTGAGTTCAGCTTTCTCGGGATCTAACACCTGAGCAGCCTGAATTTGGTCTATGAGAGTGGGTTGAGCTTCAAGAGTGGCCACAAACCCAAATTCCACAATCTGTAGGTTCAGGCGCTCAAATTCTTGCTGGAACTGGTTACACATTCCCTCTATGTTAATGGTGTTGCAAAAACTCTTTCAGCTCAAAGCATCAGTTACCACATTAGATTTGCGTGGATGGTAGTGTATTCCCAAATCATAATCTTTGATCAGTTCCAACCATCTTCGTTGGCGAAGGTTCAAGTCCGGTTGGGTGAAGATATACTTTAGACTTTTATGATCATGTATACTTCACAACGGTTGCCGATTAGGTAGTGTCGCCAAGTTTTCAAGGCATGGACCACTATGGCTAATTCCAGATCATGGGTCAGGTAGTTGTTCTCATGTGGGCGCAACTGACAGGAAGCGTATACGACCACTTTGCCTTCTTGCATCAACACACATCCCAGCCCTTGGCGGGACGCATCACAATACACTTGAAAATCTTTCATCGGATCTGGCTGTATCAAGGCTGGCGCAGACACCAACTTCTTCTTAAGTTCTTCAAAACTCTTATTACATTCTGCTGACCACTTGAATTTCTCGTCTTTCTTCAACAATTGTGTCATTGGCTTGGCAATTCTGGAGAAATTCTCAATGAACCGGCGGTAATAACCCACAAGTACAAGGAAACTTTGAATTTGAGTGACTGTCTTTGGTGGGGTCCACTTGGTAACTGACTCCACATTCGGCGGATCAACAACCACTCCTTGGGCATTCACAATGTGGCCGAGGAACTGCACTTTCTTTAAACCAGAAGGCACACTTACTAAACTTGGCGTAAAGTTGATGATCCCTCAACTTCTCGAGCAATAACCAGAGATGATGCTCATGTTCCTCTTCGGTCTTGGAGTAGATCAAAATCTCATCAATGAACACCATGACAAATTTGTCCAAGAATTCCATAAACACCCTGTTCATCAGGTTCATGAAGAAAGCCGGTGCATTGGTAGTCCAAAAGACATGACCATACACTCGTACAAACCATACCGAGTGATGAAGGCGGTTTTGGGAATGTCATCTTCATGGATCCTCAATTGATGGTAGCCTGATCGTAGGTCTATCTTGAGAATACCTTTGCCCCCTTAAGTTGATCAAACAAGTCATCAATCTGCAGTAGAGGATACTTATTCTTAATACCAACCTCATTGAGGACGTGATAATCGACGCACATTCTCTTGGTCTTGTCTTTCTTCTCTACAAATATTACCGGAGCACCCCAAGCTGACGTGCTTGGGCGAATATAACCTTTCTGCAACTGTTCATCAACTTGTTTCTTGACTTCTGCCAACTCGTTGGCTCCTATTCTGTACGGTCTCTTATGAATTGGGGCAGTTCTCGACACTATATCAATCCGGAATTCAATTCTCTTTCTTGTGGCATCTTGGTTAAATCTTGTGGAAAAACTTTAGGATATTCCCCGACTATGGGGATGTCTTGTAATTTCATAGGTATCTTTGCTGCTGCTTCAGATGACTCCCCGGTAGAAATATGATTTAAACTTGTTACAGTCTTTGCTGGCATGGGAGAATGAAAAATAATCTCTTCTCCTTTTCCATTGATTAAAGTGATCGTGCGACTAGCACAGTCAATCACTCCCTTATGTCTTGACAACCAATCCATCCCAAGAATGACATCTAGGCCTTTGGATTTAAGGAGGATAAGATTGGCTAGAAATTGGGATCCTTGGATTTCTATTACCACCGAGGGATAGTAGTGAGCGGTGTCCAAATGATTTCCAGGGGTTTGAACCCGCATCGGTATCTTAAGTTCCACTACTGATAACCCATGTGCCCCACAAACTGCTTGGAAATAAATAAATGTGTAGCACCAGAATCAAATAATACTGTAGCAGGAGTGAGATTCACAAGAAACGTACCTAGTATAACTTCGGGAGTTGCTTGCGCCTCTTCTGTGGACACATGATTGACACGAGCCTGGCTGAATCTGGGTCAGGTGCACTTTGGCTTCGGACACTTGTCTGCAAAATGCCCAGGTTCACCACAGTTGAAGCAGACTCCTGGCTTCCCTCTGGAGTCCTTTCTTGGAGGTGGTGGCTTAGACTGTTGCTGGGATGGCGCTGTTGGAGGACGCGGAGTGGGATTGCATTGCTGTTGTCCACTGCCACTGCCACTACTGCCAGCTTGAAAATTCCCTTGGTGATAAGGCTGATGCTGACGAACGATCATGGTGGTAGGTCCACCCTGACCTCCGGGCATGAAGCGCGGCCTCTACTGATTTCCCTGCTGTTGAGAAGGTTTAAACTGCACTACCTTCCTTTTCTTGATCATCTTGTTACACTGGTCTTCCTATCGAATGACCTTGTCAACCAGCTTCTCAAAGTTAACATACTCCCCCGAGATCAGCTTGTCTGTGAGTTCATCATCTAAACCAGCCAAGAACTTCTCTTGCCTCTCTGCATCAGTGCGCACGTCCTCTAGGGCGTAACGTGCAAGATGATTGAACTCATGTAGGTACTCAGTGGCTGACCCGTTGCCCTGCTCAAGAGAACGAAACTCTTGCTTCTTTTGCGCGACTATTCCTGCGGGAATGTGCGTGGTCCTGTAGCTGCGACAAAACTCTTCCCATGTGACTGCTGCTCCAGCTGGGCGGGTGACCAAGTAATTGTCCCACCAGGCAGAAGCGGGACCTTGCAACTAATGTGTAGCAAAAGAGACTTTCTCCTGGTCTGTGCATTGCAGTAGATCCAGCTTCTTCTCAATAGCATGAAGCCACTCATTGGCCTCCATAGGGTTAGTGGTGCTGGAGAAGGTTGGTGGCCGGACACGAAGAAACTCGGGCAACTTGGATTGAGGTGGTGGAGGAGCAAACTGGTTGTTCTGCTGCTGCTGCTACATTTGTTGCAACATCCGCTATTGCATCTGTTGGTGCTGTTGTTGCATCTGCTGCATCATAGCAGCCATCATCTGTGTTTGCGAGGCAAGCACGTGAGCAATAGTGGGATTCTCAGGTGGTGGTGGAGGAGCGTTGCCATTGACATCGTGGTTGTCATTGTTGTTCCCGGACTGCCCATTGTTGCTGTTCGCTCCGCTGGTCCTGGTGTTCACCATCTGAAGAAGATGACTAAACAAAAAGGGAGAAGAAGAAAAACAGACTGACTTACAAACTAAACTTTATTATTTGAATTCAAATGCATTGTTCTGATTTAAATTAAGACAAGGGAAAATCACGCACCATCCTTAATTGGTCAGCCATACCACACTCGATATAGACTGCCAGCTACCCCACACACAGCAAACCTAACACACAACAACTACCAAGCAGACAAACTAAACAAAATGGTAAAAACTAAGAGTGGCGACTAGAACGATCTGAGAGCCTCCTGCGAGCTATGACCTCCATGTTGGGAATACAAGTTCCCACAAAGCCATGAACCTCCAAACGAACACGGTGAGGCAACTCGCCACTGAGAGGTGCGAGGGTAGTGTACTCCAGAGCTCCAGGGTACCCAACTGCCAGGGCCATGCGAGCCAACTCTGCGACGAAACCCACCATACCTTTGCCATAGTACGTAGTTGGGGAACCTGCCATCTATAGAAGAAAAAGGAATGGGAATAAATGCATGCTCAAAACCAAAATACCTCAGACCCATTTTCACAAATTCTAAAACCCTAGACCGACTTTACTCTTTTAAAACCTCCCTTTTAAGAAAAAACCAAGATTTTTTTTCAAACTTATGCAAATGAAAGGATTTTAGATGGCTCTTAGGGTTTTCCAGTTGGCTTGTCCTACGGTCAAACCCTGGCTCTGATACCAATTTGTCACGCCCAGAAATTCAAGCCAAAATTTCCGCAGCTAATTTGTGCATTCATTCCTCGTCCAGGCATCAGCCGAGGTACACAAATTGACAATTATTGATATTACAGAATCCATGTCTTAGAAACAACATAAAAGATTACATAAATGCAGCGGAAAAGAAAAAGACTGACTAAACTGAAACTCTAACACTTGCGACGAAACTCCAACACACCACATGCAACATTGACTTCGGACGCAAGCTTAAACCTCATCGAAACTTTCTTCTTTTGTAACCTCTGGCTCTGGAGGGGGAAAATTAAGCAAGACTGAGTACTACCACCGTACTCAACAAGTCATACCGGAAGAGAAGGTATGATGCATGATAATTCACAAGGAAGGAATATGGTCTCGATTGCATAAACAACATTTCAAAAATTATAATAGTTGAAAGCAGTAAAACAGTAATAATAATTAAGCAATATTAAATAAACACTGTCCAACATCAAACCCACATTGCAACAGACCCAACCATCCATCTATACTAGTCAAGTTCCAATGGGTAAACCATTAATTGAATGAGACTAATCATGATGAATCTGGTTGATTGCCCATAACCGCGGGCACAACTATTCGAATAGTTTTACTCTAATTAGAGGTGTACAACTGTACCCACAAGACACAGTCCCATGACATGTTACCGTGTTCGGTGCACCATCATGATACCCTGGAAAGGAACTATGACAGGAACCTTCGCATAACCCCCTCAAACCAATCATACCACACCAAGGTTTCGCCCCCACTCCCATCAGGGTAATGGACAACCCCCTCTCGTGCCACGGTGAATCCGGAAGCCGATCAACCCTTAAAATTGGGGCCGACCCAACTCCATCACGCCCACCCTCACTTGGGTACGTCAGCTAGAGACAGCTACACTACGGACCCAACCATTACCCATGTTGGCTTGTGGTATGCACAGTAAGTCTTTCAGGGTTTCCCGAGAACCGGTCCTTAATTATCATGAGCATTCTAGCAAACATCTAACCATGTGCTCACAACCCACCATTATCATATTCCAGTATTATTAGAACAATATCACATACTTAACATTATCTGAGTATTAGTCTCCAATGAAATATTTGATTAATGTGATTCCCTTATGTGAGCTAATTGATCTAAGCCAGGCTAAGCATGTCCTAAACCAATATCATGTCATATTGAACCCAAGTTATCAATGGTAGAAGGTAAACAATTCCTATGGCTGAGTACAATAGGTATAATAGTCCCATAAAATGACATTCTAAAACATATGCAATATTTGAGAGAAATGAGGTATAATATGATCAATGTAAAGTATGAATTGCCTTGCTCTGAAGATTGAGGAACCTCAGCGACTACTTCGAAGTAAACGAGATCGCCGGAATTATCGGAATCTACACGACAAACAAAGCACTCAACAAAACATGATAAAAGTCTACTGAAACAACACAAGAATCTACTTTTAATTGATTCTTGACATTTTTCTGGATTTAATAAAATTTGAATGGACTAAAACAGAGCTGGGATTAAAAAGATATGAATTTTAGCAGTTTAATTGCAATTTTTAATCTAAAGAGAAAAGCCTAATTAATTTATTGCGCAATTAAGTCCCATGCTGACGCAAGCACTGGCGTTGGGTCGGGTAGGGCTGACGTCAGCATGATGTCATGCTGACGTAAGCGGGCAGAGCCGAGGGCTGATGTCATACTGACGTCAACGCCTAGGGCTCACATCAGCACTGATGTCAGCACCTTGGGCTGATGTCAGCATTGCTGATGCAAGCGGCGGCGGCTTGGTCCACTGTGGACCGGGTCCACAGACACGGGCGACGGCGGGACACGTGGCGTAATCCGAGCAGCCGTGGGCGACGAGATCGGATGGCTGGTGCGGGTTAGGGTTAGGGTTGCAGCGGCGGCGGCGGCAACACGTGGTGACCATCCGCGGCATGGTGGCGGCGATCGGATGGCGGGGCGCGCGAACAGGATCGAGCGGTCCCAATGTACCCGTGCGGTAGATCGAACGGCGGGCAGCGACGCTAGGGTTAGGGTTTGCGCGGGCGGCGGCGGCGCTCTGCTTGGCCGGCCATGGCCGCGCGGCAGCCGGCCGGCTCGCCGGCAATGCGAGCGGCGACGGTGGACGGCGATGCTATGCGCGGGAGACGGCGCTCGATGGCGCAGCGGCTCCAGATGGCACGGGATAGCGTGCGGGAACGGCTAGGGCATGCGCGGGAGGAAGGGAGGGAGAAGGGCCTCACCGGAGTCGGAGACGACGACGGCGGCGCATGGCGACAAAATTGGGCGTAAGCGAGGTAGGGCACGATTTCGAGCGGCGCAAATGGATAAACACGACGGCGACTACGGGAGATTTATAGGGGTGATTGGAGATCGTATCGGGCACGGGATCTCCGGAAATTTCTCGCCGACGCAACTGAATCGGAGAGATAGAGAGAAAGATTCGGTGTCGGATTTGTTAGGTTTTGGGCCGGCGTGGGCTCGGACTTGGCGGCGCGGGGGTGCGGTCGGGTGCGGCGCGGCTTGGGCGCACGCAGCGCGCATGGTGTGGCGACGCGGCTGGGCCATGCACGGGGAGACAACCCTGACAGGTGGGCCCCACCTATCGGGGGTCCGGCGGCGCGGGGGAGGCCGAGCGGACTTGCGCGAGCGGCGGCCGGCTCGTGGGCCTTGGCCCACGGCCGAAGGGAGGGAATGTGCGCGCGAGGCGGCGCGGACCGAAGGGAGGTTGGTTGGCGGCCCAAGGGGGAAAAATGGGCGGGAAACCGTACGGATGAATAGGAAAATTAATTTAGGGACTTAATTTAATTGCGATTAATTCCTTTAATTAGTTAAAAATATTTCTAGTGCTCTGAAAATTTCACTAAAAATCCAATTAATGTATTTTGACATGTAGAATCCAATAAAAATCCTACCATGCCATTTCCACTTATTAATTGTATTTCAAAATTAATTGTTTACTATAAATTAATTCCAGAAAATCCGATTGTTTTAGGGTGAATTCTTTAGATGATTTAGAGGGCAAAACTCGGGGTGCGACACTCTTGTTGTCCCAAACGCACATCAGGTTGATATACATCGCCTCACACTGAATGTGAGGTTTGATTGGGTCAATGCAATGCTGCTACCCATAGCGAGCCATGAGGATCGAGCACTGGGACATGTGGTAGATGAACCCCAAGCATAGCCCACGAGGAACCATGCCTGGAGGGCGGACATGCGCCAAGCACAACCCACGGGGGACCATGCTAGGAGGCCAGATGTGTCCCGAGCATAGCCCACAGGAAACTATGCTCAGGAGTAGGTGTCAGGTACGCCCCGAGTAGCTGGCGATGGGGACTCTGGTTCCCGTTTCTCTGATACAAACAAATAAGAGAAAATCGGTATTGATAGACTACACAACTGAGGTTTGTGTATCAGGATAGCTTCAGGTGCTTGTTGGCTCCTTGAATGCTAATTTACAAAACAGGCAAGTAAAATTAATTCAGAATTTATTGTTCACCACGCAAACTCAGAAATTACATAAGTCAGCAAGAGACAGTTTAACATTTAATTATGGATGCAATTTGAAGAAGAAATGTTCAGACTGCAGATTTTCAGCTATGCAAAATTGTGGAAATATATAAAAGAAATAGCTCCTTCATGTACATCATGAAGCTATGTAGATTTTCAGCTATGCAATCTGAAGGCTAAAGCTATGCAGATTTTCAAATTTCCATGAAGCTGAATAAATGACATGTTTCAGGATATATATTCCATGAAATTATGTATGAAGTGATCACCTGTTGCAGGCTTCAGATGAAAACACATCGTCAAACATGGACTACAAAACCCCACATTTAGACACTATGATGTATATTCACGTAATCCATCAAGTTAAAAATCTTAATGTATACAATAAGATGCTACAGATGCACATATAGCAATAGAAATGTTAAGGTATTAAGCTTCCATATTTACCAAATTAATATCTGTAGAAGTCTTGCACAGCTAGTCTAGGAGCCGTGATTGTTTCAAATTCAGAAGCAAAGGATCCAGGTTCAAGTTCAGTTTATGAACTGAAACAGTACAAATGTATGTTGACAAAATTTGCAAGCCAAGGTTCAGAGCATCACAAGTTTTAGCCTCTGTAAGTTTAGATGTATGTACACACTGGTACATAAACACCTATAGGTGCCGGCTGGGAAACCCGTATAGGTGCCGGTTTCCCAACCGGCACCTATTACTCGGAACCTATGTGGTATCTCAAAGGTGCCGTTTTTGGAACCGGCACCTTTGAGGTTTCCCGAATCCAAAAAAAAATTACGGCTCGATGGATCGGCTCGAGCCGATGCATCGAGCCATTCTCCACCATTGTCGATGTCGGATCCAGTGCGCCCGCCCGCCGCCGACGACGGATCCACTTTCCCCACCACTTTCCCTCGGCTACCGACGCACTTCCTCGGCGCCGCTCCCCTCTTCCCCGGATCCGCGCGCGCTCCCGCCGGCCGCCATCTTTGAGGGAGAGAGGGACTCGAGAGCAAGAAAGAGGGATGGAGAGAGAGCCGAGAGAGAGGGAGAGGAGACGCCACTGCCGCCGCCGTCTCCTCGTGCCGCCGCCGCCACCGTCTCCTCATGCCGCTGCTCCTCTCCTCGCTCGCCGACGCCGCCCTCCCTTTGCACGCCGCCGCCGCCGGCCGGCCGTCGTCGCTCCCCCGCGCCCGATGCCGCCCGCCGACGTTGCATCCACCGTCTCCTCTCCCCCCAGATCTGGCAGAGGGGAGGGTGCCGCCACTGCCGGCCGGGCCGCCGCCGCTCCCCTCCCCCCGCAGCCGACGCCGCCCGCCGATGCCGCATCCACCCCCTTTCCTCTCCCTGATCCGGCGGAGCCATGGAGGAGGGTGCCGCCGCCGCGGCCAGCCGCCGTCCCTCGGATCGGCACGCCGCCATCGGCCGGGCCGCCGTCGCCGAGAGAGGAGAGTCACGAACAAGAGAGAGATGGAGCCGAGAGAGAGGAAGAGATACTTAGCTTGTCTTGTGTGCCGGCTTTATCTTGTCTTGTGCGGTTGTGTGGGCTCGGTTCAAAAGTATAGGTATTGGTTTTTTAGAAAACCGACACCTATAATATATTATAGGTGTTGGTTTTTCTAAAAAATCGGTCCCAATAGTATAGGTGTTGATTTTTGTTTAGAACCGACACCTATAATATATTATAGGTGTCGGTTTTTTTAAAAAACTGATAAACATAGGTGCCGGTTTTTCTTTAGAACCGACACCTATTGTTTCAATAGGTGCCGAATTTATTTTAACCGACATTTTTTGGGGCGATACCTATGGGCTTTTTTGTAGTAGTGACGTATACTTGAACTCACATTCTGTTTATATCATTGTAAATCATCTTTGTTTGATTTCAATATCCGATGGCCTACAAGAGAAGACATAGAGATTTACATTTTTAATTCAACATGAACTTAGTGAAAGTACATTTAGCCCTCTAAGTGGATTTTAGTGATTAATCATAAAACTGTTAAGAAACTAATAAGTTTTATTGTGATAAGTACATATAATTAGTCCCAGAGTGCTTAGGTATGTACAAAGACCCCTACAAACTGAATGCAAAGCGGTGAGAGGACTCGAAGCTTTATTTAAATTTCTTTTGTATTTCATCTTGAGTTTAAAAAAAACGTCCTATCAAGGGGTGTACCAAATGGTTGCCTGCATCTATCCAAGTGCTCAATGTTCATATCTTAAATGAGAGACATTTACACAACACTTATAACACAACCACAACTTAGAACTCAAGAACGAACCGTCTGAGTCAACTGTTTCAACTATGGTGAGCGGGGACACTTCACAAGTGTTTGTTCACTTGCCAAAAGAATGGCATAGCCACCTCAAGTCCAAGACATGCAACCCCAAGACCCAACCAGGAACCAGGATGTCAATACGAGGATATATCAAAACCAATTCAAAATATAAACCTTGGCCATCTCAACCATATGACATCGGAAGAAGCCAACAATGCACCCAATATGGCAGTAGGTATGAACCGTTCTCACTGAACACCTACAATAGCTCACATACTAATAAAGCATCGCATTTATTCACATTCACTAGTTCAAAGAACCAACTACAATAATCAGCCTTTAGAATCAAACAAATGAATATGTAGGTATGTAACTTGTTTTCACTAAGGTAAAATTTTTGATTAACTTTAAATCACTAGATTCACCAAAACTGGATGTGATCCCAACCATAGATTGGTTAGTTTAACACCAACTAAACCTAGGTTATACCATTAAAAGTTGGAGACCTTAGCTAAAAATATTATGAAGTTAAATAGAAAAAAATGTTTAGAATCATGTCCCTAGTTCCACCAAAGCTAGGGAATCTCGGGGATGAGATTTATTTTAAGGAGGGTATGTTTATAACATACCAGTAATTCACCTGTTCACCTAGAAAGAACTCGTATGGAAAATTGAAAACTTTTTGCATTTTAAAATGATTGAAAGCATCGAAGCACATTCTAGGGCTTAATTACTACTATTTTTAAATACATAGCTTTTCTAGGAAAAATTCAAACCTAAATCAAAAAATAAATTATAAATCTTATGATAACAAACTTCAAGTCAAATAATTTGGATTGACCTTAATTTAAAATTTTAGAAAAAACATCTCGGTCTTTACATTTTAACTTAACAGACATATTTAAGTTAAATACATAAAAATGGGAATATTAGTTTTAAAATATGTAAAATTAAATGGTAACAAGGTACATTTGGCTGCATATGCATTTTATTATTTTGGGCTTGTTTTTGGATTTGTTTTGCATCTCATAATAGGTTTCATATGCATTTAATGACTAGAGAAAAATATCAAAAATCAATGAAACAACAACAAATCCTATAAAAATTCTCATAAATACTAATCAACACCCTAAGCTCACAGTAATTTTAGTTTGAATTTATCAAATATTTGTTACCTCAAATAAATCATCCAAGATCAGCAAAATCTGGAAATTCTAAATGACACTTAGCCTAATTTACACATTCACCAAAATTAAACCATAACACTTCTAGCAAAACCATTTGGTCGGAGTGTTAACCATATGTTGCTTTACCATCAAGTGCTTTGGCTTAATTTAATTCTGAAAGTAACCACATGAAATGATGACCACAACATTCACTACGGTCAACATAGTAACTTAGACCTCTTTACTAAATTACCGTGGTAAAACTAAAAGTGATCTAACCTTGAAACTTGGCACATTAAAAAGATGACAACTTGTCTACCATCTGCTGCTTTTGTCCCCCATCAATTCTCAACATAAACAGAGAAGAACAAGAGAAGCAAAACCAATAGTGTACAAACTTAGTTTCTAGGGTGTTCCACATTTTCTCTCTATCAGGGAGGTCCAGGGGCTGTGGGACCCACTTCTCATCTTCCCAGGCACCAACCAACTCACTCCCACTCTTTGGAACATAACCACCTAGCCTAGAACGTGTCCAAGCCACAAGGTGACACCTAGCCATGCACTGCCAACACGACCTCCACCATTTTTGTAGCCAACTCGCCATCAAACTCTTCTCATCTCCCTATTTGTGTTCCACCAAGAAAACGAGAGAGATCACCTCGGAATCATCGAGAACAACCTCTTCTTTTTCCCTGTCAGCAAGTGTTTGATCCATCTCCGTGCTTCTTTGGTGAGTTTCGCCGCAATCTACTCTCAGAAACGTAATTCGTCGTCGATGCCTAACGCTCCCATGACTTCCTTTCCCCGTTTCGTGCAGGTCGAGTTTTCCACGCTGCCATGGTTCGTGCTCCCAGCCTCAGTGGGCGCTGCCGCCGCGCATGTTGCGTTCTCGCGGCATGGTGCGAATCTTGCCAAGCCGCTTGACCATCACCGTTGCCTCCTCACTAGGATCCGGTGGACTTCGCGCTCGAAGCTGAGTAGCTCTCAATCATGAGATAGACGCCGTCTTTCTCATCTCTGGCTGTCGGCCCCCTTTTGGATTCCGATCGCTACGGTGGGTCTCCAACAGATTCCTCGCACATGTAGCATCCTTAAGGCATCATTAATACGTGCCACACCATTTCTTGACATATTCAAGGCCAGGTGAAGCTGCCGCCGTTCGGGTGAAGCCGCTGTCACCGCCGAGCCAATCCCGGAGTGACCGCCGATGTCCAAGCGTCGCCAGGCCACACACGACCTCTAATAAGACTCTAGGGACTTTATATACACTCATGCATGCACTGGTTTGCGCTAGATCGAGCTAGAGCTCGGCATGCACTTGCACGCCGAGAGACACCGCCGCTCGAGCTCACCACCGGCACGATTCCGGCCACCACCATAGACAAGTAGACCATCAATAGCTTTGCCCCCTCTTTCTCTTCATTTTTTCTTTTGGTTGCTTCCTCTGAATCGTCGCCGTTCGCCGCCGGTGCCGTCGCGAAGCTCGTCGATGCCGTTGCCTCTGCTCTCCCTCGCGCCTAGCCGCTGACGAGTGGGCCCAGGTCATTAGGCGCTAACAACTCACTTAGTGAAGGTTTAAATCTTGTAGGGTTCGATTGGTAAACATTCTTTGTATGACATGTGGACCCTAGGACCTATATGTAAATAAGTAAAACTTTGAGCACTCCTAATAAAGATGTTAATAGCACGTGTTTGGACTGCAGGTTAATTCTTTATAAACGTAGGGACTTTGATGCAAAATAACAATCTGAAAATATGAAAGCAAATACCTAAATCAATATCTATTTAATAGAAAAATGAGTAAACTTGTAAAATGCATATAAAATCCATTTTAGGTCCAATTTAGATGAACCAAATTTCTATGGATTCAAAAAATTATGATCTTTAATATTGTAAAATAAAACTTTCCACTTTAGTACAAGAAATACCTCTAAAATTCATATATGGAATGATTGACATAAAACATGCATTAACTTGTAAAACTTGTAGAAAACTCATTTTAGCTCCAAGTGAGTCAAACTAAAATTGTTAGTTTCACAACTGATATTTGGAGGAGTACTCAAAACATCTCAAATTTTGTATAATGAGTTAATGTAAAGGAAAGGTATAAAAACTTCTAAAATTCATATAAATTTTGTTCTAACTCCAAGTGAAGTGATTCCAGATTTCTTAGATTGGAAAACTCATGAACTTAATTACCGTAAATTAAGAAGTGGCACGTACAGTGCTAGAAACAATAGCCAATAAAGACTGCAATATATCACATAACTTGCAAAATTCATAATAAATTTATACTAAATTCATACTAACTCTAAAAATGGTGAAATCAATTTTCTTGAACTCCTGAGAACCTAAATTACTGCAGTAACCAAAAGCTTCACAAAACATGGACCTAAAATGCATCTAAGCTCAATGGAACATAATTAATCTATTGCTAGTATTAGACTTTAAAAAATTATAACTCACAAATGCCAAGGGATAAAATGAAAATTCCTTCACCAAAAATCATGTTTACACAGTACCTATCCACATTAGTAAAATCATACATTTTAGAGCATTTTAAATTTTATATGTTTTGAAATTTATTCAGTTACCATTATATTTCTTTTAGAGGACGAAATCAATCTCGGTGAGGAAAGTGGACTTATTGCTGACCTCAGTGAGGACATTGATCAAGGCAAGTTTGCCCCTCTCTCTTTGAACATATTAAAACCTGTGATTTTTGGCAAAACGTGTTGTTTTTTAAATTTGCATGCGTAATTATAACTATCAGTACTTTCAAAATCTAGTTATATTCTAATTGATGCATAAATACGTTCAGAACTTTATAAATGGTAGTTATATCCTAATTGCTGCATAAATACATTGAAAACTTTCACTCGTTGCTGCTGTAACCATAGGACTAAATAGAGTACCTTGTTTGTGCTCAAATAGATATATTTATGCTTTTTATAAAATGCAAATTGCTTAGTAATATTTACCATGGTTACGGATCACTTACTTGTGCTATTTGAACCATTTTAAAACCTTATGGACAGAGATGATGCTCTGTATATTTGTGAACTAAAATGAAATAAAATTCACTAAAATAAAATAAAATATGAATTTTAGACTTGGATGACAAGTGGTATGCATATGCTGGTAGTTGCATACCGATAGGGGGAGTGTTTGTCTGAGTCGATTAAGGACCAAACTTTATGCCACGCACTTATGTTTACCGTACATCCATATGTGTTATTTATGGGGTAACCTTGTTCTATTACGTTGAATGCTTGTCTTGGAGTATAGATAGAGGCCACGAGTGAACTGTGGGCTATATAGAGGAGCTACCCATCTGTGTGTTGATATTAGGACGAGTGTGTTGTTCCCAAGGGTGTGTTTTCCTGTGAGGGGACGAGTGTACTATTCTGCCTCACAACATGGGCTTCTAAGTTTGTCCAATACAGCTATGAGTGTCTCGTGGGAAGAGTTGCTTCGCCATGGTGTCAGGATTGGTACATCTACAGTCCTGATGATACTAAGGTTATGGACTTAGTGGGGATTTTTCATTCATCGTGCTCATGCAAGGTTAGACAGTAATCAATGTAAATTCCTCGTTATGACCTCTATACTGCACTCGAGTGTGGTAGTGCTTTGACTGGCACAAGAGAAACTAGAGAATTCATATCATGTGAGTAAAGTTATACATACTCTGCAGAGTTTAGCCGTGCTCACGGTCATGAGCGACTTAGTGATGTGTCGTGGGTTTAGTTTTATGTTTTATAAATGTTCTTTTTGGAACTTGACTTTGAAATGATGATGGGTATGATGTATGTGGTATTATTGTCTTGCTACCGGTTGGTGGTAAGGAATGATGCTTATTTATTTATGTTGATAGCATACCATGTTATTTATGATTTACACATTATGAATGTTTTCTTTAAATACGTTGCAAAATGTTTGTGAACTAAAATTGGCTTTAAGCTGAAAATTATATCTACAAATAGCCTCTCTTTGAATTAGAGCCTTCATATATTTAGGTTTTATTGTGCTTTACCAGTATATTAATCTGATTAATGTACTAACTTTTGCTCTATTTATATGATTTGTATAGACATTGTTGTAGGAGATGAGAAACCATCTTGAGATGAGTATCTAGCTGCGTGTGGTGTTGATTTTCAGGATGGTCCTATCTAGGGGCCTACCCCTAGTCAATTGCTTGTGGGAATGTTTTGGGTAGACATGCTTTCAACGAACACTAACTTAGTTATTTGTCTATATTTGTATCTAAGTCATCCCTTTTTATAAGTGAAGTGATAACTTGGCTTAGATGAAAGTGCAAAGCTAGCAATTTCGTAGGGCTAGCTAAGCATGAGTAAGAATTTTGAGCAATTGAGATGTTCTAGAGCTTAAGTGATTGAGTAAGTCACCTAGGATGTGCAACACATTTAGTCACTGCCTTCGTGTGGTTTGAAGGGCATGTCTCACACTGAAGTTGACTAACACGCTGAGTCCCAACAATATCTCTTTTTCTCATTATTCGACATTGCGGATTTTATTTGAATGGTGTTAAATGTGATCATTGACACATTGAGGTTTGAGTGGCTATTTATGCGTGTATGGATCCTACTTATCCAAAATCATGTGATGGTCACAAATGGCACTAGACGGTATAAATTCGGTGTGCCCAAAGATATCCACAAGCGCATGGATACCGTTGTAGCATTTCACCCGTAAGTATTCAGTGTATCACTATTTTTTTTGCAAGGAAGGCGGCGGTTTAAAGAATGGGTCAGTATATTCATAATCATAGTATGATTAATAATACCATACTCTAGCAGGGTAAATGATAATATATAGGTAGTGTGACAGAAGAATCATTTCAATAAAAGATAAACTAGATTGTGGAGGACAGAAGAGAGTTATGGTTTCTTATGTACTTCTATACTTACAATGCTTAGTTTACACATAAACATACAGATGCACATGCTTAGGACTTCGTTCTATGCATGTCACACCCTAAAATCACTAAATTATAAACTATTGTTAAAAGAATTGTTTGAATAAAAGTCTATGAAAATTTAAACATCAAATGGAGATAGATAAAATTTTCTTAAATACTGTGGGTGTCCAAGTATTTTTTGTATTTTTTTAAATTATTTGAGCATTGAAAGCATTTTTAATAAATGAAACATCATTTCAACATTTATTTAATTTAAAAGTCAAATTAAAATTCTCCTCATAGTCTTGCCCCGAATCTGGCCCAGTCCTCACTGCCAGCTTGTCTTTTTCTCCCTCGGCCTAGCATGCCCATCGGCCCAACCCAAGCCGTTAGCTGTGCCTCCTCTTCCCTCACCAACCATCGACATGTGGGACCCGACCCACATGTCAGGTTCATCTTCAAGCTCGGGCCAGTCTCCCGAAGCTGAACGACGCCGCTTGATTCCACCGCCAAATCCGACTAGTCCTGTTGCTCATTTCCAAAACTGGTTGAGGGCTTTTGATCCTTATCTCTTCCTCTTCTTTTTCCCCAAGAAATTCCCTCTCCTCTTCCGATTTCCCTTTTTTTCCCATGTTTTCCCGTGCCCTAAAGCCACTCTCCGCACTCGCCATCTCTCTCCACCGCCGTTGCAAACTCCGGCCATGTCGCGCCGTCGTCCTGGCCGTCGCCACTCCATGCCACCTCCACCTTCGACACCGCATTGCTATGTGGGACCTCTGTCATTGGTTCCCTTCCATCGAAGACAGTAGAAAGGAGCTCCTCGCCGTGAACCCAAGCGCCGCCACCGCCCATTGCATTCCAGCCGAGCCCTAGTGTTGTCCCGATCGTCGTCGGACGTCACCATTAGCATCTCACTGCTAAGGAGAAGCCCGTATGGCCATCCTCTTCACTTGGTGATCGCCGGAGCATCACCATTGTCGTCAACCCGAGGAGCTCCACCGCCAAAAGCTCACCGCCGGCCACTCCCATCACCGTTCGTCATCACCATCGTATCGGTAAGGATTGCCGTGTCCTCCTCTTTGTGCGTGTACCCTCCATTACTGATGTCGCGCCATTGCTCATCATCGCGCCGTCGTCCTGTGCTCGCCGACCAGTGGTCCTGCGTGGACGGCATAGGCATGTCAGCGCCATGTCATCGCCACCTTAGCTGCCACCTCACTCGCTTGTGCCATGTGGCCTTATGCCGAAATCCTAGATTGGGTTTGATCCATACCATCTGATCTAGGTCAACCTGAGTCAACCACATCTCAGCCATCCGTTTCCCTTGAATGATCTCATCCGTTGGATCTTGGTGATGTGCGGGTCGTGCATATCAGTGACCTCAGCCTTCTCTCTCCTAGCCGACGTCGTTATTAGTCTTTTCCAATGAAAAATAATTAAATATGATGCAATAAATCATTTAGTTGTTTTCTTTACAGGTTTTATTTTTAAAACTTTATTAATTCATAACTAATTCATATGAACTCAAAATGAGGTCGTTTGAGTCCCATAATTCATCTAAATTTAAGATTATGAACTTAATTTGTACTGTTTATTTGGTTTTTATTAGTCTTTTTCTCATTTTGTGTGCTAGAGTATAGTTTCCGTCGTTTGGGAGGATTGCTTGTTCATTGGAGAAATTCCCGAAGACAAATTGAAGACGTTTGGTTGCAAGACAAGTCACACAGATCCCAAATACAATCCCTTTGAGCATGTTGTTCCTATATTTAAATTCTCTATTTATTTCAAATGTGCATTTATTTTTGAATTTTATGAGGTGGCCGGTGTGAACCTATTTATTTGTTATGATTAATTTGCATTGATTATCCTATTTCTTGTTACCATGGGACATATTTGACTAGCATGGACTTTATATATTGTACTAGCTAGATATTAGTACAATTGCTTAGACCCACAACACAAGTATCATTTTATGTTGGAATAATTGATGATTCACTCATGATTAATGATGGTTAACTAATGTTAGCTCATGATGGTTAATTAATATTAAAACTAAAATTTGACAAATGGTGGGTTGTAAGCACATGGTTTTGATGGTCGTGCTCATGAAAATTAAGGACCGGTTCGCGAGCTACTGCTGTGAAGCATTAACCATACTAACCACAAGCCAACGTGGGCAACGATTGGATATTTTTGTATAGCATGATTCATTGTGGGGCACTAGACTGAGAAGTTGCGAGATAATCCCATGGGGGTCGCTGGGGAGTCTATTCCGGGTTATGGAAAGACGACGATCCGAGAATTGTGAACTTCTTTGTGTTGTGTTATGCGAAGGGTCTTGTCATGATTTTTTCCTTTGCAGTACCATGGTGGTATTTCAGGGCATGAAAACATGTATGAAATCGTGTCTTGTGGCTAAATTGGTACACCATTGGCCAGAGTAAAACTATTCGAATAGCCATGCCCGCAGTTATGGGCGAGCTTAACATTGTTTTCCGTGATTAGTCACACACCGCTCATTAATAGTAATAATGTGACAAATGATTATAATTGATTTAGCTCATAGTATGGAATGGTTAGTTCATGATTGGAGGATGGGTCAGTGCAACTGGGATTGGTTGTTCAGGGTTGGGTTTGGGCCTGTGTAGCACTGGTGTGCTGTTCACAAATAATTAATTACTCTACTTTTGACTATTCTTAACTATTCAATAAATGTTGATTTTGCAAATAATCTCTATATTACTATTTTTTGTTACCCTGTGCACTTGCATACTTGTTGTATGCCTTGTGAAGTATTTCATGTACTCATCTTGCAATAATCATCAACCTTATTTGAAGAAGGATTACAAAGGAGAAGATATTTGGCTTATACTCTAGTTGAAGAAGAAATTACTCATGAATTTTCAGGCGCGACAATGCACCGAGGCACTGATGAGAGACTGCTCCCTACTGGTCTATCAGCATGGTTACGACATTTTATGAGCTCTTACGTCATACCCGAATGTGGAGGATTACAAAGGATGGACAGGGCTGCCATCACCTACCGTCTACCTCTACCACCCGTGGGACACACTCGCATCCAACGACATTTAATCAATCCAAGCACCATGTTTGCATTGCTAAATAATATAACTAATTCCCCTGGGATTCCCACCCTTCGGATGTACTAGTAAGAACTAGTGCAACTCGTGAAGATCATTGGACCGATGTTGCGACATAGATAGACTAGCTGTTGGTATTTCTTACGATCACAGATTAATCCGCAAGAGTATGGAATACCGTTGTAGCACTTCACACAGGAGTATTCCAAGGTATCGAATTCATAGAGAACGTGTGTGTATTATCTAAGGGTCAGCTTCATCCAAGGACACCAAGAATTTGTAGGCCAGGGTATAGAGAGGATTTCTATGGTTGAGGCTCTGGATAGATCGTAATCGCTTTACTCTATTTACTTACTTCGGGCGCCGGTTTATACTCGGTCTGCCGAGTAACTCTGTCCTAAAGCTCTACGATGTACCCGAACATGGAGGATTACAAAGGACGGATAGGGCTGTCATCACCTACCGCTTACCTCACAACCCATGAAGTACGTGGCAAACAAAGATAAACCTTAGCCTAGATACCATGTTTACGCTATTGATTACTAATCTAATCTTGGCCAAGAATTCCCATCTTTATCAGGGCTCTTAGACTAGAGCACCCACGAATGAATGATGATCCCGTAAGTAAATGAAGTAAAGTAATTACTCAACAGAAAGGAATGAAACCATAAAAAATCACGAACACTTACTTGATTAAATAAGCACTCATCGAGGTACAAGATCGGAGGTCAGTGCCGAGATATTCGGCACTCCTCCGGTCTACCCCTCACTCTCTACCCTATTTTTTAAGCACTAGAGAACTAGGGCTATGCTTTTGGAGTGGAGCTTTGATCTTCTTGTGTTGTGTGTTGAGAGTGAAGTGAAGCTCCCCTTTTATAGCCTTCATATGGAGGTTGTAAGGTTGATATCTTCCCTCTAAACGTGCATAACCTCCATTAGGAATTCATCAGGGCTGTCCACGTGGAAGGTGGAGATGAGGGGGACCAAGGCTGGTTTGGCCAAACCAGGGTTCGGCTGAACCCTAGCCACCGCCTCTCTCCACCGTCTTTCACCAGAGGATGACAGGTGGACGCTTTAGTTAGTTGAGGGTGGTTTGGTCACACTTTAAGTCGATTCAAGCTGACTTGTGGGCCCCCAATCCTTGTGCTCGCGCGTGATTGGTCGGAGGTGTATCTTGTCGTATGGCGGGTGTGTTTTCTCCCATTAATCACTTGCATACAATTATTCACCAATACTTATGGATGGATTAGTAAATAACCCTACCGCTATGTTGATTTTCATCTTTTATCCGTTTTATGCAGGGATTGACGGTTGGATTTTAGTATTTATGGACCGTCAACACTAGCCTAAACATATATGTCATATGAAATAAGTATAAACTACTCAAGGAACATATAATGAACTATGAACATTGATAAATAAAAAAAGATGATTTCTTTACTAAGCTCAATATCTTACAAAGAGAGAAGAATACTAGAGACATACCCAAATCTTCAAGAGGACTAGGAAACCAAAGAACTACTTTTAGTCTAAACTCCACTAATCTAGAGAGTGTTGGTACTTCTTATGATCACATATAAATCCGTAAGCGCACGGAATACTGTTGTAGCACTTCACACGGGAGTATTCCAAGGTATCGAATTTCACAGGGAACGTGTATTGATTATCTAAGGGTTATGTTCATCCAATGACACCAATAATATGTAGGCAAAGGTATAGAGATGACTTCTATGGTTGAGGCTTTAGATAGATGGTAATTTCCCTACTTTAATTACTTACTTCAGGCGACGGCTTACACTCGGTCTGCCCAGTGACTCCGGCCTACAAGCTCTATGACGTACCTAAACGTGAAGGATTACAAAGGACAGATAAGACTGTAACTACCTACCGCCTACCTCTACAACTAGTGGAGTATGCGACAAACAAAGGTAAACTTTAGCCTAGACACCACATCTGCGCTAATGAATACAACTCTAATCTTGGCCAAGAACACCCATCTTCTTCAGGGGTCTTAACTAGAGCACCCAAGAATGAACGATGATCCCGTAAGAAAATGCAGTAAAGTAATTACTCTAAGTAAAGTAACGCAACCATAGTTGTCACACCCCAAAGTTCCTTTCTAAGCATTAAAATTGATTTAATAAATCACATGAAGAAATTGTTTAATTTAACCTAGAGCTAAACCCTAATTAATAAATGCAATTAACAAGTGGAAATGGCATGGTGTAATTTTTCCTGAGTTTTCCATGTCAAAATACATTAACAAGATTTTTAGTGAAATTTTCAAAGCATTGGAAATAATTTTAAACCAATTTAAATCAATTCTTAGCAATAATTAAGTCCGTGGAAAATCCTTTTCCTTTTTCTTTTTCTCCACTCTCTTTTCTTTCTTGGGCCGCCGGCCCAATCAGCCCGCCTCTCCAGCGTAGCGCCTCCTCTCCCGTGGGACGGCACAAGGCCGCGGCCCACCGCCTCCGCACCCCTCCCGAAGTCCGGAACCCCTCCCCATATCCCTCGGGTCACTAACAGGTGGGGTCCAGCTGTCGGGCCCGTCCTCAATCTTCGGCCGGTGAGCTGCCGCGCAACCGCCGCTCCTCTGCACGCCACGAGTTCCGCACCACACGCCCCGCTCTTCCCGCACGCATCGTGCCCATGAATTGATTTAAATTCCTGCGTGCTCGTTGACTTCTTGCGTGCGAACATCGACATGTTCGCTTGGAAACCGACAGACATGCCGGGAGTACCCAGGGAGTTGGTCAAGCACGAGCTTTATGTCCTCCCCGATGCCAAGCCGATCATACAAAGGCTGCGCCGGTTCACTCAAGAGCGCAAGGACGAGATCTAGAAGGAGTTGACTAGACTGTTAGACGTGGGTTTCATTCGTGAAGTGTATCATCCGGAATGGTTAGCCAATTCGGTCCTTGTAAAAAAGAAGAATGGGAAATGGAGAATGTGTGTGGACTACACCGATCTCACCGACGTCTTTCATTACGCTGTTCGGTGCCTTCTATTACACCACGATGGCCTTCGGTCTAAAGAATGCCGGGTCGACCTATCAACGGGCCGTCCAGCGTTGCTTGGCCAGCCAGATTGGTCGCAATGTCAAGGCCTATGTAGACGACATCGTATTTAAGACACGCATCCCCGATGACCTCCTGTGTGACATAGCTGAAACCTTTGCGAACCTGCACAAGTACCGATGGAAGCTTAATCCCGAGAAGTGTGTCTTCGGTGTACCCTCTGGGAAGCTTTTAGGTTTCATTGTCTCCAGCCGAGGTATCGAGCCAAACCCCGAGGAGATCTTGGCAAACCTGAATATGTAGAAGCCGACCTGTGTCAAGGACGTGCAAAAGCTCATGGGTTGCATGACGTCTCTTGGAAGATTCATCTCCCGACTCGGCAAGCACGGAGCACAGTTCTTCAAGCTGGTCAGGAGGGGCAAAGATCTCCAATGGACGGATGAGGACGACAAGACCTTTGCCGAGTTCAAATGCCTCTTGATCATGCTGCCAGTCCTCACCAATTTCAACCCTGAGGAACAACAACTTCTGTATGTTGCCGCGACCATGTCTGTCGTCAGTACGGTGCTGGTTGTCGAGCACGCAGAGGAGGGTCGCGCCTACCCGGTCCAAAGGCTCGTTTACTATGTGTCCGAGGTCCTCGGGCCATCGAAGATGCACTACCCACAGGTGCAGAAGCTGTTGTATGCAGTCCTCATCACCACCCGAAAGCTAAGACACTACTTCCAAGCTCACAAGGTGGTGGTGGTGACCGGGTTCCTCCTCGGGGACATTATTTGGAACCGCGAGGCCACTGGGCGGATAGTCATGTGGGCCTTGGAGATGGGCGAATTTTCCATTGATTACAAGCCATGCAATGCCATCAAGTCCCAAGTCCTTGCCGACTTCATGGCTAAATTGACAAATCTAGCTTCCACCGACTTTCGATACTCGGCCAACCTGGACCATGTATTTCGACGGCTCCCTCGGCATTGATGGTGATGGAGCTGGCGTGCTTTTAATTTCCCCGAAGGGCAAGCATCTTAAGTACGCCCTCCAATTGCTTTTCAAAGCGTCAAATAATGCCACCGTGTACGAGGCCCTGTTCAATGGCCTTCAAATCGCCAAGTCCATCGACGTTGAGCGCCTGATGGTGTACGACGACTCAAAGCTGATTATTAGCCAGGTCAACAAGGACTGTTCCTGCTCGAGCAAAAAGATGGACGCCTATTGTACTGAGGTCCAAAAACTCGAGGGCAAATTTAACGGCCTCGAGTTCCACCATGTTCTCCGAGACGCCAATTCAACGGCCGACCAACTGGCTAAGCTTGGGTCTTCCCGAGCCTCCGTTCCGCAAGGGATCTTCCTCCACGAGCTACACAAATCATCGATCAAAGACTCGGAGCTTCCCGAGTCTGCCCCTCCGCCTCTAGCCGAGGCGGTTCTTGCCATCACCGACGCCCCGGGTGACTGGCGTCGAGAGCTCGTTGACTATATCACTACCAAGGCGCTCCCTCCCGACAAGGCCATGGCCGAACGTGTCGTTCGACGTAGCAAGCAGTATGTCGTGGTGGGCTTCGAGCTGTTCAAGCGCGTGACCTCCACCCGAGTACTCTTGCTGTGTGTTCCCCGGGACCATGGAATCCAGATCCTCGGTGAAATTCACTTAGGTATCTGTGGCAAGCACGCGGGCGCAAGGATGTTGGTCGGCAAAGCCTTCCGTGTGGGCTACTATTGGCTGACTGCCAATGAGGACGCCAAGGAGCTAGTTCGGCACTGTCAGGGGTGTCAGCTTTTCGCCAAACAACACCATCTCTCGACACAGGCTCTCCAGACGATCCCTCCATCGTGGCCCTTCGCTTGCTGGGGGATTGACATGGTCGGTCCGTTCCCGAAAGCACTCGGGGGTTTCACCCACCTCTTTGTCGCAATCGACAAATTCACGAAGTGGATTGAAGTAATGCCGTTGAAAGTGTGCACCGCCAAGAAGGCGTCAAGTTCATTTTAGGCATTACCTTCCGTTTTGGCATCCCAAGGGAGATCATCACCAACCTTGATACGCTTTACAGGGAATGACTTTTGGGAGTTCTGTGAAGAAAGATGCATCGAGGTCAAGTATGCCTTGGTGGCGCACCCCCGGGCAAATGGGCAGTGTGAACATGCTAATGGCATGATCCTGCAAGGTCTAATGGCCGGGTTTTCGACCCGCTCCGGAAGCATGAAGGCCACTGGTTGTGCGAGCTCCTTGCTGTGCTCTGGGGGCTCCGCACTCAGCCGAGCCGAGCCATGGGACGATCCCCATTTTTCCTAGTCTACGGCTCGGAGGCAGTTCTCCCAGTCGACATGCTCCACGAGTCCCCAAGGATTTGAATCTACGAGGAAGGCATGGCAGAGCAAACACGGGCCGAGGACATCGACAACCTCGAAGAAGAACAAATGGCAGCGGTGATCCAGATGGAGCGGTCCAGCAGGCGCTTCGTCGATATCATGACAGGAATGTCCAAGGGAGGTCCTTCAAGGTCGGCGACCTCGTCCTCCAAAGGGTGCAGTCCTCGGCCGGCATGAACAAGCTCTCGACTCCATGGGAAGGACCTTTCATCGTCTCTGCCGTCACACGTCCGGGCTCCTACAGGCTAATTCGTGAAGACAGACAGGAAGTGTCGAACTCGTGGAACATCAAACACCTACGCTGATTCTACTCGTGAATAGCTAAGTACCTAGCCCTCAACCCCATCAATTCTGCAATTTCGATTATCCCTTGACCTTTTTTGCAGGTCATTTACCCAACCCCCGAACGGTTCGGGGGCTCAGAAGCCTTCCTGAGTAGTATTGCTGGCCGCGTTGATCCCTTCTCACACGAGCATACTCATGGCAAGTCCTGAGTAATGCGGCCTTAGCTTGGTAGCAAAGGGTTTCTGAGAAGATGTTCCGCTTGCTAAACTTGAGCTGCTCGGGGGCTCATTCATTACCCGCTTCTACTGAACGTGGTCGGCTCGACTCCGAGCCCCTTGAGTAGTGACCTCATTCCTACTCGGGGCTGGCTAGGGTCGGGACCGGCCATGTTTCGGTCAAGTGCCGGCGAATGAGCTCAGGGCTCCTAACAACTAAATCCTGTGTATACGACTAAGACGCGAGGAGCTCGACTTGGGTCACCCGGGCAATGTCTGTCGATGGCCCGACTCGCTCTACTTCGAGGGTTAGACACACAGAGATTGGTCAGACGACGATGACCTCGCATTCATCCGCTACGTACACAACTAAGTGGCCTTGCTCGACCGAATGCCCGCCTGGATCCGTCCCGCCGGCTTTCGACGCTTGGTCATGAGAGTTATACATGTATCCGATGATCGTCGATCTTCCCCTGTCCCCCTATTCTCCCTGCACTCGGCTAAGTCGATCCGAGTAGACTGAGGAAGCCTTCGGATCTGTCTGTTAAGGCCCAAAGAATACTCAGCATCGGAGGTCGGTCATGTGGTGAATAGAAGGCAGCCTCTTCGCGTTCCGACCCGCTATGGAGGAGAAGGATCTTCTTGGAGTTTGATTGGTAGCCCTCCGGACTTGGTCCGTAGACGACTGAGATTGCTCAGCAGGATCTACTCCATGAGGCAGACGTCCTTGAGTTTGACTGGAAGCCTTCCGGTTGTCGGTCCATTGACGGCCTAAGTTGCTCGGCATGAACTACCTGAAGTGATAGCTTTCCCTGAGTTTGGCTACCTGCCCTCTGGATTCGGACTGTTGAAGGACAAAGTTGCTCGGATGATCTATCACATGGTGTGTCGGGTGTCCAAAAAAAATTTCATATCGGACAAATCGCGAAACGCAGGCAGCATACAAAGGATTCTAAAAAAGTTTTCTTCATCATATTTTGCGGGGTGATGATCACACATAGGGCCCGAGGTCCCCCTAACCTACAGCTCCATATCAGCTATGATCTTCTCCGCCGTTGGCTACACGGCGGTGTAGATGTCGTCGACGTCGCCCTTTTCAACACCGGCAGGCCACCCTTTGGCATCCGCTTCGATGTCAACTCGATGGTATAGCTTTTGTACCACACCAAGGACGTGTGTAGCCGCCGTCTTCGCCACACCCTGAGAAAAGGTCCGGAGAAGCTCCTGACTATTCAGCGGCCTCCTCGATGCGAGGGTCGATGCCCAACGGCTACCTACTGACGACACTGGTCAGCGCACGCGACACCAACAAAAAGGAAAGGGCAACAAAGAGAAGGAGTTCACCTGGTGGAGGCAATGAACCTCACAGCCCCCCGGCGTGGGATTTTCCAAGCCAGCCCCGACACCTGTGTACTCGGTTCCCCGCGTACACTAGGCTCCGCCTCCACGGATGCGGATAGCCGCAGCTTCCCCTTTGGGTCGTCCGCCACCGCCGGTTGCAACAGTGCACCAACGTCCTGCCATGGCATCAACACCTGGCAGGTGAGGTCCCAACAAAGGAACAAAAAAGACAACAAAAGAAGAAGCACTTGAATAAAGGATGAAATCCAAGACTTACCTGTTGGTGATGGCCTTTAGGGCTCTCGCTCCCACTCCAACCCTCGGTGGAACTCAACGATGAGGCCATGAGTCCCAGAATGCCTTGAAGGAATAGAATGTTGCGGAGCAACGACGGGAGCCTTGAGGTTTTCTTTCGAACTAGAGAGATAGGTGGCATAAGAAGAAAGGAACCTGGAATTACCAGGTTTAAATAGAGAACAATGATGGGCTGGGTGGCGTAAATATCGAAAAATGTATGTGACGCCATTTATGACTGGCGTGGAGCATTCGAAGCGCCCCCCATCCATCCGTCTTCTTGGCATGCCATGTTGCCCCTGAGGAGAACCTTGATCGTCGGATTCCCAGAACGGCAAACGATGCCCGCTTGGCTTACATTCCCTGTCCCATCCCGTCACTGAATGTTACGCCGATTTCTGCGCCCTCAGCGGGACATGACAGAACTCTGCTCAGGGATGTCAGAAGGCCCCCACTACCTCAGGGCAGTGGCAATCACCGACTCGGGGGCTGGCTTTCGGGTCGACCCCCGGTCAGGCTCGTGACTACTAGAAGCCTCCGGGTAGAAGTCCCGACCATTTTACCAACTTTCATCGCTTCAGGGCAATGGATTTCGAGGACTCGTGCATGGGCTTCCGAGCTAGCCCATCGTCGGGGTCGGGACTACTGTAAGCCTCCGGCGGTAGTCCCGACCGCATAGTCGGCCTTCACTACCCCAGGGCAGTGGCTTTCGCCCACTTGGGGGTGGCTTCCGGGCGAATCCTCGGTCAGAGCCGGGGCCGCTTGCTACCCCCGGGAGTGGAACCAGTCATCTCATCGAATTTCACTCGCCTTCGGGGTGTGGTATCCTTAATCCCACCCGTGGCTTCCGGGCCGCGATAGGAACAACATGAGGACTACAGTATGCTCCCAGGAAGTGAGCCCGTCGGGTCCAAAAGAGCTTTTGTTAGATCACCGAGCTATACTCAAGTGAGAAGGCGTACGAAGGACACTTCAGATGACTTGACCCTAGGCTCGGATGTGTCATCCGTCCCTAGGCTCAGGGGCTACACCTGCCAGGTTCACCTGTAAAAACAAAGAATTCCCCAAACCTTGACAACCTGCAAGGGAGTAGCACCTTGGAAGAAAACTTGACCCTAAGGACCTAGTATCATTCGCCCTTAGGCTCGGGGGCTACACCTGCAGGTGTACCTGGGCGGTGCACCTGCCAAAACCTTGGCTCGATGCTTTTAGGATCCTTTAAAGATGGTGGCAAAGAAGAAACTCTGATCCTAAGGATGGATGTTCCATTCCTCCTTAGGCTCGGGGACTGCTGTGGGGGGTGTCACCCCAGGGTACCCTGTGGACAGGAATCTATGTCCCGCTAAAGTGAAAATCGAGAGTCCCAGGACGTGGTCGATGGCCCGACCCCCTCCTGCGGGGTCGGACGTCCCAACCTTACCCCGAGTCCGACCTCGGTTTTCCTCTCTCGACCTTGTCAACCACTGCCCGACCTCGACCATCGTCGGGACAAGACTTGGCGCGCAAGAAAGAAGAGGGAGGAGACAACCCCGGCAGAGACTGACGTCACTCGACAGCACAATACATGCATCTCAGGTGGAGGAGGGATCCCAAGGCAAGAGAGAGAGAGAGCACAAGATGCCCACGGTGTATAGGACTTAGCATACCGTTCTGTACCTTTTCAGATGTTTTTTGTACTCACCTTTGAGCACATTAGTCATAGCTTTCTTGGCCCCCAAGTTCTCCTGTGAGCTATAAAAGGGAGGGCAGGGCGAGGGGGGCAGGGGATCACTCTCCAGCATTATCATTCCAAGTTCTTGGCCTGCTTACTTCAAGCCCCAAGAACTCCTCCTTGTAACTCTTGTTCATCACACACCCCAACAAAGAACACTAGACGTAGGCTTATTATCCTTCGGGAGGGCCGACCAGTATAATTCCCTGTGTCTTACTCTTTGGCTCGTCTCCAGACTCGAGTTGATCATCGGATTCATCGGGGAACAGCTTCTCTACCATTCTCTTTCACCTCTTTGGGCACCCCCCTTTGAGGACTGCCGACCCACCCATCGACACGTGCCCATGGTACTTAAGGACCAGTTCACGGGAATCCCTGGAAGAATTATCGTGCGTACCACAAGCCAGCGTGGGCAATGGCTAGGCTTGTAGTGTAATGTTCCTTTAGCCGACGTACCCATGATAGGGTGGGCGTGATGGAGTTGGGTCGGCCGGGGCGTCCAGTTGATCGGCTTCCGGATTCATTGAGGCACGAGGGGGCTACCCACTACTGTTGAGGAGTGGGGGAGAAACCCAAGGTATGGTACGATTGGTTAGAAGGTGTTATGCGAAGGATCCTGTCACAGTCCCTTTCCGGTGTACCGTGGTGGTATACCGGCACACAGAAATGTGTCGTGGGGCTTTGTCTTGTGGGTACAGATGTACACCTCTGGCCAGAGTAGAACTATTCGAATAGCCATGCCCGCGGTTAAGGGCGATCGACTAGAGTCACCGTGATAAGTCGCACCACTTTAATAATTTGACTTAATGGAACTGGTATAGATCAGGTGGATGTTTGGGCCTGCCGCAACATAGTGTAGCGTTGGACAGTGATTATTGATTATTGATTAATCACTTCAACAGTTTTACTGCTTTCAACTCCTGTTGTTAAATGCTTACTTTATGCAAATAAACTCCTTGGCCTTCCTTTGGAATATCTTGCATCATACCCTCTCTTCCGGTATGACTTGCTGAGTACAGTGGGTAGTACTTATTCTTGCTCTATTTTCCCCACACCAGAGTTGAAGTACGTGTTAGATGGAGGTTACTCGGAGGAGTAGGCTTCGTCTGCCGTCAAGGATGCCTGTGGAGTGGAGTTGCCACGCTGCGAGCGTCAAGTCTATTAGATTAGCTCATTTTACTTCCTTTTCCACTGCATTTCTTTAAGACTTTTGTGATGTTTTTAAGATGTGGATTATGTATATACAATTTGATGTTTGTGTACCCTGGCTGGTCCTGGACAGGGATTTTAATACACATTCAGCTTCAGAAATTCCAGGTAGGAATTTATGGGCGTGACAAGTTGGTATGAGAGCCAAGTTTACCGTAGGACAAGCGAACTAGAAACCCTAAGGTCCCTCTGAAACTCTTTCATATGCATATGCTCTTTTGCATTTGGAGTTGTTTTGGCAAATTTTGGGGATTTGCTTCTTTGGTTTATGGGGAAAATCTTGGTTGCTTACTCTAAAGGGGTTTTAAAATTAAGTCATTCTAGGGTATTCAAATTTTGGGAATGGATGGATATGAGGTTAATTGGAATTTTATTTGTCAGTCGGTTGGGAATTTAATGAGGAAATATGTACTAAGTCAAGTCTAGGTTGGAAGGGTTGTGATTTTTATGATTATATAATTATGCATTTATTTTTAAGCATTACTTTATTGCTTAGATAGTGTCAGTAGTATTTTTATTTGGCTTCACGAAAATATTCTATGCATAAAAGTTGCTTTTACTCATTTATTTTGCTTGAGTCATTTATTATTTTTTTTAAATTTTGGATTTGAGCATGCATTGATTCCCACCCCTTGTCTTCTATAGATAGCAGGCTATCCCCCTATGCACCGCGTGCAGAACATGGATGGTTTTGTGGGAGAGCTAGCTCGCATGGCCTTGGTAGTGGGATACCACGAGGCATCGGAATACACCGCAGTCTTGCCTCTCAGTGGCGAGTTTCTGCACCGAGTCCGCTTGGAGGTCCATGGCTTTATGGGCACTTGTCTCTCGAATATGGTGGCCACAGCTTCAGGAGGCACTGCTGAGCACGCCTATCAGGAGGCGGCTTACTTGATGATGGCTAGGATGAGGGAGCTGCACCGACCGTGACCTTCGTAGCTCTGCGTACCGCTACCACCCTCGCCAAGGTAGTTCTTCCGACGTTAGCACCTACAAGTCTGCGGCAGAGGAGAACGACACCATCTTCGGGCGTATGAGCACAGCGATAAAGGGATTGGACAAGATGCATGCTGATCTGCACAAGGCTACGAAGGCCCTGAATGACAAGAAGATGGTGAAGATTGTGGATCTGCAGGACGAGGTGGTTCGCCTCAAGAAGGAGATTGCCATCTTGAAGGGTCTCCTGGCATCTAGGGGACTCCGGATTTGCACGATGCCTAGGAAGACCACAACTACTCCAGTGGGCATACAGCTGGCGCATAGCTCTAGCCCCAGCTTCAGCACTAATCCGAACTTTTGCCCCGGCCTCAACTTACCAGGGCGGTAGTGACAATGGCGGTTGGCTGCCTGCTACACCCAGTTGCAGCAATTGCAGTGGCATAAATTCTAGCTATGAGGCAGCCAGTGGTGACATGTTCATGATGGATTCCAGGAGCCGTTCTGAGGAGGAGGGAGACGCCCAGGAGAGCGACTTCGACTCCACCGACCGTTGGAGCCGCTTGGAGCACTAGAGTCGCCACTCCTAGTTTTTATCGCTTTGCTTACTTTGTTTCCCTGTTAGTTTCCGTGTGTTTGGTTTGTTGCTTGTGGGTTAGTCGGCAGTCTATATCAGGTGTAGGTATGGCTGCCTTAATAAGGATATTGCTTGCTTTTCAATTGTTTTAATTTAGATAAGAACAATTGCAGTTAATTGTAATGTAATAAAGCCTAGTTCCTAAGCAGTCTGTTTTACTCCTTTCCTATATTTGTTCGGTCTACCTGTCTTGATGGTGAACATCAGGGAAAGTGGCAACACTAGTGGCAATGAGGAACAGTCAGGAGGAGCACATGTTAAGTGTGCAGATGGCAATGGTCCTCCCCCATTGCCTGAGAATCTCACTATTGCTCAGGTGTTGGCCAGCCAGACACAAATGATGGCTACGATGATGCAACAGATGTAACAGCAACACTAGCAAATGCAGCAACAGATGATGCAACACATGCAGCAGCAGGCGCAGCAGCAACAACAGAATCAACAGTTCGACCCTCCACCACCACCCCAATACAAGCTATAGAGTTTCTGCGCGTTCGGCCGCCAACCTTCTCAAGCACCATCATACCCTTGGAAGCAAATGACCGGCTTCACGCCATCGATAAGAAGCTAGATCTCCTGTAGTGCAACGACCAGGAGAAAGTCGCCTTCGCCACCTACCAACTTCAAGGTCCCGCTTCTGGTTGGTGGGAAAACTATATGGTCACTCGTCGAGCTGGGACAACAGTTACTTGGAAGGAGTTCTGCCACAACTTTAGAAAGGCTCAGGTTCCTGACAGGATAGTTGCTCAGAAGAAGAGGGAGTTTCGGGCACTTGAGAAAGGCTGCAGGACAGTGACAGAGTACCTGCATGAATTCAACCGCCTTGTGTGTTTCGCCCCGGAGGATGTGCGCCCTGATGCAGAGAGGTAGGAGAAGTTTCTACAGGCCTAGATGATGAACTGACTAACTAGCTGATTTCAGGGGATTATGCTGACTTTGAGAAGCTTGTTGACAAGGCCATCCGACAGGAGGATCAGCGCAACAAGATGAACCGCAAGAGGAAGGCAGCTCAGTTCAGGGCACACAAAGGGAACAACCAGAAGCCTCGCTTCATATCCGAGCAGCAGGGTGGACCTACCACCATGATTGTCTGTCAGCACCACCCTTACCACCCTAGGAACTTCCACACCGGCAGTAGTGGCAGCCACAACAACAGCGGTGGGCAGCACAACCGCAACTCAGCTCCACGCCCGCGAATGGCACCAACTCAACAAGCCCAGCCATGCTTAGCCCAAGAGGGAATCTGGAGGAAAGCCAGGGGCTTGCTTCAACTGCGGCGAGCCCGAACACTTTGCTAAAAAGTGTCCGAAGCCGAAGTGTGCTGGGTCCAGGTTCGTCCAGGCTTGTGTCAACCACGCGTCCGCAGAAGAGGCGCAGGCAGCACCAGAGGTTGTATTGGGTACGTTTCCTATGAACTCAATCCCTGCTATAGTACTATTTGATTCTAGTGCAACAAATTCCTTCATTTCCAAGCATTTCGCTGGGGCACATGGGTTATCAGTAATGGAACTTAAGATACCTATGCGGGTTCATACCCAGAAAATTACATGAACACAACTCACTATTGCCCCTCAGTATAGAAATCCGAAGATCCCAATTTCTAGCCAACCTTATCCTTCCTGAATCAAAAGACCTAGATGTCATTCTTGACATGGATTGTGATGTTTTTAAGACGTGCATTATGTATATACAATTTGTCGTTTGTGTACCCTGGCTGGTCCTAGACAGAGATTTTAATACACATTCAACTTCGGAAATTTCAGGTAGGAAATTCTAGAAGTGACAATAGTAAATCACGAATACTTACTTGATTTGAATAAGCATCCGTTGAGGTACAAGATCGGAGGTCGGTGTCGAGATACCCGGCACTCCTCCGAACCACCCCTCACTCTCTACCCTATTTTCCAAGCACTTGAGAACTAGAGCTACGCCTTTGGAATGGAGCTTTGATCTTCTTGTGTTGTGTATTGGATGAAGTGAAGTTCCCTCTTTATATAGTCTTCATATGGCGGTTTAGAGTTAGTTTCCAACCGCCATACTTGCAGAACCACCATTGTGGATGGCTGAGGAGATGCCACGTGGTCGGTGGAGAAGAGGAGAGCCAGGATGGGTTCGGCCGAACCTAGGCCACCACCTTTCTCCACCGTCTTTCATCAGTGAATTTCATGTGGGACCCTAAGGTGGTTGAGGGTTGTTTGGTCCCACTTTAAGTCGGTTTAAGCTGACTTGTGGGCCCATCAATCCGTGGGGTGCTGACGTGGCGAGCGTCGATTGGTCAGAGTTTTGTTTCTTCGCCATGAAAGCGTGCTTTCACTTCATTTCGATGTATTATTCACCTGCATACAAATATTCACCAACACCTGTGGAAAGGACTAGTAAATAACCCTACCGCTACGTTGATGTTCATCCTTTGTTCATTTTTGCAGGAATTGACAGTCGGATTTTGGTAGTTAAGGACCGTTAACAAGCTCCCCCACACTTAGTCCTTTGCTCGTCCTCAAGGAAAGGTTAAACACTAAAGGTGGATCATGATTTCTTTTGGTATAGTGCTAACATACAACTTATCCAAGACTTACCCGTATCTATGAATCTGGATGTGTCTACCATGTTATCCTGAGTTATTGAAGAATGGAACAGTATAGGTTTAAGTTACTTTCATTCCTTCTACTTAAATGACTTGAGGTTTTCAATAAGTTTTCAAAATGGAAAAACATAACTTTACTCGGGTAATTCTCTCATGTCACTCATTGTGTTTGATTTCTCACCAAGGCATTGATTTGTCTCTTTCTTCCTACTTCTAATAAGGCTTATGTGGGGCTCAAGGTATGGAAAATTATGAGGAATACTTGCATCAAATATTTTGTAAAGTACAAAAGTAGGTCAAAAAAGAATACTAGTCATGCAACCATGATGAAGCTTGTGCATAAATATGGAAGGGGATATATGAGTAGAAAGATGGAAAAGAAAACATATGTTGGTGACTCCTTTCTGTATGATTCTCCTCCCTATCTTTTATTAAGCGAACATGGCTAAGATTTTCTTCATCATGCTGGAGAATATTTTATTTCTTCTCTTGTGAGCATTATGGTTTTCTACCATCAATTTTAAATTTATTCTTTTAGCTCATTGTTAACGACCAAATTTGCTAACCAAATCCCCAGTTTGAAGCCAAGATTGAAGCGGAATCGGAGAAGAAATGTGATCTGCGGAGAGACAGAAGCCGCATCGGCTAATTCCGAATCGACTGCGAAGCTAGTCGGCTGAGTCTGGGTCGGACCAGGATAGTCGATAGCCGATTCCGATTGAGGATAGAAGTGAAGCTAGCCCCGAAAGGAAAGCTTAAGGATAGAGTATTGGATTCGGTTTCCAAAGTGCTTTGAAGATATTGCCATCTATGGATAACGTCCTGTAACGGCAATTGTATCTTTAAATTAGGATATTTGTATAGTTCCCTTTCGTGATAATGTCGGTTTGTTTTGTAATCTAATCTGTAATAGGAATTGTGTCCGTCATGGATTCATTGTGTATCAGGGTATAAATAAGACCCGAGGGCGTGTAAAAAAAGATCAATCAACAATCAATACAATCTTGGCGCATCACCAAACCTTTCGTTTTTACTTTTCTCGACAAGTTCTTGCTTTTGCTCGGGCTGCATCGACGTCGATCTCCGAAGGAGGTAATTCCTTGCTGCAAGTGGCTTGTATCGTCGGGGTTAGTGCTTACATCATTATGATACTATAATTTTGATGTTATAAATTGGTTGAGTTATCGTACACGACAGATAATCTATAACAATGTTTAGTTCTATCTTGCAATTGGTTGAGTTCTCTCTGAAAACGGCAGCCGATGGAGCTAGATCTAGATGTTGATTTAGATTATATGACGTGTCTACCATCTCGAGGGGTTCTCATTGGCCTATACAGATCTAGTATTTCTTCTTGTACTTAATGCTACATCAAATCGACCGGTTAAATCGCTTTTAGAGGTATATAGATCTGTTCAGCATAATGCTTACCATTAGAGACATTGTAGGGGTTTCAGCCGGTCTTACCTGTTTTAATTGTCTTTTTAGTATCAACTACTATTAGATGTATTAGAGCTGCCTTTTATATTAAGATGTCAATCTATTTAAATGCCATAAGCCAACATCAATCGGTTGAATTATATCAACAGCCAATTGATCTAGGTTTATCGCATTTAACTCAGATTAACATCTTTTTACAAAATATATCAGAGTATTAGCCGATTTACATTAGATCTACGACATTGGTTGGGTTATGAATGCATATAATTTTTATACTAATGCACTTTTGGATCTAAGTGGTTCATACTGTCTCGTATACTACCGATCTATTCCAATCACTTAGTTTAAACGTGTGTTAGGATAACGATTATATGTTTATTGATTTCTTTAGCCGATCGAATAGGATCTAATCTTAACCCAAATGCATATTTCTTGTTTTCTTGTTGGTTACAGGATCAAACCAACTGGCACGCCCGAATTCCACCAAAGGCAATCAACTTGGACCTGCACTATAGTAAAGCAAATCTCTCAGGCCAGTGCGTGGGAAGCTTTTCTCATCAACACGCTTTTGGCACGCCCGGTGGGACCATCTGCAGACTTCCAAGTTCGACGCGATGTCTGACACCAAGACTCTAGAGATCGACCAAGAAAACATCATCTCAGTGACAATGGAGCAATTGTCGGCTGAACAACTAGCCAACTACAAGGAGATGGTTGAGCGGTTGCAGGCACATTACCTGCAATCCTTCACCCAGACCAGATCTGGGGCGGTTCTCCAGAAATTCAAGATCTCCATCGAAGACTTTGACATGTCTAATGAGGACAAGAAAAGAAAGAAGGAGATGGAGGACGTCAAACAAGAGCAAGATGATTCGGGACCCCACACACTACAAGACCGAATCGACTTGACTGTCCACCACGCGCTTGTCAACCAGTCTGGGATACTGGTTAACACTCTCAACAATATGATAAGCACCGTGGTTGATTCAAAGATAGCCAAGCAGCTGCCAAGGGGGCCGACATACTTTGCCGACGGGCAGTTCCCACCTTACAGAACGCTATCTACTAACGGCCTGCCAGTCCCGCCACTAGGACAGCCAAATCCTCAAGGAGGGGCTCCGATCCAGCCAAACGTACATGCATCGGCTTCAGAGCCACACCCCAGGATCCTGGTCCAACAACAGCCTCAACATCAGAGCTGGATGTCCCAACAGTGACGCAGGAACAGGTCGACAACATGTTTAACACCAATCGGTGGTCGACCATGTTAAATGAGCCGATTGGCAACATCGCCCCGGGGCCACATCATAATTCTGTTGTTATTCGGCTACCTCCTGAGCAATCACCGCCGATCGCGTCTCGGCCACCTCCCGCTACAAATCAGTTTCAATGCCAATATCCGGGAGGCCACGTTGAGCAACAGTACCAGCCGCAGACGCCACCACTCCAGTATCGGTAAGGACCCGTTCACTACGAGTAGTAGGAGCTGATACCTCAAGTTCAAGCTTAAGACAACATACCTTGGGCCGATCTGATTGCCGATGTCATGCGCGATCAATTCGGCCTTAAACCCAATGATTCTGGCAATATGTACCGGTACCCGTATCCGAAATACTTCGAGAGGGTGCCACTGCCAAACCAGTATAAGGTCCCGGACTTCTCAAAATTCTCCAACGTGTCCACTTACGAACATGTCAGCCGATTCCTAGCTCAATGTGGGGAGGCGTCGGCTACAGACGCGCTCAGGGTATGCTTGTTCCCGCTAACACTTCGGGGTCGGCTTTTACCTGGTTTTCTTCCTTGTCATACAACTCAATTCAAAGCTAGGCCGATCTCGAGAAACAATTCCTCAACTACTTCTACTCCGGTACCCATGAAATGAAGCTGTCGGATCTTACCAGCATCAGACAGAAGCACGAAGAATCGGTTCAGGACTACATCTAGCATTTCAGGGACATGAGGAACCGATGCTACAGTTTGGTGTTATCGGACTCGTAGTTAGTCGATTTAGCTTTTCCCAGCCTTTTGGCCCCAGTTCGTGAAAGGTTGTTGGCTCAAGACTTTGACAGCCTGGCCCACTTGTCCCAAAAGGTGACGGTGCACGAGCAAAGATTTCAAGAATCCAAGAGGGTCGTCAAGAAAGTTACCCACGTCGCTTGCACAATAGATTCAGACTCAAGTGATAGCGACGCAGAGGTGGTAGCAGCCGAGTGGACCGAAACAAGAAGGCCATGATGGAAAGTTCTAGCCGATTCGTCCCCCGAGCCGTTCAACTTAACCTGCGGAAACTTCCCGTTCATGATCGGCTCGGTCCAATCCACCAGGACTTCTTCCGAGAAGAGGCCGAAGAGGAGGCTGATGAAGAACAATCGGCCAACCCCCAATGGTGTCCTTCGGACCTGTTCACCAAGACACAGAAAAGAAAAATTCAGAGGCTTAAGAGTGAGGGACGGGAAGAAGAAGTCCGGCGGATGATCCAACAGCAACAACGTCGGCAGGGCGCAAAGCAATGGTGTGTCAAGAAACAGGCAGCCCCAGCCGACGAGAGCCTAGTCGACAAGGCCAAAAGGGCGGCGAAGGGCAAAGGAGTGGTCACTGCATCAGTCAATATGGTTTTCATATTGCCGGCCGAATTTGAGGCTGTCGAAGCCGATGTAGACACATTGGAAGAAACCTTGGCTAAGCTGGTACTGTCCCCAGAACAAGCTATCTTTGAGAAACCTAAGGGGACCAAGAATCGGCACTTGAAGCCCTTATACGTCAAAGGATTTGTCAATGGGAAGCCGATGTCCAAGATGCTAGTTGATGAAGGGGCTGCTGTCAACCTGATGCCCTATGCAACCTTCAGAAAGCTGGGCAAAGGAGCCGAAGATCTGATCAAGACCAACATGGTGCTCAAAGACTTCGGCGGCATCCCTTCAGAAGCCAAGGGAGTTTTAAATGTTGAGCTGACCGTTGGCAGCAAAACTGTGCCCACTACTTTTTCGTCATCGACGGGAAGGGGTCGTATAGCCTGCTGCTTGGGAGGGATTGGATCCATGCCAACTGTTGCATCCCTTCCACAATGCACCAAAGCTTAATCCAGTGGCAAGGTGACAAGATAGACATCGTGCCAGCCGACAGGTCAGTCAATGTCGCTAACGCCGATTTGCCATTTTAGGAAATCGATGGTATTGATTGCCTGTCCGGCAAAGTTTGGCAAGCCGATTTCTTAAAGGTGTCCGATTCTGATATACAGCCCATTGGAGACGAAGAGCCTCAATTATTACTTTGAAGGTGTCGTGGAGGGCTCGAGCGTCTACAACGAGGACACCATGGACGACATCGATGGCAAACTCGGGCCGCGGCGTCACTAAGGGTTTCGTCGGGGTTTCAACCGACGAGTTATCTGGACATCGGCATCGGCTGGGATCACACGATCGACTGTTAACAGATTGGCTATTTTGATTATCAGCCTATCGGCCGATATGATTTATGCTCTGTTGTTTTGCATAACTTGTTAGTGGCAGGATCAAACTGACTGGCACGCTCACGATTCATCGATTCTAGGACCTGCACTGGAGGTAAGCAGCTCTGCCAGGCCAGTGCGTGGGAATCGAATTTCTCATCAACACATTTTTGGCACGCCTGGTGGGACCGTGTTTTGGACAACATATATTTTTACATGGCTCGGCGGACCCATAATTGCCACAATGTTTGATAAAGGAGTCAATGTTAGTGATATGCTCTAGAGGCAACATGGAGATGTTGGATATCATTGTCATTGTTTATGTGTAAATGAATAAAGTATTATTCAGTTTCATGAAATAGACATCTTGTATTGATCAATAAGTTTGTGACTTATTTATGAGACTCTATATGTATGAATCTGTTTCTAAATGATCCCTGATCATATATCATATTATTGGAACTAATATGATGAAGGGTTACGCGGAAGCTACGCTAGCCGAAAACAAAAATTTTCTACCGCGCAAACCAGGAACACTTGCAAGTAAGGGCCGATAGATCGTTACCGATTGGAGTGTGCAGCGGAAACAGCCAATCAGGGCTATCCGATCCGGAACAGTGTAGCCGATTCTCGGAGACAGCCGATTCGCCAATCAGCCGATTCGAGTCGTCCGGCCGCGTTCTCACGCGTCGCTCCGATGCGCCCGACCGCATCCGATTCCACCACAGCCGATCGCTCCGATTGCAGCCGATCCGAAGCCGATCAAGAGCGCGCAACGTAGCAGCGCCTCTACCGGTATCCACATGTCCGGGGACAGAACGCCGAACACCCGTGTGCTAGCACGCGATGCAAGGCTAGGGTTTGGCTTGAAGGTGGGGAGGGTTTTCGTGGAGATTGATCTCGGCGACTTCTATTGCACGCGATGCAATTGACATGCCGCAACTCTCCACCCCTCCCTCCTTTATATAGAGTTGGCCGACCGGGACTAGTGGCCGATTAGGACTCTATTTTGAATCGGATCTCATCCGTATCTCATAGAGTTGGCCGCCCACACGTCGTAAGCCCATAGGACTCTATCCGATCGGATCCCTATCGATCGAGCCGTATCCGAGTCCAACTCGAATATCTATTCTATCCCCTTAAGCGTGCGACCACGTAGGTTCAGGTATACTCGGTTTCGGCTATAGTCTAACTTAGCCGACGTCGGCTCGAGTCCAACTCCAGACACATCACCAGGACGGCGCCTAGCGGCACATATTGACACCATAGTATACAAGAATATAATATCGGCTCGAACCTGTAATGTGTACACAAATCCCTTTGCCTCACGATACCGCTTAAGCTATAGGCAAGATGTGTGCCATCCCTTCAATAGCTTAACCATTCACTCGAACCGCATTGGATTATCATCTTTGATTGACTCCTCAATCAACTTAGCATGGCCATGCATTTCCATAATCCATCACCTCGAGGGGCCAGAGATATCTCTCCAAAGGAGGGGCAAATTCCATCTTGATCACTCACATCCCACTCCATGTTTCATAGCAAACCCGAAAACTACCTTTATAACTACCCAGTTACGGAATAGCGTTTGGTAGTCCCAAAGTAGGCTACTACACATGTTGGAATCCATGGTGATCTCAGGTCTAAGGACTTTGTACCAACACTACTGAGACCAACTAATGGCACATTAATTCTGTAGTGTCTCATGGTGGGTCTATCCAACAATGTGTTCTCCAACACATGTGTCCATGTTTATTGATTTGGTATCTTCATACCCATGATCTATGAGACATGATCATCAATCAATAAACATGTCAATCTTAGAATCATATTTGTTCCAACAATATGACATATGATCAGGGATCGTTTAGAAATAGATTCATACATAATGAGTCTCATAAATAAGTCACGTACTTATTGATCAATACAAGATGTCTATTTCATGGAACTGAATAACACTTTATTCATTTATACATAAACATTGACGTGATATCCAACATCTCCATGTTGCCTCTAGGGCATATCACTAACAATCTCCCACTTGCACTAGAGTCAATCATGTAAGTATCTAATACCCATTGCTCTTGTGTGCGCCTCATGCTTCGGCGAGGAGAGGTTTTGTCGCGGATCGGCTATGTTGAGATCCGTGTGCACTTTGCATATCTTGACATCACCTCTGTCCACTATCTCGCGGATGAGATGATATCGCCGAAGTATGTGTTTGGACTTCGATGTGACCTCGGCTCCTTGGCTTGCGCAATGGCTCCACTATTATCACAATAGAGAGACATTGGACCAGTCGTACTAGTCATCACACCAAGCTCGAAACGAATTTCTTGATCCAAACAGCCTCCTTTGCGGCTTCCGAAGCAGCAATGTACTCGGCCTCCGTTGTAGAATCGCAACGTATCCGCTTGGAACTCTTCCACGATCGCGCTCCGTTCGGCGAACACGAACCCGCATTGCGATCTATAATCATCCTTGTCCGTTTGGAAGCTAGCATCGGTGTAACCACTTACAACGAGCTCTTCTTCACCTCCATAGACTAGGAACATATCCTTAGTTCTTCTCACGTACTTAAGGATATTCTTTACGGCATCCAGTGACCTTCACCGGATCGATGCGTATCTGCTCGTAGCACTCAAAGCGTACGAGACATGCAGGCGTGTACAAAGCATGGCATACATGATGGATCCAATTGCCGAAGCATATGGAACCATACCCATCTTATTCCGCTCATCATGTGTCCGAGGACACCGATTCTTGCTAAGATTAATGCCATGTGACATGGGCAAGAAACCTTTCTTGGAATCATGCATGTTGAACCTTTTCAACACCTTGTCAATGTATGTACTTTGGCTTAATCCAATTAGCCTCTTGGATCTATCTCTATAGATCCGAATGCCCAATATATATGCGCTCCCTAAGTCTTTCATGGAAAAACTATTTTTCAATGAAGACTTGACGGATTCAAGCATAGGAATATCATTTCCAATCGGTAATATGTCATCCACATATAAGATTAGAAATACAATTGCGCTCCCACTCGACCTTTTTGTAAACACAGGCCTCTTCTTCATTTTTGATGAAACCAAACCCTTTGATTACTTCATCAAAACGAATATTCCAACTCCGAGATGCTTGCTTCAATCCATAAATGGATTTTTGTAGCTTGCATATCTTTCCAGCGATTCTGGATCGACAAAACCCCGAGGTTGTATCATGTATACATCCTCGCTTAGGTTTCCATTTAGGAAAGCCGTTTTGACATCCATCTGCCATATCTCATAATCGAAATATGCAGCAATCGCTAGGATAATCCGAATAGATTTAAGCATTGCGACGGGCGAGAAGGTTTCATCATAATCAACTCCTTGAATCTGTTTAAACCTTTCGCCACCAATCGCGCCTTATAGATGTGAACATTTCCATCCATATTGGCCTTTTCTTAAAAACCCATTTACACTCAATGGTTTTGACACCATCAGTGGATCAACCAAGTTCCAAACTTGATTGTCGTACATGGATTCTATTTCGGATTTCATGGCTCCAAGCCACTTGTTGGAATCGGGTCCCACCATCGCTTCCTCATAGGTCTTAGGTTCATCGTTGTCCAACAACAATATATCACGTTGTTCCGCACTGTGACATCGGCGTACGACGTGATCTTTCGACCTCCGTGGGCTGGTGTATCTACAACGGTGGCGCAATACTTTGTTCCTCCTGTTGTGGTTCTCGTGGTCACTGAAACGTTTTCGGTGTTTCTTGAACTTCTTCAAGATGCACCCTGCTCCCACTAACCCTTCTTGAAAGAAACTCTTTCTCCAAGAAGACACCATGTCGGGCGACAAACACTTTGCCTTGTTCCCGATTATAAAATTAATATCCCTTAGTTTCCTTAGGATATCCCACAAAGAAGCACTTGTCGATTTGGGTGTGAGCTTGTCGACCGTAAACGTTTTACATAAGCCTCACATCCCCAAATTTTGAGAAAAGACAAACTAGGGGTTGCCCTGTCCATATCTCATATGGTGTCTTTTCAACCGACTTAGATGGAACTCTATTTAGTGTGAGCGCAAATTGTTTCAAGAGCATATCCCCGAAAGGATAACGGAAGATCACTTTGGCTCATCATCGACCGCACCATGTCCAACAAGGTGCGATTTCTCCGTCGGACACTCCGTTCCATTGTGGAGTTCTGGCGGAGTCAACGTGGAACAATTCCACAATCTTTCGGATGATTACCAAACTCTTGGCTCAAGTATTCCCCTCCACGATCGATCGTAGAAACTTGATTGTTTTCCCTAAATGATTCCGTACTTCATTCTGGAATTCTTTGAACTTTTCGAGGATTCGGACTTATGCCTCATTAAGTAGATATAGCCATATCTACTAAAGTCATCGGTAAAGGTAATGAAGTACGATAACCACCTCGGCCGTTGAGCTCATTGGTCCACATACATCGGTATGTACGAGTGCCAATAAGTCACTTGCTCTCTCACTGTGTCCCGTGAAAGGTGCCTTTGTCATCTTACCAAGTAAACAAGACTCACATGTCTCAAATGATTCAAAATCAAAAGAGTGAAGCAATCCATTCTTATGGAGCTTCTCCATGCGTTTCTTATTTATATGGCCTAAGCGACAATGCCGGATAAACGTGGGGTTTATATCATTAGAGAGTTGCCTTTCGTATTAATGTTATAGATGGGAGACGCTTCAAGATTCAAAACGTATAATCCATTCACCAATGGAGCATGAAAATAGAACATATCTCGAGATATATTGAACAACCATTGTCCATTGATCTAAAATCATATCCTTCCGCTTGCAAACATGAAGCGGAAATAACGTTTTGACATAGTGTTGGAACACAATAACAATTATTCAATTCCAAAACTAATCCTCGAAGGTAGATGAAGTGGTATTGTGCCGACAAGCCGTAGCAACGCTTGCTCCATTGCCGACGCGAGGTTCACCTCGCCCCTTCTCAATCCTCTACTTCTTCTCATTCCCGCAACGATTTGCAAATATGAGCTACGATCCGGTATCAAATACCCGAGAGTCGTAGGTGAAGTAGCAAGATTAATGTCTATAACATTAATACAAGCGAAGTCGTACTTTGCTTCTTTTTGAGATCCTCCATGTACTTCTTGCGTTCCTCTTCCAATGGCTTGTCTCCTTGCAATAGAAGCAAACGGCATCGATTCGCCGACCCCTTCTTGCCCTTCTTTGCATTGGAGGCACTCGCGATCTCATCGGGAGTTAACTTCCTCTTGGTGCAAAGCTTCTTGACAGTGGTTTGCGCTTTGCCTTCGCATCATCATCACATGATGACCGTTTTCTGGATACTCTCCTCACTGTCTTTAGCATCCCATGCAATTCAGCCAAGGTTCTATCCATATTGTTCATGTGATAATTCAATATGAATGGCTCGAAGCTCGGAGGGAGCGACCGGAGAATCACATCGGTAGCCAACTCTTGGCTAAGGGGAAAACCTAGTTTTTCCGGACTCTTGATATAGCCAATCATCTTTATCACATGCGGATCGACGGGATTCCCTCAACAAGCTCTGCACGCAAACAAGGACTTTGAGGTGTTGAACCTCTCGGCCCGAGCTTGGTTCTCAAACATGCCACGCATCCCCGAATAATAGTGTGAGCATCACACTTTGCTCTCATATTGCTTCGAAGCTCGGGGACATTGTAGCAAGCATGAGACAGCTTATGTCTAGGGCATCATTAGTGTGCTTCTCGTAAGCTCTTCGTGCGTTGCGGTGGCATTATTTGGCAAATCCTCGGGAAGGTACTTCAAGAACGTACTCCTTACGCTCTTGCTTGAGAACAATTCTCAAGTTGCGATACCAATCCATAAAGTTTGTTCCATTTAATTTTTCCTTTTCGAGAATAGATCGCAAATTAAAAGCACTGGGTGTAGTATTAGCCGCCATTTATTCTACAACGAAAAAGCAAAGTTTAGCACAATGTTTATGCTATGTCTATTGTTAAACAATTTAACATTAGACTCCCATTACGTATTTTCCACCTTCCCTCTAGGTTACGTATTGGGTCAAGATCCACATGTTAATTAATTTTCTAGTGAGCTTTGGCATCACTGCTAGAAAATTAGTAACATCGGTAAGCAACACCTTGCTAATCAAATCTCTATGTGACTCTTGTTGTTGGTGTGGCATCTCCATGCCCGGCGCCAACCTATGCCCCAAGGCCCAAAACTGTTTTGATAGCCTTGTTAAGTAAACCAAATGCTCCTGCATGTATATGTCCGACATATACCCCCTCGTGTTATGATAGAGAATGACACTCGCTTTGCGAGACCCACCATTGACGAGCATAACGGTGACGGGTGCAACATTTGGAAGGGCATCATTACTACTTAATTTTGTGAGGGATGCTATCCTATCAAACAAACATATCACATATATGAAAGCAGTAGAATAGCATGAAATAGTATGGCCCCCTTCACATGGTGATCTCCATCTCCATGCCGGTGTAGAGGATCTCCATCTTCATCACCGTTCTTCCGAGTGCCTAATGCTTGATTTCTTCAAACTAAGCTACTACTATAGAAGCTCTTATTGAAGATTACATCGACTCGCAGTCGTGAAAGAATATTACAAGCATTGCACGTATGAAAGAATATTACGGGGATTGCACATATGAAAGAATATTACATGCATCACATGCATCTCATACATCTCATACATACAATAGGGCCATACCATCTCAAAGAATTCTCTGCAAAAACAAGTTAGGCGTAGAAACGTTTTCTACTTATCGCGAGCTACGGCATCGAGACGACCTATAAGGGGGTACGCACACGGCGGTCCCGCTCGCGGGCGGGGGTCGAGGGGAAGCCGCCCCTCGCGGGCTTTCGGGCGCGCCGAACACCACACGAAATTCATAGATCCAATCTATGAATTCGCTTACGAAACCATGTCGGCATAATCATATTATGCCGTCCCGATACACTATCAAGGGAGATGGTTTGCGTAGGCGCGAGGCAGCAACAAGGTCGGACTACGAAATAGCTTCGGCATAATCACATTATACCGTTCCGATACACTATCAAGGAACGCTATCTCGAACCCAACTCAAACCGAGTTATATGGAAATTGCTTCGACGTAATCACATTACGCCGTTCGATACACTATCAAGGAACGCAATTACCATTAACTCTCCTCAACAGATCCCGTAAAACCGATTGATCTAATCAACCCGTGCGCAAAACTTGTTCCAGATCCAATCTAAAACCCGAACTAAGCAAGATTAGCTCGATACCACTAAAGGGTTACGCGGAAGCTACGCTAGCCGAAAACAAAAATTTTCTACCGCGCAAACCAGGAACACTTGCAAGTAACGGCCGATAGATCGTTACCGATTGGAGTGTGCAGCGGAAACAACCAATCGTGGCTATCCGATCCGAAGCAGTAGCCGATTCTCGGAGACAGCCGATTCGCCAATCAGCCGATTCGAGTCGTCCGGCCGCGTTCTCACGCGTCGCTCCGATGCGCCCGACCGCAGCCGATTCCACCACAGCCGATCGCTCCGATTGCAGCCGATCCAAAGCCGATCAAGAGCGCGCAACGTAGCAGCGCCTCTACCGGTATCCACACGTCCGGGGACGAACGCCGAACACCCGTGTGCTAGCACGCGATGCAAGGTTAGGGTTTGGCTCGAAGGTGGGGAGGGTTTCCGTTGAGATTGATCTCGGCGACTTCGTTGCACGCGATGCAATTGACATGCCGCAACTCTCCACCCCTCCCTCCTTTATATAGAGTTGGCCGACTGGGACTAGTGGCCGATTAGGACTCTATTTTGAATCGGATCTCATCCGTATCTCATAGAGTTGGCCGCCCACACGTCGTAAGCCCATAGGACTCTATCCGATCGGATCCCTATCCGATCGAGCCGTATCCGAGTCCAACTCGAATATCTATTCTATCCCCTTAAGCGTGCGACCACGTAGGTTCGGGTATACTCGGTTTCGGCTATAGTCTAACTTAGCCGGCCAGTCGGCTCGAGTCCAACTCAGCCGAGGCACATGCACGATGGCGCCTAGCAGCACATATTGACACCATAGTATACAAGAATATAATATCGGCTCAACCGTAATGTGTACACAAATCCCTTTGCCTCACGATACCGTTAAGCTATAGGCAAGATGTGTGCCATCCCTTCAATAGCTTAACCATTCACTCGAACCGCATTGGATTATCTACGGTGATTGACTCCTCAATCAACTTAGCATGGCCATGCATTTCCATAATCCATCACCTCGAGGGCCCGGAGATATCTCTCCAAAGGTGGGGCAAATTCCATCTTGATCACTCACATCCCACTCCATGTTTCATAGCAAACCCGAAAACTACCTTTATAACTACCCATTACGGAATAGCGTTTGGTAGTCCCAAAGTAGGCTACTACACATATTGGAATCCATGGTGATCTCGGGTCTAAGGACTTTGTACCAACACTACCCGAGACCAACTAATGGCACATTAATTCTGTAGTGTCTCATGGTGGGTCTATCCAACAATGTGTTCTCCAACACATGTGTCCATGTTTATTGATTTGGTATCTCCATACCCATGATCTATGAGACATGATCATCAATCAATAAACATGCCGATCTTAGAATCATATTTGTTCCAACAATATGACATATGATCGGGGATCGTTTAGAAATAGATTCATACATAAAGAGTCTCATAAATAAGTCACGTACTTATTGATCAATACAAGATGTCTATTTCATGGAACTGAATAACACTTTATTCATTTATACATAAACATTGACGTGATATCCAACATCTCCATGTTGCCTCTAGGGCATATCACTAACATATGATTCAAAGATCGGCATGCTTATTGATTGATGATCATGTCTCATAGATCATGGTATGGAGATACCAAATCAATGAATATGGACACATGTTAGAGAACATGTTGTTGGATAGACCCATCATGAGACACTACAGGAATTAATGTGCCATTAGTTGGTCTCAGGTAGTGTTGGTACAAAGTCCTTAGACCTGAGATCATCATGGATTCCAACTTGTGTAGTATCCTACTTTGGGATTATCAAACGCTACTCCGTAACTGGGTAGTTATAAAAGAAGTCTTCGGGTTTGCTATGAAACATGTAGTGGGATGTGAATGATCAAGATGGAATTTGCCCCTCCTTTGGAGAGATATCTCTGGGCCGCTCGAGGTAATGGATTATGGAAGTGCATGGCCATGCCGAGTTGATTGAGGAGTCAATCAACAGACAGATAATCCAATACGGTTCGAGTGAATGGTTAAGCTATTGAAGGGATGGCACACACATCTTGCGTATAGCTTAATTGGTATCGTGAGGCGATTTGTGTACACATTACAGGTTCAGAGCTGATATTATATTCTTGTATACTATGGTGTCAATATGTGCCGCTAGGCGCCGCTATTGACGGTCGGCCGAGCTGGGACTCGAGCCGACGGCCGGCTGAGTTGAACTCGAGCCGACGGTCGGCTGAGTTGGACCATAGCCGAAACCGAGTATACCTGAACCTATAGGGTCGCACGCTTAAGGGGACAAGAACAGGCATTCAAGGTTGACTCGGATTCGGCTCGATCGGATAGGGATCCGATCAGATAGAGTCCTATGGGCTTACGAAGTCCGGCCGGCCAACTCTATGAGATTCGGATAGGATCCGATTCAAAATAGAGTCCCGATGGGCCTCTAGGCCCAACCGGCAACTCTATATAAAGGGGTCAGGGGTGGAGAGTTGCGGTATTGCATTAAACCGAATCAATCTGATTTGGCGCAACAGAAGTCGACGAGATCAATCTCCTGGGAAACCCTCCCCACCTCCGAGCCAAAACCCTAGCCTTGCATCTTGTGCTAGCACACGGGTGTTAGGTGATTTGTTCCCGGACATGTGCATACCGGTATAGGCGATGCTACGTTTTGGTGTTGTTCGTCGGACAAATCGGCTACAGCGGATCGACTGTACGAGCACGATTCGACGAATCTGTGAGTCGGCTGAGGTTTGATCGGCTCTGGCATTGGGAATTGGCTATGTCGGATCGGCTACGTCAGATCGGCTGTTTGGGGATCGACTGTCAGCGAATCGGCTGTGATCGGCCAGTATAGTTCTGGATCGGATAGCTTCTGATTGGCTATTTCCGCTGCGTACTCCAATCGGTAATGATCTATCGACCCTTGCTTGCAAGTGTTCCTGGTTTGCGCGGTAGAAAAGTTTTATTTTTAGCTAGCGTAGCCTCCTCATAACCCTTCAGTGGTATCGGAGCTAATCTTGTTAGTTCGGGTTTTAGATTGGATCTGGAACAAGTTTTGCACACGAGTTGATTAGATCAATCGGTTTAATGGGATCTGTAGAGGAGAGTAGACGGTAATTGCGTTCCTTGATAGTGTATCGGGACCGCCGTGTGCGTACCCCCTATAGGTCGTCTCGATACCGTATCTCTGCAATAGGTAGAAAACGTTCTACGCCTAACTTGTTTTTGCAGAGAATGCTTTGAGATGCTATGCCCTATTGTATGTATGAGATGCATGTGATGTGTGTAATATTCTTTCATGTGTGCAATCCCTGTAATATACTTTCATACGTGCAATGCTTGTAATATTCTTTCACGACCTACAAGTCGACGTAATCTTCACTTATAGCTTCTATAGTAGTAGCTTAGTTTGAAGAAATCAAGCATTCGACACTTGGAAGAACGGATGAAGATGGAGATCCTCTACACCGGCATGGAGATGGAGATCACCATGTGAAGGGGGCCATAAGTTTTCATTAATTGCTATTCTACCTGCTTTCATATATGTGATATGTTTGTTTGATAGGATAGTATCCCTCACAAAATTAAGTAGTAATGATGCCCTTCCAAATGTTGCACCCGTCACCGTTATGCTCGTCAATGGTGGGTCTGCCAAAGCAGAGTGCCATTCTCTATCATAACACGAGGGGGTATATGTTGGACATATACAGCAGGAGCATTTGGTTTACTTAACAAGGCTTTTAAAACAGTTTTGGGTCTTGGGGCATAGGTTGGCGCCGGGGCATGGAGATGTCACACCAACAACAAGAGTCACATAGAGATGTGATTAGCAAGGTGTTGCTTACCAATGTTATTAATCTTCTAGAGGTGATGCCAAAGCTCACTAGAAATTAATTAACATGTGTATCTTGACCCAATACGTAACCTAGAGGGAAGGTATAAAATACGTAATGGGAGTCTTATGTTAAATTGTTTAACAATAGACATAGCATAAACATTGTGCTAAACTTTGCTTTTTCTGTTGTAGAATAAATGGCAGCTAATACTACACCCAGTACCTTTAATTTGTGATCTATTCTCGAGAAAGAAAAATTGAATGGAACAAACTTTATGGATTGGTATTGCAACTTGAGAATTGTTCTCAAGCAAGAGCGTAAGGAGTACGTTCTTGAAGTACCCTATCCTGATGATTTGGCTAGTAATGCTACTGTTACTATACGGAGAGCTTATGAGAAGCACACTAATGATTCCCTAGACATAAGCTGTCTCATGCTAGCTACAATGTCCTCTGAGCTTCAGAAGCAATATGAGAGCAGCGATGCTCATACTATTATTCAGGGACTACGTGGCATGTTTGAGAACCAAGCTAGGGCTGAGAGGTTCAACACCTCAAAGTCCCTGTTTGCGTGCAGGCTTGTTGAGGGGAGTCCCGTCAGTCCGCATGTGATAAAAATGATTGGCTACATTGAGAGTCTGGAAAAACTAGGTTTTCCCCTTAGCCAAGAGTTGGCTACTAATGTGATTCTCCAGTCTCTCCCTCCGAGCTTCCAGCCATTCATATTAAACTATCACATGAACAGTATGGATAAGACCTTGGCTGAATTGCATGGGATGTTAAAGACGGCTGAGGAGAGTATCTAGAAAAATGGTCATCATGTGATGATGATGCAGAAGGCTAAGCGCAAACCACCTGTGAAGAAACTTTGCACCAAGAGAAAATTAACTCCCGATGAGATCGCGAGTGCCTTCAACGCAAAGAAGGGCAAGAAGGGGTCGGCGGCATCAGATGCTATTTGCTTCTATTGCAAGGAGACAGGTCACTGGAAAAGGAACTGCAGGAAGTACATGGAGGATCTCAAAATGAAGCAAAGTGTGACTTCTGCTTCAGGTATTAATGTTATAGACATTAATCTTGCTACTTCACATACTAACTCTTGGGTATTTGATACTGATTCAGTAACTCATATTTTCAAATCGTTGCAGGGAATTAGAAGAAGTAGAGGCTTGAGAAGGGGCGAGGTGAACCTGCGCATCGGCAATGGAGCAAGCGTTGCTACAGCTGCTGTCGGCACTGTTCCACTTCATCTACCTTCAGGATTAGTTTTGGAATTAAATAATTGTTATTGTGTTCCAATTCTATGTCAAAACGTTATTTCCGCTTCATGTTTGCAAGCAGAAGGATATGATTTTAGATCAATGGACAATGGTTGTTCAGTTTATCTCAGAGATATGTTATATTTTCATACACCATTGATGAATGGATTATACGTTTTGAATCTTCAAGAATCTCCCATCTATAACATTAATACAGAGAGGTAACTCCCGAATGATACAAACCCCACGTTTATCTGGCATTGTCGCTTAGGCCATATAAATCAGAAACGCATGGAGAAGCTCCATAAGGATGGATTGCTTCACTCTTTTGATTTTGAATCATTTGAGACATGTGAGTCTTGTTTACTTGGTAAGATAACAAAGGCACCTTTCATGGGACACAGTGAGAGAGCAAATGACTTGTTGGCACTCGTACATACTGATGTATGTGGACCAATGAGCTCAACGACCAGAGGTGGTTATCAGTACTTCATTACCTTCACCAATGACTTTAGAGATATGGTTATATCTACTTAATGAGGCATAAGTCCGAATCCTTTGAAAGAATTTCAGAATGAAGTACAGAATCATTTAGGGAAAACAATCAAGTTTCTACGATCAGATCGCGGAGGGGAATACTTGAGCCTAGAGTTTGGTAATCATCTGAAAGATTGTGGAATTTTTCCACAGTTGACTCCGCCAGGAACTCCACAATGGAATGGAGTGTCCGATAGGAGAAATCGCACATTGTTGGAGATGGTGCGATCCATGATGAGCCAAAGTGATCTTTCGTTATTCTTCTGGGGATATGCTCTTGAAATAGCTGCGTTCACACTAAATAGAATTCCATCTAAGTCAGTTGAAAAGACACCATATGAGATATGGACAGGGCGACCCCCTAGTTTGTATTTTCTCAAAATTTGGGGATGTGAGGCTTATGTAAAATGTTTACAGTCCGACAAGCTCACAACAAATCTGACAAGTGCTTCTTTGTGGGATATCCTAAGCAAACCAAGGGATATTACTTTTATAATCAGAAACAAGGCAAAGTGTTTGTCGCCCAACACGGTGTCTTCTTGGAGAAAGAGTTTCTTTCAAGAAGGGTTAGTGGGAGCAGGGTGCATCTTGAAGAAGTTCAAGAAACACCAGAAAATGTTTCAGCTACCACAGAACCACAACAGGAGGAACAAGATGTTGCGCCATCTCTTGTAGATACACCAGCCCCACGGAGGTCTGAAAGATCACGTCGTGCGCCTGACAGGTACACAGGTGCGGAACAACATGTTATATTGTTGTTAGACAACGATGAGCCCAAGGCCTATGAGGAAGCGATGGTGGGACCCGATTCCAACAAATGGCTTGGAGCCATGAAATTCGAAATAGAATCCATGTATGATAATCAAGTTTGGAACTTGGTTGATCCACCTGATGGTGTCAAAACCATTGAGTGTAAATGGGTTTTTAACAAAAAGGCCGACATGGATGGAAATGTTCACATCTATAAGGTGTGATTGGTGGCGAAAGGTTTTAAACAGATTCAAGGTGTTGATTATGATGAAACCTTCTCGCCCGTCGCAATGCTTAAGTCTATTCGGATTATTCTAGCGATTGCTGCATATTTTGATTATGAGATATGGCAGATGGATGTCAAAATGGCTTTCCTAAATGAAAACCTAAGCGAGGATGTATACATGATACAACCTGAGGGTTTTGTCGATCCACAATCGCCTGGAAAGATATGCAAGCTATAAAAATCAATTTATGGATTGAAGCAAGCATCTCGGACTTGGAATATTCGTTTTGATGAAGTAATCAAAGGGTTTGGTTTCATCAAAAATGAAGCGGAGGCCTGCGTTTACAAAAAGGTCAACGGGAGCGCAATTGTATTTCTAATCTTATATGTGGATGACATATTACGATTGGAAATGATATCCCTATGCTAGAATCCGTCAAGTCTTCATTGAAAAATAGTTTTTCCATGAAAGACTTAGGGGAGGCAGCATACATATTAGGCATTCGGATCTATAGAGATAGATCCAAGAGGCTAATTGGATTAAGCCAAAGTACATATATTGACAAGGTGTTCAAAAGGTTTAACATGCGTGAATCCAAGAAAGGTTTCTTGCCCATGTCACATGGCATTAATCTTAGCAAGAATCAGTGTCCTTAGACACATGATGAGCGGAATAAGATGGGTATGGTTCCATATGCTTCAGCAATTGGATCCATCATGTATGCTATGCTTTGTACACGTCCAGATGTCTCGTACGCTTTGAGTGCTACGAGCAGATACCAGTCAGATCCAGGTGAACGTCATTGGACTGCCGTAAAGAATATCCTTAAGTACTTAAGAAGAAATAAGGACATGTTCCTAGTCTATGGAGGTGAAGAAGGGCTCGTTGTAAGTGGTTATACCGATGCTAGCTTACAAATGGATAAGGATGATTATAGATCGCAATCTGGGTTCGTGTTCTGCCTGAATGAAGGCGCAGTCAGCTGGAAGAGTTCCAAGCAGGATATTATTGCTGATCTACAACGGAGGCCTAGTACATCGTTGCTTCAGTAGCTGCAAAGGAGGCTGTTTGGGTAAAGAAATTTGTTTCTGAGCTGGGTGTGATGACCAGTGTAACTGGTCCAATGTCTCTCTATTGTGATAATAGTGGAGCCATTGCGCAAGCCAAGGAGCCAATGTCACATCAGAATTCCAAACATATACTTCAGCGATATCATCTCATCCACGAGATTTGGGATAGAGGTGATGTCAAGATATGCAAAGTGCATACGGATCTCGACATAGCCGATCCGTTGACAAAAGCTCTCCCTTAGCCGAAACATGAGGCGCACACAAGAGAAATGGGTATTAGATACTTACATGATTGACTCTAGTGCAAGTGGGAGACTGTTAGTGATATGCCCTAGAGGCAACATGGAGAATTTGGATATTATGGTCAATGTTTATGTATAAATGAATAAAGTGTTATTCAGTTCCATGAATTAGATATCTTGTATTGATCAATAAGTTTGTGACTTATTTATGAGACTCTATTGTATGGATCTATTTTTAAATGATCTCTGATCATATATCATATTATTGAAACTAATATGATTCTAAGTTCGGCATGCTTATTGATTGATGATCATGTCTCATAGATCATGGTATGGAGATACCAAATCAATGAATATGGACACATGTTAGAGAACATGTTGATGGATAGACCCACCATGAGACACTACAGGAATTAATGTGCCATTAGTTGGTCTCAGGTAGTGTTGGTACAAATTCCTTAGACGTGAGATCATCATGGATTCCAACATGTGTAGTAGCCTACTTTGGGACTATCAAACGCTATTCCGTAACTGGGTTGTTATAAAAAGTAGTCTTCGGGTTTGCTATAAAATATGTAGTGGGATGTGAATGATCAAGATGAAATTTGACCCTCCTTTGGAGAGATATCTCTGGGCCCCTCGAGGTAATGGATTATGGAAGTGCATGTCCATGCCGAGTTGATTAAGGAGTCAATCAACAGACAGATAATCCAATACGGTTCGAGTGAATGGTTAAGCTATTGAAGGGATGGCACACACATCTTGCTTATAGCTTAATTGGTATCGTGAGGCAAAGGGATTTGTGTACACATTACAGGTTCAGAGCCGATATTATATTCTTATATACTATGGTGTCAATATGTGCTGCTAAGCGTCTCTATTGACGGTCGGCTGAGTTCGACTCGAGCCAACGGTCGGCTGAGTTGGACTATAGTCGAAACCGAGTATACCTGAACCTACACGGTCACACGCTTAAGGGGACAAGAACAGGCATTCGAGATTGAATCGGATTCGGCTCGATCGGATAGGGATCCGATCAGATAGAGTCCTATGGGCTTACGAAGTCCGGCCAGCCAACTCTATGAGATTCGCATAGGATCCGATTCAAAATAGAGTCCCGATGGGCCTCTAGGCCCAACCGGCAACTCTATATAAAGGGGTGAGGGGTGGAGAGTTGCGGTATTGCATTAAACCGAATCAATCTGATTTGGCGCAACAGAAGTCGGCGAGATCAATCTCCACGGAAACCCTCCCCACCTCCGAGCCAAAACCCTAGCCTTGCATCTTGTGCTAGCACACGGGTGTTAGGCGTTCTGTTCCCGGACGTGTGGATACCGGTAGAGGCGCCGCTATGTTGCGGTGCTGTTCGTTGGACAAATCGGCTGCGGCGGATCGACAGTGCGAGTGCGGTTCGGCGAATCGGTGAGTCGGCTGAGGTTGGATCGGCTCTGGCATTGGGAATCAGCTACGTTGGATCGGCTATGTCGGATCGGCGTTTGGGGATCGGTTGTCGGCGAATCGGCGTGATCAGCCGATGCGATTCCGGATCGGATAGCTCCCGATTGGCTATTTTCGCTACGTACTCCAATCGGTAACGATGTGTCGACCCTTACTTGCAAGTGTTACTTGCTAGCGTAGCCTCCGCGTAACCCTTCATTCAATGCCGAGTAAGAGCAATCTCTCAAGCCGATGTCAACAAGAAGAAAAGAATTAATTTTGGGGCGATCAAGGCAAAGATAATTTTGAAGCATGACTTCTCATACTCGAAATCTGGGGGGCATGTGTTAACGCCAGAATTTGGTAAGCCCCGGAGCCCGAATCGGCTAAGGTGTCCATCGGCTGATACCGAATCGGACAAGCAAGCCGACGTAGCCGATTTCGGTATGACAACTAGGGAAACACCGTCGGATCAAGATGATGTGCTTCGTGAGGATTGCCATATAAGGATAGAGTCCTAAAAAGGCAATTGTATCTATTAATTAGGAAGAATATGTTAGTTTCCTATGTTATCTTTAGGAAAGTGTGTTAGTATCCAGTAAGGATTCGGTTTGTTTTCTTTTATCTTTAGGAAAGTTTGGATTTGTAATATGTTAGGATCTCTATTAGCCCATGGGTATTAATATGTAAGCCCGGGGTTCATGTAACTCATCTCTCAATCAGTACAACCTCGGCGCATCGCCACCTCTTACTTTTCTACTTTGTTCATCATCCGGTGAGACTTGGCACCCGACGCGGGGCTGCAATGGCTTCGATGTCTGGCGAAGGGGTAAGTACAAGTCCCACTGGCCCAGGTATATCGTATCTATCTTTAGTTTCATTACCGTTCATAGATACATCGGCTCAGTTAGGACTTTCTCAGTTAGGTTTGATATTCTGATCAAGTCGATGTTTCTGTAAACGTAATATTGCTTTAGGTAGATTTGCTATATCCATCACATTATACAGATCTATCGGCTCATCAAGTATTAGAATTTCATATACAATATCATGTTGCATCGGTTAGGTCCGACCTACTAGATTGTTATCGATAATCTATGTCTTGTTAAGCCGATAGGTTCATGCTAATGTTTCATCGGAGGGTTCGCCGGTCTTATCATATGTCTCTGTTAATCTAGTCCTAGTATCTCAATTTAGCTCTATCTACTGTCTCTCTTTTTAGGGTTTCTGCCGATACCGACTAAATCGTTATATTAGATTAAATTAGCTTAGGCATCTACCACCCTGAAAATCAGAGTCAAAGGGATATTACGTTTCTTTTCATACTTAGTGCTGCATCAGTTTAGTTTGATCTACTAAGTCGTGATTATAACCGTAATCTCTAGCTTGCTTGTTGGCTGCCACTAAGGGTTTCGTGGGGGTTTCAGCCGACGAGTTATCTAGACATCGACATCTGGGATCACACGATCGCCGCTACGATCGACTGTTTTGATTATCGGCCTATCGGCCGATATGATTTATGCTCTGCTATTTTGCATAACTTATCAGTGGCAGGATCAAACTGACTGGCACGTCCGCGATTCATCGATTCTATGACCTGCACTGGAGCTAAGCAGATCTCCCAGGCCAGTGCGTGGGAATCGAATTTCTCATCAACAGTATGATGCGATCAAAGCGAAAATAACTCGGTTATATGACGCTGGATTTATTCGCCCCTGCCGATATACTGAATGGGCTTCAAATATAGTTCCAGTAATGAAGAAAAACGACAAGCTTAGGGTGTGCATCGACTTCAGAGATTTGAATAAAGCTACCCCTAAGGACGAATACCCAATTCCTATAGCTGATTTGTTAGCGGATGCCAACTCTGGCCACAAAATTATAAGTTTCATGGACGGCAACGCAGGTTACAATCAAATTTTTATGGCTGAGGAAGACATTCATAAAACAGCTTTCAGGTGTCGTGGAGCAATCGGATAACGTTGACAAAATTAAGGGGGCATATATAACACAAGGTGAGAAATCATAGATGTAAGACTTCAAATTTCTGCGGATTTTTCAAAATTTTTGAGACATTCGAGACTTGGGAATAACTGAATCGGCAGAAGCATGAGAATGGATTAAGGGCACACAAATAGCCGATTACAAAGTTATGTACACATGAGCAAAATACAAGTCACAGATTACAACCCCAAGAAGTTGTCTATAGCCGCTATTGTTGCCTCCTTTATAGCATTGACTTTGTCGACTATAGCCTTATCTTCTTGCTCGGTGCCAGGAACTGTTTTGGTCGATTTGTTCATCTCCCTCAAGTGCTTTTATAGTGGCAGTCACCATGCCCCTTTGATCTTCTTGAGCCTTGGGGAGATCAGCCAGCAATTGCTTCTTGGCAGCAATTTTTGCCCTGCATTGTTCAAGTTTTAGCAGCAAACCGGCCTCTTCCAGCTCGAGCTTGGTGATCTCTGAAGGGTTACGCGGAGGCTACGCTAGCCGAAAACAAAAATTTTCTACCGCGCAAACCAGGAACACTTGCAAGTAAGGGCCGATAGATCGTTACCGATTGGAGTAGAGTGCGGCGGAATAACCAATCGGGCAATCCGATCCGAACAGTGTAGCCGATTCCGGAGACAGCCGATTCGCCAATCAGCCGATTCGAGTCGTCCGGCCGCGTTCTCACGCCTCGCTCCGTGCGTCCGACCGCGGCCGATTCCACCACGGCCGATCGCTCCGATTGCGGCCGATCGAAGCCGATCAACGGCGCGCAACGTAGCGGCGCCTCTGCCGGTATCCACAAGTCCGGGGACGAACGCCGTACACCCGTGTGCTAGCACGCGATGCAAGGCTAGGGTTTGGCTCTAAAGTGGGGAGGGTTTCCGTGGAGATTGATCTCGGCGACTTCGTTGCACTCGATGCAATTGACATGCCGCAGCTCTCCACCCCTCCCTCCTTTATATAGAGTTGGCCGCGGGACTAGTGGCCGATTAGGACTCTATTTTGAATCGGATCTCATCCGTATCTCATAGAGTTGGCCGCCCACACGTCGTAAGCCCATAGAACTCTATCCGATCGGATCCCTATCCGATCGAGCCGTATCCGAGTCCAACTCGAATGCCTGTTCTTATCCCCTTAAGCGTGCGACCCTATAGGTTCAGGTATACTCGGTTTCGGCTATAGTCTAGCTTAGCCGATCGTCGGCTCGAGTCTAACTCAGCCGACACATCCAACGATGGCGCCTAGCAGCACATATTGACACCATAGTATACAAGAATAATATCGGCTCGAACCTGTAATGTGTACACAAATCCCTTTGCCTCACGATACCGGTTAAGCTATAGGCAAGATGTGTGCCATCCCTTCAATAGCTTAACCATTCACTCGAACCGTATTGGATTATATGTCTGTTGATTGACTCCTCAATCAACTTAGCATGGCCATGCATTTCCATAATCCATTACCTCGAGGGCCCGAGATATCTCTCCAAAGGAGGGCAAATTCCATCTTGATCACTCACATCCCACTCCATGTTTCATAGCAAACCCGAAAACTACCTTTATAACTACCCGTTATGGAATAGCGTTTGGTAGTCCCAAAGTAGGCTACTACACATGTTGGAATCCATGGTGATCTCGGGTTTAAAGACTTTGTACCAACACTACCCGAGACCAACTAATGGCACATTGATTCTTGTAGTGTCTCATGGTGGGTCTATCCAACAATGTGTTCTCCAACACATGTGTCCATGTTTATTGATTTGGTATCTCCATACCGATGATCTATGAGACATGATCATCAATCAATAAACATGCCGATCTTAGAATCATATTTGTTCCAACAATATGACATATGATCGAGGATCGTTTAGAAATAGATTCATACATATAGAGTCTCATAAATAAGTCATGTACTTATTGATCAATACAAGATGCCTATTTCATGGAACTGAATAACACTTTATTCATTTATACATAAACATTGACGTGATATCCAACATCTCCATGTTGCCTCTAGGGCATATCACTAACAATCTCCCACTTGCACTAGAGTCAATCATGTAAGTATCTAATACCCATTGCTCTTGTGTGCGCCTCATGCTTCGGCTGAGGGAGAGGTTTTGTCAGCGGATCGGCTATGTTGAGATCCGTGTGCACTTTGCATATCTTGACATCACCTCTGTCCACTATCTCGCGGATGAGATGATATCGCCGAAGTATGTGTTTGGACTTCGATGTGACCTCGGCTCCTTGGCTTGCGCAATGGCTCCACTATTATCACAATAGAGAGACATTGGACCGTCGTACTAGTCATCACACCAAGCTCGAAACGAATTTCTTGATCCAAACAGCCTCCTTTGCGGCTTCCGAAGCACAATGTACTCGACCTCCGTTGTAGAATCAGCAACGTATCCCTTGGAACTCTTCCACTGACTGCGCCTCCGTTCGGGCGAACACGAACCCGCATTACGATCTATAATCATCCTTGTCTGTTTGGAAGCTAGCATCGGTGTAACCACTTACAACGAGATCTTCTTCACCTCCATAGACTAGGAACATATCATTAGTTCTTCTCAAATACTTAAGGATATTCTTTACGGCAGTCCAGTGACCTTCACCGGATCTCGACTATCTGCTCGTAGCACTCAAAGCGTACGAGACATCCGGGCGTGTACAAAGCATGGCATACATGATGGATCCAATTGCCGAAGCATATGGAACCATACCCATCTTATTCCGCTCATCATGTGTCCGAGGACACCGATTCTTGCTAAGATTGATGCCATGTGACATAGGCAAGAAACCTTTCTTGGAATCATGCATGTTGAACCTTTTCAACACCTTGTCAATGTATGTACTTTGGCTTAATCCAATTAGCCTCTTGGATCTATCTCTATAGATCCGAATGCTCAATATATATGCTACCTCCCTAAGTCTTTCATGGAAAAACTATTTTCAATGAAGACTTGACGGATTCTAGCATAGGGATATCATTTCCAATCGGTAATATGTCATCCACATATAAGATTAGAAATACAATTGCGCTCCCACTGACCTTTTTGTAAACACAGGCCTCTTCTTCATTTTTGATGAAACCAAACCCTTTGATTACTTCATCAAAACGAATATTCCAACTCCGAGATGCTTGCTTCAATCCATAAATGGATTTCTCGTAGCTTGCATATCTTTCCGAGCGATTACGGATCGACAAAACCCCGAGGTTGTATCATGTATACATCCTCGCTTAGGTTTCCATTCGGAAAGCCGTTTTGACATCCATCTGCCATATCTCATAATCGAAATATGCAGCAATCGCTAGGATAATCCGAATAGATTTAAGCATTGCGACGGGCGAGAAGGTTTCATCATAATCAACTCCTTGAATCTGTTTAAAACCTTTCGCCACCAATCGCGCCTTATAGATGTGAACATTTCCATCCATATCGGCCTTTTCTTAAAAACCCATTTACACTCAATGGTTTTGACACCATCAGTGGATCAACCAAGTTCCAAACTTGATTGTCGTACATGGATTCTATTTCGGATTTCATGGCTCCAAGCCACTTGTTGGAATCGGGTCCCACCATCGCTTCCTCATAGGTCTTAGGTTCATCGTTGTCCAACAACAATATATCACGTTGTTCCGCACTGTGTACTGTCGGGTGCACGACGTGATCTTTCGACTCCGTGGGCTGGTGTATCTACAAGCGGTGGCGCAACACTTTGCACCTCCCGTTGTGGTTACGTGGTCGCGAAACATTTTCGGTGTTTCTTGAACTTCTTCAAGATGCACCCTGCTCCCACTAACCCTTCTTGAAAGAAACTCTTTCTCCAAGAAGACACCGTGTCGGGCGACAAACACTTTGCCTTGTTCCCGATTATAAAAGTAATATCCCTTAGTTTTCTTAGGATATCCCACAAAGAAGCACTTGTCGATTTGGGTGTGAGCTTGTCGATAAACGTTTTACATAAGCCTCACATCCCCAAATTTTGAGAAAAGACAAACTAGGGAGTTGCCCTGTCCATATCTCATATGGTGTCTTTTCAATTGACTTAGATGGAACTCTATTTAGTGTGAGCATTGTTTCAAGAGCATATGCCCGAAGGATAACGAAGATCACTTTGGCTCATCATCGACCACACCATGTCCAACAAGCTGCGATTTCTCTGTTCGGACACTCCGTTCCATTGTGGAGTTCTGGCGGAGTCAACTGTGGAACAATTCCACAATCTTTCGGATGATTACCAAACTCTTGGCTCAAGTTTTCCCCTCCACGATCGATCGTAGAAACTTGATTGTTTTCCCTAAATGATTACGTACTTCATTCGGATTTCTTTGAACTTTTCAAAGGATTCGGACTTATGCCTCATTAAGTAGATATAACCATATCTACTAAAGTCATCGGTAAAGGTAATGAAGTACGATAACCACCTCGGCCGTTGAGCTCATTGGTCCACATACATCGGTATGTACGAGTGCCAACAAGTCACTTGCTCTTTCACCGTGTCCCGTGAAAGGTGCCTTTGTCATCTTACCAAGTAAACAAGACTCAAATGTCTCAAATGATTCAAAATCAAAAGAGTGAAGCAATCCATCCTTATGGAGCTTCTCCATGCGTTTCTTATTTATATGGCCTAAGCGACAATGCCGGAAAAACGTGGGGTTTATATCATTAGAGAGTTGCCTTTACTGTATTAATGTTATAGATGGGAGACGCTTCAAGATTCAAAACGTATAATCCATTCACCAATGGAACATGAAAATAGAACATATCTCTGAGATATATTGAACAACCATTGTTCATTGATCTAAAATCATATCCTTCCGCTTGCAAACATAAAGCGGAAATAACGTTTTGACATAGTGTTGGAACACAATAACAATTATTCAATTCCAAAACTAATCCTGAAGGTAGATGAAGTGGTACGTGCCGACAGCAAGCGTAGCAACGCTTGCTCCATTGCCGACGCGCAGTTCACCTCGCCCCTTCTCAATCCTCTACTTCTTCTCATTCCACCAACGATTTGCAAATATGAGCTACGATCCGGTATCAAATACCCAAGAGTCGAGTAGGTGAAGTAGTGAGATTAATGTCTATAACATTAATACCGAAGCGAAGTCGTACTTTGCTTCTTCTTGAGATCCTCCATGTACTTCTTGCAGTTCCTTTTCCAGTGGCTTTGTCTCCTTGCGGTAGAAGCAAACGACATCGATGTCGCCGACCCCTTCTTGCCCTTCTTTGCATTGGGGGCACTCGCGATCTCATCGGGAGTTAATTTCCTCTTGGTGCAAAGTTTCTTGACAGTGGTTTCGCTTTGCCTTCGCATCATCATCACATGATGACCGTTTTTATGGATACTCTCCTCATTGTCTTTAGCATCCCATGCAATTCAGCCAAGGTTCTATCCATATTGTTCATGTGATAGTTTAATATGAATGGCTCGAAGCTCGGAGGGAGCGGCGGAGAATCACATCGGTAGCCAACTCTTGGCTATGGGGAAAACCCAGGTTTTCCGGACTCTCAATGTAGCCAATCATCTTTATCACATGCGGATGACGGGATTCCCCTCAACAAGCTGCACGCAAACAAGGACTTTGAGGTGTTGAACCTCTCGGCCCGAGCTTGGTTCTCAAACATGCCACGCAGTCCCTGAATAATAGTGTGAGCATCGCTGCTCTCATATTGCTTCGAAGCTCGGGGACATTGTAGCAAGCATGAGACACTTATATCTAGGGCATCATTAGTGTGCTTCTCGTAAGCTCTCCGTGCGTTGCGGTGGCATTATTTGGCAAATCCTCGGGATAGGGTACTTCAAGAACGTACTCCTTATGCTCTTGCTTGAGAACAATTCTCAAGTTGCGATACCAATCCATAAAGTTTGTTCCATTTAATTTTTCCTTTTCGAGAATAGATCGCAAATTAAAGGTGCTGGGTGTAGTATTAGCCGCCATTTATTCTACAACAGAAAAACAAAGTTTAGCACAATGTTTATGTTATGTCTTTTGTTAAACAATTTAACATAAGACTCCCATTACGTATTTTCCACCTTCCCTCTAGGTTACGTATTGGGTCAAGATCCACATGTTAGTTAATTTTCTAGTGAGCTTTGGCATCACGCTAGAGAAAATTAGTAACATCGGTAAGCAACTCCTTGCTAATCACATCTCTATGTGACTCTTGTTGTTGGTGTGGCATCTCCATGCCCCGGCCCCAACCTATGCCCCAAGGCCCAAAACTGTTTTGATAGCCTCGTTAAGTAAACCAAATGCTCCGCTGTATATGTCCGACATATACCCCTCGTGTTATGATAGAGAATGGCACTCTGCTTTGGCGGACCCACCATTGACGAGCATAACGGTGACGGGTGCAACATTTGGAAGGGCATCATTACTACTTAATTTTGTGAGGGATGCTATCCTATCAAACAAACATATCACATATATGAAAGCAGGTAGAATAGCATGAAATAGTATGGCCCCCTTCACATGGTGATCTCCATCTCCATGCCGGTGTACAGGATCTCCATCTTCATCACCGTTCTTTCGAGTGCCGAATGCTTGATTTCTTCAAACTAAGCTACTACTATAGAAGCTCTAATTGAAGATTACATCGACTCGCAGTCGTGAAAGAATATTACAAGCATTGCACGTATGAAAGAATATTACGGGGATTGCACATATGAAAGAATATTACATGCATCACATGCATCTCATACATCTCATACATACAATAGGGCCATACCATCTCAAAGCACTCTCTGCAAAAACAAGTTAGGCGTAGAAACGTTTTCTACCTATCGCAGAGATACGGCATCGAGACGATCCAATCTATGAATTCGCTTACGGAAACCATGTCGGCATAATCATATTATGCCGTCCCGATACACTATCAAGGGAGATGGTTTGCGTAGGCGCGAGGCAGCTAACAAGATCGGACTACGAGATAGCTTCGGCATAATCACATTATACCGTTCCGATACACTATCAAGGAACGCTATCTCGAACCCAACTCAAACCGAGTTATATGGAAATTGCTTCGACGTAATCACATTACGCCGTTCCGATACACTATCAAGGAACGCAATTACCATTAACTCTCCTCAACAAATCCCGTAAAACCGATTGATCTAATCAACCCGTGTGCAAAACTTGTTCCGATCCAATCTAAAACCCAAACTAAGCAAGATTAGCTCGATACCACCGAAGGGTTACACGGAGGCTACGCTAGCCGAAAACAAAAATTTTCTACCGCGCAAACCAGGAACACTTGCAAGTAAGGGCCGATAGATCGTTACCGATTGGAGTAGAGTGCGGCGGAATAACCAATCGGGGCAATCCGATCCGGAACAGTGTAGCCAATTCCCGAGACAGCCGATTCGCCAATCGGCTGATTCGAGTCGTCCGGCCGCGTTCTCACGCCTCGCTCCGATGCGTCCGACCGCAGCCGATTCCACCACGACCGATCGCTCCGATTGCGGCCGATCCAAAGCCGATCAACGGCGCGCAACGTAGCAGGCGCCTCTACCGGTATCCACACGTCCGGGGACGAACGCCGTACACCCGTGTGCTAGCACGCGATGCAAGGCTAGGGTTTGGCTCTAAAGTGGGGAGGGTTTCCGTGGAGATTGATCTCGGCGACTTCATTGCACGCGATGCAATTGACATGCCGCAGCTCTCCACCCCTCCCTCCTTTATATAGAGTTGGCCGACGGGACTAGTGGCCGATTAGGACTCTATTTTGAATCGGATCTCATCCGTATCTCATAGAGTTGGCCGCCCACACGTCGTAAGCCCATAGGACTCTATCCGATCGGATCCCTATCCGATCGAGCCGTATCCGAGTCCAACTCGAATGCCATTCTTATCCCCTTAAGCGTGCGACCACAGAGGTTCAGGTATATTCGGTTTCGGCTATAGTCTAACTTAGCCGATCGTCGGCTCGAGTCTAACTCAGCCGACCATCAACAGTGACGCCTAGCAGCACATATTGACACCATAGTATACAAGAATAATATCGGCTCGAACCCGTAATGTGTACACAAATCCCTTTGCCTCACGATACCGGTTAAGCTATAGGCAAGATGTGTGCCATCCCTTCAATAGCTTAACCATTCACTCGAACCGTATTGGATTATCGTCCGTTGATTGACTCCTCAATCAACTTAGCATGGCCATGCATTTCCATAATCCATTACCTCGAGGGGCCCGAGATATCTCTCCAAAGGAGGGGCAAATTCCATCTTGATCACTCACATCCCACTCCATGTTTCATAGCAAACCCGAAAACTACCTTTATAACTACCCAGGTTATGGAATAGCGTTTGGTAGTCCCAAAGTAGGCTACTACACATGTTGGAATCCATGGTGATCTCGGGTTTAAAGACTTTGTACCAACACTACACGAGACCAACTAATGGCACATTGATTCTTGTAGTGTCTCATGGTGGGTCTATCCAGCAATGTGTTCTCCAACACATGTGTCCATGTTTATTGATTTGGTATCTCCATACCGATGATCTATGAGACATGATCATCAATCAATAAACATGCCGATCTTAGAATCATATTTGTTCCAACAATATGACATATGATCAGGGATCGTTTAGAAATAGATTCATACATATAGAGTCTCATAAATAAGTCATGTACTTATTGATCAATACAAGATGTCTATTTCATGGAACTGAATAACACTTTATTCATTTATACATAAACATTGACGTGATATCCAACATCTCCATGTTGCCTCTAGGGCATATCACTAACAATCTCGCCTTGTGTGGCCGACGGCCCAGCCAAGAGTTTGTCTAACTTTGATTTTCGGCCACCACATTCTTCACGGTTGCATCGATCCTGGCCGCCAGGTCGGCTTGAGCCAGCCGCTCAAGCATCCTGCACATTGCGCGTTCCAATCTAGGCCGATGCTGAGCGATGAAGACCGCCTTCGAGATCTTTTTGGATAGATCGTCAGGGAGCTTGTCTTCGATCTCGAAGAAGTGTGATCGGGCCGATCCGCACTCCACCACCAGCCGGTCGACGTCAATGTCTAGTCGACGACGGATGTCTTGTAGCTTCTCTTTGATCTCGTCGGCTACCACGGTTTTGTCTAGGCTGGTTGCTTCAGTTTCTTCCTCATTGATGAACTCTTTGATGTCAAAAGGCAACAAATTGGCTAGAGTCTATGAACAAAGACAGAGCAGTCAGGCAGGGAATAGGACGACCGATTTTCTGAGTTCTAAAAGAAAAGGGAAGGAAAGTAAAGCTTACTCGTACGACAGGAGCTGCAACGGCTGCTTCCTTGGCAGCCGGGCTGGTCGGGGTAGTAGCCTCTGCGACATCGTGGCTAGCCGAAGCAACCACCTCTTCAGTGTCCTGATTGGTTGAGGTGGCAACTTCCGCGGCATTGTGGCTGCCCATGGCCGATTGAGTGCGTTCACTTGAAGCTTGGGAGGCAGCCGATGGAGACCGAGGGGGCTATAACAGAAGACAAGTGTTAGTAACAATCGGCTAAGTACAAAGACACAAGCAAACAGAGAGATATGTTTAGAGGACTACTGTTGAAGCTGGGCGAGGAGTGCGGCCGACTAATCTCTTGAACTAACAAAGACGATTTGGTTAAGGCTTGAGTAAAAATAGTTTGAAAATCAAATTCTAGAAGATGAGGTGCTTACCGGTCGTTTTTGGAGCAGGAGGACTTCGTGGGGATGGAACGTTGGCTGTAGGGCTGACTGAATTATTACTGGTGCCACTTGATGCAGCTGCCTCCGCAATGGCTTGAGAGACCTCTTCGTCCATGACTTCCTGATTGAGGAACTCATCGATGCTTGGATCGATGGACGGGAGGCTGTCGGCAGGCATCTTTGGTTTCTTTTTCTTCTGTCTCTTTGCAGGAGCAGCCGATGGTTGTGCAGCGGCAGGATCAACCCTTTTCTTCCTTGCTACAGGCTGACGTGTTTGCCCATATAACAGGATCTTCAGCTTTGGCGCTTCCCAGCCGATTGCCGAGGGGGCAAGCCCACAGCCATTTGGAAGGATTCCTGGCCGGTATTTGATGGCAACCCCAGAGTTGCTCACCATCGGCGGATCTGTCTCTATCATCTGTAAAGAAAAAGATTTAAGTATCAGTTAGCGAAGACAACCGATTCAAAAGAAGAAGTATTAAGGGTGAAGAGCTTACCGAAGGGATTTCGTCAGGCAATAAAGTGGTGATGTATATAGAAGAGTGGTGATGTAAGATGTGTCTCTTTATTTCCACCCACCACTTGTCGTAGGCTGAACTCCTTTGGTGGGCCAGCTGTATGGTCCTAATGCTATCGAGGGGTGGCCCTCTATGTCCATCAGCTTGTTCATGACCAGTTTGTCGTCCACCACCCCTTGGGTTTCGATCTTGTCGGCATAGCAGCAGCCGATGGGCAGTTGCCCCAGTCCATATTGCCTACCAGCCGACACCGGATAGTAAAACTCGTAAGTCTTCAGGACATTGCAGCCTTGATGGATGCCGGTTGGCAGGATACATGGGGTAAGTGTTGTGGTAAAGATCTCTCTACATTTAGGGAATTCTTCTGAGCTTATTTCATCCCAATTCAATTCAATCGGCAATTCAAATATATTTCGGTCTTCATAAAACAACCGTGTCCGATTATCTCTTACAAATCCGTCATAGAGAGAGACGAACCACTCTGCCAGCAACTCAACTGATTGCTTTGATCCAGTGTAAGCGGCTGCAGCTTCCCCAAAAGACTGACACCTCCTAGTGGTCACTTTGTTGCCCTCGTCATCTTCAGTCGGCTCTAGGAGGGGGAAGTGAGCGTCGATCAGCTATGGCCAACCAAAAATCTTTTGAGTCATTAAGACCAGCCACAGTTGCAGAAACCACTAAGGTCCTCCGGTGTTAATGTTGGCATTGGCAACTATTTTGGAGATGGCTTGGTTCAGAGTTTGGTAGAGGTAGCCGATGAGAAATTTTCCTAGAGGCACTTTCTTCTTATCAACTAAGGCCTCAGCTACTACTTGCCAGTTGGCTGTTGGCCTGCAGCTGGATCCACAGAAGAATAATTTTTTGAGCCACATCATCAGAAATGCGGCATGCTCTCTGGCACTGATCGGTCCATCTCCCATATTCATCGACATATAGCCGTTCCAGCCACCTATTGCTTTAGTTTTGAAGGAGAACTAGCCCTTGCCTTCTAGCCTGTTTGGGTTAGCCGATGATAAAATATCTAATGCAGTGATCATGACTACATCGGCTAATGTGGGAGTCATGGGGCCTTGTTGAAAGAGGAAGGCATTTATGGTGTTATTCCAGAAGTATGTGGTGGCTGATATGAGTGGTTCGTCCTTGACCATGTCGGCTACAGACAGTGCAAGACAATGGGCTATCCCAACTTCTTCCCAGTGGCTTTGCTTGGCCGGCTACATTCTCTTATACCATGCCGACCAAGACTTACCCATGGACGGCCAAGATTTGAAAGTGCCACTAGTGACTAAGGTTTGGGTTCCTCATCCTATAGGGAATCCTATCGGTTTTGGCTATTATGAAGTTTGTGGAATCCTTATTGCTGATAGGCCCTAAAAAGTACCTCTCATCATTCAGTAAACTAGGAATTATTACTTGATAGGCAAGATGCTACAATCGGGAAAAAGGAAATAAAATTTCAGATTTATAAACCCTAGAATTCAGATTTATAATGGGGAACAAGCAAGAAAGGGGTTTTTAGCTGATTAGGGCGTACCTCAGGGAACTCAGCAGGGAGGGAACTCAGCAGGGGATGAGGCCGATGGAGCGGCGGAGGATGCCATTGGAATGCTTGGGGTCGTCGGAGCAGGGATCGTCGTCGCGAGCTTGAAGAGGCTGAGGATGTCATCGGAGAGCTCGAGGGCGTTTGTTGCGGAAGGATTGCTTTGACGGCGTGAGTTGTTCGACGCGGAGAAGGCGTTATTTCAAGAGTTTTTCGTAACGGCCAAAACAGATTCAACCTAGGGTTATGTTTGAAATTCAGATTGCACAAAATCTGCAACACTTTCATATCGTGGACTTGGGGGCATATGTTAATGATCAAATTTGGTAACCAAATCCCCGGGTTTGAACTAAGATTGAAGTGAAATCGGAGAAGAAACGTGATCTGCAGAGAGACAAAGGCCGCATCGGCTATGTCTGAATCGGCTGTGTAGCTAGTTGGCTGAGTCTGGGTCGGACCAGGATGGCCGATAGCCGATTTCGATTGAGGATAGAAGTGAAGCCAGTCCTGAAAGGAAAGCTTAAGGATATAGTATTGGATTCGGTTTCCAAAGTGCTTTGAATGTATTGCCATCTATGGATAACGTCCTGTAACGGCAATTGTATCTTTAAATTAGGATATTTTGTATAGTTTTCTTTCGTAATAATGTCGGATTGTTTTGTAATCTAATCTATAATAGGAATCGTGTCCATCACGGATTCATTGTGTATCCGGGTATAAATAAGACCCGAGGGCATGTAAAAAAAGATCAATCAACAATCAATACAATCTCAGCGCATCGCCAAACCTTTTCGTTTTTACTTTTCTCGACAAGTTCTTGCCTTTGCTCGGGCTGCATCGACGTCGATCTCCGAACGAGGTAATTCCTTGTTGCAAGTGGCTTGTATCGTCGGGGTTAGTGCTTACATCATTATGATACTATAATTTCGATGTTATAAACTGCTTGAGTTATCATACATGACATATAATCTAGAACAATGCTTAGATCTATCTTGCAATCGGCTGAGTTCTCTCTGAAAACGGCAGCCGATGGAGCTAGATCTAGATGATGATTTAGATTATATGACGTTGTCGTAAAGGCTCTATGGTTGCACCATCAACCACCCCAGAGCTACAGAACCAGTACCAGCAGGGCAAGCAATGCCAGGAGAACAACAACTCGACTCAACTGCAAGAAAACGGCACACCCCTTCAGCAGAACCTATAGCAGTTGTCACCAGCACCAAGCCACAAATCTACCGTTAAAACTAGAGAGGCACCCCGCATTGCTCCAACTCAGAGGCCTAGTAAACAGTCGCGAAAGTGAAACAATGTCAACAAGAAGGTTGTGCCTACTACTTCAGCTGTTATGAGCAAAGGAGCTTCTTCATGAAAGACCAACCGTCGAAGTATTGTTATGTGGGAATTCCAGCCAATAAGAAACGAAAGAGCAAGACAACCATGTCCGGACCTCAGACGTGAATGTTGTTTTGGTCAACACTCCGGTTTATAAGAGTCAGTAGTTGTTTATGAGTCTAACCTTCATGTACTTCCCATTGTATAGAAGTCTCATGGTTGTTAGTTAATAAAAGAAGATTATTGAATAAAGTATGCCTCGGGCGGTCTTTCCGTTGCACATGAACCGTCTCGCTCACCCAAAAGGAGATTTGATTCGTGTATCAGTCAGTATCATGCGAAACCTAGAGTTTCTATTCCTTGACTCACTATGATTTTGATGAGTTTGAAGACATGACCCTCAGCATAGAAAGGAAAAGGTCAGACTATGTTAACACCCATCGTCATAAGACCTCTTCGAAGGACTATATAAGTGGCATCTCAAGACAATGAGAAGAAAGATGAAAAATGTGGCAATAACATCATTGGAGGAATAACCGCACTCTTAACTGCGGAGGTTCTCCAGAGAATAGCGAGTGCAACCGCACCTTAGCGGTGCATGTGGGTCAAGAATGGTTTTGCATAGTCCAAGGAAACTGTTACAGTCTTGAAACCACCTCGATGTTCTCGGGACGACGACACTGTGAATTCCCCACCATCCCACTCCAAAGCGAATGAATTCAGATGGCAGGCTAGCGAACTCAGCCAATCAAAGCGTGCTACGAAGAAACCGTCTCGGTGAATCATCTCCACTCGAAGATTGAAAGCAATCGGGTGTGATCAAAAGCAGGAACTCTTGGTTGCTTCCAAGGCAGCTCCCCAATTGTCCGCAAGTTTCCGCATTTATGGGAAAAGCAATTACAAGGCTGATGATTTATCAACCTGGAAGAGCTAACAAAAGGTAAGCGAAGAAGTGGAATGTCAGATCAAGGGATTAACCTTTGAGGCACGATCTGGTGTGTGGTCAGTGCTTGGTTTTTCAAGTCAGCGGTTAAGCAACCCGTGCAAAGACTAACCACCTTAGTCCAGTCAGAAGCAAAACAATCTTGTCAGTTGTTAGGTCTAATGGGGAAGTCACAAGTTAGCCAGGACGTCAAGAGGAATTGGAGTCGTCGTTGCATGAACCCAGCCATCGTTTAATGAACGTGGTGTTCTAAGTCATGCCAGAATAAGAAAGCACTGTCAGTATTTCATTTCTACGGACTGACCAAGAACCAAGCCTACAGATCATAGGTCCAAGGAAAGTAAAGAAGTTGTCTATTCTCAATGGTAGCAGCCTCAACCGTCATGGTCAGACAAAAGCTCCATTGCCTTGGTAAGGTGAGTGTGAAGAAAAGTTGGTCTACCTTGAAAAGGTTCCGCTTGGAAGTTCAGCCAAGTAGGGGGCTTGGGCAGGATCCTGAGTAGCCAATTGCCGGGTATTGGCAGGGTCACAACCATCTCAAGCTGACAAGTTAAAGTTGTCAAGTACACTGAACTACAAGATCAACAGTTCAGCCTAGAGAAGCAACATTAGGGAACAGTCACAGTTCAAATGAAAGACCGATCGAGCAGCCCCTTCGAACACTCGTTGTTTGAATCAAGAGTCGTTCACAGCGAATTCAAGGTCTGTGTGTTCACGAAAGTCAGTTGCAAGGTCTCAAAAAAGTCCACCAATTGCCAGTCAGCAGAGTGAATTCTCCGCTTGTCTGATTTGTCAATCCGAGCTATGCAGTCCAAGGAAAGGTAAGTTCTAGGAACACTTGTAATCTCAGTCAACGTCAACTCGACCAGAACCAGTCAGTGCAGTTTTTGGAAAGCACCGTAATGTCAAGGTTGAGGTCAGCCGGTTTAGTTGCACAGGTGTGGCAGGTCAATCAGCTAGGGTGAGTCAGAAAGAAACCATAGAGTAAGTCAGCCGACCCAACCCCATCCTACCTTCTTTCTTTCTAGCCCCAAATCTCGGGATGAGATTCCTGTAAGGGGGTAGGTTTGTTATGCCCTGATTTTTGATCGAGATTAAAAAACCATTAAATAATTGTGGACCCCTGTTTTTGAGGACGGGAATCATTCGTGTTCATAGTACCTTATCTCTGGATCGAGTAGTTTGGTACCCACGAATACAGTACTGGATAATCAGGTGCACATGCATGAATAGTCTTACAGCAGAAGTACTACAATATAGGCCCGAAGGCAGTATCCAACATATAGGACTTCATAGTCCAGATACAATCAAAAGTAGAATTTAGGTAAGGCAGCGGCTTGTCGATTGCCACAGGCAACGACCGGAGACTAAGACCTAGCAAGCGCCATCAGCTTCTTCGCCCTCCTGGTAGTAGGCATATGGATCCTCCAGGTCTTCATTTCCACCATCTGAAGGTTTGTGCGTATAGCAAGGCTGAGTACCAACCGTACTCAGCAAGCCAACACAGAAGTGATGCATATGATAGAGTCATTCAAAGAATGGCTGGTGTTCTTTTGAATAAAGCCAATTTTCACAATTCTTTTCACAAGCCTAACAACTAGCCAAGTCAAGTTTTAGTTCCACAATTCATTAAGTCGGCGACGGTTCTGTCTACCATCCATCGTGATTCCAAGGATGGCTTCCCACCTCCGGTTCGTCATGGTTTTCTGGGGAGTCCACCCATTCTCGCATCTCGAGAAGTTGATCCACCAGTGAATAAGAATCATCATGAAAACCCATCCCATCATTTTAATGTTTAAAGTCTAGCCAAGCGAAAGTCTTGTCATGACGCTCAATATCCGCGAGCACGGCTATTCGAATAGATTGACTCATTCACACTGCAGTGGATGTACACTTTACCCGTACTCCGCGATTGCCCAACAAATGAGCCTATGTCCCAACACATGAGACGGTCACGGCAAAGCCTTTCAATAACCTCACTTTGGCAGTACCCGCTCCATGAACTTAAACCCTCTTGCACTCTAACCGTCCATTTCTAGCAGTGTGAGGAGTTCTGGCACTCCCGGGGTAAGAGAAGACTTCATTATCAAGTTATGATTAATTTCGATTTTCAACCATCCATTCCCAATCTCATTTGATACAAAAGAACCACTATGCAGGGGTACCGCCTCCGCTCGGCTATTTCCTCCGCTAGGTCTATGCCCATTTGAGAAGTACGGTTGTACTGGCTCGTTTCCCGGCTATCTCATGGCTCGGTCCTTAATTGACCAGGGTCGGCACTTTCCTTTTCCGGAATCCACCCAAATCATCCAGTCGCCCCAGTCTAAAACATTTGTTTGGTGCTTTCAGTTTTAATCAAAACTCATTTTATCCTTCTCATGGCAATGTGGCGCTCATGTCTCCACATGCCTATCTCAACTACCTTCCCTAAGGTAGTTGCCCAAGCATAAAGCTCTTTACAAAATCATGAGTATGCATGAATTTATTAATAGCATGGCTAAGCATGTTGCCAAAGTTATTCTCTGGTTGTATGTATCACATCGTGGGTTGCAAGGAATAATTCTAAAGGTAATCAATAACAAGGCAGGGCATAACAAGTATAGGTAATTCTTTGTGTATAGCATGCATATTTAAAGTTTAAAACAATATCATTTTGCAATTGGGATCAATATGTTCAAAGAGTGTAATGACTTGCCTTGTTCGCACGCTTGTTGAGTGGGGTCCTCGACGTAGTCAGTAGTTGCTTCTTCGGATGCTATCCATACGTGCGAAATAAAAGATTGAATCCAATTAAAACTCGATAAGAACGAATAAGGAATCAAGAAAACCAAAAAGAGTACACCAAAATATCTCCCTATGACTTTGCACGAGTTGCGGAGGACTCTAGGGCAAAATCGATCGTATTGTCGAGTTATGGTTATCTAGGGTTTCTCGTAAAAAGAACCGATAAAGTGATGAAGTGAGAATCTTACGAATGTAGTGTAAGGGGTTCGTTGATACATTTTATGGAGTTCAAAAGGTTAAGTATAGTTTGAAGAAAATAAAAATCAATCTTCGGGAAGAGTTTTCGTAAACGCAAAGTTCATTCCATTTAAAGAAAATACGTGTGAAAACTATAGAATTTTGGCATAAATATTCCCAAAATATCTCCAAAATTTTTCCCAAAATTTTTCCTTAGTTTCTTTCTATTTTTCTTTCCCTTCTTTTTTTTCTTCTCTTTCTTTTTTTTCTTTCTTTTCCCTCCCTTCTTCTTTTCTTTCCCCTCTTTCTGCTAGCACCGGCGGCCGACGGAAAGAGGAGGGCGCCGGCGGCGAGGAGGGCCGGAATAGCTAGCGGAGGGTTCTTTCACCATCTAGGGACCACGGGGAACCTATCCCGGGGCTTAGCGGGATAGAGGCGGCGAGGAGAGGCGGCGGCGGCGAGGCGGCTAAGGCGGCGGCGGCGCACGTCGGCGGCGCGTTCCGGCGACAGCACGGCCACGACGAGGGGCTTGGAAGCATCCTAGGGGCTCAGCGGTGCTAATGGTGGCGATGGTCCGGCCGGAGAAGCATGGGGGTGACCTAGCGACGTGTGCATGGCGACGGCCGAGGCAGGGGAATTCGGCGGGGCTCGTCGCCGGCGATTTTCGACGGCCATCTGGCTCGGGGGACCCAGGGGAAACAATGCTTAGAGCATGTAGATAATGGTGGTACCTTTAATTTGGAAGGATATCAACCGAGGGCGACGAATTTTTGGGTTTTGCTCTGGGCGGCCGAGTTAGGGTTCTTCCGGCCGAGCTCCGATCCTCTCCAAAATTTGCGCAATGCGATGGAGGAAAATTGGGGCTAACTTGGGGGAACGCTAGAGGGAGTGATGAGGAAGAAATGTTATATGGGAACTTAGTTCGGGGTGCTCGTTTTATAGGCGGCCGACGGTCGGGCGCTAACCTGGGCGGCGTCGGCGCGTGGCGACGACATGGCGCGGGCGCGCGCAGCACGTGCACATGCGGTGACGGCTGCTGTGTGTGGACGTGGTGACGAGGGCGAGGTACGACGAGGCGTGCGCGGGCGTACGGCGGCATGGCACGGTGACGACCGCGACGAGCGTGCGTGCGGCGACCGCGGGAGCGCGTGTACGGGCGGCATGGCAGGCAACGGGGCGGGCGCTGTGCGCGGAACAGGGTGACGCGGCGTCGTGGCGAGCGGCTGCGACGCGCGACGCGTGTCGCGCGCGCGCGGAGGCCGGACCCGATCGAACACCGCGATCAATGAATAGTGCAATTTCCTATTTCTCATGAATTAAAATCCTATTTTTCCCATTTCTATTTCTTTTCACTCTAAAAATCCAAAATAACTTCTATTATTCCCAGAATAATTTTTATAATTATATTTTCAACTTTTTCCCCACTTTTTATTATTCCAAATATATTTTTCATATTTATTTTATTTCTCCTTTTAAATTCAAGAAAATAGGGTTTTTGATTAAAATAAATTTCTAATTTCATATTTCCTTTTCGATAATATCCTTATCATCCAATCCCAAATATTTATTATCTTTCCTCCACCAATTAGGTTTTCACCAAAATATATCCTTTTCAAAATACCCTTTTGTAATCCACCAAATTATATATATATATGGTCTTTTCAAACATATACATATATATATATTTTGAAATCTTTTTCACCAGCTAGGATTTCAAAGCTTAGGGTTTTATCCAACTTTACATCAAAGTAATTCCAGAAGAAACTCTTACACAACTGAACTGGCAATTAAAATCGAAAAACACGATAAGAAGCAATGACTCCAAAAGGTTTTTGTGAGTTCCGATTTTTAAATTTTGATTTTATTTTCTTCGATTTTCGGGTGTTACAATAATGTATTTCTAGAAATTATTAAAAAGAAAAATAAAGTTATCAAGTGAATTTAATAAGGAAATAAAATTTTTCCTTTAAAAATCATGGCTGGAAATATTTTTGTAATATTCTCCATGCCCTAAAATACTCTCTGAAATTTTCCGTGAAATTTTGGAGCTCGAGAAATAAATTTGATAATACAAAAAGCATTTAAGTAATTACTTAAACAAATTATTTAATCAGTAAATGAATGGTTTATATTTTTATTAAATACTTTGGATGCCCATCTATTTCCAGGATTTTTCATGGATTTATTTTGGCATTGGAAACATTTATAAAAGTTCAATTATCATTTATGCATTAAATAAATAGAAAAACAAATTTGAAAATCTTTCCCGCCGTAGGCCACCGTCGGCCCATTCCTTTGCAAAGTTCGCATTGCCTCTCCTGCGCCTCCCTTCTCTCTCTCTCTCTCTGGCTCGCCCGCGCCTCCTCCCTTGCAAGAGTCTATGACCCCTTCCTCGGCCGGTCCCTCTCTATCCTCCTCACTGACATGTGGGCCCCGGTTGTCACCCCCTCCCTTTCTCCTCGAGCCGCCGACATGTGGGCCCCACCTGTCGGGGTCATCCTCATCCTCCCGCCTCTCGGCCGACCAGCGCCATGGCCGCCCCACGTCGTCGCCTCCCCGGCCTCCCCGCATCACCTCGCCTCCCGCTTGTGCGTGCGCCATCCCGTCTTTCTCAGCCGCGCCATTTCCCCCACTCCCCACGCAAATCGGCACTGTGTGCCGACACCATTGCCCACGTCGACGGTCCCCACTTCACCACAAAATTCGTGTGTTTCCCGGCCTCCCGCGCCGCCTCTCAAGCCCCTTAAAATGATCCCCGTGCACCCCCACTCTCTTCCCCTCACTCTCCCGAGCTCGCCACGTTTTTCCTCGCTCTCCCCGCGCGAACCCGCATTGCCGCCGATCTCCGGCCAAGCCTCACCGCCGTCCTAGCGATCTCTGCTCCAATCCTGAGCCACCCCGTGTTCACCGCCTTTTGGCGAGTTCCGGCCTCCACCCCTTTTCCTCCATTTGCCATGGGAACACCATTTCCACCGTAAACCTGAAGCGCCGCCGCCGTTGGCCATCTCCGGGCTGCGATTCTCGCCGCCTCGAGCCACTTCTTCCCTAGCTAACACCTTTACCCCCTTTCCCAGGTCACCCCGAACCCCGGTCGGCCCTCTGCCTCCGCCGTCTGCCGCGGGAACTCCACCCACGCCGTCGACCCACACGCTACCACCATCATCTCCCTACCGTGGAGCTTCGTGTGCCGCTGCTCGCCACCATCGGGTGCTCGGTGAGAAGTCCCTCTTTTCCCTCTCCAATTTGGCCTCATTCGCGACCCTCTCAATCGCCACCGCTCACCGCCGGTGGCCTCTCGGCCCCGTGCACCGCTGAACCCGTGCGCCGCCGCGCCACCGTCCGAGCCGTCGTACCTTACCTCGTCGCGCGCGCACACGTCGCCCTTCGCCTTGTCGGGACCCATGCGCCGTCTCTCGCACCGCACGCCGCCTCTCCCCTCGGTCGTCAGTCACCGCTGGTGACCGGTTGCCGCTGCGCTGCCGTCGGCCATACGGAGCCTGCCTCCCTCTCCCCACGGCCGTCCGATCCGGCCCGCTGCGGATCTGGGCTGTCGGATGCTGTCCACGTGGCAGCCCACGTGGCAGCCATGTCGGTGCCTCGCTTGCACCACATGTGCGCCACGTGGTGCGCTGGCCCGTGGTGCCGTGGATTCGGTCCATGGTGGACTGGCCTTTTCCCGCGCGTGCACCGCCACTGATGTTAGCCCGACGTCAGCAACAACCTTTTCCCTTTGTAAAATAATTAAATATTGTGCAATAAATTGAATTTAATTTCCAGAGTTCAATTAAGTGGACCAAAACTTCTAAAATTCATATCTAATCCATTCGAACTCTAAATTGGGCCATTCAAATTGCAAAATTCATCTAAAATTGCAAAATTCAAACTTTCCATGTGCTGTTTATTTGGTTTTTATTAGGTTTTTTTCCTCGTTTTGCATGCCAGCGTGTAGACTTCTCCGTTTCAAAGGTTTTCACTCGTGAAGAAAAGAAGATCAACTGAAGAAGCAAGGCAAGTGACATTCATCCTTGACGCATATTGATCCCAATTTATAAATATTTTATCGTTTGCAAATAAAATTGCATGTATTGCTAATTACACAGGAATCGAGACAACCTATCTGATCGCTCGCGCCCTGTTTAATTGTTACCCGTTCATTGTCAACCTGGGTAATTATACTAGCTCGCATCACTTACGTGACCTTCCTAGAATTGTTTACGCTTAGCCATGCTTAATTATACTAGCTCACCTAACGGGAGAACTATACTACTAGTTGATAGTCACATGAAATTACGGTCTCAGACCGAAGGTACCCTGGCAAAGGTTCATGGTTAATTAAAATATGACTAAATGGTGGGTTGTGGGTGCTTGGTTTTGCTTGTCGCACCCATGGTAATTAAGGACCAGTTCATGGGAAACCCTGGAAGACTTATCGTACTTACCACAAGCTAGCATGGGCAACGGCTGGACTTGTAGTGTAGCTTTTTCTGGCTGACGTACCCAGGCAAGGGTGGGCGTGATGGAATTTGGATGGACCAGGCAAGGTGTATGTGGTTGCTGGATCCACCTAGGCACTAGGGGGGCTGTCTACCCTGGACTTTGGGTAGGGGCGAAACCTCAGTGTGGTATCGCTTGGTCAGGGGGAGTTATGCAAAGGGTCTTGTCATGATAACTCGCATGGTAACGTGTCAGGCATGGCACGGTGACATACGGTAGATCGTGTCTTGTGGGTACAGTTGTGCACCTCTGGCCAGAGTAAAACTATTCGGATAGCCGTGCCCGCGGTTATGGGCGATCAACTAGATTCACCACGATTAGTCCCACCTTAATAATTTGACTTAATGAACTAGACTAATTCAGGTGGTTTGGTTGAGCCTTTTCAACATGGAGATAATGTTGTTCAGTGGAAGATTAATCATGATTTAATTATTCAACGGTTTCCTGTTTTAAATAAGAAATGTTTTACAACCGCAGTTATGCTAAATAGCCCAAGCCACTCTTGTCTCCCCTTGCACGTCTACATTTCTCGATGTGGCTTGCAGAGTATGCTGGTGTTAACGACCAAATTTTGTAACCAAATCCCTGAGTTCAAGGTCAAGATTGAAGCGGAGTCGGATCGGAAGTGTGATCTGCGGAGAAATAGAGGACGCATCGGCTAGGACCAAATCAGCTAGGAAACCAGTCGGCTAAGGCCGAATCGGATAAGGATAGCCGATAGCCGATTCTGATTCGAAGATGAAGATGGAACCAATCCTGATAAGGAAGCTTGAAGATAAATGTTAGATTCGGTTCCCAAATGTTCGTTAAAGATATTGTCATCTATGGATAGAGTCCTGTAACGGCAATTGTATCTGTAAAATAGAGATTTGTATAGATATTCCTTTTATAACACGGCATGGGACCACGTCCTGGGATATTATCGTATGATGTACAGTAGATGAGTTAGGAACCGTGTTCTACGCAGATTTCGTTGTATTTGGGTACAAATAGGACCCGAGACCCCATGTAAAAAGAAACAACATCCAATCAATCAACTTCGACGCATCGCCAACCTTTTTATAAAATGTATCGGAGAACTAGCCGATTCGCATTAGATCTACAGCATTGGCTAGGCTACAAATGCATATATTTATTATCCTGATGTATATTTGGATTAAGTGGTTTATACTGTCTCGGCATAGCTGATCTATCCCAATCACTTAGTCTAAATATGCTTTGGGATAGCAATTATATGTGAATTGGTTTCCTGAGCCGATCCGGTAGGATCTAACCTTAACCATAATGCATATCTGATTGTTTCTTGTTGGTTAATAGATCAAACCAACTGGCACGCCTACTCTACATTAAATCATCGACGACAACCAAGAACAGACACGCACTAGAGTAAAGCAAATATCTCGGGCCAGCGCGTGAAAGAATTTCTCATCAACACGCTTCTTGGCACGTCTAGTGGGATACATCAGTAGATTGCTAAAATCAGCTTGATGGTTAACGTGCAGAACCTCGAGATCAACGAAGAGAACGTCGTTCCTGTTAAGACGGAACAACTGTCGGCTGAACCCTTGGCTGACTAAAAATGGATGGTCGAGGAGCCGCAGGCCAAATATTTGCAATCCTTCACCCAGACCAGGTCTGGGGCTATCCTCCAGAAGTTTAAATTCAGCATGGAAGATCTCAAAACGTCCTCCTCCGAGGATACGAAGGGAAAACACAAGATGGAGGATGTGAAGCAGGAGCGAGATGATTCGGGGCTATACACTCTCCAGGACCGAATCGATTCGGCTGTACATCACGCTTTGATCAACCAAAGTGGCATATTGCTCAACACCCTCAACAATATGATTGCCATCATGGTTGATTCAAAGATAGCTGATCAACTGCAGAGGGGGCCAACCTACTTCGTCGATGGCCAATTCCCAGGCTACAGGGTGTTGGCGTCCCAAAATCGGCTGACGTCGCCACCGTCGCAACCAAATCCACCAGGAGGAGTCCAAATCCAACCGAATGCCTCTACATCGGCTTAAAGGCCACAGCCCTTCATCCTTTGAACTGGCAGCAACCTCCTCCCCAGGAGCAATTGGCCAGTATGTTTGACCTCAATCAGCGACTACAGCCGGTTGGCAACCTCATCCCGGGGCAACAGTACAATTCCGGCGGCCGTTGACTCCCTCCTCAACAATCGCCGCCATTGGTGAATCGGTCGCCTCCCATCGTCAACCAACCACAGTACCAATATCTGGGAGGCCAGCATGACCAGCACTATCGGCCACAGACGCCACCACCTCAGTATTAGCAAGGACCCATGCAGTATGAGCAGTATGAGCTGATACAACAAGCTCAAGATAACAAAACTTGGGTCGATTTGATTGCCGACGTGATGCGCGACCAATTCGGCCTCAAACCCAAGGATTATGGCCACATGTATCGGTATCCGTATCCTGAACATTTTGTGAGGGTGCCACTCCCAAACCGGTACATGGTCCCAGACTTCTCCAAATTCTCTAGACAGGACAATATCTCTACGTACGAACACGTCAGCTGATTCTTGGCGTAATGCGGGGAGGCATCGGCTACAGACGCACTCAGAGTTCATCTGTTCCCGCTTTCATTGTCAGGATCGGCCTTCATATGGTTTTCTTCGCTACCCTATAATTCCATACAGAGCTAGGCCAATCTTGAAAAAACAATTCCACAGCTATTTCTATATCGGCAACCACGAAATGAAGTTGTCGAACCTGACCAGCATCAAGCAAAAGCATGAGGAGTCAGTTCAAGACTACATTCAGAGGTTCAGGGAGATGAGGAACCGATGCTACAGCTTGGTGTTGTCCGATTCCCAGCTAGCCGATTTGGCCTTTCACGGGCTTCTGCCGCCGATCCGTGAGAAGTTTTCGGCTCAGAACTTTGACAGCTTGGGACATTTGGCACAAAGGGTGATGGCCCATGAGCAACTCTTTCAAGAGTCCAGAAAGGCTATCAAAAAGGTTGCCCACGTCATCGTCAAAACTGATTCTGATACAAGCGACAATGACGCTGAAGTGGCAGCAGCCGAATGGACAAAGAACAAGAAGTACGACTTCGATATCATGAAGACAACTAAGGAGGAGAAGTACGACTTCGATATCATGAAAGCCGATAGGGTCTTCGACTTGTTGCTGAAGGAGAAACAAATTCAACTACCGACCAATCACGTGATCCCATCGGATGATGAACTCAAGAAGAATAAGTACTATAAGTGGCACAACTCCACATCCCATAGCACTAATGACTGCAAGGTTTTTAGGCAGCAGATCCCATCGGCCATCGAGGCCGGGAAGCTAAAGTTTGCCGAGTCACCTCGGGCGATGGAAGTTGATGGCAACCCCTTCCCGGTCAACATGGTCCAAGCCGACCAGGCGAGCCAATCAGTAGAACAGAATGACGTACGGCTTAGCTGGAACACAAAAAGGGGTCAAGGCTGAGAAGAAGCCGACCGGAGATCAAGCCGCACCAGTCAATATGGTGCATTCAACTGGCCGATCGGGTGATCGGCGACCCAGGCGCACGGATCCCATGCCCCGTTTTCAACAACGCTTTTGCGAAGAAGAGGAGGCCCGGCGCGGCAAGCCTTACGTTAGGGAAACTGAGCTCAGTGGACTCCAATTCGTCAGGAACCACAGCGGTTGCGACCCGCACTGGCGCTGCGAGTTTTTCTGATTCTGCTGGGAGTCGGGGATGAAGCTGCCGACGATCGACAACTGCTCGGCCTGCAGTGAGTATCATGAGGATGAATACAGGGACCCACCAATGCAAAGTTCCACCCAATTCGTCCCCAGGGCCGTGCAACATAATCAGAGGCGACTGCCAGTACATGATTGGCTCGGGCCGATCCACCAGGACTTCTTCGAGGATGAAGATGAAGACGAATACGATGAAGAAGTGGCCGACGACAAGCAATCGGCCAACCCCCAATGGTGCCCTTCGATCCTCTTTACCAAAACACAAAAGAGAAACATCCAATGGCTCAAGAGCGAGGGGCAGGAGGGAGAAGTACGGTGGATAATCCAACAGCAACAACGTCGGCAGGGCACAAAGTGATGGCGCATCAAGAAACAAGAGGCCCCAGCCGATAGAAGCCCAGCCGACGAAAGCCCAGCCCACCAAGCAAGGAGGGCGGCAAAAGGAAAGGGAAAAGCTACTGCATCGGTTAACATGGTCTTTATACTGCCAGCCGAATTTGGTGCTACAGAAGCTGATGTAGACAGTGTGGAGGATACCATGGCAAGACTAGCTCTGTCCCCAGAGCAAGATGTTCTCGAAAAGCCGGAGGGGACTGAGAATCGGCACCTCAAGCCGCTTTACGTGAAAGGATTTGTTAATAGGAAGCCGATGTCGAAGATGCCGGTCGATGGAGGGGCCGCAGTCAACTTGATGCCCTATGCCACCTTCAGGAAGCTAGGCAAAGGAGCCGAAGATCCAATCAAGACAAACATGGTTCTCAAAGACTTCGGCGGCAATCCATCGGAAGCCAAGGGTGGTTTGAATATGGAGCTGACCGTCAGCAGCAAGACCGTGCCCATGACATTTTTTGTCATCGAAGGGAAGGGATCGTACAGCCTACTGCTTGGAAGGGACTGGATTCACGCAAACTGTTGCGTCCCTTCCACAATGCATCAAAGTTTGATCCAATGGAAAGGCGACAAGGTTGAGATCGTGCCAGCCGATAGGTCAGTGAATGTCGCTAGTGCCGATTTGTCGCTTTAGGAAATCGACGGTATTGATTGTCTGTCCGGTAAAGTCTGACAAGCCGATTTTCTAAATGTGTCCGATTCTGCTATACAGCCTATTGGAGATGAAGAGCCTCAATTACTACTTTGAAGGCATCGTGGAGGGCTCGAGCGTCTATAGCGAGGACACCGTGGACGACAACGACGGCAAACTTGGGCAGGGTTTTATGTTGGCCGACGAGCTAGAAGAGATTGATATAGGTCCAAGAGATAGGCCTAGGCCGACATATATTAGCAAAAATTTGTCTTCTTGTTTTAGATCCAAGCTTGTTGATTTATTAAAGGAATATAAAGATTTTTTTGCTTGGGAATATTTCGAGATTCCTGGTCTTAGCCCATCTATCGTTGTGCATCGGTTGCCTATAAAGCCTGGATATCGGCAGTACAAACAGTCTCCTAGGAGGTTTTAAGCCGATATGTATGATGCGATTAAAGCCGAAACCACTCGGCTATACGATGCTGGATTTATTCAGCCCTGCCGATATGCAGAGTGGGTTTCAAACATAGTTCCAGTAATGAAGAAAAATGGCAAACTTAGGGTGTGTATTGATTTCAGGGACCTAAACAAGCTACCCCTAAGGATGAATACCCAATGCCCATAGCTGATTGGCTCGTGGATGCTGCTTCCGGCCACAAAATCATAAGCTTTATGGATGGCAATGCAAGTTACAATCAGATTTTCATGGCCGAAGAAGATATCCACAAGACTGCTTTCAGATGCCCAGGAGCAATCGGCTTATACGAATGTGTTGTCATGACATTTGGCTTGAAGAATGCTGGAGCAACTTATCAAAGGGCCATGAACTACATTTTTCATGATATGATCGGCTCTCTGGTGGAGATCTACATTGATGACGTTGTCATCAAATCCAGGGAAATAGAAGACCACATAGTCGATCTGAGACAGGTTTTGGAGCGAACGAGGAAGTACGGCCTAAAAATGAACCCACTAAAGTGTGCGTTCGGCGTGTCGGCCGGGCAATTCTTAGGGTTTCTTGTTCATGAGAGAGGAATAGAGGTTACACCAAGGAGCATCAATGCTATCAAGACAATTCAGCCTTCGAGGGACAAGAAGCAACTGCAATCTTGGATCGGCAAAATCAACTTCATCAGACGATTCATTGTCAATCTTTCAGAAAAGATGGAGCCGTTCACACCATTGCTTCGGCTGAAAGCTGACCAAGCATTCACTTGGGGTACAGAGCAGCAAAAGACGTTGGACAATATCAAGGATTACTTAAGCACATCTCCAGTTTTGATTTCTCCACAGAAAGGGATACCATTCAAGCTATATCTGTCAGCCGACGAAAACTCCATCGGCTTGGTTTTGATTCAGGAGATCGAAGGGAAGGAAAATGCCATCTTTTATCTCAGCCGATGGCTTTTGGATGCAGAAACAAGGTATTCACCAGTGGAGAAATTGTGTCTTTGCCTGTATTTTTCATGCACAAAGTTGAGGCATTACTTGTTATCCAATGAGTGCACCATGGTATGCAAAGCCGATGTAGTAAAATACATGCTATCGGCTCCAGTGCTAAAAGGATGAGTTGGGAAATGGATTTTTGCCTTGATGGAGTTTGATTTAAGACACCAGGCGCCCAGGGCAGTTAAAGGACAAGCTATAGCTGATTTTATAGTGGAACAAAGAGATGACTCAATCAACTCAGTAGAAATTATGCCGGACTCTAACTTTCGATGGCTCAGTTTGCACCAATGGTTGCGGAATCAGCTTGGTAATAATTTCTCCTAGGGGGGCAAGCTTTGAGTTTGCTTTTTCAATCACGCCCCATGCCACAAACAACCAAGCCGAGTATGAAGCTGTACTCAAAGGACTACAACTACTCAAAGAGATTGAAGCCGATGCCATCGAAATAATGGGAGATTCACTATTGGTTATCAGCCAGCTGTCAGGAGAATTTGAATGCAAGAATGACATGCTGATGATCTACTATCAAAAATGCTGAGAATTGATGGACAGCTTTCGGCTAGTGACTTTGAAGCACATCCCCAGAGAACAGAATGCAGAAGCCAATGATTTAGCTCAGGGGGCATCAGGCTACAGGCCGATGACGAAAGATATTGAAGTAGATATCGCCAGCATGATAGCCGACAACTGGAGATTTGATGTCTACAACTACTTACGAAACCCCTCCCAGTCGGCTTCAAGGAAATTGCGCTACAAGGCTTTGAGATATTTCTTGGTCGACGAAGATTTGTATTATCGGACGATTAATGGCGTGTTGCTTAAGTGTCTCAGTGCCGATCAAGCCAAGGTGGCTATCGGAGAAGTGCATGAGGGAATTTGTGGCATGCATCAATCAGCTCACAAAATGAAGTGGCTACTTCGAAGAGCAAGGTATTTTTGGCCGACGATGCTGGAAGATTGTTTCAAGTACTACAAAGGCTACCAGGATTGCCAAAAGTTTTGAGCTATCCAGAGAGCACCAGCATCGGCTATGAACCCAATCATCAAGCCTTGGCCATTCATAGGTTGGGGAATTTACATGATTGGCCAAATCAATCCACCCTCGAGTAAAAGGACACAAGTTCATATTGGTGGCAACAAATTATTTTACCTTGTGGGTGGAAGCAATTCCTTTGAAGAAGGTCGATTCTAGGGACGCCAATCGAGTTTGTTAAGGAGCCAATCAGGGATCTATTTTTATATCGGATGAGTTTGTTCAGTTTGCCAAGGACATGGGGATCAAATTACTCAATTCTTCACCATATTATGCTTAGGCTAACGCACAAGCAGAGGCCTCAAATAAAAGTCTAATCAAGCTGATAAAGAGAAAGATCGCTGAATACCCAAGCAATGGCATAGCCGATTAGCCGAGTCACTTTGGGCCTATCGGATGGCTTGCCATGGATCTATCCAAGTGCCTCCATATAAACTGGTCTATGGACATGAAGCAGTGCTGCCATGGGAAACAATCATTGGCTCCAGAAGGATTCAGTTACAAGATCAGCTTACAGCCGACGATTATTAAACCTAGATGGTGGATGAATCAGAAGACTTGGTTTTGTCAAGAACGAGGGCCTTGGAAACGGTGACAAGGGACAAGGAGCGAGTAGCCCGTCACTATAACAAGAAAGTTGTGCCTAAGTCATTTGAAGAGGGCGAGCTCGTCTGGAAATTAATATTGCCGATCGGATCAAGGGATAATAAGTTCGGATAAGTAGTCACTGAATTGGGAGGGGCCTTTCAAGATTCAAAAAATGCGTCTCTAAAGGGGCCTATATGCTAGAAGGATTGGATGGAGAAGTATTTGGAAGGGCTCTGAACGGCAAGTATTTGAAGAAAATTTACCCAAGGTTTGGATCAATTCATGATTCGACTATGGTTGTGCCGATTCGTGTTAGCCGATGCATTGTGGGACACAAGCATTGCCTTTAGGATGTTTTTTACACCACGTTATCCCTAATTATTCTACATCGGCTCAGCCTAGCCGACAGCGACAAGATTTTTGATTTGATAATTTTGTTAATGCTAAGAATACCATCAACAAAATTGGGGGGCATATACAACACATATAATGGGATACCAAGAAGGCAGGAAGAGCAAATTTTTCAATTTTTGATGCTTCCAAGTTTAAAGTGAAGTAATCAGCAAGCATACATATTAGTGGCATCCAATAAAAGTTAAGCAGAATGAGCCGATTACAAAAGTAATTCAAGCCAATTACAGGATGGATTAGGAGTTCAGTTACAAGAATGTCCTAGCTGGCTATTACAATCGGCTTAACGCTTAAGGAAGTCAGCGATAGCCGATATCGCCTTACGGCGAATCTCATCGATCTCTTCAATGGACTTGGCGTCGGCTGCATCAGTTCCGGCCACTGGCTTCACTGCCTTCATCAAATCGGTTATATAGGACACAACCGCCTTGATCTTTGCTCGTTGATCTTTGATTTCCTTCGGCAGGCTGGCCACACATTCTTCTTGGATCTAGATTTCAGTCTCAATCTTGACGAGCTCGGCCACCAGTTCATCTCGGCGTGCGTGAAGCCGATCCAGTTTGGCAATCGGCTCAGCCTTCAGAGCATCGAACTTGGTTTTTTCTGCTTTGATTTCTGCTTGACTGCCCTTGATCGTAGCTACCAATGACTTGTTCTCTCGGTAGTTGGCTATCTGCTGCTTTGCTCTCGCGTATTTGTGCCAATGTGCCTCGAGAAAGGTTGCTGGTGTGATGGTGTCGGCTAGATCGTCGGGGAGCCTGGCTTGGATTTCTTCAAACCGATTACGAACAGAGCCGTAATCAGCCACCAGTGCATCTAGGGAACTCTCCAGCCGATTAGCGCTGTCGGCCAGTGTAATCCTTAAATCTTCGTCCAATGGTACTATGGTCTTGTCGGCAGCTTTATCCGGATCGACGAACTCTGACAGGTCAAAGCCTAGGAGGTCGGCTACGCTTTGTAAGGGAAGAAACAGTCAAAAAGTCTAACGAAAATCATTGAGCCAATTATGAAAGTGAGCAAAACTTATCGAGATTGCTGGAGCCGACGTAGCTTTGTCGTCAACGTTGCCACCACTTGCGGCCGATGGAGTGTGCTCACTTGACACTTGGGGGGCAGGTTTAGTTTGGGGAGCACGAGGAGGCTAAACAGAAAAGGGGTAAGTTTAGAAATCGGCTAAGTAAGAAAGGACGCAAATTAGAAGGACTTACTGAACAAAGAGGAGCCATTTTCTTCTTGGATGCCATCTTTTTCCTCTGCCGATGCAACAAACACAGTAATAAGAATACAAATCAAGGCATTAAAAAGACTAAGTGTTGAGAGTAGCTTATCGGTGTCGGACAGACGGGACGTCTTGGAGGACTTGGGGTTTTCTGCATAGACGCCTCGTCGGCTGATGGGGTTCGAGCGTACTTATCAGAGGAGCTTGATTTGACTGCGGCGTCATCAAGAGCTTTTTCCATTTCTTCGTCCTGAACTTCTTCATCGAGCACGGCGTCGACTACCGCGTCGATGGGGGGTAGATGATCGGCTAGGTTTGGTTTCTCCTTCTTTGCAGGCTTCTTCTTTGCTGCGGCTGGTGCAGCGACAGCCAACGGCTTGTTCCGTTTTTGCCGACAGATAGGCTCGTGGGTTTGGCCATGGAGTTGAGTCGACACCTTCGGCGCGTTGAAGTCGATGATGGATGGCGCCAACCCACAGCTATTCGGCAAAACATCTATGCCATAGCTTACGGCCACCCATGATTGACTGACCCGAGGAGGAGAAGCATCGTTTGTCTGCAAGAGCAAAGGCATGAGTGATGATGCATACAATAGCCGATGAAGAAGAAAAGACTATAGAAGAGAAGTACTTATCGATGGAACCATGTCAGGATCGACGATAGTGAGATACATGGAAGCCGATTGGTGAAAAATGTGTGACTTCCACTCTGCCCACCATCGGCTGAAGGCGCTTGTCCTGGTGACGGCCAGCTCAATGTCTCCGAAGCTGTCGAGAGGAGGGCTTGGGAGATTCAACAGCTGATGCATCATAATTCTGCCAACTATAATGCCTCTGGCTTGGATTTTGTCTGAGTAGTATAAACCAATCGGCAGTTGGCCCAGTCCAAGCTGTCTTACAGCTGCCATCGGATGATAAAACTCATATGTCTTCTGAATGTTTCTTCCTTAATGGATGCCAACTAGGAGGATGCAGAGGGAGATTGCAGTTATAAAGATTTATCTCAGTTTTTCAAATCTTGGGGAATTGATTTCATCCAGCCGAAGATCATTAGGCAGCTCGAATTTGCTGAACTTGTCATAGGCAAACCAGATTATCGAATCGGCTGGAAATCCATTATGAAGTTACTGAACCAATTCTTGAAGAATTCAGACGATAGTTTGGAGCCAGAATAGGAGGAAGCAGCCTCTCCATATAACATGCAGAGCTGAGTAGTTATTTCCTCGTCATTGCAGTACCTCGGCTCGACTAAAGGAAAATCGGCTTCTAGCAAACTTGGCCGTTCGGCAGCCTTGGAGGTGTGCAAGTTAAGCCACAATTGCAATAGCCACCAAGGGCCTCCTGTGTTGATAGACTGTTTCAAAGCAAGCTTAGCTAGCACATTGCTTAGTATTTGGTACAGATAGCCGAGTAGATATTTTCCTAGAGGAATTTTCTTCTTCTCCACAAGTGCTTCAGCTATATGCTGCCAATTGGTGGTTGGTCCGCAGCTTGATCCGCAGAAGACGAACTTCTACAGCCACATCATTAGAAATGTTGTGTGTTCCCTATTGGAGACTGGGTCGTCCCTCATGTTCATTGATATGAATCCACTCTAGCCACCGATGCTCTTGGTTTTGAAATTGTAGTGGCACTTGATGTTAAGGTCATAAGGGTCAACAGGTGATGTAATATCCACCCCGGTTATCATGACTATGTCCAGCAGGGTTGGCATCATCAGCCCTTGTCTAAAAAGGAAGGCATTCAATGTATCTAACCAAAAGTAACTTGCAGCTGACAGCAAGGGTTCGTCCTTAGGCATATCGGCTAAGGTTAGCGCTAGGCACCGGCTGATTCCTATTTCATCCCAAAGGGCTTGCTTGCTAGCCGATACCCTAGCATACCAAGACGGCCAGGAATTGTCTGTTGATGGCCAGGATTTGAAGACCCCTGACCAATAATCTAAATTTGGGGTGGAGAATCCGAAGGGGAACCGATTGGTCTCAGCATTAATAAACTCAACAGGTCTACATTGCCGATTGGCCCTAATAATAGTTGGTCAGGGTGAAGAAGGCTAGGAATTGTGATCTGGTGGACAAGATGCTACAAATTGCAAGAAGGGATAGCGGAATCATAAAAGGGGAAAAACTAGATTGCGTAAAGTAAAGAGCTTGAGCCGACGAGAACTTACCTCAGGGTACTCCGAGGAAGCTGCATCGGAGGGGGTGCTTGAGGATGCCATCGGTGCAGGGAGATCGCCGCTTCAGGGGTGTTCGCCGACGAAATCCGGAGGCGGTTCCGACGAGGTCACTGAGGGAGCAAAAAGGTTTTTCCTGGCTAGGGCTTGAGGAGCGAAAAGTGACAGCGTGGCTTGTTTCGGCACCGGGCGGGCAATATTTAAAGAGTTTTTTCAATGGCCGCAATGGAATGGGACGGAAGTCATGCGGGAATTCGAAAGAGCAGCAAATCCGCGATATTATCTTCTCGTGGACTTGGGGGGCATGTGTTAACGACCAAATTTGGTAACCAAATCCATGAGTTCAAGGCCAAGATTGAAGCGGAGTTGGATCGGAAGTGTGATCTGTGGAGAAACAGAGGCCGCATCGGCTAGGACCAAATCGGCTAGGAAACCAGTCGGTTAAGGCCGAATCGGATAAGGATAGCCGATAGCCGATTCCGATTCGAAGATGAAGATGGAACAAATCCCGATAAGGAAGCTTGAAGATAAATGTTAGATTCGGTTCCCAAATGTTCGTTAAAGATATTGCCATCTATGGATAGAGTCCTGTACCGACAATTGTATCTGTAAAATAGGGATTTGTATAGATATTAATTTTGTAACGCAGCATTCGACCACGTCCCAGGATATTATCGTATGATGTACGTAGATAAGTTAGGAACCATGTTCTATGCGGATTTCGTTATGTTTGGGTATAAATAGGACCCGAGACCCCCTGTAAAAAGAACCAACATCCAATCAATCAACTTCGGCGCATCGCCAACCTTTTATTCTTTTTGACGAGTTCTTGATCTCGCTCGGGCTGCATTGATTTCGATCTCTGAACAAGGTAATGGCTTGTCATTAGCGGCTTGTATCATCGGAATTAGTGCTTACATCGTTATGATACTCTAGTTTTGATGTTATAAACTGTGCAATTTATCATATACAACATATAATCTAGAGCAATATCTAGATCTGTCTCACCATCGGCTGGTTTCTCCCGGGAAGCAGTAGCCGATAGAGCTAGATCTAGATGTTTGACCGGGTTATATGTTGTATTAACCGTCTCGAGGGATTTACATCAGTTTTTATAGATTTGATACTTCTTTTTGCACTTAGTGTTGTATCTGATCGACCTGTTAAGTCGCTCTTAGAATTATTAAGAACTATTCGGCTTGATGTTTATCATTAGAGACAGTGCGGGGTTTCAGCTGGCCTTACCTATTTTAGTTATCTTTCTAGTAATATTTGCCATTAGATATATTAAAGCCGCCTTTTATATTAAGATCTTAATCTGGTAAAATGCCCTAAGCCGACATTAATCTGCCAGCCTTTGTTGACAGCTGATTGATCTAGGTTTAGCGCATTTAGGTTAGATTAATATCTTTTTATAAAATGTATCAGAGTACTAGCCGATTCGAATTAGATCTACAGCATTGGCTAGGCTACAAATGCATATATTTATTATCCTGATGTATATTTGGATTAAGTGGTTTATACTGTCTCGGCATATCCGATCTATCCCAATCACTTAGTCTAAATGTGCTTTGGGATGGCAATTATATATGAATTGGTTTCCTGAGCCGATCCGGTAGGATCTGTGGACCCCCGTTTTTGAGGACGGGAATCATTCGTGTTCATAGTACCTTATCCCTGGATCGAGTAGTTTGGTACCCACGAATACAGTTCTGAATTACCAGGTGCAAAGTGCACGAATAGTCTTATAACGAAATTATTACAATAATAGACCCGAAGGCAATATCCAATACATATAGGACCTACCAGTCCGGATACATCCGAAAACAGAAATTAGATAAGATAGCAGACGGAAGGCAGCAGCATGCCGATTGCCACAGGCATCGACTGGGGACTAAGACCTGTTGCGCTCCATTGTCTTCATTCCTCCTAGTAGTATGTGTACGAATCTTCCTCATCTCCTTCATCTGGAGGTTTGTGCGTATAGCAAGGGTGAGTACCCAACGTACTCAACAAGCCAACACGGAATGATGCACATGATAGGGTCATTCAAAGGATGGCTATGGTTTATTTGCGCAAAGCCAATTTTCACAAATCATTTCACAAACCTAACATCTAGCCAGGTCAAGTTTTAGGTCCATAGTATATTGAGTCGGCGACGGTTCTGTCCACCATCCATTGTGATCCCAAGGATAGCTTCCCGCCTCCGATCCGTCATGGTTTTCTCGGGGTGTCTTTCTCCTTTCTCTCGGATGGAGAAGTTGGTTTCCCCAGCACATAAAGTCATTATGCAATCCCACCCATCATTTTAAAATTTATGAGTCTAGCCACGGGAAACACTTGTCACGTCGCTCATTAACCGCGAGCACGGCTATTCGAATAGATTGATTGACTCACACCGCAGGTGGATGTACACTTTACCCGTACTCCGCGACGCCAACGAATGAGCCTACGTCTCAACACATGAGACGGTCACGGCAAAGCCTTTCGATAACCTCACTTTGGCGTACCCGCTCCATGAACTTGTGCCCTCATGCACTCTAGCCGTCATTTCCTAGCGGTGAGAGGAGTTCAGCGTTCCGGGTAAGAGAAAGAATTGCTCTATCCTTGAACTTTCCATCTTCATATCCTTTTCTTCATGTCTTCATTTCTTCATGTTGATCGCATGCCCGATCTCGCGTACCAACCAGTGGTACACCCCTGCCGGAAGGCCCTTAACTATCGTCCGGCACCCACCGGTGGTGCACCCCCACCGGCAAGCCCTTACCTCAACGCCAACACCGAACCTACTATGCAAGGATACTGCCTCCGCTCGGATATTTAATCGCTAGGTCTATACCCATTCGAGAAGTACGGTTGTGCGGCTCGCTCTAAGTTGTAGTCTCATGGCTCGGTCCTTAACTCCACCGGGGACGGTACTAGCCTTTTCGGAATCCACCCAAATCCATCCATCCGCCCCTAAAAACATTGGTTTGTATTTTCATTTTTCATCAAAGCCATTTCCATCATGATCAAGGCAACGTGGCGCTCATGTCTCCACTTGCCGTGTCTCAACCATCTTCCCAAGATAGTTGCCCAAGCACTAGGCTTATTTGTAAAATCAGGAGTATGCAAGAATCTAGTATAAGCGTGGCTAAGCATTTTACCGAAGATAACCTCCGGTTGCATCACATCGAAGGTTTACAAAGAATATTTCTAAGGGTATTCAATATCAAGGCAGGATATATCAAGAATAGGTACTCATTTGTGTATAGCATGCAATTTGTAATTGAAAACAACATCATTTCACAAAGTAGGATCAATATGTCCAAAGGGGTGTGTTGACTTGCCTTGCTCGCACACTTGTTGGTTGGGGTCTTCTGTGTACTCAACGCCTTCCTCGGACGCTAATCATACGTGCGAGAAATCAAATTTGAATTCGATTAGAATTCAAATAGAATCCAGTAAGATCCAAAAGAAAACCAAGTAAATCGCAATAGCGGCTCCTAACACTAGGCTATGACTCTATGCGAACCTAGGCTCGAGTTTTGACGAAATCCGGGTTAGAGCGAAAGGGTTATAAGGATTCGAATTTTTGTATTGAATCCGCTTTCGTTAAGAAGGGAGCGATATTTATTTTAATATGCTTAAAGTTTGAGAAATACTAGAGTTGATGATTCAATTAACAAATAGAAGTGATTACCATTCAATTTCATCAAGTTATTCTCGGGTCGAGAAGCCCTAGGGTTTATAATAATCAAAATTAACTGATGTCGCGGTCTACCGAAAATGGGTTGGGAAGGATTTTGAATGAAATCCAAGTAACGAAAGCGAGTAAGGGTTGTTTTAGGGTTTTCGCGAAATACCGGTTAATAGATAAGGCGATAAACTTATAAATGTTGTTTGAAAGATTTTCCATTAAAAAGCCAAAACATATTTATTATTATATTTTTTTTTTGCAAGAAAGAATAAATAAATCTCAAGAAAAATTTACGCGAAAAGCGAAGTACGGAAGTCTCATTTCGAAGTCCGAATTTTTCCGAGGAAAAATTATGAGAAAACCATATATTTTAGCACAATATTTCCCAAATATTTCCCAAAAATATTTTTAAATTTTTCTAGAATTTTTTTCCCTTTTTTTTATATATTTTTTTCTTTCTTTCCTTTTCTTCTTTTTTTTTCTTCTTCTTTTTTTTAGCCGCCCCTTCTCTCGCTTCCTCTCTTCTCTCTCTCTCTCGCTGACGTGTGGGCGCGCTGCTCCTTCCTTGCGCCTCTCGACATGTGGGCCCGAGAAGGAAGAAAGGAAACAAAAAATCGGAAAAATGGCGCGCGATGGGGTTCGAACGCAAGACCTCCGCCCTCCTCTCTCTTACTTCTTACCACCGCGCTACCGAGTCGATCTCGTTCTCCCTCGTTCCCTTTTTGTTTTATTTCTTCTCCAACTGTTCCCTTCTTCTTCCGCGCGACACCGGCGACGCATAGAGCGAACGGCGGCGGGCGGCCAGGCTAGGGGTGCTAGGTGACCTTTATCCATCTACGAGCTATGCTGGTTGCGTCCCAAGTGTTAGTCGAGGCTACGGGGTGGCGGAACGAGCCGGCGACGGCAGCCGGCTCGCGGCGGCGATGTCGCCTCATCGCCGACACGCTCCGGTGATGGAACGGCCACGGCGAGGGTCGTTGGGCATCGTGGGGCCTAGGGAAGCTAACGATGGCATTTGTTTGGCCGGGAGGCGGTGTGGAGCGCTACCGACGTGCGGGGTAATGGTGGTCGACGGGTGCCGCGGCAAAGCTCGCCGGTGGCGAGTTTCGGTGGGTGTTAGGTTCGGGAATGCAAGGGAAAAGGATGGGCTAGCTACGGAACACGTGTTCGTACCTTTAATCGCGCATGAGCTCGGCCGGAAGCGGCGAACTCCGGGAATCGGCGGGCTTGGACAGCCGATCTTCGGTTTCTTCAGAAATTCGAGCAATGCGGCGGGAGGAATTTGGGGAAAGTTGGTGGAATTCACGAGGGGGTTGTGGTGAATATTTTGTGTGTTTGGCGCTCGGCTTGGGAGGCTTCTTATAGCCGATCGACGGGAGGACGACGCGACGGCAAACTGTGGCATGGCACAGCATGTGCGATGTGACGCGACAACGAACAGTGGTATGGCTCGGACGTGCGCGAACGTGGGTGACGCACAGCGGGTATGGCAAGGATGCACGGCGGCATGGCGAGCACGGCGAGGGTGTACGTGCACAGCTGTGTGGGTGTACGGGGTGACATGGGCGACGTGGCGAGCGGCGACTCCGGCGAGCGCGTGCGCGCGTGCATGTACGGGCGGCATGGCAGCGATGACCGTGGCGACGTACGGCGGCTCCTGTGCATGGGCGAGGCTGACGCCGGCTGGAACGTGCGTGCACGAGCGCCTGGCATGGCGAGCAACGCGTGGCGCACGCGTGCGAGCGTGAGAGCACTCGTCGAACACCTGGTGACAAGTGAATAGTGCACCTTTTTCTTTTTCCCCGATTTAATTTCCTAATTTTCCCATTTCTATTTCCTTTCACCCTAAAAATTTAGAATAAATTCTAACATCCCCGAAATAATTTTGGATTCATATTTCCAAACATTTTCCCTATTTTTATTATATTTTTTTTATATTTGATTTATTCCCTTCTTATATTTCCAAAAATTTGATCCCTTTGCTTTTAAAAAGGATTTCCCATTTTATTTTCTATTCTCAAATTATCTCCTATGATTCAAATTCAAAATTTTGATTATCCTTTCCTTATCCTTCTAGGGTTTATGCCAACCTTTATATTTTCCAGGTTACTTTTGTAATTCTACAGTTTGTATTTTTATCCTTTTTGAAATATAGATCCTGGAATTTTCTTTCCCAATTTGGGATTTTATTTTTAGGGTTTTGATCCCGTTTCACATCAAACAAAGTTCAAGAGAACTCTTATGCAACTGAGCTAGCAAATAAGAATGAAGACCAATAAGAAGCGATAAACCAAAAGGTTTTTGTAAGTTCCGATTTTTAATTCCCGGTTTTCAAATTCTCCGATTTTCAGGGTGTTACAAACCTACCCCCCTTAAAATAAATCTCGTCCCCGAGATTTGGGTTGGGCTGTGGTTGGAAGTCTGTTGGTTCATATGAGACTGATCTATTTAGGACTTCATCCCAACAAACGATGGATAGGATAATTGCCTATGATGAGACGTAATCTATCACGGAGTTCTTAAGGTGATCCCTACTGTGTCTTTGCGATTCTTTGTTTCAGATAACTATATTATCTCTTTTTTTAAAAAAAAGAATCCTTTCTGGGTACTCTAGGCTTAGTGGTGCTATTAATTTAATATTTCCGTGAGGAATCTTTTGATGTGTGCCCTTGCTTTATTTTTAAAGGGAAGGGGAGAGAGAGGTGGCTTGTCTCTCACACTTGTCCGGATTAGCAGATTGGAGAGTGAGTGGAGGCGAAGTTGCTCGAGTGAAGGAGGGATGGAGCGAGGGTCACATGACGAAGGCGAAGTAGAGCGATGGGTTCTTGGTAGAGGCGGACTTCGTCGGCGGTTATGGATTGCAGTCGCAGGGTCTAGGGTGGAAGAAGATATTTCCTCATCGGTTCAGGCAATGGATGGATTCGTTGCCGGAGATGATGCTCGACGGATAGTGGTGTCGAGGTTCTTTGACCGTGAGGACTGCATTCCGGCGAAAGGGGTTGCTGCCTGGCGATGGGTGTGGGCAAAAGTGTGGTATGTCGGAACGGCTATTAGTACTTTACTGGCTTGGGTGCTATACCCACTGGTTTTTGTTTGGAGGCTGTGGCGGGATGCGACAGAGGATGGTCACCAGGATTTCCTTTGTGAGGCGGTTTGTCTTCTCGTCATGTTGGCACCCATTGTGTTTCTCTCTTTTCTGGGGTTGCTAATAGATTAGGTAGTCAATGGATAGTTCCTAGAATTTGTCCCCTTATGTATGGATCTGGCGGCCACTGCCTGAATCTCTTTTTTTTGTCTTTATATCAGGAGCACATTGGATGTTTTGTCTAAACTGGTGCTCAGGTGGTTTTGGTTATTGTTGGGTTTTGCTTGTCAGAAGAGTGGTTGGATGACATTGATTGCTGGGATTGCTACTAGCGTTCCAACTAGTTTCCCATGTAAAGTATAGGAATCTAATTATGTTTTGAGGGGGCTTAGATCCATCTAAACCTTGTTCTGCTGAGAATAGGCGTAATGTCCAATTGACTAACAGATGGTGGCGGTGTCTGTCTAAAGAACGATCTTTCAAACATACAATATTTAGTACGTCTATTACTAAGCTTTTCTTAAGTTGTATAATAGACTTGCTACTCCAAAATTTCAGAGACCTTTATTGCATAGATGGGTAGTGACCTTTATGGTATGATTGTGATCCCGGGTATGGTTGACGGAAGACTATCCGAAGAAGGTTTGGTTTCATCTAGCTACATCATGGGGCACCATTTAAAGATCCATGGTCATGTCACTCTACCCCCTTAAAATAAATTTTAAGCTTTGCTTTAGGCATGATCAACAAATCCTTAGGACATATGTCCGGGTAATCCTGATCTTACCGGCCTATCGGTGGTGGTAGTAGGGTAAATAATCCCGTGGCGCGCTCACGCAACATCGAGTTTCGGTCCATGGTTATACTTGTCGGTGAAGTCCATGGGGTGGACATGGTGTCTATCTCTCAGGTCACGTTTATAACCCTCCTCATTCTCGGTCGTCGGTTCATGCTAAAATGGTACTGAGGATTTGGGGTGGTATCATGATATTTGAAGAAAACACCATGTCTCTACTTCCAATGGGCATATCAATGCTGGCACGGGGTATGGCTATGTCTCTCCTAGGTGAAGGTATCATTATGGGTCTCTTATGGTCTATCTGACATAGGTTACGTTCTGTGCTTGTCCTCGAGGTTATGAGAGAGTGCGAAGTTTTGAAATCAAACAAAACTTTAACTTAGTGTAGAATGGATGGAGAACGTACCCATTAGCACGATCTGGTCCTCCTAGGACTCTTTAGCATGCACATGGTTCACTTGGCCATGACGGATTCCAGTGGTGGCCTCCTTCGGTGGAGTGTCCCGAATGTCCCGTCCAGTACCGGGGCAGGGGTCCTCTTACAGCAATGGCGTTGGCTCCGTACGGACGGGGGTGTTACGTGGCTTAGGCGTGATTGGCGAAATGTCCATATTCCCCACGTTGAAGCGGTTCACGTCTTTAAGTCTTGGGGTCGCCAAGGTAGGTGCCGGGAGCGGAAAGGGGTGGCGGTGGCTCGCGACGTTGCGGTGCAACGGGCGATTGGTCATTGTGACGGCGGCTTCCAACTTGTTGGTGTTGCTCCTTTGGGTCGCTGGGGCGTTCCTTGAATCGGGCGGGCTAGAGCAAGTCTTCTCTTCCGGTTGTTTTCAACCGTCTTTTGATCATGCTCGAGCCTTACGACCTTGTTGATGAGGCTCTGAAAGCTAGCGTGGTCCTGACCGATCATCGGTCCTCTTAACTCATCGTTCAGTCCTTCAATAAACTTGTCCATCTTTTCCTCTTCATCTGCGGATCGCTTGTGGCGTAACGGGCAAGCTGCGTGAACTTGTTAAGATACTCTTGTACCGTGGTGTTTCCTTGGCGCAGCCTACGGAACTCATTTTTCTTTATCCTCATAACCGCGGTGGTACGAAATTTTCACGGAAAACAGGCGTGAATTCTTCCCATGTCGGTTCTCCGGCATCTTTAGCCCGAGTCTCTTTGTAGGTGTCCCACCAGTCACTTGCGGGACCTTCCAGCTGATTAGTGGCGAAAACGACCCTGTCGGCTTCTTGTACTCGGACGAGGGTCAACTTCTTCTCTATTACTCTCAGCCAATCTTCAGCATCCATAGGTTCTTCTGCCATAGCGAAGGTGGGTGGCTTGGCTCTCATAAACTCACCTAAGCTTGATCCTCCGTGTTGTCCTTGGTTGTTGGCAATGGCTTGAAGCAATTGGGTTTGTGAAGCCATGACCTCTGCTAGGGTGGTAGGGTTAGGTTCGACGGATTCTCGCAGCCGCCGAGGCTCTACGACGGTGCGCCATCCGAAAAGTATAGATGGGGTAAGGGATTAGCCTACTAAGGTCACGATTCTAATCGATCCCGTTTCTTTCTTCTTGTTTACGTTAAGTTGTTTCAAATGATCTTTTGCACACAACAAGCATGGTGGAATAAACTCATTTAAGACATAACATGGAGCTTCATATTAGTTCGTAGATGTTACATCAGGGGGATACATTAGACATGTGTAGTCCATACAACACAACACAACAACACTAATATCGATCTAGGGTCTTCATACATAAGGGTAGGGACATGGTCGTTGCTGTCTTAATCCCATCCAAAGCAAGACCAGAGTTGATGCAGACTTCTTGTCTAGTTGTTTGGGCCGCCCGTGCAGGGTTGCCTCCTATGGCTGTTGTATTGGCACCGGCAAGAGGAGGGATGCTTGTGTGACTTGGGGCATTGGTTGGCATAGTGCCCAAATTCCTCACAATTGAAGCAAGTCACATTCCTTTTCCTTGGGGCAGCCAGGATAGGTGTTGGAGTGCGAAACGGTGCGGTAGTTGTTCTAGGCCAGTCATTGGCATAGTGTCCTAACTCTCCACGGTTGAAGCGGCACATTCCTCTTTAGACGTCGGGAATCTCCTCGGCATCTTCGGGGTACACACGTGCTCGTGATGATCATCCCGCGCATACCCGTGGTCCATTTTGGTGACTTCCTCTTCCCCGAAGTTGGATGGCGAACTGAGCCCTTGGCCAGTCGTTGGATTGAATTCCTTGTCCTTCCTTCCGCACCGTATCTCTCCCTTGATCGGGGTTCCGGTGTGTTTTTCCCGTGCACTATTCCTTGCTCCATATCCTTGTTCCATGAAGCCGTAGCGGGGGCCAGGTGTTTCCTTCCCTCCTAACGGTGGGTTTGGCATTACTGCTCTCTGTGGGCTTGACAGTATATTCGCAGGAGTCATCAGGGCTTGAGTCGGAACGTACCGACGTTGCTCTAGACACGAACCCAAAACTTGAAGGTGTCGTTGCATTTGCTGCACCATCATGATCATCAATTGTGTCCGGCTAGCCATTATCCGGGTTAAGGTCGGATTCATAGGGAAAGAAGGTGGAATGCCCATAGGGTCGCTCTGTGTTGATCCATGAGATTGCTGAGATCTTGATTTCCTGCCCTTGTTCTTTCCCATCTATTGTCAGAGAGAGAAAGAAATCAGAAGAACAGTTAAGCTCTGGTTGGGATCTTGTTCCTGTGCACTCTTATTGCGTTAGCGGGTGGAATAAACAATCTCTCAAGCTTTAACGGGTCACCGCCCTATATCTATTTTTGAAGATAGTTTAGGGTTTAGAGGAAGGTAAAATCAAATGTTTGTAGAGAAATTGGGGTGAGAGAGAAAATATGTTTGCCTTGTGAAAGTAGTTTGTATTTCCAAAATAATCCTATGTAGGGATATTTCCTTTGACCAGCTATAAAGGGGTGGGCGCCGGTTGGTCTTATCCTACGGTCGCACCGCTCCGATACCAGCTCGTGGACCCCGTTTTTGAGGACGGGAATCATTCGTGTTCATAGTACCTTATCCCTGGATCGAGTAGTTTGGTACCCACGAATACAGTTCTGAATTACCAGGTGCAAAGTGCACGAATAGTCTTATAACGAAATTATTACAATAATAGACCCGAAGGCAATATCCAATACATATAGGACCTACCGTCGGATACATCCGAAACAGAAATTAGATAAGATAGCGGACGGAAGGCAAGAAGGCATGCCGATTGCCACAGGCATCGACTGGGGACTAAGACCTGTTGCGCTCCATTGTCTTCATTCCTCCTAGTAGTATGTGTACGGATCTTCCTCATCTCCTTCATCTGGAGGTTTGTGCGTATAGCAAGGGTGAGTACCCAACGTACTCAACAAGCCAACACGGAATGATGCACATGATAGGGTCATTCAAAGGATGGCTATGGTTTATTTGCGCAAAGCCAATTTTCACAAATCATTTCACAAACCTAACATCTAGCCAGGTCAAGTTTTAGGTCCATAGTATATTGAGTCGGCGACGGTTCTGTCCACCATCCATTGTGATCCCAAGGATAGCTTCCCGCCTCCGATCCGTCATGGTTTTCGGGGTGTCTTTCTCCTTTCTCTCGGATGGAGAAGTTGGTTTCCCAAGACATAAAGTCATTATGCAATCCCACCCATCATTTTAAAATTTATGAGTCTAGCCACGGGAAACACTTGTCACGTCGCTCATTAACCGCGAGCACGGCTATTCGAATAGATTGATTGACTCACACTGCAGTGGATGTACACTTTACCCGTACTCCGCGACAGCCCAACGAATGAGCCTACGTCTCAACACATGAGACGGTCACGGCAAAGCCTTTCGATAACCTCACTTTGGCAGTACCCGCTCCATGAACTTGTGCCCTCATGCACTCTAGCCGTCATTTCCTAGCAGTGAGAGGAGTTCTGGCGTTCCCGGGGTAAGAGAAAGAATTGCTCTATCCTTGAACTTTCCATCTTCATATCCTTTTCTTCATGTCTTCATTTCTTCATGTTGATCGCATGCCCGATCTCTGCCCAGGTACCAACCAGCGGTACACCCCCTGCCGGAAGGCCCTTAACTATCGTCCAGGCACCCACCAGTGGTGCACCCCCACCGGCAAGCCCTTACCTCAACGCCAACACCTGAACCTACTATGCAAGGATACTGCCTCCGCTCGGATATTTAATCAGCTAGGTCTATACCCATTCGAGAAGTACGGTTGTACTGGCTCGCTCTAAGTTGTAGTCTCATGGCTCGGTCCTTAACTGACCAGGGACGGTACTAGCGTTTTCCGGAATCCACCCAAATCCATCCATCCGCCCAGCCTAAAAACATTGGTTTGTATTTTCATTTTTCATCAAAGCCATTTCCATCATGATCAAGGCAACGTGGCGCTCATGTCTCCACTTGCCGTGTCTCAACCATCTTCCCAAGATAGTTGCCCAAGCACTAGGCTTATTTGTAAAATCAGGAGTATGCAAGAATCTAGTATAAGCGTGGCTAAGCATTTTACCGAAGATAACCTCCGGTTGCATCACATCGAAGGTTTACAAAGAATATTTCTAAGGGTATTCAATATCAAGGCAGGATATATCAAGAATAGGTACTCATTTGTGTATAGCATGCAATTTGTAATTGAAAACAACATCATTTCACAAAGTAGGATCAATATGTCCAAAGGGGTGTGTTGACTTGCCTTGCTCGCACACTTGTTGGTTGGGGTCTTCGTGTACTCAACGCCTTCCTGACGCTAATCATACGTGCGAGAAATCAAATTTGAATTCGATTAGAATTCAAATAGAATCCATAAGATCCAAAAAGAAAACCAAGTAAATCGCAATAGCGGCTCCTAACACTAGGCTATGACTCTATGCGAACCTAGGCTCGAGTTTTGACGAAATCCGGTTAGAGCGAAAGGGTTATAAGGATTCGAATTTTTGTGTTGAATCCGCTTTCGTTAAGAAGGGAGCGATATTTATTTTAATATGCTTAAAGTTTGAGAAATACTAGAGTTGATGATTCAATTAACAAATAGAAGTGATTACCATTCAATTTCATCAAGTTATTCTCGGGTCGAGAAGCCCTAGGGTTTATAATAATCAAAATTAACCGATGTCGCGGTCTACCGAAAATGGGTTGGGAAGGATTTTGAATGAAATCCAAGTAACGAAAGCGAGTAAGGGTTGTTTTAGGGTTTTCGCGAAATACCGGTTAATAGATAAGGCGATAAACTTATAAATGTTGTTTGAAAGATTTTCCATTAAAAGGCCAAAACATATTTATTATTATATTTTTTTTGCAAGAAAGAATAAATAAATCTCAAGAAAAATTTACGTGAAAGCGAAGTACGGGAAGTCTCATTTCGAAGTCCGAATTTTTCCGAGGAAAATTATGAGAAAACCATATATTTTAGCACAATATTTCCCAAATATTTCCCAAAAATATTTTTAAATTTTTCTAGAATTTTTTTCCCTTTTTTATATATTTTTTTCTTTCTTTCCTTTTCTTCTTTTTTTTTCTTCTTTTTTTTAGCCGCCCTTCTCTCTCTTTACTCTCTCTCTCTCTCTCTCTCTCCTGACGTGTGGGCCGCGCTGCTCCTTCCTTGCGCCTCTCGACATGTGGGCCCGAGAAGGAAGAAAGGAAACAAAAAATCGGAAAAATGGCGCGCGATGGGGTTCGAACGCAAGACCTCGCCCTCCTCTCTCTTACTTCTTACCACCGCGCTACGAGCCGATCTCGTTCTCCCTCGTTCCCTTTTTGTTTTATTTCTTCTCCAACTGTTCCCTTCTTCTTCCGCGTGACACCGGCGACGCATAGAGCGAACGGCGGCGGGCGGCGGGCTAGGGGTGCTAGGTGACCTTTATCCATCTACGAGCTATGCTGTTGCGTCCCAAGTGTTAGTCGAGGCTACGGGTGGCGGAACGAGCCGGCGACGGCAGCCGGCTCGCGGCGGCGATGTCGCCTCATCGCCGACACGCTCCGGTGATGGAACGGCCACGGCGAGGGTCGTTGGGCATCGTGGGGCCTAGGGAAGCTAACGGTGGCATTTGTTTGGCCGGGGAGGCAGTGTGGAGCGCTACCGACGTGCGGGGTAATGGTGGTCAGACGGGTGCCCGCGGCAAAGCTCGCCGGTGGCGAGTTTCGGTGGGTGTTAGGTTCGGGAATGCTAGGGAAAAGGATGGGCTAGCTACGGAACACGTGTTCGTACCTTTAATCGCGCATGAGCTCGGCGGAAGCGGCGAACTCCGGAAATCGGCGGCGGGCTTGGACACCGATCTTCGGTTTCTTCGAAATTCGAGCAATGCGGCGGGAGGAATTTGTGGAAAGTTGGTGGAATTCACGAGAGGGTTGTGGTGAATATTTTGTGTGTTTGGCGCTCGGCTTGGGAGGCTTCTTATAGCCGATCGACGGGAGGACGACGCGACGGCAAACTGTGGCATGGCACAGCATGTGCGATGTGACGCGACAACGAACAGTGGTATGGCTCGGACGTGCGTGAACGTGGGTGACGCACAGCGGGTATGGCAAGGATGCACGGCGGCATGGCGAGCACGGCAAGGGTGTACGGGCACACTGTGTGGGTGTACGGGGTGACATGGGCGACGTGGCGAGCGGCGACTCCGGCGAGCGCGTGCGCGCGTGCATGTACGGGCGGCATGGCGGCGATGACCGTGGCGACGTACGGCGGCTCTGTGCATGGGCGAGGCGACGCCGGCTGGAACGTGCATGCACGAGCGCTGGCATGGCGAGCGACGCGTGGCGCACGCGTGCGAGCGTGAGAGCACTCGTCGAACACCCGGTGACAAGTGAATAGTGCACCTTTTTCTTTTTCCCGATTTAATTTCCTAATTTTCCCATTTCTATTTCCTTTCACCCTAAAAATTTAGAATAAATTCTAACATCCCCAAATAATTTTGGATTCATATTTCCAAACATTTTCCCTATTTTTATTATATTTTTTATATTTGATTTATTCCCTTCTTATATTTCCAAAAATTTGATCCCTTTGCTTTTAAAAAGGATTTCCCATTTTATTTTCTATTCTCAAATTATCTCCTATGATTCAAATTCAAAATTTTGATTATCCTTTCCTTATCCTTCTAGGGTTTATGCCAACCTTTATATTTTCTAGGTTACTTTTGTAATTCTACAGTTTGTATTTTTATCCTTTTTGAAATATAGATCCTGGAATTTTCTTCCCAATTTGGGATTTTATTTTTAGGGTTTTGATCCCAGTTTCACATCAAACAAAGTTCAAGAGAACTCTTATGCAACTGAGCTAGCAAATAAGAATGAAGACCAATAAGAAGCAATAAACCAAAAAGTTTTTGTAAGTTCCGATTTTTAATTCCCGGTTTTCAAATTCTCCGATTTTCAGGGTGTTACAGGATCTAACCTTAACCATAATGCATATCTGATTGTTTCTTGTTGGTTAATAGATCAAACCAACTGGCACGCCTACTCTACATTAAATCATCGAAGGCAACCAAGAACGGACCCGCACTAGAGTAAAGCAAATCTCTCGGGCCAGCGCGTGAAGGAATTTCTCATCAACAGGTGGTTGTACTCAGCCTTGCTAAATTTTCCCCCTTTTCCCAGAAATGTAGTGCTTCTGAGTCGAAGACGGAGTTAGAAGACCAAGGCTCAGACCCCAGTTGAGTTTGCCTGTGGAGTGGAGCTGAAACCCCGCTAGGATCGCCTTTTTCACTGCTGGTGCTTTCTTTCGGGCGTGAGGACTAAGTGCCTCTTCTGTAAGTATTTTGCGCTTTATTTTACGTTTGGATCTGTTTATTGATTTGCTGTTTATTGATTTGTCATTTTGTGTACCCTTGTTGATTCCTGGACAGGGATTTAATACACAAAATAGTCTTGAAATTTGGTTAAATTTCTGGGCATGACATATATTCAGTTTTGAGGATCCCCTGAAAAAAGTGAAAAAATAAAAAAGGGCAAAAAAATAAAAAAGAAAAAAAAAGAGATTCAACGGCAAGTGCAAGATCTACTCGACAAAGGTTATGTACGTGAGTCTCTTAGTCCTTTTGTTGTCCCAGTTATTTTAGTTCCAAAAAAAGATGGTTCATGGAGTACGTGTGTGGATTGTAGAGCCATCAATAACATCACTATTTGATATCGTCATCCTATTCCACGCTTAAATGATATGCTTGATGAATTGAGTGGTGTTGTTGTGTTTACAAAGGTTGATTTGCGTAGTGGCTGCCACCAAATTTGCAAGAAATTGGAAGATGAATGGAAGAATGCTCTTAAAACTAAATTTGGTTTATATGAGTGGTTAGTCATGCCTTTTGGTTTAACTAATGCACCTAGTACTTTCATACGATTAATGAATGAGGTTTTGAGAGCTTTCATTGGAAAATTTGTGGTGGTATGTTTTGATGATATATTGATTTATAGCAAGTCTATGGATGAACATTTAGACCACTTACGTGTTGTTTTTGCTGCTTTACGTGATGCACGTTTATTTGATAATCTTGAGAAGTGCACATTTTGCACGGATCGAGACTCTTTTCTTGGCTATGCTGTGACTCCGCAGGGAATTGAAGTTGATCAAGCCAAGGTTGATGCCATAGAAGGATGCCCAGTTCCGAAAACTATCTCACAAGTACGAAGCTTTTTGGGCCTTGCGGGATTCTATCGTCGCTTTGTGAAGGATTTCAGCACTATTGTTGCACCGTTGCATGAGCTTACAAAGAAGGGGGTGCCATTTTTTTGGGATACGCCACAAGACCTTGCCTTCAACACGTTAAAAATATAAGTTGACACATGCACCTGTCCTCGAGCTTCCTGATTTTAATAGGACTTTTGAGCTTGAATGTGATGCTAGTGGGCTTGGATTAGGTGGTGTTTTATTACAAGAAGATAAACATGTTGCATACTTTAGTGAGAAGTTGAGTGGGTTGTTCTGAATTATTCCACTTATGATAAAGAATTATACGCTCTTGTGCGCACTTTAGAAACATAGCAGCTTTATTTGTGGCCCAAAGAGTTTGTTATTCATTCTGATCATGAATCTTTAAAGCATATTCGTAGTCAAGAAAAACTGAACCGCAAACATGCTAAGTGGGTTGAATTTATTGAATCTTTTGCTTATATTATTAAGCACAAGAAAGGGAAAGAGAATGCCATTGCTGATGCTTTATCTAGGAGATATACCCTGCTGAATCAACTTGACTACAAAATCTTTGGTTTATCAACAATTAAAGACCAATATGTTCATGATCCTGATTTTAAAGAAGTATTACTGCATTGTAAAGACGACAAAGGATGGAACAAATTCATTATTAGTGATGGGTTTGTGTTTAGGGCTAACAAACTATGCATTCCAGCTAGCTCCGTTCGTTTGTTGCTGTTGCAAAAAGCTCATGGAGGTGGCTTGATGGGACATTTTGGGTCAAAGAAAACAGAGGACATACTTGCTGGTCATTTCTTTTGGCCAAAGATGAGGAGAGATGTGGAGAGATTTGTTGCTCGCTGATCTACATGTCAAAAGGATAAGTCATATTTAAATCCACATGATTTATATACTCCTTTACCCGTTCTTAGTGTGCCTTGGGAGGATATTTGAATGGATTTTGTGTTAGGTTTGCCTCGTACTCGGAAAGGACGTGATAGTATTTTTATGGTTGTGGATAGATTTTCTAAGATGGCACATTTTATACCTTGTCATAAGACTGATGATGCTACACATGTTGCTGATTTGTTCTATTATAAAATTGTTCGTTTGCATGATGTGCCAAATACAATTGATTATGATCGTGATGTTAAATTTCTTAGCCATTTTTGGAGAATTTTGTGGGCTAAATTGGGGACTAAGCTTTTATTTCCTACTACCTGTCATGCACAAACTGATGGTCAAACTGAGATAGTGAATAGAACTTTGTCTACTATGCTTAGGGCTGTTTTGAAGAAAAACATTAGGATGTGGGAGAAATGTTTGCCTCATATTGAGTTTTCTTACAATTGTTCAATGCATTCTACTACCAAGATGTGTCCATTTGAGATTGTTTGTGGATTTTTGCCTCATGCTCCTATTGATTTAATGCTTTTACCATCTTCTGAAAAATTGAATTTTGATGCTACGCAACGTGCCAAGTTGATGTTAAAACTACATGAAACAACTAAAGCAAACATAGAGTGTATGAATGCTAAGAATAAGCTTGTTGGTGATAAAGGAAGAATGCAATTGACTTTTGAACTTGGAGATTAAGTTTGGTTGCAGTTGAGAAAAGACAGGTTTCCTGCATTGCGAATGTGTAAGTTGATGCGTAGAGTTGATGGACCTTTCAAAATTTTATAGAAAATTAATGACAATGCATATAAGCTTGATCTACCTGTAGACTTTAGGGTTAGTCCCACATTTAACATTGTAGATTTGAAGCCATATTTGGGAGAAGAGGATGAGTTTTAGTCGAGGACGACTCAAATGTAAGAACGGGACGACGATGTGGACATCAACACCATCGATATATCCACTCCTACCCCAACCCCGCTTGGTCCTATTACTCGCGCTCGTGCTCGTCAACTCAAAGTTCATTTTTAAGCTCATGTTCATCATATTTAGACAATGGAGATGTGTGCACTCTTGGTTTGCTTAGGAATGATGGAGAGGATCAAAAGGGAGAAGGATTCGCGCGGGCTAGATTCAGACTACAGGACAGTGTGACGGTTTCCATGGCTTCGTTCGGACTACAATTTGGATGTTCAGGTACTTAATGGAAAGCTTATAAAGTATACTTTTCAACGGATCCAGCCTCACTGCCATTTCTATCCAGAATCGTCTGCAATTGTCAATTTAGTACAACTAACTTTTTCTATCCGAGGTGCTGCACGCCAAATTGGGCCGATGGGCCTTGTATCAAGTTGAGTCCATTACGGACGCGTACTATAGTTGGAGAACAACCCCAACTCGTCCTTCCACCTGTTTAAATACCCCATAGCCGCCTAGAATAATTTGGGGTTTTATTTACGTAAATTTAGCTATTGCTACTTCCTGATAGACACGTGTGTCGGCTAGACCATCCGTTCTATTTGATTCGGAACCCCACCTTTTCATGAGTATTCAGATCTTAAATCAATATTTTGAGTTGTTGTTTATCTTGTTCTTGCTAGTTCTTCGGTTGCTTGCAGGAATAACCATAGTGGTTTGGTTGATCGAGCTCCACAAGATCACGTAAACCGGTGGAGGTTGTGTATCGGGCGCAATTACTCCGTGGATATCGTAGTCGGGTCGTGAATGTCGCTCCATTAAATCGAAGTTATCGTCTTCACCGAAAGATCGTGATACCCTAGTGCATATCAAGGACAGTCAAGGGTAAATTATATTATGTCGTTGATTTGAAAATCTTTTGCTGTTGAGGTCTCCCTTACATATGTTCATTGTCACAACACAAAAAGCTCAAATTGAATCTTTGGAAGCCCGACAGAAGAAAGCTGAACAAACCAACTCCAAGCTCGAAGAAGACAAAAACAAGGCTGTAGCTGAACTGGAAGGTAAAACTTACAACTTGCTTTTGTTGTCTAGAATTTGAAGAATCTCACCTTTTTTGACATGAATCTCTTTAGCTCATAAAGCAAAAACGAAAGCCCAATTTGAAGTCTTCATCAAGAGAATAATAAGAGCAGAAACTTTGTGAGATGACATCGCCAATGCTGCAGCTCCAGGACTAAACGCCATCTTCCAAAATGGTCTCGGTTCCAACTCAGAGGATGCAAACGAGATCTTTGACAAGCTAAGGAGCATTGCCAACAAGTACATCAAAAACATTGCCGAGGTGGCCACCATGGGAGCAAGCCAAGCCCTTGCAATGACAAAGTCACTGTATCCTCTGGTGGATATGGCAGCAATTGGGAATGGTTTTGCAGACGACACTTCCGAAGAGCAAGTGTTGGAACTGATCAACGAAGCCGAATAACCTGCCCAAAAGATAGCTAGAGATGTGATAGAAAGCTTCCAGAATTAAGCTTTCATTGTATTATAACTGATGTCTACAAATGTCTAACTTATTTATGATCTTGTTTTGACTATAATTTGTATATATAGTAAGAAAACTTTTATCTGACTATGCTAAGCCTAAAACTTAGTTAAGTCTTCAAAAAAAATTTGCAATACTTGTCAACATCTCATAGCCAAAACAAACCAGATATAAGCCAAACTAAACACTCAAATAAGTTTTGAAGACAAAATAATTCTCCATTATTATCACGAGGAGCCCTGACTGGTTACTCAAGAAGGCAAATTACTTGACATAGGCAGTTGAGAGAAAGAACATACATGATATAAAACTAAGAATAGAAACGATGCGATTGTTCAATATTCCAGGAATTGTCGATTGGCAAACTGTCTTCTCGCTTCAAATGATAAGCTCTCAGATGAGTCACTTCGTAGATAATATCTGACCCTTCCCACAAAGGAGATAGCTTGTGTTTGTCCTTTGTCGTCTGAAATTTCCATAGAACCAAATCACAAACTATAAAAGCTCTGGAACAAACATTTACAAATGTGATACCGTTGAAATACTTGCAAATACTTTGCCGAAGGGATCGTAGCAATATCAAATAATTTGCTGAATGGATGGTAGCAATATCACGAGCCTCTTTGTAATGTCCCACCCTTCCCCAGGCTGGGCCCACCTACATCTGCTCTTTGTAACGTCCCACCCTTCCCCGGGCTGGGCCTGCCTGCATCTGAAAGCTCTCTAGGATCTCAAGACTGTCCTCACAGCCCAACACAAGTCTTTTCTACGTACTTTGTCCTCACTCATGCGCACCAAGGAAGAACTTCCCGGTCGGTCATCCATCCCCAAATTCCTCCAAGTTGTTGGTATGACTATTCTATTAATCCTATTAAGCCCTGGCCAGGATGTTACATCCGCACCCCCTTAGAAGACCGACATCCTCGCCGGTCAACCCCTGTCCAGGAACCTCCCCACTTGGCCACGTCCGTGCGTCCAGTGCTGACGCATGTGCCATGCCGTGTCCCCTTAGGTCCCACGCGCCATGCGCACCATGCCCGCCCAACTGACCTGCCACACGCCCGTGAAATCGTGAGGGTCGGCTCTAATACCACTTCTAACGTCCCACCCTTCCTCAGGTTGGGCCCGCCTACATCTGGAAGCTCTCTAGGATCTCAAGACTGCCCTCACAGCCCAACACAAGTCTTTTCTGTGCCCTTTGTCCTCACTCATGCGCACTCGGAAAGAACTTCTCGGTCGGTCACCCATCCCCAAATTCCCCCAAGCCAAGCACACTTAACCTCAAAGTTATTTGGAGATGAGCTTCCAGAAAAGAAGTTACAACTTGTTGGTATGAGTATTCTATTAATCCTGTTAAGCCTTGGGCCTGGATATTACACTCTTCGAGTCGGGTTAGCTCTTCAACACGATTTTGAGCACTTTGCTTTTGAAATTGCACACCCTAAGAGATTCAAACTCCATCTCACTCAGCAACATAGCCTCTGCCTTGTAAACCAGGAAGAAGGGAGATTGGCCAATGGCCCGACTGGATGTAGTCCTTAGAGACCAAAGAACCGATGGTAACTCTTGCATCAACCGGCCTGTATAAGGACGCAGTCGATTGAAGACTCGAGCTTTGACCCCTTGAAGAATCATCCCATTAGCACACTCAATCTGCGCATTGCTCTTTGGGTGTGCAACCGAAGCATAGCACATCTTGATGCCGAAATCTTCAAAAAATCCTTGAAAATGCCACCCATAAATTGAGTACCATTATCAATGATAATCCTATTTGGCACACCAAATCGATGCACAATATTAAGGAGAAATCCTGAGCCTTATCAGTCGTAATTGTTGCAATTGGTATGGCCTCAATCTACTTAGAAAATTTATCAATAGCCACGAACAGGTGTGAACCCTCCTAGAGCCTTCTTGAAAGGACCTACCATATCAAGCCCCCAAATAGCAAAGGGCCATGAAAGGGGTATTGTTTGCAATTCTCTTGAGGAACATGAATTTGCCTGGCAAAAAATTAGCACCCTTCACAAGTCCGAACGACCATCTCTACATCAGTAACTGCTATTAGCCAGAAGAATCCCTGCCGATATGCTTTGCCAACCATTGTGCGGGTTGCAGTATGCCTGCCACATATGCCTGAGTGGATGTCTTGCAATAATTGTTGTTCTTTAGGTGATACACATCAGAGCAAAATACCAAATGGGCTTCGCTTGTAAAGTTCTCCTTCGGAAAACACATAGCACTAACTTCTACGGGGGAAATGCTGGGCCTCATTCTGGTCTTGAGGCAATTTTTGCACAGTCAAGAATTTAATGAAAGACATCCTGCTGTCGACATCCAACTTAGAAACCTGTATTGGGGCATCATCTTCAGAAATCTCTTTCCTGGGAACAGTCGGCTCACGTAGGTGTTCACGAAAAACATCCGTGGGAGCAACTTCCTGCTTTGAACCAAGATTAGCCAACTCGTCCACAGCTTCATTGTAATGCCTCAAGATATGAGATAACTCAAAGCCATCGAATCAGTCCTCCAACTTTGCACTTCCTAACAGTATGCAGCCATATTATCATTAAGACAGGACCAATCTTTCGTGACTTCATTGACGACTAACTGGGAATCTCCATGACAAATCCCTAGGGACATAGCAAAACGTAACCCATGAAGGAGTGCTTCGTACTCGGCCATGTTTTGTGTTGTCGGCAAGTGAATCTGAAGAGCGTATCTCAACTGCTATCCGATCGATGAGATAAGGACAACCCCTGCTCCAGCTCTTGAAACTCGAAGAGATCCATCAAACTATGTAGTCCAACATTCCAACTTTTCCATAGGTGCTTCTGACTGAGCTTTTGTCCACTTAGCACAAAATATGTCAGAACCTAAGACTAGATTGACGTGCGAGCCTTGAAGGATATGTCAAAAGCCATCAACTCGATTGCACACTTTATGATCCGTCCTGTAGCCTCGCGCTTGTGGAGAACATCACCAAGTGGAAAAGAGGTAACCACGGTAACTGAGTGACTTTCCCTACTGGAGAACTAATCTTTCGTCGATCGATCGAAAAACACAAATATCCTGGCTTAAATACGACCGGTAGTAAAGATGATCTTTACTACCAGGTAAATAACATAAAATATGTGTGTCACCAATCGGGACTAAAGTTCATTTTTAATACCGGTTCCCCTTTGTCAGACCCTGGCAGGGGCGCGCGAGATTTTTAGTACCGGTTGGTGACACCACGGGCGATGGATGTACACCACGGACTTTTGAGTTTATGATGGGCACTTCTCTTCATCCACTCAACTTTTGAGTTTAATTATGATGTTTTAAATTATTAAATGCTTACTTAATTATTTTCACTCTTGCTAACTTCCTTTAAATTTCTTTATTTGATGTAGATGAACCGGCAATGGATGTACACCGTGGACCAATAGTTGGAGGAGTCTATTGATGGCGTACATTATTTTTTGAGTGTGGCCGATGCCCACAAGCCTAAGGGTTTTAGATGTTGTCCATGTAAAAATTGCAAAAATCAAAAGCAGTATTCTACATCAAGAATTCTTTATATCCACTTGTTGTAATCTGGATTCATGCCTAGCTATAATTGTTGGACCTCGCACGGAGAGTTAGGGAGTGCAATGGAAGAAGATGACAACATTATGGACTGGGCTTAATACGGTGGATTTGAAGATGGTACAACAGGCGTGGCAAACGAAGGTGTTGTAGAAAATGATAGTGCAAACGATCTTGGCCAGATGTTGTGTGATGCAAAGAAAGATTACGAAAGTGAAAAGAAGGTCAAGAAATTGGAGCATATGTTAACGGACCAGAAAACGTCCTTGTATACCATGCTGGAATTCTTGCAATGGAAGGCAAAAAATGATGCGACTGACAAGGCATTTGGCGAGTTATTGAAACTCAGAAAGAATATTCTTCCAGAGGGAACGTCTTGCCCGAAACAACGTATGAAGCTAAAAAGGTAGTCTGCCCTCTAGGACTAGAAGTCCAGAAGATACACGCATGTCCGAACGATTATATCCTCTATTGCGGTGAGGAGTATGAGAACCTGGAAGCATGCCCAATTTGTAAGGCATTACGACGTCTGAGGTGATGTGGTATTTCCCTATAATACCACGTCTGAGGCGTTTGTTCAAGAAGAAAGCGTATGCTAGAATGATGCGCTAGCACGCAGAAGAACGTAAATAAGATGGGATGTTGAGACATCCCGTTGATGAGTCACAGTGGCGAAACATTTACAAAATATTTGAAAACTTCAGAAATGATGCAAGGAACATAAGGTTTGGTTTAAGTACGGATAACATGAATCCATTTGGAGAGATGAGCAGCGGTCATAGCACTTGGCCTGTGACCCTATGTATCTACAACCTTCCCCCTGGTTCTGCATGAAGCAAAAATACATCATGATGCCGATCATTATTGAAGTCCCAAGGCAACCTGGTAATGACATTGATGTGTACCTAAGACCATTGGTTGAAGATCTGCAACTGCTGTGGAAGAAAGAAGATGTCCCTGTGTGGGATGAGGACAAACAGGAGCAACTTAACATACGAGCATTACTATTCATAACAACTAATGATTGGCTTGCACTTAGCAACCAATCGGAACAATCAAACAAGGGGTATAGGTTTGCACCCACTGTATGGATGAAACTGACAATACGTATTTGAAATATTGTAAGAAGGTTGTGTACATGGGCCATCGTTGATTTCTTGTTGCGAACCACCCTATACGAAAAAAGGCAAATTTTTTGAACAGAAGGTAGACCACCATACTAAGCCTAAACATCATAACAAAAAAACTGTGTTTGCCATTGCGAAAGATCTAAAGTAGAATTTGGAAAGGGACTTGGTAGCCAACCTATAGCAAGTAAAGATGGTCACGTCGTGATGTGGAAGAAGAAGTCTATTTTTTGGGAGTTACCTTATTGGGAAGTCTTAGATGTTCGCCACAGAATCGATATGATGCACCTCACTAAGAACCTTTGCATCAACCTGCTAGGGTTCCTAGGTATATATGGGAAGTCGAAAGATACACTTGAAGCATGTCATGATCTGAAACATATGAAACAACGTGATGGCCTTCATCTGAAACCGAAAGAGAAAAGAAGCCATTACTTAAGTCCAGCCAGCTACACTCTGAGCAAGGCAGAGAAGGATTTTATGTGTGAATGCTTGGACAACATCAAGGTACCATTTGGATACTCGTCGAATATAAAGGGATTAATAAGCATGAAAGAGAAGAAGTTCATAAACCTAAAGTCTCATGACTGCCGCGTGTTGATGACACAGTTTCTTCCTATTATAATTTGGGGTATTGTTCCTAATAATTTCCGGACAACAATAACAAAGCTTTGTGCTTTCCGAACACAATTTCGCAAAAGGTCATCGATCCAGACAGATTAACAACCCTACAATATGATGTGGTGCACTGTCTTGTCAGCTTTGAGATGATTTTTCCACCATCCTTCTTCAGTATAATGACGCATCTTCTATGTCAGCTTCTCAAAGAGATTTGTATTCTCAATCCTATGTACGTACGCAACTTGTTCCCTTTTGAGAGATACATGTGCATTCTAAAGAAGTACGTTCGTAACCATTCTCGTCTGGAAGCATGCATTGCCAAGGGGTATGGAACAGAGGAGGTCATTGAGTTTTGCGTAGATTTTATTGAAGACCATCGTCCAATCAAAGGTCCCCAAATCAAGTGTCACAACCCGATTTTTCATTCAGGATTAAAAATCATTTAAGAAATTGTTTTCCAAAAATTAAATAAGAAGACAGAAATTATCAAGTGAAGTATTAAGGAAATTAAATTTTCCTTTAAAAATAATGAGTGGAAATATTTTTGAAATATTCTCCGTGCCCTAAATTATTCTCTGAAATTTTCCATGAAATTTTGGAGCTCGAGACAATAATACAAAGAGCATTTTAGTAATTATTTAATAAATAAATTAATAATTAAATGACTCGGTTATATTTTTATTAAATACTTTGAGTGTCCATCTATTTTCAAGATTATTATTGGAATTATTTGAGCATTGGAAGTATTTATGAAAATTAAAGGATCATTTCAGTGATTAATTTAAAAGAAGAACCAATTATAAACCCTCCTCCTATTCTCGGCCGTTTTCCACCCAATCCTTGAAGTCTGTTTTGCTCCCTCCTATCTCTCCCTTTTCGGCCCGGCCCATTCCCCTTTTTCTTGCATGCCCGCTCCCTCTCTCTCTCCCCGTGGGCCGACTCTTTTGGCGAGGAGGAGAGAACGTGTGGATCGTTGATTTCGGTTGTTCGCGACACATGACCGGTGATAAAAGTTGGTTCTCCTCCCTCGTAAAGGCATCAAGGAAGGATTTAATCATCTTCATCGATGCTTCTACTAACACAATCACTGCAACCAGATCTGTCAAGGTAAGTGACAAGTTTACATTGAATAATGTCGCTTTGGTTGAAAGTTTGAAGTACAACTTGCTCTCCGTTTCTCAAATTGTGAATGAAGACTTTGATGTGCTTTTTAAGAAAAGTAGAAGGAAAGTTTTTGATTCATCTGGTGATGTTGTGCTTAATGTTTCTCGTTACGGAAGAGTTTTTAAAGCGGATTTTGAAAATAGCATTTCCTGTGAAGTTACATGTCTTGTTGCAAAATTTTCAAAAGATGTGATGTTTTGGCATCGTAGACTTGGACATGTTGGCTTTGATCATCTCACTAGGATTAGTGGTTTGGATCTTGTTCGAGGTTTGCCTAAATTTAAGAAAGATCTTGAATTGGTTTGTTCGTCATGTCGTCATCCTAAGATGGTTGCTTCTTCGCATACTCCCATTTTTCTGTGATGACGGATGCACCAGGACAGCTGTTACACATGGACACTATCGGTCCAGCTAGAGTGCAATCTGTTGGAGGAAAGTGGTATGTTTTTTGTTGTTGTTGATGATTTTTCTCGATATTCTTGGGTTTATTTTATGGCAACTAAGGATGAAGCTTTTGATCACTTTAAAAGTTTGTATCTTCGTTTGGCTCTTGAATTTCCAAAAATTTTGAGAACTATTCGAAGTGATAATGGTGGTGAGTTCAAAAATGCTTCTTTTGAAAATTTTTGTGATGAAGAAGGACTTGAACATCAATTTTCGTCTCCTCGGGTTCCTCAACAAAACAGCGTTGTTGAAAGAAAAAATCGTTCTTTGGTTGAAATGGCCAAGACTATGCTTGTTGAATACTCTACTCCTAGAAAATTTTGGGCTGAAGCTATTAACACTGCTTGTTAGATTTCCAATCATGTTTTCTTGAGATCTAAACTTGGAAAAGCTTCTTATGAGCTTTGCTTTGGATACTCACCAAAGATTTCTCACTTGCGTGTTTTTGGATGTAAATGTTTTGTGCTGAAATCTAGAAATTTGGAAAAATTTGAATCTCGTTCCCTTGATGGACTCATGTTGGGATATTCTACGCATTCACGAGGTTATCGTGTACTTGTTTTGGAGACTAATAAAATTGTCTAGACTTGCGAAGTCACTTTTGATGAGGCTAGTCCAGGTACTAGACCCAAAATTTCAGGTACTCTATCACAGGTTCAGGGGGAGGATATTTTTATGGAAAGTGATGACGAGGACGACGAGGACGCGTTGACCGGTCAGACCGAGCATGGCGCCGGTCAGACCGGTGGCACATCGACTGAGAGACCGCAGGCAGAGGAGCGGTCAGACCGACCGAGTGGTTCTTTGGGAGCTTCGGGTAATGATGCTAATAGACCTCCAGAAGCTTCAACTTCGTCAGAACAAGCTACAAAAGATGAACAAACTTTAGATATAAGTGTTCCACTTCATATTCAACGACGACATCCTCCGGAACTGATAATAGGTAATTTGGGTGAACGTACTACAAGGTCTAAGGTAACAAATCATGATGTTCATGCAAATGCTGATTTTATTTCTAATTTTGAACCCAAAGATGTTACTCACACTAACTGATGAATTGTGGATTAACACCATGCATGAAGAACTTGAGAATTTTGAAAGAAACAAAGTCTGGTTTTTAGTTGAACCTCCTGTTGGTCATAATGTTATTGGAACTAAATGGGTTTTTAAGAATAAACAAAATGAGGATGGTTTAATTGCTAGAAACAAAGCTAGACTTGTTGCTCAGGATTTTACTCAAATGGAAGGGTTGGATTATAATGAAACTTTTGCTCCTGTTGCTAGGATTGAGGCAATTAGATTTTTGTTGGCTTTTGCTGCTCCAAAAGGTTTTAAGTTGTTTCAAATGAATGTTAAAAGTGATTTTCTTAATGGTTACATACACGAGGAAGTTTATGTAAAACAACCACCAGGTTTTAAAGATCCTGATCTTCCCAACCATGTTTTTCATCTGTCAAAAGCTTTCTCTGGTTTGAAACAAGCACCTAGAGCCTGGTATGATAGACTTAAAATTTTTTTACTTCCAAAAGGCTTACAATGGGAAAAATTGATAAAACTCTCTTTGTTCTTAAGCATGGTGATGATCTACTGTTTGTTCAGATTTATGTGGATGATATCATCTTTGGTTGTTCATCTCATGCTTTGGTTGTGGAGTTTGCTGAGACTATGCGTAGGGAAATTGAGATGAGCATGATGGGTGAATTGACTTACTTTTTGGGATTGCAAATTAAGCAAACACCTCAAGGTATGTTTGTTCATCAAACAAAGTACACCAAGGATCTTCTACGACGCTTCAAAATGGACGACTGCAAGCCGTTGACTACGCCAATAGGGACTACTGCTATTTTGGATCCCGATGAAGATGGTGAAGCTGTGAACCAAAAGGAATACAGGAGCATGATTGGTTCATTGCTCTTCCTCACTGCTTCGAGGCCAGACATACAATTTGTTGTGTGTTTGTGTTCTCGATTTCAAGCTTCTCCAAGGGACTCGCATTGTCAAGCTGTGAAACGCATCATGAGGTATTTGAAACATACTCTTGAATTTGGAATTTGGTATTCTACTTCTTCCTCCATGTGCTTGAGTGGTTATTCTGATGTGGATTTTGGAGGTTGTAGAATTGATAGAAATAGTACTAGTGGTACATGTATTTTTCTTGGTACTTCTTTGATTTCATGGTCTTCTCGAAAACAATCAAATGTTGCTCAATCAACTGCTGAGTCTGAATATGTTGCTGCTGCTAGTTGTTGTTCTCAGATTCTTTGGCTTATTTCAACCTTGAGAGATTATAATCTTACTTTTGATAAAGTTCCTCTCTTTTGTGATAATACTAGTGCTATAAATATTGCTAAGAATCGTGTACAACACTCACGCACCAAGCACATTGACATTCGCTTTCACTTTTTGAGAGATCATGTTGAAAAGGGGGATATTGAATTGAAATTTGTGGATACAAAGTTGCAACTCGCGGATGTTTTCACCAAACCGTTGGATTCTTCTCGCTTTGCTTTTCTTAGGGGAGAATTAGGTGTTATTCCTCCTTTTGGCATCAATTGTGAGGGAGAGTTGTTGGCTCTTTGTTGTGTGCATATTTTCTTTCTTCTTTTACATTCATGTTTTAATTCATGCATGGTGTGATAAAAAAAGAAGAAAAAAGGAAAAGAAAATAAAAGGTGGAAGAGCTGTGTTTTATATCTTTAGTTTATTCTAGTGCTTGATAGAAATGCTTGTTATATAATTTGATTATTATATTAGCTTGTGTGCATTTTAGTAATTATATGAGCTTTTGATATTGCTTTTAAGTGATATGATACATGACACATAATTCTTTTAGTTGAATTAATGAAATATGCAACATTAAAGCAAGTACTTAGTTCGAATGATTAATGCTTTTATATATGCTTTATGAGTTGTTATTCCTCATATTAATTCTTTTGTTCCAATCAGCGCAAGAGTACATAAATGCTTATTTATATGAGAGAAAAAATGAATACCGAATCCTTGAAAACAGTCTTGACGACAAGGACGTATTCGCGGTGAGATAAAAAAGGGTGCCGAATCCTTGGAAACAGTCTTGACGACAAGGACGTACCCGCAATAATTGAGAGAAACGTATTAAAAAACAAAAGGTCAAAAAAGAAAGAGCTAAAAGTTCTCTTGGTTATTTTTGGAGAAGGAATTAATTTGAGAAAGAGTATCAGTATCATAAGTATATATACTTGGGTTTTTCTTTCAGTCTTTGCACTTGTGAATATGTTGCATTTTAAATCGTTGAAATCATGAATTATTAATGTTGAATTGATCTTAATCGTAATGTTTTAAGTTCTTGTTTTTACTCTAGTGCATGCTTGTTAATTAGCTAGTCACTTTTTCTTCCTTGTATTGCAAAACATGTACTTGAGTTACTTTTGATATAATGCAAAGCTCTTCCATGCTTCCAATACATTGATGAACTCATTGTCAAAAGGGGGAGAACAAGGAAAAAAATTGTGCATCATTTTCTTATTCAAAGAAGAATTTTCAAAGAATTTTCTTGCATTAGAAATTGCTTTTTGGGTTGCTTCACAAAACATCACAAATTGATTTTGTTGGGTTTGCCAATGGTTTTATCAAGGAGGAGATTGTTGAATCAAATGAGTTTGATTTATATTTTATGTGATGAAACATTGGATTTGTGCTTTGATATTCTATGTGTGATATTTTGTGTGGCGGATAGACCGGCTAGACACGCCGGTCAGACCGGTGTATGTGCACGGTCTGACCGGAGGTGTGTGCGCGGTCAGACCGGTCGAGTCCGACTTACAGTCGGTCAGACCAACTTCGGTTCACGGTCGGACTTTGAATCACAGTCGGTCAGACTGGCACGGTCTGACCGGCAGACTTTGCTTTTGGTTTGATTTCTCGGTTTCGAATTGTTGCTTTGTGGATTTGATTTCTAGATGGTTCCTCTGCGTATGGTTACTGTTGACAAGCTAATGTGAGTCAAGTTAGGACAAACTTGTGCTCGGAACATGGTTTCTTTGTCGTATATGTGCAGGTATCGCTTGAGGCCTCGGATAGTATTGCCGGTGATGGATGGGAGTCGACTTGGGAGAAATGGACGTCTAGGGATCAAGATATCATGCGGCATACTAAAAGGCTAGAGGATAATGCACATGGAAGATGGAGAATCTATATGGCATACGAGTGGGATCGTATGTGGAGTCGAATTTGGAAAGGAGTCCGAATTCGGGAAGTTTGATGCAGATAAGGAAAGAGATGAGTTTGTAGCTAGCAAGAGAGGGTTTCCTATATGGATTAGGAGTCCTACTTGGTGAAGAATTCGTGGACCTACTGCATGTATAAATAGAGAGGGAGGGTGTGCCTCCTAGATATGGATTTTCGAGAGAGAAATTTGAGAGAATAGCTAGGGTTTCAAGTTAGGTCGAGATTTTGGTGAGAAGTGTTGTTGTTGCACTTTGTAAACACTTTTAAATGCAATAAAGTTGAATTAGTTTGATCTACTTCTTCGAGAGTTCATCTACCGTTGTTTTCTGGATCCCAACGGTCTGATCGTAGGTGTGCACGCGGTCTGACCGACAGGTTGTGGCGGCGGTCCAACCGGAGGCTAGTCGGCGGTCTGACCGGCCAGGAGGGCAGTCTGACCGGCCGGTATACTGCGGTGTGACCAGCGGCAGCTTCAACAGGTTCGGTTCGTTTTTGTTTTGTTGATCAGTTTCATCCGTGTCTTTAATTTTGCAAAAGATTTGGGTTTTTGGTTTCGCTACCATTCACCCCCCTCTGGTAGGTTTGTTTGGTCTTGTTCGATCCTACAATTTTAGTTCCCAAAAAAGTTGGTTCATGGAGTATGTGTGTGGATTGTAGAGCCATCAATAACATCACTATTCGATATTGTCATCCTATTCCACGCTTAAATGATATGCCTGATGAATTGAGTGGTGCTGTTGTGTTTACAAAGGTTGCTTTGCGTAGTGGCTACCACCAAATTCGCATGAAATTGGAAGATGAATGGAAGACTGATTTTAAAACTAAATTTGGTTTATATGAGTGGTTAGTCATGCCTTTTGGTTTAACTAATGCACCTAGTACTTTCATACGATTAATGAATGAGGTTTTGAGAGCTTTCATTGGAAAATTTGTGGCGGTCTGTTTTGATGATATATTGATTTATAGCAAGTCTATGAATGAACATTTAGACCACTCACGTGTTGTTTTTGCTACTTTACGTGATGCACGTTTATTTGGTAATCTTAAGAAGTGCACCTTTTGCACGGATCGAGTCTCTTTTCTTGGCTATGTTGTGACTCCGCAGGGAATTGAAGTTGATCAAGCCAAGGTTGATGCCATAGAAGGATGCCCAGTTCCGAAAACTATCTCACAAGTACGAAGCTTTTTGGGCCTTGCGGGATTCTATCGCTGCTTTGTGAAGGATTTCAGCAATATTGCTGCACTGTTGCATGAGCTTACAAAGAAGGGGGTGCCTTTTGTTTGGGATACGTCACAAGACCTTGCCTTCAACACGTTAAAATATAAGTTGACACATGCACCTCTCCTCCAGCTTCCTAATTTTAATAAGACTTTTGAGCTTGGATGCGATGCTAGTGGGCTTGGATTAGGTGGTGTTTTATTACAAGAAGATAAATATGTTGCATACTTTAGTGAGAAGTTGAGTGGGCCTGCTCTAAATTATTTCACTTATGATAAAAAATTATACGCTCTTGTGCGCACTTTAGAAACATGGCAGCATTATTTGAGGCCCAAAGAGTTTGTTATTCATTCTGATCATGAATCTTTAAAGCATATTCGTAGTCAAGAAAAACTGAACTGCAGACATGCTAAGTGGGTTGAATTTATTGAATCTTTTCCTTATATTATTAAGCACAAGAAAGGAAAAGAGAATGTCATTGCTGATGCTTTATCTAGGACATATACCCTGCTGAATCAACTTGACTACAAAATCTTTGGTTTAGAAACAATTAAAGACCAATATGTTCAGGTACTTCATGGAAGCTTATAAAGTCTACTTTTCAACGGATCCGGCCTCACTGCCATATTTATCCTGAATCATCTGCATTGTCAATTTAGTACAACTAACTTTTTCTGTCCGAGGTGTTGCGCCGCTAAATTGGGCCGATGGGCCTTGTATCAAGTTGAGTCCATTATGGACGCATACTATGGTTGGAGAACGACCCCAACTTGTCCTTCCATCTGTACAAATACCCAATAGCCGCCTAGAATAATTTGGGGTTTTGTTTACATAAATTTAGCTATTGCTACCTCCTGATAGATGCGTGTGTCGGCTAGACCATCCGTTCTATTTGATTCGGAACCTCACCTTTTCACTAGTATTCAGACCTAAAATAAATATTTGCAATTTGAGTTGTTGTTTATCTTGTTCTTGCTAGTTCTTCTGTTGCTTGCAGGAATAACTCTAGTGGTTTGGTTGATCGAGCTCCACAAGATCACGTAAACCGGTGGAGTTGGTGTATCGGCCGCTAAGGCGCCGTGAACGTAGTCGGGCCGTGAACGTCGCTCCATTAAATTGAAGTTATCGTCTTCACCGAAAGATTGGGACACCCTAATGCATATCAGGGACAGTCGAGGGTAAATTATATTTTGTCGTTGATTTGAAAATCTTTTGCTGTTGAGGTCTCCCTTACATATGTTCATTGTCACAACACAAAAAGCTCAAATTGAATCTTTGGAAGCCCAACAAAAGAAAGCCAAAGAAACCAACTCCAACCTCGAAGAAGACAAAAACAAGGCTGTAGCTGAACTGGAAGGTAAAACTTACAACTTGCTTTTCCTGTCTTGAATTTGAAGAATCTCACCTTTTTCTGACATGAATCTCTTTAGCTCATAAAGCAAAAACGAAAGCCCTGTTTGAAGTCATCATCGAGAGAATAATAAGAGCAGAAACTTTGTGAGATGACATCGCCAATGCTGCACCTCTAGTACTAAACGCCATCTTCCAGAATGGTCTCGGTTCCAACTCAGAGGATGCAAACGAGATCTTCGACAAGCTAAGGAGCGTTGCCAACAAGTACATCAAAAACATTGCTGACAAGCCATCATGGGAGCAAGCCAAGCCCTTGCAATGACAAAGTCACTGTATCCTCTGGTGGATATGGCAACAATTGGGAATGGTTTTGCAGATGACACTTCCAAAGAGCAAGCATTGGAACTGATCAACGAAGCCGAATAACCTGCCCAAAAGATAGCTAGAGATGTGATAGAAAGCTTCCAGAATTAAGCTTTCATTGTATTATAACTGATGACTGCAAATGTCTAACTTATTTATGATCTTGGTTTGACTATAATTTGTATATATAGTAAGAAAACTTTTATCTCACTATGCTAAGCCTAAAACTTAGTTAAGTCTTCAAAAAAAATTTGCAATACTTGTCAACATCTCATAGCCAAAACAAACCAGTTATAAGCCAAACTAAACACTCAAATAAGTTTTGAAGACAAAATAATTCTCCATTATTATCGTGAGGAGCCCTGATTGGTTACTCAAGAAGGCAAATTACTTGACATAGGCAGTTGAGAGAAAGGAGATGCATGATATAAAACTAAGAATAGAAACAATGCGAATGTTAAATATTCCAGGAATTGTCGATTGGCAAACCATCTTCTCGCTTCAAATGATAATCTCTCAGATGAGTCACCTCGGAGATAATATCTGACCCTTCCCACAAAGGAGATAGCTTGTGTTTGTCCTTTGTCGTCTAAAATTTCCATAGAACCAAATCACAAACAATAAAAGCTCTGGAACAAACATTTACAAATGTGATACCATAGAAATCCTTGCAAATACTTTGTCGAATGGATGGTAGCAATATCACGAGCCTCTTTGTAACGTCCCACCCTTCCCCGGGCTGGACCCACCTACATCTGAAAGCTCTCTACAATCTCAAGTTGAAATCCTTGCAAATACTTTGCCGAATGGATGGTAGCAATATCATGAGCCTCTTTGTAACGTCCCACCCTTCACGGGGCTGGGCCTCTCTACATCTGAAAGCTCTATATGATCTCAAGACTGCCCTCACAGCCCAATACAAGTCTTTTCTACGCACTTTGTCCTCACTCATGCGCACCCAGGAAGAACTTTCTAGTCGGTCACCCATCCCCAAATTCCCCCAGGCCAAGCACACTTAACCTCAAAGTTATTTGGAGATGAGCTTCCAGAAAAAAGTCGCAACTTGTTGGTATGACTATTCTATTAATCCTATTAAGCCCTGGGCCAAGATGTTACATCGACACCTCCTTAGAAGATCGACGTCCTCGTTGGTCAACCCCAGGCTAGGAACCTCCCCTCTTGGCCACGTCCGTGCGTCTATTGCTGGCGCATGTGCCTTGCCTCTGATACCACTTGCAACGTCCCACCCTTTCCCGGGCTAGGCCCGCCTACATCTGGAAGCTCTCTAGGATCTTTGAGGGGACCACGCGCCATGTGCACCATGCCCACGCAAATGACTCGCCACGCACCCGTGAAACCATGAGGGTCGACTCTGATACCACTTGTAACATCCCACCCTTCCCCGGGCTGGGCCTGCCTACATCTGGAAGCTCTCTAGGATCTCAAGACTGCCCACACAGCCCAACGCAAGTCTTTTTTGCGCACTTTGTCCTCACTCATGCGCACCCAGGAAGAACTTCCTGGTCGATCACCCATCCCCAAATTCCCCCAAGCCAAGCACACTTAACCTCAAAGTTATTTGGAGATGAGCTTCCCGAAAAGAAGTTGCAACTTGTTGGTATGAGTATTCTATTAATCCTATTAAGCCTTTGAGCACTTTGCTTTCAAAATTGCACACCCTAAGAGATCCAAACTCCATCTTACTCGGCAACATAGCCTCTGCCCTGTAAACCAGGAAGAAGGGAGATTGGCCAATGGCCCGACTGGTTGTAGTCCTTAGAGACCAAAGAACCGATGGTAACTCTTGCATCGACTGGCCTGTATAAGGACGCAGTCGATTGAAGACTCGAGCTTTGACCCCTTGAAGAATCATCCCATTGGCACGCTCAATCTGCCCATTGCTCTTTGGGTGTGCAACCGAAGCATAGCAGATCTTGATGCCGAAATCTTCAAAAAAAATCCTTGAAAATGCCACCCATAAATTGAGTACCATTATCAGTGATAATCCTATTTGGCATACCAAATCGATGCACAATATTAAGGAGAAATCCTGAGCCTTATCAGTCAAAATTGTTGCAATTGGTCTGGCCTCAATCCACTTGGAAAATTTATCAATAGCCACGAACAAGTGTGTGAACCCTCCTAGAGCCTTCTTGAAAGGACCTACCGTATCAAACCCCCAAATAGCAAAGGGCCATGAAAGGGGTATTGTTTGCAATTCTTGTGCAGGAACATGAATTTTCCTGACAAAAAATTAGCACCCTTCACAAGTCCAAATGATCATCTCCGCATCAGTAATTGCTATTAGCCAGAAGAATCCCTGCCGATATGCTTTGCCGACCATTGTGCAGGTTGTAGTATGGCTGCCACATATCCCTGAGTGGATGCCTTGCAATAATTGTTGTTCTTCAGGTGATACACATCAGAGCAAAATTCCAGATGGGCTTCGCTTGTAAAGTTCTCCTTCCAAAAACACATTGCACTGACTTCTACGGTGGATATGCTCGGCCTCATTCTGGTATTGAGGGAAATTTTGCATAGTTAAGAATTTAATGAAAGGCATCATGCTGTCGGCATCCAACATAGAAACACGTCTTGGGGCATCATCTTCAGAAATCTCTTTCCCGGGAACAGTCAACTCATGTAGGTGTTCACCAAAAACATCCGTGGGAGCAACTTTCTGCTTTGAACCAAGATTAGCCAACTCGTCCACAACTTCATTGTAATGCCTCAAGATATGAGATAACTCCAAGCCATCGAATCGATCCTCCAACTTGTGCACTTCCTAACAGTATGCAGCCATATTATCATTAAGACAGAACCAATCTTTTGTGACTTCATTGATGACTAACTGGGAATCTCCATGACAAATCCCTAGGGACATAGAAAGACGTAACCCATGAAGAAGTGCTTCGTGGTCAGCCATGTTATGTGATGCCGGCGAGTGAATTTGAAGAACGTATCTCAACTGCTATCCGATTGGCGAGATAAGGACAACCCCTGCTCCAGCTCCATAATCTCGAAGAGATCCATCAAACTACGTAGTCCAATATTCCAACTTTGCCATAGGTGCATCTGACTGAGCTTCTGTCCACTTAGCTCAAAATATGGCAGAACCTGAGACTTGATTGACGTGCGAGCCTTGAAGGATATGTCAAAAGCCATCAACTCGATTGCACACTTTATGATCCGTCCTGTAGCCTCGCGCTTGTGGAGAACATCACCGAGTGGAAAAGAGGTAACCACGGTAACTGAGTGACTTTCCCTACTGGAGAACTAATCTTTCATCGATCGATCGAAAACACAAATATCTCAGCTTAAATACGACCGGTAGTAAATATGATCTTTACTACCAGGTAAATAGCATAGAATATTTGTGTCACCAATCGGGACTAAAGTTCATTTTTAATATCGGTTCCCCTTTGTCACACCCTGTCAGGGACGCGGGAGATCTTTAGTACCGGTTGGTGACACCATGGGTGATGGATGTACACCACAGACTTTTGAGTTTATGATGGACACTTCTCTTCGTCCACTCAACTTTTGAGTTTAATTACGTGTTTTAAATTATTAAATGCTTACTTAATTATTTTCACTCTTGCTAACTTCCTTCAAATTTCTTTATTTGATTAGATGAACCGGCAATGGATGTACACCGTGGACCAATAGTCGGAGGACTCTATTGATGGTGTACATTATTTTTTGAGTGTGGCCGATGCCCACAAGCCTAAGGGTTTTAGATGTTGTCCATGTAAAAATTGCAAAAATCAAAAGCAGTATTCTACATCAAGAATTCTTTATATCCACCTGTTGTAATCTAGATTCATGCCTAGCTATAATTGTTGGACCTCGCACGGAGAGTTAGGGAGTGCAATGGAAGAAGATGAAGAAGATGACAACATTATGGACTGGGCTTAATACGGTGGATTTGAAGATGGTACAACAGACAAGGCGAACGAAGGTGTTGTTAAAAATGAGAGTGCAAACGACCTTGGCCAGATGTTCTGTACCAGCATCTGTTAACGGACCAAAAAACATCCTTGTATACCAGTTGGAATTCTTGCAATGGAAGGCAAAAAATGATGCGACTGACAAGGCATTTGGAGAGTTATTGAAACTCTCAAAGAATATTCTTCCAGAGGGAAACGTCTTGCCCGAAACAACGTATGAAGCTAAAAAGGTAGTCTGTCCTCTAGGATTGGAAGTCCAGAAGATACACGCATGTCCGAACGATTGTATCCTCTATCGCGGTGAGGAGTATGAGAACCTGGAAGCATGCCCAATTTGTAATGCATTACGATACAAGATTAGACAAGATGACCCAGTGGTGTTGATAGACAGTGTTTGAAAAAGAGAGTTTCTGCTAAGGTGATGTGGTATTTCCCTATAATACCACGTCTGAGGCGTTTGTTCAAGAAGAAAGCGTATGCTAGAATGATGCGCTAGCATGCAGAATAACGTAAATAAGATGGGATGTTGAGACATCCCACCGATGAGTCACAGTGGCGAAACATCGACAAAATATTTGAAGACATCAGAAATGATGCAAGGAACATAAGGTTTGGTATAAGTACGGATGGCATGAATCCATTTGGAGAGATGAGCAGCGGTCATAGCACTTGACCTGTGACCATATGTATCTACAACCTTCCACCCTGGTTCTGCATGAAGCAAAAATACATCATGATGTTGATCATTATTGAAGGCCCAACGCAACCTGGTAATGACATTGATGTGTACCTAAGACCATTGGTTGAAGATCTACAACTACTGTAGAAGAAAGAAGATGTCCCTGTGTGGGATGAGGACAAACATGAGCAACTTAACATACGAGCATTACTATTTGTAACAATTAATGATTGGCCTGCACATAGCAACCTATCGGGACAATCAAACAAGGGGTATAGGGTTTGCACCCACTGTGTGGATAAAACTGACAATACGTATTTGAAATATTGTAAGAAGGTTGTGTACATGGGCCATCGTCGATTTCTTGTTGCCAGCCACCCTGTACGAAAGAAAGGCAAATGTTTTGAACAGAAGGTAGACCACCATACTAAGCCTAAACATTGTAACGGAAAAATTGTGTTTGATATTGTGAAAGATCTAAAAGTAGTATTTGGAAAGAGACATGGTAGCTCACCTATAGCAAGTGAAGATGGTCACGCCGCGATGTGGAAGAAGAAGTCTATTTTTTGGGAGTTAACTTATTGGGAAGTCTTAGATGTCTGCAACGGAATCGATATGATGCACCTCACTAAGAACCTTTGCATCAACCCTCTAGGCTTCCTAGGTATATATGGGAAGTCAAAAGATACACTTGAAGCTTGTCATGATCTGAAACATATGAAACAACGTGATGGCCTTCATCCGGAACCGAAAGAGAAAAGAAGCCATTACTTAAGTCCAGCCAGCTACACTCTGAGCAAGGCAGAGAAGAAAAGTATGTGTGAATGCTTGGACAACATCAAGGTACCGTTTGGATACTTGTCGAATATAAAGGGATTAATAAGCATGAATGAGAAGAAGTTCACAAACCTAAAGTCTCATGACTGCCACGTGTTGATGACACAGTTTCTTCCTGTTATAATTCGGGGTATCCTTCCTGATAATGTCTGGACAACAATAACAAAGCTCTGTGCTTTCTGAACACAATTTTGCAAAAGGTCATCGATCTAGACAGATTAACAACCCTACAAAATGATGTGGTGCACTGTGTTCTCAGCTTTGAGATGATCTTTCCACCGTCTTTCTTCAGTATAATGACGCATCTTCTATGTCAGCTTGTCAAAGATATCTGTATTCTCAGTCCTATACGTACACAACTTGTTCTCTTTCGAGAGATACATGAGCATTCTAAAGAAGTACGTTCGTAACCGTTCTCGTCTTGAAGCATGCATTGCCAAGGGGTATGGAACAGAGGAGGTCATTGAGTTTTGCGTAGATTTTATTAAAGACCATTGTCCAATCAGAGGTCCCCAAATCAAGTGTCACAACCCGATTTTCGTTCAAAATTAAAAATCAATTAAGAAGTCATTTTCCAAAAATTAAATAAGAAGGCAGAAGAAATTATCAAGTGAAGTATTAAGGAAATTAAATTTTCCTTTAAAAATCATGTCTGGAAATATTGAAATATTCTCCATGCCCTAAACTATTCTATGAAATTTTCCATGAAATTTTGAAGCTCCAGAAATAATTTTAATAATACAAAGAGCATTTCAAGTAATTATTTAATAAATTAATTAATCATTAAATGACCTGGTTATATTTTTTAAATACTTTGAGTGTCCATCTATTTTCAAGATTATTATTGAAATTATTTGAGCATTGGAAATATTTATGAAAATTAAAGGATCATTTCAATGATTAATTTAAAAGAAGAGGCAATTATAAATCCTCCTCCTATTCTCGGGCCGTTTTCGGCCATATCCTTGAAGTCTGTTTTGCTCCCTCCTTTCTCTCCCTTTTTGGCCAGGCCCATTCCCCTTTTTCTCGCATGCCCGCGCCCTCTCTCTCTCCCCGTGGGCCGGCCCGTTGCCTTTCCTTCCGCGTGCAAAGTCTAAGCCACGTCCCCCGTTTCATGAGCCGATGACAGGTTGGGCCCACCTATCATCCCCTTCCTCGTGCTTATCGCCATTCCCGTCGAACCTCGCGACCTCGCCGCTGCGCGTCCCACGCACACCCGTCGCTCCTGCGCATGCTTTAACGCCGCCATCACGCCGCCGTCGGTTTTCCCCTTTATTTCCCCTAACTCCGTGCCATTAATCGCCACATTTGCTCGCCGCTTTCACCACCGTCGGCCGAGCCACCTCTGCACGACTCTCGCCGCCCTCGGCCACCCGCGCTCCTGACCGAGGCTATAAAACTGTCCCCGGGCTCCCCTCTCCCGTTTCCCCCATTTACCCAAGCCCGTCGTGCTCCCTATCCCTCTCCTCGTGCTCGGCTTTGCTCCGCCACTCTCCGCCATCCTTCGGTCGCGCGCCGCCGTCGATCCAAGCGCTGCCACCACACCCTAAGGCCATCACCGCCTTCGCCGTGACCCGCCGCATCCCGTCCGTCGTATGCCACGCTCGGACTGCCGCTGCAATGCCCCACCGCCGAGCTCCCCGAGCCGCTGTAGCAACCGACGCCTTCGGCCGCCATTCCCCACCGCCTCACGCCTTCCCGGGCTGCACCGCCTCCTTCCTCGGCTTTGCAATTTAGCCCCAAGCCTCCTGTGGACCCCCGTTTTTGGAACGGGAATCTTTCGTATTCATAGTACCATTTCCCTGGATCGAGTAGTTTGGCACCCACGAAATACAATACTGAATAATCAGGTGCAAATGCACGAATAGTCTTACAGCAAAAGTATTACAATATAGGCCCGAAGGCAATATCCAACATATAGGACCTCATGGTCCAGATACAACCAAAAGTAGGAATTAGGTAAGGCAGCGGAATGAAGGCAGCGGCCCGTCGATTGCCACAGGCAACGACCAAAGACTAAGACCTAGCAGGCACCATCGTCTTCTCCGCCCTCCTGGTAGTAGGCATGTGGATCCTCCAAGTCTTCATTTCGACCATTTGAAGGTTTGTGCGTATAGCAAGGGTGAGTACCAACCGTACTCAGCAAGCCATCACGGAAAGGTGCACATGATAGGGGATTCTCAAGGAGATGTCGTGGTTTATTTGCACAAAGCCAAGTTTATAAATCTTTTCACAAACCTAGCATCTAGCCAAGTCAAGTTTTAGTTCCATAGTTCATCAAGTCGGCGACGGTTCTGTCTACCATCCATTGCGATTCCAAGGATGGCTTCCCGCCTCCAGTTCGTCATGGTTTTTCTGGGGAGTCCACCCCTTCTCGCCTTTCGAGAAGTTGATCCACCAGTGAATAAGAATCATCATGCAAACCTATCCCTATCATTTTAAAATTTAGAGTCTAGCCAAGCGAAAGTCGTGTCACGATGCTCTATATCCACGAGCACGGCTATTCGAATAGATTGGTTAATTCACACTGTAGTGGATGTACACTTTACCTGTACTTCGTGACTGCCCAACAAATGAGCCTACGTCCCAACACATGAGACGGTCACGGCAAAGCCTTTCAATAACCTCACTTTGGCAGTACCCGCTCCATGAACTTAAATCCTCTTGCACTCTAGCTATTGTTCTGGCGCTGTGAGGAGTTCTGGCGCTCCCGGGGTAAGGGAAGACTTCATTTATCAAGTGATGATTAATTTCGATTTTCAATCATCCATTCCCAATCTCATCTCATACATAAGAACCACTATGTAGGGGTACCGCCTCCGCTCAGCTATTTACTCTGCTAGGTCTACACCCATTTGAGAAGTACGGTTGTACTGGCTCGTTTCCCGGCTATCTCAAGGCTCGGTCCTTAATTGACCAGGGTTGGCACTTGCCTTTTCTGGAATCCACCCAAATCATCCAGCCGCCCTAGTCTAAAACATTTGTTTGGTATTTTCAGTTTTCATCAAAACTCATTTGATTATTCTCATGGCAATGTGGCGCTCATGTCTCCACATGCTGTATCTCAACTACATTTCCCAAAGGTAGTTGCCCAAGCATATAGCTATTTGCAAAAGCATGAGTATGCATGAATCTAATAATAGCATGGCTAAGCATTTTACTGAAGATATTCTCCGGTTGTGTGTATCACATCGAGGGTTACAAGCAATAATTCTAAAGGTAATCAATAACAAGGCATGGCATAACAAGTATAGGTAATTCTTTGTGTATGGCATGCATGTTTAAAGTTTAAAACAACATCATTTCGCAACTGGGATCAATATGTTCAAAGAGTGTGATGACTTGCCTTGCTCGCACGCTTGTTGAGTGGGATCTTCGACGTAGTCAGTAGCTGCTTCTTCGGATGCTATCCATACATGCGAAATGAAAGATTAAATCCAATTAAAATATTATAAGAACGAATGGAGGATCAGGAAAACCCATAAAGAGTACTTCAAAATTTCTCCCTATGATTTTGCCCGAGTTACGGAGGATTTTAGGGCAAAATCGATCGTAACGACAAGTTACGGTTATTTAGGTTTTTTGTAAAAAGAACCGATAAAGTGATGAAGCGAGAATCTTACGAATGTTCTTTAAGAGATTCGTTAAGTATAGTTTGAAGAGAAGAAAAAAGTAAAAATAAATCTTCGAGAAGGTTTTTCATAAACGCAAAGTTCTCCGAAAATCGTATATAGGAGCTCATTTCATCTTGAAGAAAATACATGTGAAAACTATAGAATTTGGCGTAACTATTCCCAAAATATCTCCAAAATATTTCCCAAATTTTTCTAAAATTTTTCCCTTATTTCTTTCTATTTTTTTTCTTTTTCTTCTTTCCTTTTTTTCCTTTTTCTCTCTTCTCTGTTCTGCTAGCGCCAGCGGCCGACGGGGAAGAAGAGAGCGCCGGCGGCGAGGGAGGGCCGGAGCTCGGGATCGAAGGGGTTTTTGCCCATCTACTAACCATGGGGGTTCCATTCCACGGCTTGGCCGAGCCAGAGAAGCGGCGGGGAGGGCTGGCGACGGCGAGGCGGCCATGGCGGCGACGGCGCACGGTGCGGCGGTGCTTCGGTGACAATGCGGCCAAACCAATGGGTCCTAGGGCATCGACGGGACACGGGTTTTCTAGTTAGGGGGTTGGCTTGGCCGGAAAAGCACAGGGACGACCTAGCGACGTGCGCATGGCGACGGCCGAGGAAGGGGAGTTCGGCGGCGCTCGTTGCCGGTGATTTTTGGTGGCAGTTTGGCTCAGGAAACCTAGGGGAAATAATGCTTAGAGCACGTAGATAATGGAAGTACCTTTAATTCGGGAGGATATCAACCGAGGACGACGAATTTTGAGTTTTGCTCCGGGCGGCTGAGTTAGGGTTCTTCTGGCCAGGTTCCGATCCTCTCCAAAAATTTGAGCAATGTGGTGGAGAAAAATTGGGGATAATTTGGGGGAAAGCTAGAGGGAGAAATGAGGAAGAATTGCTACATGGGCAACTCGGTTCGGGGTGCTCATTTTATAGGCGGCCGACGGTAGGGGCGCGCACTGGTGAGGAGTCAGCAGCGTGGCGACGGCATGGGCGCGCGGGTGCGGCTGACGGCGGTGCGGCGAGGCTATAGTGGCGGCGATGGGATGGCTCGGCGCGGGCACGCGTGGCTGACGCGGTGCACAGGCGCGAGGGTGACGGTAGTGCGGACGGCGCGACGCGCGACGCGTGGTGGCGAGGATGGTATGGGGTCTCGGGCACGGCGCTACGGCGCGGCGTGGGTGAGCGGCAACTTTGGCGAGCGCGTGCGCGCGTGCGTGTACGGGCGGCATGGCGGGCGACGTGGCGGCGCGTGCGCGGGTCGGGGTGACGCGGCGATGTGGCGAGCGGCGACTTTGGTCGAACACCCGCTAACCGATGAACAGTGCGCCTTCTCTTTTTCCCCGATTTAATTTCCTAATTTTCCCATTCCTATTTTCTTTCACCCTAAAAATTCAAAATAAAATTCTAATATTCCCAAAATAATTTTGAAATTATATTTTCAAACTTTTCCCCCACTTTTTATTATTCAAAATATATTTTTCATATTTATTTTATTTCTTCTTTTAAATTCAATAAATTAGGGTCTTCGATTAAAATAAGTTTCTAAATTCATATTTCCTTTTCAAAATATTTTTATCATCCAAATCCAAATATTTCTTATTTTTCCTCCACCATTTAGGGTTTAAACCAAAATATATTCTTTTCAAAGAATCTTTTGTAAATCCACAAAATTATATATTTACCCTTCTCCAAATATATATTTTGAATTATTTCTCCCAGTTGAGATCTCAAAGCTTAGGGTTTTTATCCAACTTCGCATCAAAGCAATTCAAAAAGAACTCTTATGCAACTGAGTTTGGCAAATAAGAACGATAAACACGATAAGAAGCAATGAATCCAAAAGGTTTTTGTATGTTCCGATTTTAAATTCTTCGATTTTTAGGGAGTTACAAACCTACCCCCATAACAATAAATCTCGTCCTCGAGATTTCTTACCGGTTGTTGAGTAGGTGTGGGTACTTCTTCGGTGTGATTGCTCCATTGCACTTTGTAAATGCGCCATGACTTGGTTCGTGTCCTCTTTTCTGCTTCGTCCAATATCTTTATTGGATGTTTCGGGTATGTGAGATTACCGTCGATATGGATGGTTTCCAAAGGAGCTTGCTCTTCCGGCACTCGTAGGCACTTCTTCAATTGCGACACATGGAATACCGGGTGGACATCGGAGATGTTCTCGGGTAATTCTAGCTGGTAGGCCACTTTGCCTTTTCTGGCGCTTATCAGGAATGGGCCCACGTATCTTGGCGCAAGTTTCGCTTTGACCTTGAACCTCGTAGTGGCGAGACCTTTAGGTACACATAGTCGCCTACATTGAACTCTAAGTCCCTTCGACGAGTATCCGCGTAGCATTTTTGGCGAGATTGGGCTGCCTTTAATCAGTCCCGGATCAGCTGGACCTTTTCCTCAACCTCTTTGATTATGTTAGGCCCAAACACGGCTCGTTCACCGGTTTCTGACCACATCAATGGGGTTCGGCATCGCCGACCAAATAGGGCTTCATTTGGCGACATCTTCAGACTTGCTTGGTAGCTCTTCTTGTAGGAGAATTCGGTGTACGGTAAGCATTTTTCCCAATCCTTGGTAAAATCCAACGCACAAGCTCTCAGCATATCCTCAAGAACTTGATTTGTCCTTTCGGTCTGCCCGTCGGTCTGTGGGTGGTAAGCGGTACTGAAGGCAAGGTGACTTCCGAGTGCCTCATGAACTTTGCTCCAGAAATGGGACGTAAATTCAGTACCGCGATCCGATATATTCTTTTTGGCACACCGTAAAGACACACGATCCTACTCATGTATACTTCCGCCAGCTTGGCACTATTGTAGTTAGTCTTAACGGGGATAAATCTGGCGGTCTTGGTGAGCCGATCTAGTATTACCCAAATGGAATCATATCCCGCTGCAGTTTTGGGTAGTCCAACGATGAAGTCCATGCCTATCTCATCCCATTTTCACTCGGGATCTTGAGTGGCTGCAACAAGCCTGCCGGTCGTTGATGCTCGGGTTTTACCCTTTGGCATACATCGCATACGGTCACGTATTCGGCTACGTCCCTCTTCATATTGGGCCACCAGTATTCCTCCTTCAAATCCTGGTACATCTTCGTGCTGCCAGGATGTAGCGAATACGCTGATTCGTGTGCTTCTTTTAGGATTAATCCTCTCAATCCACCTTGCTCCGGCACGTAGATTCTTTCCTTATACCACAGGGTTCCTTTGTCATCTACCGAGAATTCCTTCGCGTGCCCAGCGGCCATGCGCTCTCTGATCGTTTGTGTTTCTCCATTATCCTTTTGAGCTTCTTCTATTGTCCTCAGAAGAGGTTGGATTTCTATTGAGTTCACTCCTCTGTGAGGAATCAGGTGTAAGTTAAGTCGAGCCATCTCTTCTTGGAGCTCACTTGCCATGCCTTCCAGTCTCATATGGTTGCATTGGGCCTTGCGGCTTAATGCATCGGCCACTACATTCGCCTTGCCGGGGTGGTAATGGATTCCTAGATCGTAGTCCTTGATCAGTTCCAGCCACCGTCTCTGACGAAAGTTGAGATCAGACTGAGTAAAGAAGTATTTCAGGCTCTTGTGATCGGTGTATACATCACAGTGATTCCTGATCAAATAGTATCTCCAGATTTTTAATGCATGAACAACTGCTGCTAATTCCAGGTCATGTGTGGGGTAGTTTTCCTCGTGGGGTCACAGCTGTCTCGAGGCATACGCCACGACCTTTCCATCCTGCATCAATACGCATCCCAGTCCTTGTCGAGACGCATCACAGTATATCACAAAGTCCTTATGGTTGTCAGGTAGGATTAAGATTGGGGCGGTGGTTAACTTTTCTTTTAGTTGGTCAAAGGCTCCCTGACAATTCTCGTTCCAGGTGAATTTCTTCTCTTTCTTAAGAAGTTGAGTCATGGGTTGGGCTATCGTGGAAAACCCTTCGATGAATCTCCTGTAATATCCGGCCAATCCCAAGAAACTCCGGACCTCTGTTACTGACTTGGGTGCCTTCCATTCGGTAACAGCTTCGACCTTGGCAGGGTCTACCGCTACTCCTCCGGCTGAGACTACATGGCCAAGAAAAGTGACTTCCTTAAGCCAGAACTCACATTTGCTAAACTTCGCATACAACTGATGCTCTCGTAGCTTCTCCAGTACTAGTCGTAGGTGTTCTGCATGTTCCTCATCGTCTTTGGAATAGATAAGAATATCATCGATAAACACCACCACGAATTTATCCAAATATTCCATGAATACTTTGTTCATTAGGTTCATGAAATACGCCGAGGCATTGGTCAATCCAAAGGACATCACTGTGAACTCATACAAGCCATAACGCGTAGAGAATGTTGTTTTGGGAATATCTCCGGCTCTAATCTTTAACTGATGGTATCCTGACCGAAGATCAATCTTCAAGAACACTTGGGCACCCTTGAATTGATCGAATAAGTCATCGATTCGAGGTAATGGGTACTTGTTTTTGATGGTCACTTCATTCAACGATCGGTAATCTACACACATCCTCATACGTCCATCCTTCTTCTTGACGAAGAGCACCGGGGCTCCCCAGGGAGAAGAACTAGGGCGTACAAATCCTTTTTCTTGTAGTTCTCTGATTTGCTTCTTGAGTTCTTCTAGTTCGTTAGCCGACATTCGGTAGGGTCCCTTGGATATGGGGGCAGTACCAGGCATTAGGTCGATGATAAACTCTGTGTCACGATCAGGGGGCATTCCAGGTTATTCCTCAGGAAATACGTCTGGGTAATCTTGCACTACTGGCATCCCGCTCAAAGGTAGCATGGTAAATACTCCCGCAGCTTGCTCACATAGCATCGGGTTTTGGTCCATGGTTATGTTCATTGGTGATCCCCATGGGGTGGATACTGTGACTTTCCTTCGGCCACAGTCTATGACTCCATTGTTCTTAGTCAACCAATCCATTCCAAGTATGATATCAAGAGTTTGTGATAGTAGTACCATAAGGTTTGATAGGAATACCACGTCTTTAATCCGGATGGGCACATTGATGCAAGCATGGGGTACGGTTATGTTTCCCCCAGGCGAGTGTACCAACATGGGTCTCTTAAGTTCTACCTGGTGTAGGTGGTGTTGTTTGCTTATTTGTGATGATATGAACGAATGCGATGCTCCAGAATCAAATAAGACTTTAACTGGGGTAGAGTTGATAGAGAACATACCCATCAGCACGCTCTGATCCTCCTGCGCCTCTTCGGCACGCACATGGTTCACTTGTCCGCGACGGAATCCGATAGCAGTCTCATTGGATTGCGGCGTCCTAAATAGACTGCGTCCAGCAGCAGGGGCAGTGGTCCCTTGTACCGCCGTTGTATTGGCACCGGTACGCATAGGGGTGCTGCGTGGCTTGAGGCAGCTGTTGGAGTAGTGCCCAAACTCTCCACAGTTGAAGCAGTTCACAGTTCTTCTTCCAGGAGCGGCTAGAGTCGGTGTCGAAGTACGGAACTGGGGCGCAGTTGGCCTCCTGACATTGTTGGGTGCAGTAGGACGACTGGTTGCCACGACGGTTGGTTCCCATCCAGATGGGGTGGCTCCCTTGGGACGCTAAGACGCTCCCTGAAGTGGGCGGGTCAGAGCAAGCCTCCTCTTGCGGTTGTTCTCCACCATCTTCTGGTCATGCTCCAATTGCACAACCTTGTTGATAAGGCTTTGGAAGCTGACGTGGTCTTGACCAATCATTGGCCCTCTCAGCTCATCGTTCAATCCTTTGATAAATTTATCTATTTTCTCTTCTTCGTCTGCCAGGTCACTGGTGGCATATCGAGCAAGCTGCGTGAACTTGTTCAGGTATTCTTGTACCGTGGTGTTGCCTTGGTGCAACCTTCGGAATTCGTTCTTCTTCATTCTCATGACTGCGGCGGGTACAAAATTTTCACGGAAGGCGGTCGTTAACTCCTCCCAGGTTGGTTCTCTGGCGCCTTCTGCCCGTGTTTCTTTGTAGGTGTCCCACCAATCACTTGCGAAACCTTCCAGCTGATTGGTGGCAAAGACGACTCTGTCAGCTTCTCGTACTCAGACAAGAGTCAACTTCTTCTCTATTACCCTTAGCCAATCTTCAGCATCCATTGGCTCGTCGGCCGTGGAAAATGTAGGCGGCTTGGCTCGCATAAATTCTCCCAAGCTCGATCCTCCGTGATTCCCTTGGTTGTTGGCGATGGCTTGAAGCAACTGGGTTTGCAAAGCCATGACCTCTGCTAGGGTGGAGGGATTAGGCTCTGGTGGGTTCTCGTTGGATGTTGAAGCTCTGCGACGGTGCGCCATCTGAAGAAGGTAGATGAGGCAAGTGATTGGACCCACTAAGGTCATGGTTTCTAAGTGATTTTATCTTCAAGTTGTTTTTAAGTGATCTTTAAACAGAGCAAGCATGGTGGAATAAACTCATTCATAACATACCATGAAACATTACATAGGTCCATAGTTAATACATCAATGGGGGATACAACAGACTGCACATACGCAGTCCCACACAACACAATGCAAAAGCTAACATCGCACTACTGCCATCAGCTACTAAGGGGGAGGGTGTGATCCTTGCTGTCAAAAACCATCCAAAGCAAGGTGAAAGCCGGTGCAGACCTCTCGTCTAGTCGTCCAGCCAACCGCAGGAACCGGGTGCAGGAAGGGGGTGATCCTTAGCCGAAGCAAATCGAAGTTCCCATGGCTCAGAGGTAGTGGCCTCGGAGTCATGTTTGATCTTCCTGCTTGGTGGTCTGGTACTCTTCCGGGCAGTCCTGAGGGTGATGGGACCTCCGGTGTGAGTCATGCGACAAGTAGGAGCTTTCTCCTCTGATGGATCAGTATCACTGAACTCCCACTTGATCTCCATAGGTTCTGTCTCAGACTCGGAGCCAGTGTTGATCTGGATGGGGTTCTCTTCTCCCGAACCAGGCTCAGATGGTACAACCATGGAGTTCGAGGTGGGTCCCATTGAGGTAGCAACAGTGGGGTCTATCAGGTATGGTGCCGACTCTGTGCTCAACATGAAGGCCTGCTCCATCATGGCTTGAAAAGTGTTCAGGCATGCTGGAGTCATGAGGTAGTAGTGGTCGGGCACAGGGGCAGGGGGTGTTGGTGCAACTTCGGTGGAAGTACCCGCAGCAGGGACAGGGTTGGAGCGAAGTTGCTCTTCCAGCTGGCTGACCTGTTGCTTGCTCTTCCTGAGCTGTTCTTCCAGCTCAACCAAGGCTTCTCCACGGGCCACATAACGGTCACAGAGCTGCTCATACTGGGCACTGTTAGCCTTTGCTTGCGCAACAAGTTGATCTGATCCCGGCAGTTTTGGTGTCCCTCGACCAGATCATTGAGGCGTCGCTGCTGATCGTCAATTTCGAGCAAAGCCTCTTCATAGCAGTCATCTGCTGTTTCTGCCCAGTGGGACAGACGGGTGACCATAGGATTATAGCAGCAGGGGGTGGCTTCCACGGTGCAGATTGGGTTGCCCTTCTCCCGGTAGAGGTGGTGTACAAACTCAGTCACGGTGAGCTCAGCACGGTGAATGGCGTTGAGGCGGAGGAATGCTTCGCGGGCTATGTCCTGAAGAGCTGCTTCTACCAGATCTCGGTGGTAACGGGTGTGGAAGCAATAGGGTGTCTCGTTCCCCATGCGGGCTTCAACTGAAACTGCTGCTTCCCATACCGGGTATCCTTCGGTGCCATGTCTCCTAATCCGGTAGGTGGGTGCATCTGGGTACCATAGGCACCATAGCAATAACTGGAGTTGCGACACGAATCCTTCTTCCCGTGGAACTTTGATCTCCCAAACTCCGACATGGTCCGACATCTGCTTTTGAAGGCAACTTAGGGTCAAAGAGGGATAATATCAAAACAATTTGAGTAAAAGAAATGGGGATAAAGGTATAGGAAAAAGTATGTTTGTCTTACAAAAATAATAGTTTGTGAAATGATCCTACGTAGGGATATTTCCCTTCAGCCAGCTAGTCAGGGGTAGGGCGCCAGTTGGTCTTTTCCTACAGTCGCACTGCTCTGATACCAGCTCTGTGGACCCCCGTTTTTGGAACGGGAATCTTTCGTGTTCATAGTACCATTTCCCTGGATCGAGTAGTTTGGTACCCACGAAATACAGTACTGAATAATCAGGTGCAAATGCACGAATAGTCTTACAGCAAAATTATTACAATATAGGCCCGAAGGCAATATCCAACATATAGGACCTCATGGTCCAGATACAACCAAAAGTAGGAATTAGGTAAGGCAGCGGAATGAAGTCAGCGGCCTGTCGATTGCCACAGGCAACGACCGGAGATTAAGACCTAGCAGGCACCATCGTCTTCTCCGTCCTCCTGGTAGTAGGCATATGGATCCTCCAAGTCTTCATTTCCACCATCTGAAGGTTTGTGCGTATAGCAAGGGTGAGTACCAACCGTACTCAGCAAGCCAACACGGAAAGGTGCACATGATAGGGGATTCTCAAGGAGATGCCGTGGTTTATTTGCACAAAGCCAAGTTTATAAATCTTTTAACAAACCTAGCATCTAGCCAAGTCAAGTTTTAGTTCCGTAGTTCATTAAGTCGGCGACGGTTCTGTCTACCATCCATTGTGATTCCAAGGATGGCTTTCCGCCTCCGGTTCGTCATGGTTTTTCTAGGGAGTCCACCCCTTCTCGCCTTTCGAGAAGTTGATCCACCAGCGAATAAGATTCATCATGCAAACCCATCCCTATAATTTTAAAATTTAGAGTCTAGCCAAGCGAAAGTCTTGTCACGATGTTGTATATCCGCGAGCACGGCTATTCAAATAGATTGGTTAATTCACACTGCAATGGATGTACACTTTACCTGTACTCCGCGACTGCCCAACAAATGAGCCTACGTCCCAACACATGAGACGGTCACGACAAAGCCTTTCAGTAACCTCACTTTGGCAGTACCCGCTCCAAGAACTTAAATCCTCTTGCACTCTAGCCGTCCTTTTCTAGCAGTGTGAGGAGTTCTGACGCTCCCAGGGTAAGGGAAGACTTCATTTATCAAGTTATGATTAATTTCGATTTTCAATCATCCATTCCCAATCTCATCCCATACATAAGAACCACTATGTAGGGGTACCGCCTCTGCTCGGCTATTTACTCCGCTAGGTCTACACCCATTTGAGAAGTACGGTTGTACTGGCTTGTTTCCCGGCTATCTCATGGCTCGGTCCTTAATTGACCAGGGTCGGCACTTGCCTTTTCCAGAATCTACCCAAATCATCCAGCCGCCCCAGTCTAAAACATTTGTTTGGTATTTTCAGTTTTCATCAAAACTCATTTGATTATTCTCATGGCAATGTGGCGCTCATGTCTCCACATGTCGTATCTCAACTACATTTCGCAAAGGTAGTTGCCCAAGAATATAGCTATTTGCAAAAGCATGAGTATGCATGAATCTAATAATAGCATGGCTAAGCATTTTACTGAAGATATTCTCCGGTTGTGTGTATCACATCGAGGGTTACAAGGAATAATTCTAAAGGTAATCAATAACAAGGCATGGCATAACAAGTATAGGTAATTCTTTGTGTATGGCATGCATGTTTAATGTTTAAAACAACATCATTTAGCAACTGGGATCAATATGTTCAAAGAGTGTGATGACTTGCCTTGCTCGCACGCTTGTTGAGTGGGATCTTCGACGTAGTCAGTAGCTGCTTCTTCGGATGCTATCCATACATGCGAAATGAAAGATTAAATCCAATTAAAATATTATAAGAACGAATGGAGGATCAGGAAAACCCATAAAGAGTACTTCAAAATTTCTCCCTATGATTTTGCCCGAGTTACGGAGGATTTTAGGGCAAAATCGATCGTAACGACAAGTTACGGTTATTTAGGGTTTTTGTAAAAAGAACCGATAAAGTGATGAAGCGAGAATCTTACGAATGTTGTTTAACGGATTCGTTGATACATTTTTATTGAGTTCAAAAGGTTAAGTATAGTTTGAAGAAAAGAAAAAAGTAAAAATAAATCTTCGGGAAGGTTTTTCGTAAAGGCAAAGTTCTCCGAAAGTCGTATATAGGAGCTCATTTCATCTTGAAGAAAATACCTGTGAAAACTATAGAATTTTGGCGTAAATATTCCCAAAATATCTCCAAAATATTTACAAAATTTTTCTAAAATTTTTCCCTTATTTCTTTCTATTTTTTCTTTTTCTTCTTTCCCTTTTTTTCCTTTTCTCTCTTCTACGTTGCTAGCGCCGGCGGCCGACGGGGAAGAAGAGAGCACCGGCGGCGAGGAGGGCCGGGCTCGGGATCGAAGGGGTTTTGCCCTTCTACTAACCACGGGGTTCCATTCCACGGCTTGGCCGAGCCAGAGGAGCGGCGGGGAGGGCTGGCGACGGCGAGGCGGCCATGGCGGCAACGGTGCACGGTGCGGGGGTGCTAGTTAGGGGGTTGGCTTGGCCGGAAAAGCACGGAAAAGCTTGCTCCACCCAATGTCCAAAGTGTTCCACCGCTCAAGAAAATGCCACGGAGAAAGAAAGAAGGAGAACACGTGTCAGTGCCCCTACAAGCCACCTAACCAAGCACTGCCAGCTCAACCTTCATTCTTTGAAAAACCCTTTCGCCACCGCAATCTTCATCACTCCCACATTCTGTTCCACCAAGAAACCAAGGGAGAACATCTTGGGATCACCAGAAATGAGCTCTTCATGTCCATCACCCGAAGATGTTTGATAGCTCTCATGTTTGATCTGGTGAGTTCTGCTGCAACCTACCCTCGGGAACGCGATCCTCTTCCTGTGCCTAATCTAGCCGTGCGTTTTGTTTCCTAGCTTGCGATGGCCGAGATCACCGGAGTGTGGCCATCACTGTTCCTCGCGCCACCGCCTAGACGTCATCACTGTCATCGTCGTTTTTGGCCAAGCCAAGCTGAACCACTGCGCCATTAACTTTGCCTCGGCGTCCTCTTCAAAACCCCTCAAAAACCCCGAGGAATGATGCACCGAGGAGGGAGATCGACTTGCATCTTCTTCGACTCTGACCAACGAGCTCCAATCCCAATTCCAAAGCCCTCAGTGAACCTCAGGTCAATTCCTTGCGCTCACACCATCTTCTGGCAGGACTTAACCTCGCGCATGCTTTGGTTTTACAGTCTCTTATCCAGAACAAGCCCACACCGTCACCCTGCAAGATTGCGCCGGCTGCCACCGCTGATTTCTCATCCTCGAGTGAGCTTCGGCGCAATTCCTCATTTTGGTAGCAGCCTTGGGTCACCAGTAACCGGTGCCGTGCCTTTTCTTGGCAGGCCGAAGACCGGAGGGAAGCTATCGCCGTCGTCCTGCCGATTTCCATCGTCGCCGGAGCACCTCTCAAGTCGCCATCATCCTTCAGCTCCTAACAACCCTCGTGCGACCTTCGGTGAGTCTCCAAGAGCCCCGTAGAGCATATGCATGCACTCACTTTGTATGGGTCAAGCCTCCAAGGCGACATGAACCACCTACCTAAGCGCTGCCACCGCTCGTGCCGTCGTTGCCATGGATTCCGGTCACCACTGTGCACAAGATCACCACCAATAGATTTGCAATGAGCTACTCTATCTTTTTTCTGTTGGTTGCTCCTCGCGAAACCCGACCGTTCGCCGTTGATGCCGCCTCAAACCTCGCCGGTCGCCGCAACTCTGCTCTACCCCTTGCCGTGCCACGACATGTGGACCATGGTAATTAGGCACCAAGGACCTTGCTTAGTAGGAGCTTAAATCTTGTAAGGTTTATCTTGTAAATATTCCCTGAATGACATGTGGACCCATGGATTCATATGCAATTATAACAAAATACAGGGACTCTCAACGAACTTGGTTTTAAACAAGTTTTGGACCGCGGGTTCTAATTCAAGAACTTCAAGGGCTTCATTGAAAAATTGCGGACTCTAACAGTGGACCCCATATATTATAGTTTGAAATTATAAAATAGAAAATAACAAAAGCAATATCCTTTCAACAGAAAACGCACAAATATGTAAAATCCATATAAAATCCAATATAACTCATTTTGGGGTGAAACAAATTTCTATGAACTCATTAGATAATGAACTTTAATTTTTAATTTAGAATTATAGAACTTGGCACTTACAGGGCAAATTTGGTCTTAAAAAATTAAATAAGGAAAGTCACACATAAGGATTGCACAAACTTATAAAATACATAGAAAATTCAATTTAACATATTTTTGGACCAACTAAAATCCTATAGATTCCTCAACTCACCCTATCTGATTAGGAGAAATAAAAATCTATAATTACCTTGAGCCAAATGCTTTTAAAACTATTATTAAGAAAATGATGAATTTTTTAGGTGAGCTGAGCTTTAGGGATTTATTTCAAATTCATTTAAATTTCTTTTTGAATAAAATTAAGTTCTATAGATTTAAATCAAGTTACGTAGATTCACCAAAACCCATATTTTCAAATTATAAAATAAAAACATATGCCTACTGTACAGAAATATCACTTAAATATTTATATGAGGAATAAACAATTTAGAGTAGACTAGAACTTGTAAAATTTGTAGTAAATTCATTTTTAATCCTTTTGAAGTGAACTAAGTCTCTATAAAACTAGCAAGTGATGAATTTCAATTAGGTAAAATAAAATATGCAACTCGTACGAAAACCTTAAATAGATAACCTAGGTGCTAAAAAGTACTATATATAGGCATGTATAAATATATGTGCACCTTAGCTCCAAAACTAAGACAAATTAAAACTTAATATACCACAAATTAAAACTTAATATACCAGATAAGCTTTAAGATCATCCTCTTACTCCAAAAGATTTAATATACTTAGCTTATAAGCTAAGATTTAGGTTAATATAAGATATTTTTAGTCTAGACTAAGCATCCCTAGGTTCATAAAGTAAAGACCCTAAGCTTATGAACTAAAAATAATTTGGTCAACCAAAACCAATCCTTTTATTCACCTAAGTGAAAAAGGAACAAAGGTTCTGAACGTATAAACTTACAGCTAGGCACACATTGAACCCTATATACCTGTTATAAATTGTAAAACCCATAGGAAATTAATGTCAATTCTAAAAATTATGGAACCAATTGTGTTAGACTTAGAAAATGCATTCCCTTGCCCCTGTGAAGTCAATTAATAAAAATCAAATTATAGAAACACTATCCAAACAGCACCTAACTCTACACCCCTATGTCCCGATAAAACTTCAAAAATTCATAACTCCCAAATAAAATAAAATAAATTAGAAATTCTTTCATCCATATTCATTATAGACCAGTACCTACTCAATGTGCAAAAATCATGCATTTTAGAGCATTTGGATTTTTGCCTATTTTCGGTATTTAATTGCATATCGTGTATCTTGTTTAGATACTTGCATAAACGGTGATGGAGTGGATTAGGTGCTAATATTTCTCCATACCAAGGCAAGTTCTTCCCCTCTTTCCTTTAAACACATTGAATTCCATGTTTTGAGGGATGAAACTATTTGTTTGCAAAGTTGCATGTGAACTTAGGCTATATCGATATTTAAAATTAGTTATGGTAGTTATGACCTAATTTGCTGCATTTCATCCTTCCGTTAATTGATTTCCTTGCCGATTGTATGGTTAGAGTACACTCTTTGTGCTCGAATTGGTTTATACACGATTTATGCAACCACTTGCTTAGCCTTGCTTAGAATTTTACAAATACTTGTTTCATCTACCTTTAATATGCGAGTTTTTGTAAACATGTGCCCTTGCTGAAATGGGTTTAAAATGATAAGTATTTGTGAAGTAAAATGTGTAAAAGTGTGATTTCTTGACTTGGGCGGCAAGTGGCATGCAATTGATGTATTTGTATGCCGATAGGGGGAGTGTTTGCCCGAGTCGGTAAGGACCGAACTTATGTCACCAACTTAAAGTTAACCGTACATCCACATGTGTTACTATGGGATGATCTAAGCTGAATAATCTACTTAGCACCTAGCCTTGCATTATGGTAGGCGCGATGAGTATGGGTTCGGATAACCCAGAGGAACTTTTTAATTACCCCAAAGCAGTAGTTTAGGTGACTAAGTGTATCAAATACAACGATATTGTGCCACATGGGTGGGTTCCTATCCTGTTCGCCACCATGGCGTCAAGTTTAAAGTAGGGCCACGCTACTTGACGGTTCTAGGTTATATTCCAGTATGCCTAGGATGGGGGAACACAAGTCGTGTTGGTGCAAGGCTAGGGATTAAATAGTGTAAAGGCTTCGTTGTGACCTCTAGACTGTACTCAATATGCAAAGTATGGTGGTACCGACGGGTACAGGACAAAACTAGAGCGATTCACATCATGTGGGTAAAGCTGTACAAACTCTGCAGAGTTCACTAAAACTAATCGATTAGCCGTGGTCACGGTCAAGAGCTCTTTGGTGAAGTTTCATTAGTATAGACACTATATTTACAAAATGTGGACATGTGACTTGTTTTGAAAATGACAAATTGTGTTGAGTTGTGTGTGTATGGTGATATACTGTGACTTGTTGTCATGGAGGATGACGAGATATTGATTGTGATGGAACCATAATGAAATTAATGATGAAACTTAAAACTCGCTTTGTTGATTGAATTCTCAACTCCTTTGTAAACGAATTACGAAATAAAATTTGCTTTATGCTGAAAATGAACTACACAAATAGCTTTCCTTTGTGATATAACCTTCATGTATGTAGGTTTGATTGTGCGCTTCCGAGTACATTTACCTGTTTATGTACTGACTCTTGCCACTAGAACATCCATTTTGCTTACAGGTCTTAGACCTTGTCTTTTGAGTGATGTGGGTAATCGACTGCTTCTTCTGATTGAACTTAACGGGGTAAACCCCTAGTCGGAGTGCTTGTGGGTGGGTAATCAAGCCTTCGCTGTTTTCTGATTTAATTGTATCTAGTAGGCCGGTCGGCCTATGTAATAGTTAACTAGAGGTAATTATTTAAGTTACTTTCATCTTACATGTATTCGCTATGTATATCCATGCTTGAGATGAAAGTGTGAATCTAGTGGACATCCTAGGAACTAGATTCACATGAATAAGAGTTAAGGTTATTTGAAATGTTGTGGATCTTTAGCCATTTTGTCAAGTCTCTTGAAAGTGTAACACATCTGGTCGCCGCCTTCGATTGGTTTGACGGGCACATCTCAGACTGAAGTTGATTGGCAGGCTAAAGGCCCAACAATGTCTCCAATATCCTTCTCTCGGGATGTTGGATGTCTCGTTATGGTTGTTAGATGAATTGAAGTGATTCACTTCACCTTGCAATTATAATGAGAGGTCCGTGTCGCCTCCGACAGAGTGTCCATCTATTTCAAGATTTTTCTTGGAATTATTTGAGCACTAGAAGTATTTATGAAAATTTAAGGATCATTTCAATGATTAATTTAAAAGAAAAACCAATTATAAATCCTTCACCTGTTCTCGGGCTGTTTTCGGCCCAATCCTTGAAGTCTATTTTTCCTCACTCCTTTCTCTCCCTTTTCGGCCAAGCCTATTCCCCTTTTTCCCGCGTGCCTGCGCCCTCTCTCCCTTTCCTTGTGGGCTAGACTGTTTGTCGTTCCTTCCGCATGCAAAGTCTAAACCGCGTCCCTCGTTTCCCGAGCCGATGTCAGGTGGGCCCCACATGTCATCCCCTTCCTCGCGCCGACCGCCATTGCCGCCGAACCTCGCGACCTCGCCGGCGCTCATCCCGCGCAACCGCGCCGTTCCCGCATGTGCTTTAACGCCGCCATCACACCGCCTCTGGTTTTCCCCTTTATTTCGACTAACTCCGCACCATTAATCGCCACATTTGCTCGCCGCTTTAACCACCGCTGGCCGAGCTGCTTCCACTGCGAATCCGGCTGCCCTTGGCCACCCGCGCTCCTCCTCGAGGCTATAAAACCCTCCCCCGGGCTCCCCTCTCTCGTTTCCTCGTTTCCCCAAGCCTGCCGTGCTCCCTATCCCTCTCCCGCGCTCGGTTTCGCTCTGCCACTCGCCGCCGTCCTCTGGCCATGCGCCACGGCCGATCCATGCGCCGCCACCGTGCGCCAAGGCCTCCACCACCTTCGCCACGACCCACCGCATCCCGGCCACCGTATTCCACGCTTGGACTGCTACCGCAATGCCCCACCACGGAGCTCCCTGAGCCACCGCCGCAACCGCCAACTCCGGCCGCCATTCCCTACCGCCTCGCGCCTTCCCGGGCCGCACCACCTCCTTCCTCGACTTCGCCGCACCTCTCCGAGCCTCGGTGTCCCCTCCGCCGTCGGCAATTGCAGCTGGACCGCCATCTGTGTCGTCGTCCCAAGCCCGGCCGCCGTCTCTACTCGTCGCCGTTTGCCCACGCCGTGCGCCGGTGAGCTTCTCAGCTTTTCGCCCTCTCCGCTGCTTCCCGTGCTCACCGCTGCACCGATGGCCGTCGCGGTGACCCTCGGGCCATGTGCGCTGCCGCCACGCTGTCGCCGGCCGTTGTTGGGCGTCGCCGCCCCCTCCGCCACCCAATCTGCCTTGGGCTAGATCTGGGTCGTCCATTCCGGCCACCGATGTGGCTGTCGCGTGGCCGCCGCATGGCTGCCGCGTCGGCGCCACATGTGCGCCACGTGGCGTGCCCGCTTCTGGATCGCCGTGGACTTGTTCCATGGTGGACCGGCCCATGGACCGCGCCGCTGCCGCCCGCTGACGTCCGTCCTTGCCGCTGAAGTCAGCCCTTGGTTGCTGACGTCAGCATCAGCCTTTTTTCCTTTGAAAAATAATTAAAAATTATGCAATAAATCTAATTAATTTCTAGAATTCATTTAAATGGTCCAAAACTTCTAAAAATCATATCTAATTCATACGAGCTCCAAATTGAGCCATTCAAATTACAAAATTTATCTAAAATTTAGCTCTACATGTTGGTTTATTTTTAACGTACTGTTATTTGGTTTTTATTAAGGTTTTTCCTTGTTTTGTGTGCCAACATGTGGATTCCGTAGTTTTCGGAGTAGAGCTCAGAAATTTGTGAAAGAAGCAAGGCAAGTCACATTCCCCTTGAAGCATATTGAACCTATTTTTATAAATGTTTTACTGTTTGCAAATAAAATTGCATTGTTTTGCTAATTACATGAAATGATGGGATCACCTATCTGCTTGCATGTGTCGTACCTCTTTGATATCCGTCCTTTGTTAATTTTGGGTGATAAATTGACTAGCTTTATCACGAGATGTTGACCTTTGCTAGAATTATATGCTTAGCCATGCTTAATTACGACTAGTTCACTAAATGGGATAGTCGCACTATCTAAACTTAGTTCAGGTGAGCTGCAAGCTCGGAACATCTGTTCGAACCTATCGGTCATAATTATCCATACTAAAATATGACTAAATGGTGGGCTATGGGTTCATGGTTTTGGATTGTCGTACCCATGGCAATTAAGGACCGGTTCATGCGAAACCCTAGAAGACTTACAGTGCTTACCACAAGCAAGAATGGGCAACTACTGGACTCGTAGCATAGCTTTTCTCTAGCCAATGATCGCTAGCAAGGGTCGGTGTGATGGAGTTGCAGTCAGCCCCAGTATAAGGGTTGCTGGGCTTCGAGATTCACCGTGGCATTCGGGGAGGTTGCCCACTGCCCAGGAACGGGAGTGGGGGCGAAACCTTGGTGTGGTTCGACTGGTTAGGGGAAGGTTATGCGAAAGATCTTGTCACGATTTTTCCTTTGTAGTATCATGGTGATACTTCGGGGCATGGTGACATGTGTGGAATTGTGTCTTGTGGGTAAAGTAGCGCACCTCTAATCAGAGTAAAACTATTTGAATAGTCATGCCCGCGGTTATGGCAGATTGACCAGATTTACCATGATTAGTCTCGCCTTTAATAAATTGTCTTAATAATCTGGCTTAGCTCAGGTGGGAATGGTTGGGCTTATTCAATGTGGGTATAACGTTGTTCAGTGGAGGATTAATATTCCCTTAATTAATCAACGGTTTTCCCTGTTTTGAAATGATAAAATGTTTGCAACCGCATTTTCACAAAATTAACCCCAAGCCTCCCTTTGCCTTCCCTCGCATCCTTGCATTCCTTGGTGTGGCTTGTTGAGTACGTTGGTTGTACTCAGCCTTGCAAATTCTTCTCCCTTCCAGAAGTATAGTGCTTCTAAGTTGAAGACAGTATTAGAAGACCAAGGCTCAGACCCCAGTTGAGTTTGCCTGTAGAGTGGAGCTGAAGCCCCTCTAGGATTGTCTTTTCCCGTTGTCGCTGCTTTCTTTCAAGTGTGAGGACTAAGTTCCTCTTTTCCTGTAAGTAATTACGCTTTATGTTTATGCTTGGATATGTGTATTAATTTGTCATTTTGTGTACCCTTGTTGATTCCTGGACAGGGATTCAATACACAAAATAGTCTGAAAATTTGGGAAAAATTTCCAGGCGTGACATCAAGCCTTGAGGGGAGACTACGGGGAAAGGGGACTCTTGGAAGGAAACCAATAATGACTATAGACAATGATTTATTTCGTAAAGCACATTTCACGGTTTTGTAGCAATTTTCATTGGTGGCTCCTTACATCGAGGAGCACATAGCAATTGTTCACTCCAATAACATTGGGAAGTCCGTTGCCTAGATTACACATCATCACATTGATACTTTCCTTGCTTGGTTGCGACAACATCATATGGGTAACGAGACGATTGACCAACAACTAGTCTTGTTGGCCAGGAGACCATTTTGCGATTGACCAACAACTAGCCTTGTTGGCTAGGGGACCATTTTTCTCAAGCTCGACATTCCATGGATATTGTTGGTATTGCTTACGATCGCAAATAAGTCCACGGGCGCACAGATATAGGGTTGTAGCATTTTGTTAGTGATATGCCCTAGAGGCAACATGGAGATGTTGGATATCATGGTCAATGTTTATGTATTAATGAATAAATATTTATTCCGTTCCATGAAATAGACAACTTATATTGATTAATAAGTATGTGACTTATTCATGAGACTCTTTATGTATGAATCTATTTCTAAATGATCTCTGATCATATATCATATCTATGGAACAAATATAATTCTAAGATCAGCATGTTTATTGATTGATGATCATGTCTCATAGATTATGGTATGGAGATACCAAATCAATAAACGTGAATATGTGTTAGAGAACACACTGTTGGATAGACCCACCTTGAGACACTACAGGGAAATAATGTGTCATTAGTTGGTCTCAACTAGTGTTGGTGCAAAGTCCTTAGACATGACATCATCATGGATTCCAACATGTGTAGTAGCTTACTTAGGGACTATCAAACGCTATTTCGTAATTGGGTAGTCCTAAAAGTAGTCTTCAGGTTTGCAATGAAACATATAGTGGGATGTGAGTGATCAAGATGGAATTTGCCCCTCCTTTGGAGATATATCTCTGGGCCCCTCGATGTAATCGATTATGATAGCGCATGGCCATGCCGAGTTGATTGAGGAGTCAATCAACAGATATATAATCCAATACGAGATCGAGTGAATGATTTAGCTATTGATAGGATGACACGAGTCTTGCCTATAGCTTAATTGATATCGTGAGGCAAAGGGATTTGTGCACACATTACAGGTTCAACCGATTTGATCTTCTTGTAGACTTTGGTACTAATACGTTCTGCTAGGGGCCGTTGTTGACGGTTGGCTGAGAAGCGTTCTCGGGTCAGAACCAAGTTTGCATGAACCTACAGGGTCGCACACTTAATGGGATGAAACAGGTAGTCGAGTTTGACTCAGGCACGGCTTAGTTCGGATAGAGATCCGATCGAATGTAGAGTCCGGATGGGCCTTTAGGCCCAGTCAGCCAACTCTATAAAAGGAGGGCAAGGGGTGGAGATCAAGGAGCGCGGCTTCTAAGCCAGATCTAATTCTCCACGGAAACCCTAGTCCACATCTGAGCCAAAACCCTAGCCGTGCATTGCGTGCTAGCACACAGGTGTTCGACGTTCCTTCCCTGGATGTGTGGATAACGGTAGAGACATCGCTACATTGCAGTATAATTGACGACATCGGAAGATCCTCGAGTTTTGACTAGCCGAATCCATTATTCGGTAGTTGGAAGTCGGACTGGTCGGGCTAATCGGTGCGACGTCTATGAGATCGGGCAAAGTCAGGCGAGACGGTCCGAAGTCGGCGAGGTCGGGAGAGGCACCGTCCGAGGTCGGCGAGGTCGGGCAAGGCATTATCCGAGGTCGGCAAGACTTCCCGACGTGTGTATGTTGGGTCAGCTACTCCAACGTAGTTTTTTCGCTGCACTGCACGTCACTTGGTAACAATCTATACACCCTTACTTGCAACCTTTCCTGGATTGCGGGGTAGAATTTTTTGTTTTATGCCATTGTAGCCTACGTGTATTCCTACACATTTCACCCAGGAGTATTTTGGGGTATCATCTTTTAACCCAAGAGAAGAATACTAAGTTACAATGAATATTCATATCTTATAGTTGAGCTACCAAAGTCTAGACAGGGGTAAGTGGTAAATGATAAATGGAGTAGTATAACACACAGAAGAGTCCTAATAAATGATATACTAATGCTAATGGGAGGGTATAGTGTTAGAGATAAGTTTCTAATGTACTTCTAATATAATTGCACATATTATACAAACAATTATATTGATGGTTAGTTACCCAGTTCTATGCTCCCAAGTCTCCGGGGGTACCACCTCTAGTGGCCAGGCCTGTCAACTGAGTTGATTTCTTACTGTTCGCCTTACGCCATACCTGAACGTGGAGGATTAAAAAGGATGGACAGGGCTGTCACCACCTGTCGCCTACCTCTATAACCCGTGGGATATGACCATAACCAATGTCTATGGAACAATCTAAGCACCGCACTTACATTGCCATAGATACTCTTGCCTCCCAAGGCGTCAATAACTAAGACAATATCATACCTACATCCTAATTGCACACAATAGAGTTATTCATCTAACCATGATATAATTATCATATAAACTATGGATGGAACATATAACTAACCAACTAGCATATGAACCACAGTCAACTATACGAGAAGATAAATATATTGAATAGAGCAAAGTTATACAAGATAAGTAGGATACAATAGCCATACCTGACTCACCAATGATGACTTGGGAATCAAGTAGTAGCTCTAACCTAAACCTAACTCCACTAGCCTGGAGACCAAGAGTGAATGGTAGGAACTCTCTCTTGTGGTGTTTGTGATGAAGTGAAGCCCTCCTCCTCCATTCATAAGGTCTCCATGGCGGCTTGGTGTCACGAATAGCGCATGAACCAGTCTCCACCGCCACAGGGAGTCACCAGGGAGTGCCATGTCAAAGTTGACCAGGATAGGCGCCATGGCTAGGTCGGCCGAACCCCTGGATTGGCCAAACCATGGGGGAGCACATTCTCCTCTAGCTTTCGCGTGGTGGCTATCTTGTGGTTCCTCTCCTAGGATACCCTTGTCCCGTGGTTGAATACATCGGTTTATACCTGTTTGTGGGCCCTTTGATCAATGGGAGGATGACGTGGTGATCGTCGATTCGTCGGAATTGCATTTCTTTGCCACGTAAGCATGCTTTCACCTCATTTCTGTGTATAAGTACCTACACTCAAATAATCTACAAGCACATGTGAAACTTTATTAATTCTAAACCTATATGTTTGTAAGAAATGCTAACTCCCCTTTATTTTCAAGATATGTGATGGTCAGAATTGGTACTTAACGACCGTGAACAGATATGAGATCAATGGGTATACAGTTTGCACAAGAGCCCAAGACTAAAAGAGCACGAACCAAAACAGTGCTATTCATACCGATGCCACGGGATACAATGGGACAACTAGCACATATTACAGTCCCATTGATGAGATATGGGAACTCGAGTATGGACCTTTGAAGGTCCCTTTGTTTCAGTGCCGATGGGTTTGGCTGACTAGTGGAGTGTTGACGGTCGTTAAGTACAAATTTTGACCATCACATACCTTAGGAATAAAAGGGAACTAGCATCTCTTACACGCATATAGGTTTATAATTAATAAAGTTTCACAGTCCCTAGAGATTATGTGAGTGTAGGTACTTATACAAATAAATGAAGTGAAAGCGTGCTTGCCTGGCGAAGAAACACAACTCCAACTAATCGACGCTCGCCACGTCAGCATCCTACGGATTGGAGGGCCCACAAATCAGAGGAAACCGACTCAAAGTGAGGCCAAACATCCAGGAACCGACCAAGGGGGCCACCTATCATCCTCTGGCCAAAGGCAGTGGCCGGAGGCGGTGGCCAGGGTTCGACCGAACCATACTTGGCGGCCCCGCCTCCCTCCTTCCCCGTGGCGAACTCTCATCCATCCCTAATGGCGGTTGTGCAAGTTTAGCAGGAAGAAACCAACATTACAACTACCATTTGAAGGCTATAAAAGGGGGGAACTTCACATCATCCAACACACACCACAAGAAGGAGTTTCTACATTTAACTCTTAGTCTCTAGGCTAGTGGAGTTAGGAGTTAGGATAGAACTTCTACTTGGTTCCCAAGTTGACTTTAGTGAGTCAGGTATGGCTTTTGTATCTTACTTGCTTTGTAAGACTTTGTTCTATATAATATATCCATATTCTAGTATAATTGAGTACGGTTCATACACTAGTTGAATTAGCGACGATGACTCTCCCGAGTGGTTTGAAGCCATACCAGAATAGAAAGCTCCTGATTAAATCTTGTCGGCGTTTGGGAGGCTGAATGGTGCCGATGTGATGTGGCCCCTCTCCGACTGGTTCGAAGAGAGATATTGCTGAAGTTATTAGTGATGAAGTCGAGTTCGCCGAATCGGTACGCCTTCTCGAGAGGGAACACAAAGTCGTTGGCTCCTGAAGTTGACCCCTCACACTTTTCAGTGGAAAACTCGACGCAACGCCTACTTAGCACATCAACTGACGATCCTAGAAATCGGCAATAAGAAAAGGGGGTAGCGCATGAGATCTACAGTGGATGAATAAAGGGATAAGGTTTAGACAGGTACAGGCCCTCTCGATAAGAAGTAGTACCATACTTCTTTTTCGGGTTTAATCTGCCTAGTTTTGTATTGATCTAACGACCGTGTTGTGGCTTATTGCTTCTATATGTTGTTATGCCCTCAGAGGGCTCCCTACGCACCTTATATAGGTTCGGGGGCAGGGATACAAGGAGGGAAACCCAACCGGACATGGCATAAGTTTCCTTATCTATTTACATAATCGTACACAACTAGGACTATAGACTATTCTTTAGAAAATAAGGCAATACAATTCCTAAATCCTAATTCATTACATAACAAGCAGATCTTGCACACCTCATATCACCAGTCGGATAAACCAGTTTTGTGGGTATATGGTACCCATAATCTTCACACCTGGACCTCGACCAGCATTGTAGCAATCCCACCACCTCTACGAGTGGTCGTGGTAAGACTACACAACTGGTCCTCGACCAGCGTATTAGCGATTCCACCGCCTCTATGAGTGGTTGAGGTAGAACTACACACCATGTCCTCGTCTAGTGTGGTAGCGATCCCATCACCTCTACAAGTGGTCAAGGTATGACTACACACCTGGGCCTCGACCAGCGTGGTAGCGATCCTCCTATCACCTCTACGAGTGGTCGAGGACGACTACACCTGGTCCTCGACCAGCATGGTAGCGATCCTCCCACCACCTCTACTAGTGGTTGAGGCACGACTGCACACCTAGTCCTTGACAAGCATGGTAGTGATCCTCCCACCATCTCTAAGAGTGGTCGAGGCATAGCTACAGACCTGGAACTCGACCAGCATGGTAGTGATCGAACAAACTCTATGAGTGGTCGAGGTACGACTACACAGCTGGTCGTCGACCAGCGTGGTAGCAATCCTACCACATCTACTAGTGGTCGAGGTACGACTATACACCTGGTCTTGGACCAGCGATGTAGCAATCGTCTCACCACCTCTACGAGTAGTTGAGGTACTTACGACTACACAACTGGTCCTCAACCAGCGTGTTAGCGATCCCACCACGTCTACCGGGTGGTCAAGGTACAATTACACACCATGTCCTCAACCTATGTGGTAGTGTTCCCACCACCTCTACCAGCGCTCAAGGTACTATTACACACCTGGTCCTCAATCGGTGTGGTAGCGATCCTTCCACCACCTCTATGAGTGGTTGAGGTACAACTACACACTTGGTCCTCGACCAGTATTGGCCCTTGGTTTTGAACACCGAAAACCTCATGTGTTTTCCTATACCAATCCCTGAATCAGTAGTTGGTATACACATTCACAGTTGATACAAAACATATATGTCGATTTGAGTTTAGCCTAAGGAGTTTAATAAATTTACAATGACCAATAGAGTCTTGTCCAATGAGATAAAGAGCAGCGGAAAACAATATAGTAGTAGGCCCAACTAACATGCCCATAGGCAGTTGACTATGGTCATAACCTAGTTCTCGGTGAGCACTCCATTAACTGCTAAATGTGTCATATTGCTGGAAAAGTCTTCCTCTTCTCCTGTTGATATGTCTAAAAAAGAGGAGAAATAACAACGGTGAGTACATAGAGTACTCGCAAGCCATCACGGAAGATGCAGTAATATGTATGGGTATGACAAGGAAGGCTATAGGTTAAATTTGCACAAAGCCAGAGTTTTTAATAGCTGGATAATGGATTAAAAATATGTTTTCACAAATTGATTTTCTGCACATCTATGTATTTTGGGTTAGAACACCATACATGAGAGGATAACCCAACATAATCCATAACCGTTCTATCCATGGAGATCCTTTGGTTTCGGGATACCTTCACGTACCCCTGAAGATCATTTTGGCCTCTCCATGCCAAGTTCGGCGGGCAGGAAACACGCGTGTGCTCTACAAACCATTGGAGTAGTGCGCTTGCTCTCAATGGCCACTTCTTTTCCCCAATCCCAGGTTATTTTTGTAAAACTAAAACTAATCCAATTGGTCATAGATCTTCCGATAATCACGGGCACAACTATTCGAATAGTTTTCACTCTACAGAGGTTGCACGCTATACCCACACTCCATCACACTCCAATGCCTAGCCGGTTAAGGCATTTAGTGCAAGTGTGACGACAAGGCCTTTACAATACATTCCTACTAGCAGTATCCTAGTCGTGACCCCCTTGTGATAGGGTAGGTGACGCTCTCCCTTGGGCGAGCCACCATTGGGCGGGTAACGACACATCCCCATCTTCTTACACCTTTCATCCGACCTGAGCATATCACCAGGCCCTTCTAACCAATATGATGATCTTGACGTCCCATAGACTCATCAGCTCAATGATGTGAACCCATCTAGACTAGCCTTGCTCGGTCTGGCCTACAAGGTCAAATCTGCCCATCCTTCCAGGTAAATGCCATATGGTCACACATATCCGTCCCATTCCAAACATATGGTCACACATGTAAATAGCCATAGGTCACAAAAGGAACAGGTCCTTAATTGACTTGGGCGCGCAACTAGAGACCTCACACATGGGTCACTATCTGTCGATGCAAAAACACAACGGCCTGGGAGTTCTGCTTAGCTCTAGTGCAGGTCCAAAATTCTGGTGAAAAGAACGTGGGCATGCCAATTGGTTTGACCTTGCAACCAACAATACATGGTAAACATTATTAGACGAAAGTCGATCAGTCGATAGGCCGATGACGTATCATGTTGACATAGCCGATGCGATCGAGTCGAATCGGCTATAAGGTAGAAAATATTGTTCCTAAACTAGATTTAAATTAGATATAACCATGAACAACTTTTCATTAACAAAATAAATTATATAGGTCGAACCCAATCAATGTAGCATAAAATTGGGATTATTAAAGTCAATTGTTATCCAATTATATGATCTAAATAACCAGCCAGTGGACAGATATAAAGATTATACCCAAAACAATCATGATCGGTTGTAGATTCAAATAACATGTAATTACTAATTTAATCTTTCTATTAGGTACAAGCAATTACGATAGATCGAACCTAACCGAGACATTATTAATTGCTTGTAACCAAGATTAAACAAATTAACAATCATACGGACTTAGATCATAGCCGATGGACTTAGATCATAGCCGATGACAGAGTCTGGGCGATTAGATAACATATCGGCTAAAACTCCAATATAGCCTTATATAATATTATCAACTGGATTAAATATATTAAATAGGATATAACCTCAATAGATCAGACTTAACCGAGATAGTACGAGGTTACAATCTTATTGGATTTAAAGGATTGATAAACTTAAGTAAAATGATATATATAACATGTTAAGCAAAGTAAATCATGCGACTTAAAAGGAAAACAATTATACCAGGTAAGATCGGCTAAAACCCCGATGCTACCCCTATGGGCAATCCAAGATAGGTTAGCTTTTATGATTCTAAGGATGACTTAGTAGGTAAAACTTAATTGATCCAACACTAAGTATGAAAAGAAGCATAAAATCCAAACAATCAAGCCTTTGACTGATTTTTAGGGTGGTGGATATCTTAGCCAATCTAGATCGACAACACGGTTTAATCGAGACCAGCAAAACCCTAAAGAAGGCTAAGTCGATACAAGTAAACAGAACAATTAGTTTATATTAATTATGATATATGATAAATGGTGACGGTCATTAAGTACCAGTTCCGACCATCATAGACCTCGGGAATAAAAGGGGATTAGCATCTTTTACCTACATATAGGTTTATAATTAATAAAGTTTCACATGTCCTTGGAGATTATATGAATGCAGGAACATATATGAATAAATGAAGTGAAAGCATGATCATGTGGTGAAGAAACACAACTCTAACTAATCAATGATCGCCATGTTAGCACCCCACGGATTGGAGGGCCCACAAGTCAGGTGACAACCGACTTAAAGTGGGGCCAAACACCTGGAAACCAACCAAGGGGCCCACCTATCATCCTTTGGCCAAAGTCTGTGGCCAGAGGCGTTTGCTCTGGTTCGGCTGAACCAGGGTGTTAACAGCTAAATTTGGTAACCAAATCCCTAAGTCTCGGCCAAAATATAAACAAAATCGGATCGGAAGAACAAAGGTTGAGTCGGTTACGGTGCGATCGGCTACGAGGTCAATCGGCTGAGGTTGGATCGGACGAGGATAGCCGATAGCCGATGCTGAGTCAGAAGAGGGGACAAAACCGGTCAGAGGGTTTCAAACTTGGGTGCATCTTATCCTTCCCGGTCAACTTTTATTCCGGGACGTGTCCCACATGTCTGCTTCCGATGTCTCTCGCCGTTTCATAAAGTGGCTATGTGTAATTCCCAAGTTTGTTGCGGATGTTGTTTTTTCTATGGTCATATAGAACGCAACTGTCGGGCTCGTGCTTCTCGCCCGCTCAAGGTTTTCAGGCCCAAGCCACATTTCACCCCTGGTCATACTGGGCCGTCAGACTCTCGTAGTCTGTCTTTGCTCCCTCGTCAGGTTTCTACCTAGGATTACCATAAGCGCGTCGCCTTGGAACCTGTGCATAATGGCTCTCACATCATCTCCCCCTCCCCTGCCATAACTCTTCCCCCTTCCTCCAGACGGATATCTCCACCCACTAATCCACCTCCCCTTCTCCCCCAAATACCATCTCCTTCCGCTTTGCAAGCCCCTGTGGTTCCTATGGCAAACTTCCCTGTTGATCCCCGCCGATTCCTCCCGGTGGGCTTCTCATGGGTACCGAGGGTCTTACCCTTTACCCCCTTCTCGCCCTAGGGTTTTCCTTAGGGCGGCACGTGAACGGCGCAATGAAGACCTGGAAGTTGCGATCTTCACACCAAGTGTTGCAGCCGATGACTTCGGACCAATGGCGCGTGCTTTGCAGGACTTTCTGATGGGAGATGGTGTCTGCTCCCCAACGATCCAACCGTGCGCCATTGGTGAAGCCTTCGTTCGCTTCAACACGCCCCTTGAGAGAGAGCGCTTCATCCGTGGTACGCCTCACCAAGTTGGTCACTATCAGGTCAGTTTTTACTAACATGATGAGGGCATCAACTTCCGCTCGATTGATGTGGATAGGGCGGCCTAGTAACTGTTGCTATGTTACCCTGTGGATCCTCGTAACCTTGCTCAACTCACTAAAGCGGTTGCGGGTTTTGGCCTCCTAGTCCATGTTCACCGATCAACCTTACTCAGTAAAGTCATTGTCAAGGTACTGGTGCATTCTGAACAAGACATCCTAGATGAGATTGTGGTCACCTTAGGGGAGGGTTCGCGTCTGAGTTCTTTCACTGTTCGGGTTTTCATTTTGACTGCTTCTGATTTGGTGATGGGGGGCGATGAAGAACGTCCACCTTCGGGAGGCCCAGCTCATCCTCTACCGCCCCAAGCCCCCCGTTGGATTGAATTTGTGGCAGCTCAGTCCAATAGCTCAAATGTTAACATGGCCGATAATGCTGAACATGTGGGCTTTGCTTCTGAAATGGAGGCCCCTGTCCAACTTGATGTCCAGATGGAACCAGACCAGTCTAATGCAGCCCGTGACTAGTTGTGGACTCAAGTGCCTGTCCAATCTGTGCAGCAAGAAGCCGCCAATTCAATTGTTATGAATCAGCAACAAGTTGTGCAAGCGCTAGTGCCGCAGTCGACTATTGTCTTAGCTCCTCTTTTGCTGCCGGTGGTGTCGACGACGGCTGGCTTGCCCAACCAAGCCAATACGCCAGTTTATCATGTGCAACCAGTCGATTAGGTGAGCCTGGAGATAATACCTTCTCTTCCTTCAATTTCTACTCCAAGAAAACATCGCGCCAAGAAGCTCAAAGCCCCACTTGATGTTGAGTTACTACGCCGCAGCGCTAGGCTCAACAAGGACCTGCAAGGTTTCAAAGGGAAAGGAATCCCCTCTTGGGAGATACACGAAGACCTGGGTGCAGCTGCTACTTCTCAAGCGATTGTGCCGTTTTCCTCAGTTGGACTTGCGCCAGCCGCCTCTGAAAAGAACCCAGAAGTAACAGCTCCAATTCTACTGATACAAACTCTGCAAGCCATAGGGACATGCTTCTTGAAGATGCCGGCTGAAATGGTTTCTGATGCCGCTCTGTTGGCCTCTGATGATGATTAAATCACTCATGAAATTCATGTTGTTTACTTTGGTTATATCTTTTGCTCTTCGTCCTATCTGGGTTGATGGGTCTGGACTGCTCGCTGCGACGAACTATTTCCTGTCAATGTTTTGTATTTTGGGGACTATTAGATACCTTATGCTTTTAAGTCCTCCTGGACCTTTAATTAACAACCTAGTGTTGTTTTATTTGTCGCTCTATTGTGGTGCTGCTTGAAGTGGTGATGGTTGTTTTCTCCACATATTTTACTCTATGAATTGCCTCGGACAAATTAAGGTTACGTCCCTAGAACATTCGGGGTCTCAATGCCCAATTTAAATGGGACCACATGCATTGTATGATTTCGCATTCGGCTGTGTCGGTTGTCTGCATCCAGGAGACCAAAAAGGAGCAAATTGATCAATTTTTCCTGCCAAAATTTTGTCCTTGCCATTTGAATCAATTTGCTTATGTGCCCTCAGCGGGCGCTTCGGGAGGTCTTTTGCTAATTTGGAATGGCAATTTGCTCCACTGTGATTTGATCTCTTCTAATCAGTTTGCCCTTACTCTTCAGTTCACTATTATGGCTACTAATAGTGTTTCTCACTTAACCAACATCTACGGACCGGCTTCTCATGATAAGAAAGATGTGTTCTTCCAGTGGCTGCTCTCACTTCAGGGTAATTCATTTGAGGACTGGATCCTCCTTGGGGACTTTAACCTTCTTCGATCCCCTTTAGACAGAAGCAAACCAGGTGGTAGCATACCCCATATGTTTGCTTTGAACAATGCTATTCAGGCCCTGGATCTTGTTGAAATTCCTTTTCAAGAACGCCACTTCACTTGGTCAAATATGCAAGCTGATCCTCCCTTGCAAAAGATCGACTAGGTTTTTTCATCCGCTCATTGGGCCCTTTCTTACCCGTCAACAATTGTGCTTCCTTAGCCTCGGACAACATCAGATCACTTTCCCTTCCTCACTGTTTTCAATTCTACAGCCCCACGTTCATCTATTTTCCGCTTTGAAAATTTTCGGGTGGATTTCCCTCGCTTTTTTGAAGTGGTTTCACTTCATTGGCATTCCAGCCCAATATACGGCAACATGGCTAAGACGGTTAGCTCCAAACTTAAATAGGTTCACAAGGGGTTACGACTTTGGAGTAGGAATCTTTCTAACCTCACAAAGCTCATTGATCATTGCCATTTTGTGCTCCTCATTCTTGATGGTTTGGAAGAACAACGACTGTTGCACCTGACGGAATTCAATTTCCGGAAAATTGTTAAGCTTTACCTTAGCAAATTACTTGAGGCAAAAAGAATGTATTGGCGACAACGTGCTTCTTTTCGCTGGGCTAAATTGGGGGATGAGAATTCTAAGTTTTTTCAATCCATGGCCAATTATTCTTCCCGTCGTAAAGCCATCTCTTCTTTAAGATCGGACGATGGTACTATGGTATCTGATCACAATGCTAAGGCGGCCATACTTTGGGAGACATTCCATAACCGACTAGGGGTCTCTGAATTCACTGAGATGTTATTTGATCTTAACTCTCTGATTACACCTGTTGATATGAGTTCCATTGACTCATCTTTTACTAAGGAAGAGATTGATAATGCGGTCAAACAAATGGCACTTGACCATGCCCCGGGGCCGGATGGTTTTAATGGCCTTTTTTTTGAAGAAATGCTGGCATGTGGTTTCGGATGTCTTTTATCGGCTTTGTGATGACTTTTGTAAAGGGACAACTAACATGGAATGTATCAATGGTTCTTACATTGCTCTCATTCCAAAGATACCGAGTCCAGTTTCTGCTAATGATTATAGACCGATTTCCTTGTTGAATACCTCTTTAAAATTTATCACTAAAATCTTGGCTAATCGTTTGCAATTAGTCATTCTCCAAGTCCTTCATGCCAATCAGTACAGGTTTCTACGAGGAAGAACTATTCAAGATTGTCTGGCTTGGGCCTTCCAATTTCTCCATTTTTGTCACCACAGTAAAAGAGCCATTGTTCTGCTAAAGCTGGATTTTGAAAAAAGCCTTTGACAGAGTGGAACACAGAGTAATTTTGGATATGCTTAAATTCAAAGGTTTCTCTCCCAAGTGGATTCATTGGATGGATATGATTCTCTCATCGGGATCCTCTTCGGTGCTTCTCAATGGAGTGCCTGGGAAATCTTTCAAATGCAAACGTGGAGTAAGACAAGGAGACCCTCTGTCTCCTCTCCTTTTTGTGCTTGCAGCTGATCTCTTGCAATCTATTGTTAATCATGCAACACTAAATGGTGTGTTACAACATCCACTTGGTGATTCTTTTTGAGGAGATTATCTATATGCTGATGACACTCTCATCATTTTGCCAGCGGACGTATCCCAACTTCAGTCTCTTCAATCTCTTCTGAATAATTTTGCTTCATCCACCGGATTGAAAGTAAATTTTGCCAAATCCTCATTAGTACCCATAAACGTTGATCCGAATTTCACCGAGATCTTAGCCGCAAGCATCGGCTGCAAAGTGGCAGAAATGCCTTTTACTTATCTGGGGCTACCTACTGGGAATTACTCGACCCTCAGTGGCGGATTACTTGCCTCTTCTCAATCGCATTGACAATCGTTTGATGGGTACGAGTAGGTTCCTTTCCTATGCTGGGCGCTTAACTATGGTTAATTCTGTTTTGTCCTCCTTGCCAACATACTATCTGTGCACATTTAAAGTCCCAATTTCTGTGATAGAGCAAATTGATCGGTATCGTAAGCATTTCCTTTGGGACCGAGGTGATATTAATAAGCGAGGAGGCTACTTAGTTGCTTGGTCATCGGCGTGCAAGCCAAAGAAAATGGGAGGGCTTGGAATCTTAGACCTGAGACTGCATAATCAGGCACTTTTGATGAAATTTCTTCATAAGTTCTACAACCATGATGATGTCCTGTGGGTTTCAATTACTTGGCATAATCTCTATAATGCTGGTGTAGTGCCACACTACAAACGACAGATTGGTTCTTTTTGGTGGAGAGATGTAATGTCTCTGGCAGCAGTCTTCATGCGGTTGGCTCATTGTAAAATTGGAAATGGTTTAACTGTTTCATTTTGGAATGATCAATGGGACCTGCGCGTTCTTAAATTTCGATGGCCACAGCTATTCTCCTTTGCACTTCACGTCAAAACTTCAGTCTTTCAGTTCCGTTTGTTGACAATTAATGACCAACTGCAGTTACCGCTTTCACTTGAAGCTTCTAGCCAGTTATCGGACTTGGTTTCCCAAATGGAGGATTTATCTCCGGACTACTCCCATGATACTTGGCATTATATTTGGGGTTCCCACGGGTATGCGAGTCGCAATGCATACCGATCTTTACAAGGTTCTCTCATTGTATCTCCTCTTTTCAGTTGGACCGTGGGTTCTTGTAGTAGAGGCCGACACAAGGTCACATTTTGGCTTCTACTAAGAGATCGACTTAACATGAGAGAACTCCTGCGTAGAAAACAGCGGATCCTGGATGACTACGAGTGTCCTCTTTGCCCTAGTGGTCAACAAGAAAGTCGGAATCATCTATTCTTTTTTTGTTCGCTCATGGTGTTGGCATTTTCTTCATATTTAATGGCAATCTTCACTCCATCTATTCCCAATGATTATCCAAGGCCGGCGTGCTTTCAACTCCAAGTTTTTCAGAGAAATTCTACTAGTGGCAACTTGGGCAATTTGGACCCACCGAAATGAAGTCATCTTTGAAGGAATTCCACTATCCCAAAATAGATGGAAATTCCTATTTAAAAGGGAGTTTAACCTTGTCATTCATAGAGCTAAACCGTCCCTTAAAGCAGAACTCGAAGCTTGGTTTTGTAATTTCCATTAGATAAGTTTTCCTTTTTATCTTTTGGCCTACGGCCGTGTACATGTAAAAATCATCTTTAAATGAAAATATCAGTAGGGGCCTCCCCTGTTGTTCCCGTCAAAAAAAATGAAACTGGTTAAAGATAAATGGAAGATTCGGTTCCCAAATTGCGTGTTAAAAGATATTGCCATCAATGGATAGAGTCCTGTAACGATAATTGTATCTGTAAATTAGGGATTTGTTTAGACTGTTTTATTGTAATGCGGCATGGGTCCTTATAAAGGGATATTGTCGTATTTTAAATAGTAGTTTAGATAGAGTCAAGGGTTTGTACAAATAATGTTATTCTTGGGTATAAATAGGACCCGAGATCCCTGTAATTAAATATTCACAATCAGTACAACCTTCGGCGCATCGCCTCCTTTTTCTTCAGACGAACAACTGATCCGGCTTCGGGCTGCATCGTTTCGATCCCCAAGTTAAGATAAATGTTTGCCATTAGTGGTGTATCTCGTCGAATTTAGTGCTTCCATCGTTCTGACACTCTAAATTCGATGATTTATGCTGTGCTAGTTATCATATATCGCGTATAATCTAGAACAATGTTTACATCTATCTCGACATCGACTCGTTTCTGTCAACAATCAGCAGCCGATAGACCTAGATCTAAGGGTTGGCCTAAATTATATGCGATATCCACTGTCTCAAGGTATTTACATCAGCTACAGTAGATCAGATTGTTCTTTTTATACTTAATGCTGCATCAACATTGATCTATTGAGTCGTTTTTAGAGCTTTTATGATCTATTCGGCTAGATGTATATGTTTAGAGACAGTGTCGGGGTTTCAGCTGGCCTTACTTGTTTTAATATTATTTTGGTATATTTTGCTATCAGATTCATTAAAACCGCCTCTTATATTAAGATCTTGCTCTAGTTAAATGCCCTGAGCTAGAATCAGTTTGTCAGCTATAGCCGACAGCCGACTGATCTAGGTTTAGCGCATTTAGCTCAGATCAATATCTTTTCATAAGATGAATCAGAGTATTAGCCAATTCACAGTTGGACTTACGACATCGGCTAAATTGTTAAAGCATATATTTATTATCCCATTGTATATTTGGATTAAGTGGTTAATACTGTCTCGGCGCAGCCGATCTATTCTAGTCACTTGGTCTAAATACACTTCGGGATAGCATATATATGTAAATTGACTCTTGCAGCCGATCCAGTAGGATCTAACCTAACACTTAACGCATATATCTCTATTTTTCTTATTGGTTAACAGATCAAACCAACTAGCAGACCTTGTACAGCATAGGTAGCCGAGAAAGACCTACACTGGAGTTAAGCAGATCTCCCAGGCCAACGCGTGAGAGAAATTTCTCGTCAACTCGCTTCTTGGCACGCCTGGTGGGACTATCTCTGTCAACTCGGCTAGGACGCATCGACGCAGCTGACAGGATGGTCGACCTCAAAAGCCCCAGCGTCTCTTAGGACAACATCATGCCTGTAAAGATGGAGCAATTGTCGGCTGAACAACAAGCCGACTACAAAAAGATGGTAGAAGAGCTCTAGGCTAACTACCTACAGTCATTCACCTAGACAAGGTCTGGGGCCGTGCACCAAAAGTACAAGTTCAGCATGGACAAACTCAAGGCGTCCTCCTCCAGTGGATCAAAGGGCAAACAAAAAGCAGAGGAGCCGATTCAAGAACAAGATGATTCAGGCCTACATACTTTGCAAGACCGAATCGATTCGGCTATCCACCATGCGCTGGTCAACCAGAGTGGCATTCTTGTCAACACCCTTAACAATATGATCGCCACTGTGGTTGACGCCAAGATAGCCGAACAACTGCAGCGGGGGCTGACTTACTTCACAGACGGCCAGTTTCCTAGTTACAGGACGTTGGCCACCCAGAATCGGCCAAATCCACCATAAGCACAGCCAGGGCCACCAGGAGGGGTACTCAACCAGCCAAATGAGTCCGGATCGGCTGCAAGACCAGTGATCACCATGCTGAATCGACAACAACCGCTGCCCCAGGAACAGATCGCCAACATGTTCGACGATAATCGGCCGTTAGAGCCGGTTGCCAGATCGGCCTGGACAAGCAGTACAACACCGGTGGCCGACAGCTGTTCCCGGGCCCACCAACGCCACCATCGGCAAATCGGCCGCCTCCCGCTGATCACCCGTTCCAGTACTAGTATCAAGGAGGCCGCCAAGATCATCACTACAGGCCCAGACGCCACCACCATTGTATCGGCAAGCACCCGCACCATATGATCCATACGAGCCGATACAGCAGGACAACCGGACCTGGGCCGATTTGATTGCGGACGTCATGCGCGATCAATTCGGCCTCAAGCCAAAGGACTCAAGGAACATGTATCGGTATCCTTATCCGGAGCATTTTTAGCGGATTCCATTGCCCAACCAATACAAAATCCCAGACTTTTCAAAATTCTCAGGGCAAGACAACGTATCAACCTACGAGCATGTCAGCCGTTTCTTGGCGCAGTGCGGCGAAGCATCGGCTACAGACGCCTTGAGAGTCCAGTTGTTCCCTCTGTCTCTTTCGAGATCAGCTTTCACCTGGTTCTCTTCATTGCCTTACAACTCAATTCAGAGTTGGGCCAATCTCGAGAAACAGTTTCATAGATACTTCTACACTGGCAACCATGAAAGGAAGTTGTCGGACCTCACCAGCATTAGGCAGAAGCACAACGAGTTGGTTCAAGAGTACATTCAACGCTTCAGAGAGATGAGGAACCGATGCTACAGCCTGGTGTTGTCGGACGCCTAGCTAGCCGGTTTGGCCTTCCATGGCCTGATCGCGCCGATCCGCGAACGCTTCTCTGCTCAGGACTTCGACAGCCTGGCACATCTAGCACAGAAGGTGATGGCCCATGAACAAAGATTTCAAGACACTAGGAAGGTCGTCAAAAACATAACTCAGGTCATCGTTGAGTCAGACTCCGATTCCAACGACGATGACGCAGAGGTGGCGGCAGCCGAGTGGGCTAAAAATAAAAAGGCCATCATCTGCCAATGGCTGCTGAAGACAGCCAAAGAGGAGAAATATGATTTTGACATCACCAAGGCCGATAGGATCTTTGATCTATTACTCAAGGAGAAGCAGATTCAGCTTCCCGTGAACCACGTGATCCCATCGGCCGATGAACTGAAGAAGAAGAAATACTGCAATGGCACAACTCCACGCCCCATGCCATTAACGATTGCAAAGTCTTTAGACAACAGATCCAGTCGGCAATAGAGGCCAGAAAACTCAAGTTCGTCGATTCCACTCGGCCGATGAAGGTAGATGGCAACCCCTTCCCAATCAATATGGTTCAAAATGGCCCTAGGCGAGCTGATCGGCAGCGCAGAATGACGTACAGCTTAGCCGAAACATTGAAAGGGGTCAATGCAGAGGATGAGCCAACTGGAAGCAAGCCGCGCCAATCAACATGGTGCGCCCCGTTGCCGATCGGTTGATCGATGGCCGACCAACACGAACAGCCAACACCGCCCCCAACAGCAATTTTGGCGGGAAGAAGCTCGGTTTAAAGGTTTTATCGACAAGAGCCAGACATGTGAGGCCGCCGGTATGACGGGAATCACAGCGGTGCCGATGCCCATTGGCATTGTGAATTTTTCAGGCACTGCTGGGAAACCGGGATGAGACTGCGAACGCTAGAAAATTGCCCAGCCTACAGCGAGTACCGCGAGGATGAATACAGAAGCCAGCCGATCACCAGTCCAACTTAGTTCGTCGTAAGACCCGTACAGCTCAACCGACACCGGCAGTCCGTTCACGATCGGCTAGGGCCGATCCACCAAGACTTCTTCGACGAAAATGAGAACGACGACTACTACGATGAAGAAGAGGCCGATGATGAAGAATCGGCCAACCCCCAATGGTGCCCCTCTGACCTCTTCACCAAAATGCAGAAACGCAGAATTCAGAGGCTCAAGCGTGAAGGAAGGGAAGAAGAAGTTCGGCAGATGGTCGAAGAACAACGCCGTCGGCTGGGTAAAATCAAAAGGCGATGGATCCCCAAAAGGAAAACCACCCCAACCGACGAGCAACAAGCCAGGGAGAGTTCAGCCGATCCAGCCAGGAGGGCGGCCAAAGGGAAAGTCAAAGTCTCTGCATCGATCAATATGGTGTTCATATTGCCAGCCGAATTCAGTGCTCTTGAAGCCGACGCAGACAATATCGAGGACGCCTTGGTCAAGCTAGCACTGTCCCCAGATCAAGCAATTTTCGACAAGCCAGAGGGGACCGAAAATCGGCATATAAAGCCGCTATATGTAAAAGGTTTCGTCAACGGCAAGCCAATGTCAAAAATGCTAGTAGATGGGGGAGCCGCAGTAAATCTGATGCCCTATGCAACATTCCGGAAATTGGGAAAGGGAGCCGAAGACCAGATCAAGACTAACATGGTATTAAAGGACTTCGGCGGCAACCCATCAGAGACCAAGGGTATGTTGAATGTCGAGCTGACCGTCGGCAACAAGACTGTGCCCACAACCTTTTTTGTCAACTACGGGAAGGGGTCTTACAGCCTGCTACTCAGGAGCGACTGGATACATGCCAACTGTTGCGTCCCTTCCACTATGCACCAGTGTCTACTTCAATGGGACGGTGACAAGACAGAGATTGTACCAGCCGACAGGTCAGTAAGCGTCGCCAATGGTGATTTGCCACTCTGGGAAATCGACGGCATTGATTGTTTGTCCGGGAAAATCTGGCAAGCCAATTTTCTAAAAGTGTCTGATTTTGCCATACAGCCAATTGGAGACGATGGGCCGTAGCTGCTGCTCTGAGCAAGACATCATGGAGGGCTCGAACATCTACGGCACGGACACCGCGGATGAAGACGATGGCAAGCTAGGGCAACGTTTTACGTCGGCCGACAAGTTAGAAGAAATAGACATAGGCTCTGGTGACAGGCCTAGGCCGACGTATATCAGCAAAAATTTATCTTCTCATTGTAGATCCCAGCTTATTGATTTGTTAAAAGAATATAAAGATTGTTTTACTTGGGAGTACTTCGAGATGCCTGGTCTTAGCCGATCTATAGTTGTTCATCAACTGCCGATCAAGGCAGGTTATCGGCCGTTCAAACAATCTCCCAGGAGGTTCAGAGCCGATATGTACGATGCGATCAAAGCCAACATAACTCGGCTATATGATGTTGGATTCATTCGGCCTTGCCGATATGCCGAGTGGGTCTCAAACATTGTCCCAGTATTGAAAAAGAATGGCAAACTTAGGCTATGCATCGATTTCAGAGACTTAAACAAGGCTACCCCCAAAGATGAATACCCAAGGCCTATAGCCAATCTGCTCGTAGATGCTGCTTCAGGCCACAAAATCATCAGCTTCATGGATGGCAACGCGGGCTACAAATCTTCATGGCCGAAGAGGACATTCACAAAACTGCTTTTCGGTGTCCTGGGGCGATCGGCTTATATGAATGGGTCATTATGACGTTTGGGGTAAAAAATGATGGGGCAACATATCAACGGGCCATGAATTATATCTTCCACGACAAGATTGGCTCCCTGGTGGAGATCTACATCGACGACGTCGTTGTTAAGTCTAGGGAGATGGAGAACCACATAGCCGACCTGAAGCAGGTTTTGGGACGGACAAGAAAATATGGCCTAAAGATGAATCCGCTAAAGTGCACATTCGGCATATCGGCCAGGCAATTTCTAGGGTTTCTTGTTCATGAAAGTGGAATTGAGGTTACACCAAGAAGCATCAATGCTATCAAGACAATACAACCTCCGAAGGACAAGAAGCAGCTTCAATCATTATTCGGCAAGATCAACTTCATCAGGAGGTTCATAGCCAATATTTCAGAGAAGATGGAGCCGTTCACACCACTGCTTTGGCTCAAAGCCAATCAAGCATTCACATGGGGGGCAGAGCAGCAGAAAGCTTTAGACAATATCAAGAATTACTTGAGCTCACCTCCAGTTCTAATTTCTCCACGAAAAGGAATACCGTTCAAGCTTTACTTATCAGCCGATGACAAGTCAATCGGCTTAGTCCTAATCCAAGAGGTTGAGGGCAAAGAAAAAGCTATCTTCTATCTCAGCCGACGGCTATTGGACGCAGAAACACGATATTTACCAGTGGAGAAGCTATGCATGTGCCTATATTTTTCATGCACAAAGTTGAGGCATTATCTGCTATCCAATGAGTGCACAATAATATGTAAAGCCGACGTCATTAAATACATGCTATCGGCTCCCGTTTTAAAAGAGCGGATTGGAAAGTGGATTTTTGCGCTGATAGAATTTGATCTGAGGTATCAAGCAAGGGCAGTTAAAGGGCAAGCTATAGCCGATTTTATCGTGGAGCACAGAGATGGCTCAATCGGCTCAATCGAAATTATGCCTTGGACATTGACATTTGATGGCTCGGTGTGCACCAACGGCTGCGGTATTAGCTTGGTCATTATTTCACCTAGGGGGACAAGCTTTGAATTTGCTTTTTCTATCAACCCCCATCTTACAAACAATCAAGCCAAATACGAAGCAGTGCTCAAGGGATTGCATCTCCTCAAAGAAGTCAAAGCCAACGCCATAGAGATAATGGGGGATTCATTATTGGTCATCAGCCAGTTGTCAGGGGAGTATGAATGTAGAGATGATGCACTGATGGCCTACTATCAACAATGCCGAGAATTGATGGATAACTTTCGGCTAGTTACACTGAAACACATCCCCAGAGAGCAGAATATAGAAGCAAATGATTTAGCTTGGGGCATCAGGCTACATGCCGATGATAAAAGAAGTTGGGATAGAAGTCGCTGCCATGACAGCCGATGATTGGAGGTTTGAGGTTTACAACTATTTACAAAACCCCTCTCAATCGGCTTCAAGGAAATTGCAATACAAAGCTCTAAGGTATATTTTGCTCGACGAAGATCTCTACTATCGGACGATTGATGGTGTGCTTCTCAAGTGTCTTAGTGCCGATCAAGCCAAAGTGGTTATTGGAGAAGTTCATGAAGGGATATGCGGCACGCATCAATTGGCTCACAAGATGAAGTGGTTGCTTCGGAGAGCAGGATATTTTTGGCCGACGATGTTGGAGGACTATTTCAAGTATTATAAAGGTTGCCTGGATTGTCAGAAATTCGGCACCATGCAAAGAGCACCAGCATCGGCTATGAACCCAATCATAAAACCTTGGCCGTTCAGAGGATGGGGTATCGACATGATCGGCTAGATCAATCCACCCTCAAGCAAAGGGCACAAATTCATTCTGATGGCAACAGATTATTTTACAAAATGGGTGGAAGCAATTCCTCTGAAAAAAGGTTGATTCTAGGGATGCCATCGAGTTTGTTAAAGAACACATTATCTACCGATTTGGCATCCCACAAACAATAACAACATACCAATGATCTATCTTTGTATCGGACGAGTTTGTTCAGTTTACCGACGGCATGGGGATTAAATTACTTAATTCTTTACCATACTATGCACAGGCTAACGGGCAAGCAGAGGCTTCAAACAAAAGTTTGATCAAACTGATAAAGAGGAAGATTTCTGAGTACCTAAGCAATGGCATAGCCGATTAGCCAAATCACTTTGGGCATATCGGATGGCATGCCAAGGATCTATCCAAGTCCCTCCATACAAGTTGGTCTATGGGCACGAAGCAGTGCTGCCGTGGCAAAATATCATCGGCTCGAGACGAGTTCAACTACAAGATCAGCTAACAGCCGATGATTACTATCACCTGATGGTAAACGAATCGGAAGACCTAGTTTTATCACGAATGAGGGCCTTGGAAAAGGTAACAAGGGAGAAGGAACGAGTAGCCCGTCATTATAATAAAAAAGTTGTACCTAAGTCTTTTGAGGAGAGCGAACTCTTTTGGAAACTGATATTGCCGATTGGAACAAGAGACAATAAATTCGGCAAGTGGTCGCCAAATTGGGAAGGACCTTTCAAGATCCACAAATGCGTCTCTAAAGGAGCATACATGTTAGAAGGGTTGGATGGAGAAGTATTTGGAAGGGCTCTAAATGGAATGTATTTGAAAAAATATTACCCAAGTGTATGGATTAATTCATGATTCAGCTCTGTTTGTCTAGCCGATTCGTGTTAGCCGATGCGTTGTGACGCACACATCGCCTTTAGGTGATTTTCAAGCCATGTTTTTTCCTTAGTTAACTGTGATCGGCTAGCGGTGGCCAACGGTTATGACAACAGGACGCAAGTGTATTAAGTTCATAATTTCGTCGACATCAAAGACATCAACGAAATTAGGGGGGCATGTGCATATACAATACAATACGATATCAAGGAGAAAGAGTGTATTTTTCAAATTTTTCAAAATTTTTTGACGACTTCAAGCAAGTTTAACATAATCGGCAAGCATGTGTTAAGTGGAACTCAAGTAAAACCAGAAGATGGTTTAACGACAAGCAAGATTTTACAAAAGCCGATCACAAGATAGTTTCAGAAGGCCAAAGTCGATTACAAAAGTTAGGGTTTCTATGTTATTACAATCGGCTCACTACTTCAAAAAGTTAGCTATGGCCAACAACGCCTTGCATCTGATTTGGTCTACTTCCTCGATGGCCTTGGCGTCGTCGGCATCGGACCCAGTTATCGGCCTCACCGTCTTGGTCAAGTCCTTCAGGTGGGACACGGCCGCCTTGATGCTTGATCGCCTGTCTTTGACCTCTTTAGGCAGGGCGGCCATGTATTCTTCCTGCACTTGGATTTCTGTAGTAATTTGGATGAAGTCGGCTATTATTTGATCCCTTCGCGTCCGAAATTGTTCAAGTTTGGCGGCCGGCTCCGTTTTCAAGGCGTTGAAGTCAGCTTTTTTGGCCTTGATATCTTCTTGACTCGACTTGGTCGCTACCATCAATGACTGGTTCTCTCGATGATCGGCAAGGCGTTGTTGGGCTCTCTCATATTTCAGTTGGTGCGCTTCTAGGTAGGTGGCCGGGACGATCGCGTCGACCACGGCGTCTGGTAGCTGGTTTTGAATTTCTTTGAACCGAGCGCGAATTGGGTCGCAGTCGGCTACCAATGCATCTAGAGAGACCTCTAGTCGATTGCCAATATCGGCTAGAACCGCTTTAAGGTCTGCGTCAAGCGGCACCAGTGCCTTCTCGCCTCCGTCGTCAGGATCTTCAAACTTCGACAGGTCGAAGCCCAAGAGATCGGCTATATTCTGCAGAAAGGAAATAACAGTTTAAGTGATGGACTTATCAAATCGGCTAATGAGGTTGAGCGAGGCTTACCGTAGGCATCGGAGCCGGAGTGGGTTCCGCGTCGGCCTGATCACCACCGGCAGCCGAGATGACTTCTTCGTCAATGTGGCCACTGCCCGTGGCTGACTTGGTGCGCTCGCTTGATTCCTGGGGGCCAGGTGTTGGTGCGCGTGGTGGCTATGAAGAGAGTTAGTTGGGAATCAGCAGAGCAATGCACAAAGTAGGAGGATAAGGGCTTACTGATCGCAGGGGAGCCAATATCTTCTTGGTCACGCGTTTGGTTCTCTACCGATTCAGAGATACAGAGGAGGCGTGAGCGGATGCAAATGAGTGGTTTGAAGAGGGGAAAGGAACTCTGTCTGGGTCGATGATGGTCAGAAACATCGTAGCCAATTGGTGGAATAAGTGTTGCTTCCACTCGCCCCACCACTGGTTTAAGATCGGCGATCTGCTTATCGCCAGGTTGATTCTGGTCATGCTGCCGAGAGGAGGAACTGGGAGTTGAAGTAGCCGAAGCATCATTATGTTGCCTTCGATTCTTCCCCTCGGCTGGATCTTGTCGGCAAACCATAAGCCGATGGGCAGTTGGCCCATTCCAAACTGCCTCGCCGCCACCATGGGGTGATAAAACTCATATGATTTTGTGACATTGCGGCCTTGGTGAATACCGACAGGAAGGATGCAAGGAGTGATAGCAGTGACAAAAATTTCCCTTGGCGCCGTGTATTCTTCTGAGTCGAGTTCGTCTAGCCGAAGATTGTCTGGCTGCTCAAGTTCAATAAAGTCTTCATATGCGAACCAGATTTTGGAGGCGTTTGGAAAGCCACTGTACAGCCGATCAAACCATTTTGTGAAGTCTTTGGCAGTCAATTTTGAGCATGGGTAGGTTGAAGCAGCTTCACCGTAGGACGTCGGCCGCCGAGTGTTTTTTCTTCATCATCTACAATTCTCGGCTCTATCAGTGGGAACTCGGTTTGAAGTGGGGCAGGCAATTTGACTATCTTGTACAAATGTAAGTTGAGCCAGAGCTGTAGCAACCACCATGGGCCTCAAGTGCCAACAGATTGCTTCATGGCCAATCGAGCCGAAGCCAAGCTTAAGACTTGGTATATATAACCCAATAGGTATTTGCCTAAGGGGATATGCTTTTTCTCTACAAGGGCTTCGGCTACGTGCTGCCAATTACTAGTTGGGCCACAACTAGATCCACAGAATACAAACTTCTTTAGCCACATAAGGAGGAAGGCAGTGTGCTCTCTGTCCGAAATCGGCCCCATCTTTCATGTTCATAGAGATAAAGCCGCTCCAGCCACCAATGCTTTTGATCTTGAAGTTGTGTTGGCACTTGCGCTGAAGATTACTTGGGCTGACTGCGGAGGTAATGTCCAGGCCGGTTATCATCGCCACATCCATCAGGGTGGGGGTCATCGGCCCTTGTCTAAATAAGAAGGCGTTGAGTGTGTCGGACCAAAAGTAGTAAGCAGCCGATAGAAGGGATTTGTTCTTGGGCATGTCGGCTATTGTTAGTTCCAAACACTGAGCTATTCCATGTTTGGTCCAGTGCATCCTTTTCCTAGCCGACATCCTTAAAAACCATGCTATCAAAGACTTGTCGGTTGATGGCCATGATTTGAAGGCGCTGGTCCAGTATGACAGGTTTGGGGTGGAAAACCTAAAAGGGATCCGATCGGTTTCTGTGTTTATTATTTCACTTGGGTCCAAATTGCCGATCGGCCCTAGGAAGTATTGGTTCTGATGAGCTAGGTTGGGGATTGCGATTTGGTGGGTTAAGTGCTACAGAATAAGAAAAGAAACAAGGAATTACAAAGAGGTAGTAGCCAAATCACAGTAAGAAAAAGGGAATGAAGCCGACGGACTTACCTCAGGATAAGCTGGCTGCTGCGGCGCGGCGGGAGGAGTGCTTGAGGAAGCCATTGCCGGTGATTGCCGCCTTTCAGGATTCGCCGGGGAGAACGAGGGTTTCGAGATCGCCGGGGTCGCCAAGGAGGTCACCGGAGGGCTCGAGAGTTGTTTGAGGTGGCTGTTCGTTTGTGGCAATGTGACACGTGCGATGGCCACGAAGGCAGTATTTGAAGGGTATTTTTGGGGTAGCCAAAACGGTCTTAGTCGAAAAAAGCGGCAATTTAGAGAAGCAGCAAATCTGCGATATTATCTTATCACGGACTTGGGGGGCATGTGTTAACAACTAAATTTGGTAACCAAATCCCTAAGTCTCGGCCGAAATATAAACTGAATCGGATCGGAAGAATAGAGGTTGAGTCGGCTGCGGTGCGATCGGCCATGAGGTCAATCGGCTGAGGTTGGATCGGACGAGGATAGCCGATAGCCGATGCTGAGTCAGAAGAGGGGATAAAACCATTTCCGATGAAAGTGGTAAAAGATAAATGGAAGATTCGGTTCCCAAATTGCGCCTTAGAAGATATTGCCATCTATGGATAGAGTTCTGTAACGACAATTGTATCTGTAAATTAGGGATTTGTTTAGACTGTTTTATTGTAATGCGGCATGGGTCCTTATCTAGGGATATTGTCATATTTTAAATAGTAGTTTAGATAGAGTCCAGGGTCTGTACAGATAATGTTATTCTTGGGTATAAATAGCACCCGAGATCCCTGTAATTAAATATTCACAATCAATACAACCTTCGGCGCATCGCCTCCTTTTTCTTCAGACGAACAACTGATCCGGCTTCGGGCTGCATCATTTCGATCCCCAAGTTAAGGTAAATGTTTGTCATTAGTGGTGTATCTCATCGAATTTAGTGCTTCCATCGTTATGACACTCTAAATTCGATAATTTATGCTGCGCTAGTTATCATATATCGCGTATAATCTAGAACAATGTTTAGATCTATCTCGACATCGGCTTGTTTCTGTCAACAATCACCAGCCGATAGAGCTAGATCTAAGGGTTGGCCTAAATTATATGCGATATCCACCGTCTCGAGTTATTTACATCAGCTACAGTAGATCAGATTGTTCTTTTATACTTAATGCTGCATCAACATTGATCTATTGAGTCGTTTTTAGAGCTTTTATGATCTATTCGGCTAGATGTATATGTTTAGAGACAGTGCCAGGGTTTCAGCTGGCCTTACTTGTTTCAATATTCTTTTGGTATATTTTGCTATCAGATTCATTAAAACCGCCTCTTATATTAAGATCTTTCTCTAATTAAATGCCCTAAGCCAAAATCAGTTTGTCACCTATAGCCGGCAGCTGACTGATCTAGGTTTAGCGCATTTAGCTCAGATCAATATCATTTCATAAGATGAATCGAAGTATTAGCCGATTCACAGTTGGACTTACGACATTGGCTAAATTGTTAAAGCATATATTTATTATCCCATTGTATATTTGGATTAAGTGGTTAATATTGTCTCGGCGCAGCCGATCTATTCTAGTCACTTGGTCTAAATACACTTCGGGATATCATATATATGTAAATTGACTCTTGCAGCCGATCCAGTAGGAACTAACCTACCACTTCACGCATATATCTCTATTTTTCTTGTTGGTTAACAGATCAAACCAACTAGCACGCCTTGTATAGCATAGGTAGCTGAGAAGGACTTGCACTGGAGTTAAGCAGATCTCCCAGGCCAGCGCGTGAGAGAAATTTCTCGTCAACACAGCGTTCACCGAACGAGCCATGGTGGCTCCAGCCTCCTTCTTCCATGTGGCAACACCTCCACCATCCATAATGATGGTTGTGAGCGCTTGGTGGTTATAAACCAACTTTAACAACCGTCATATGGAGGTTATAAAAGGGGAGCTTCGCTTCACTTTGAACACACACCACAAGAAGTAGTTTCTACATTTCATACTTGTTCTCTAGGCTAGTTGAGTTAGGAGTTTAGTTTAGAGCTTCTTCTCAGATCCGAGTCGTCTTCAGAAAGTCGAGTATGTCTCTTGTATCTTTCTTTCTTTGTACGACTTTGATCAATACAATATATTTATCTTCTTGTATATTTGAGTATGGTTCATATTCTACTTGCTCAGATATATGCCTCATCTATAGTTTATATGATAATTATAACATGGTTAGACGAGTAACTCTATTGCCATGGTCACGGTCCGATGTGCATTTTGGATGTTGGTGTGCCATTGCCTTAGTCATTGATGTCCTAACAGGCAAGGGTATCCGTGGCAATGTAAGCGTGGTGCTTAGATTATTTCATAGACATTGGTTATGGTTATATCCCACAAGTTGTAGAGGTAGGCGGCAGGTTGTGACAACCCTGTCCGTCCTTTGTAATCCTCTATGTTCGCGTATGGTGTAGGACGGACGGTAAAAATCGCCTACGATAGCAGGATGGGCCACTAGATGCAGTATCCCCATAGTCCTGGGAGCATGGAACTGGGTGACTAACCATGAATATAATTATTGTGTAACCTATACAACTATACTGGAAGTACATTAGGAACCTAGATCTAATACTATACTCTTCACTTAGCATTAGTGTACCATTTGTTAGGACTCTTATGTGTGTGTCACACTAACAATTTATCCATATATCTTTTACCACTGCCTAGACTTTGGCACCTCAACTATAAGATATGAATATTCATAGTAACTTAATATTTTCTTCTTGATTGTCGTCTTCCTTTGGGATAAAATAAATATGATACCCCGTAATACTCCAGGGTGAAATGGTACAATGGTATATCCGTGCACTTGCGGATTATCTGTGAACGTAAGAAATACCAACAAGCATTTCTGGCGTCGTTGCCACGGAAGACATTGGTCCAAAAAATCCTCGACCACACCAAGCAAGCCAATGAAGACCAAGAAGGTGTGGCGAGTGAAACAAGTGCAGTCGTCCACGTCTACTTCTCCGAGACCGGGCGACGCAACAGCATAAATGCATGGAGGAAGTCCCTGCTCATCGGACTTTAATGGGGAGTCCTTGTTGACAGGTAAATCAGTAGTTATTTCATATTTACTTTTCCCAAATGCATGTTTAATTTCATAGGAATTTTTTAATTCCAAATTTTGCATACTGGCATGGCATGTTTAATTTTTCAATCATGCATAGAAAAATGCTTGCCCTTAGGATTTTAATACTGAGAATTCATGTGCACTAGTTGACAAAACTTTTCCCCAGGACTCCAATCTCCAAACCTGCATATTGGAACTTTTAGAGCAAGAAAAATAATTTTAAAAATTGAAATAGGATTATCGAATTAAATTCCTTTTGGAAAATCCCTTTTACTTTTTCCTTTTTATTTCCCTCTTTTTCTTTTCTCGGGTCGTGGGCCATCCCCGATCCACTCCTCTCCCGTGCGTGCCCCTTCCCACTGTCGGCGACGCATGGACCTTCCGTTATATTTGCAAGATGAGGTGAAACGCTTCAGCTCATCTAACACGCATAACAAAACATCCGAGGTCCCAAGAGAGGGATAAGTGAAACATTGCTGGGCCTTTAGCCTGCCAGTCAACTCGAGCCTGAATTGTGCCCGTCAAACCACTCGAAGGTGGCGACCAGATGTGTTACACAATCAGGAGACTTGATAAAATGGTTAAAGATCTACAACGTCTCAAATATTCCTAACTCATACTCATGTGAATCTAACTCCCAGGATGTGTGTTAGATTCACATTTTCTTCTCAAGCATGAGCATACAAAGTAAATACACTAGAATGAGAAACAATTACGGATTACATCCATATTACTTATTAGATAGGCCGACTGGCCAAATAGGTATAAAATCAGAGTACAGCAAATAGCGGTGGCTTTAGTACCCGTCCACAAGCACACCGACTAGGCGTTTACCCCGTTAAGTTCATTTCCTAGAAGAGGCAAATCGGGAATCCACATCACTTAAGAACTAGAACTAAACCTGCAAACAAAATGGATATTCCAATCGACAAGAGTCAGTACATTAACAAATAATGTACTGGCAAGCACAAATCAATCCTAACACGCTACATGCGTGGCATATTATCAAGCAGAGCTATATAAGTGGTTCCATTTCAGTAGAAAGCAAGTTTTGGTTCGCAATTGTTTTGCATAAGAGTTGATGCTTCAATTAACAAAGACAAGTTTTTAAGTTTCATCATTAAATTAAGTGTGGTTCCATCATAACGTTACCTTGTCATTCTCCATGACAACAAGTCATAATTCATCACCATACTCACACAATTCAACATTTATGGTCGAAAACACATAATCACATTTTTAAAACAAATGAGTCTATACTCATGACACTTCACCAAAGCGCTCTTGACCGTGAGCATGGCTAATCGATTAGTTTTATTAGGTCTGCAGAGTTTGTACAACTTTACCCACATGAAGTGAATTTCTCTAGTTTATTCGGTACCCGTCGGTTCCACCATACTCTACACATTGAGTACAGCCTAGAGGTCACCACGAAGCCTTTACACTACTTAGTCCCTAGCCTTGCACCAGCACGATACGTGTTTCCTCCATCCTAGGTTATACTGGAATAAGACCTAGAGCCGTTAAGCGGTGGGCCCTCGCCTTAACGCCGTGGTGGCGGACACGACAAGAACCCACCCATGTGGCACGATATCGTTGTATTGGACAGACTTAGTCGCCTAAACTACCACGACGGGGTAAATAGGAAGTTTCTCTGGGTTATCCGAACCAATACACTTCGGCCTATCATAATGCAAGGCTAGGTGCTAAGAAGATTACTCGGCTAAGGCTATCCCATACTAGCACATGTGGATATACGGTATCTTTAAGTTGGTGACACAAGTTCGGTCCTTAATCGACTCGGGTAAACACTCCCCCTATCGGCAAATGCAATTACCTCAATCGCACGCCACTTGCCGCCCAAGTCAAAATCATACTTTTACACATTTTATTTTGTAGATACCCATATAATTAAGCCCATTTCAGCAATGGCATACTTTGTCAAAAACACACATTTTAATTCTATATGGAACAATTATTTGCAACATACTAGGCGAGGCTAAGCAAGTGCTTGCACAAAGCATTTTAAACCCATTGGAGCACAAAAGTTGTATTCTAACCATTCCTAGGGGTACAAACAGCAAGGAATTAAACTATCCAAGGAGGTAATGCAGCAAATAGGTTATATCTACCATACCCAAGTTTTAAAATACCGATACAACCTAAATTTTCATGCAAGTTTGCAAACAAATAATTTCATCCCTCAAAACATGGGATTCAAGGTGTTCAAAGAGAAGATGGGAAAAACATACCTTCGCTGCAGTAAACCTCCCTAGGAGGAGTTAGTATGCAGGTCTCCTCAGCGTAGCGAAGTTACTCGCTAAAAGAAAATATCGATAACGGGTAAATACCGAAAACATGTAAAAATTAAATATGCTCCAAAATGCATGAATTCCCTAGTGTGGCTAGGTGCTGTGCGAATGTGATTTATGGTGGAGGAATTTTTATTTTACTCCTTTTATTTTTGGGAGTTATTAATTTTTAACGTCGGCTCGGTATAGCATAGGATTTAACTGAGCATCATCCTAAATTGCTGTTACTTTTTGGTCAGGGTTAACCTTGTCCTTTCAGAGGTGACGGAAAATGTTTCTTAGGATTAATGCAATTTATTTAATAATTTTTGGAGCTATATAAATTTTAGTATGTATTCTACGAACCTATAACGTGTGGTCCTAGGGTTTAGGTACATAACTTGTTACTTTGCTCAGGGGGTTGATACATGAATAATTTAGCCAACAACTTTAACCTTATTTGCAAAGGATTTTTGGAATTTAAATTGCTTCACTACCTATATGTCTTCCAAGGAAAAGTCACTAGGGCAGGTGTTCAATACATCAATCTAAGTTTTGCTTTTAGAATTGGTTGTACTAAGTATTGGTAGACCTGGGGTGAAGATATGGTCCTATTGGTTTGATAATTCCTATTCCATTTTACCTAGAGCAAGGATTCAATTCATGTTAAGGTAATCACATATGTGTGTGTATGTACATATGGTACCTAGCCTAGTTATGACCATTAGCCCTAGATTATATACATATTTAGAGTTTTTTCTACCTCTTCAGTATATAAGCTGGTAGATTTTATTTTACCTATTGAAAGTTTATTTCTTGCTGGTTTTAAAGAGACTTAGTTCACTCAAAATGAATTAAAAATGAATTTTCTACAAATCCTTCAAGCTGAAGCATGCATTTGACCATCAGTTTCAGTTATAATTATTTTAAGGTATTATACTACACAGAAAGTATGTGGTTTTATTTTATATCTCACAAGTACATGTTTGGTTGAGACTAAAGAATCTAAGTTTACTCAAAAAAATGGTAAAATGAATTTTTAAGAAATCCCTAAATGCTGACTGTCCTAAAATGTACCTTTTCCATAAAATTAGTTTTACCAATATTTAATTCAAGGGAAGTTGAACTTTTTATTTTCCCAGGTCAGAGAGGGTGTGATAAGGGATCCATAGAATTTGGGTTGCTCAAATTGAAGTTAATTTAAATTTTCTAGAGATTTTACAAATTATCCTTTGGTTATGTGTGTCCTGATTTAGTTAAATTTTTGGAATATTTCCAGTGCCGTGAGTGGCAAGGTTTATGGTTCCACATTAGAGTTCATTGTCTAAGGAGTCCATTGAAATTTGTTCCATTTAAAAATATTTACAAATGGATTTTATATGGATTTTTGAAGAGAGGTTATGCTCTCTGTAAAAGATTACTAAGGTTGCGGCTTCCTGTCTCTCTGACGCGTGGGGCCCATGGGTCAGTGGCTGTTGTTTCGTGTCTCTCTGACGCGTGGGGCCCATGGGTCAGCGCCCGATTGGTGGGGCCTGGCTGTCAGCAAGCGTGGGAGGGAGAAGGAGCAGGGCTCCAGCGACCGAAGCTCCTTCCCGATCTCGCCTGTGGTGAATGGCGGCGTTTCAGCGGGGATGATGAAAAGAGAAAATGAAGGGTGCACTGTTGCAAACCGGGTGGTGGTGGTCTTGTGCACATTGGTGGCCGGAATAGTGCCGGCGATGAGCGCGAGCGGTAGCGTGTGTTCGGGTGTCGTGTACAACTAAGCTAGAGACCGATTCGAGCCGAGATAATGTATGTATAAGCATCTACAAAGGTTCTAGGTACTTACCCGTGCGTGTAATAGGCTTGGCGAAGCCTAGGAGGTCCTGGCGACGTGATGAACCGTCGGCGGTGGTGGTGGAAACGGCAGGGTGACGGTGCTATCTCGATTTGGTGCATGAGAGGCAGGGGTAAGGCATGTAATAGTTCAAGTACCTCTCAGTGGTGCTCAAGACGCAACTAATTGGAATATGGCTCACCGAATATGGAGGAATCGATGGCGGCGGCCCGTGCTAGGGGTTGGTCGGCGTCGAGGAAGATGGGTGCCGATCAACTTCCTTAGTGCACCATTCCTTGGGATCTTTGAGGGGAAATGTCGAGGGAGTCGAGGCGATGGTGTGGGCGCAAGGGCTCGGTCTACTTCGGCCTACATTGCTCGGAACAACGTCGAGGGTGCGACCGAGATGCTCGGTGCGTGCTCCAAACTTCGGTGGTACACGTCGGCGTTCCCGCGGCTACAAGAGATGAATGGGATTGGCATCAATAGAGCAAATGTTCGGCATTGGACGAGAATTAAGGGACGTGGGATAGATGGGGATGACCGTGGCTTAACTGCGACGGCGGTGGTCGTCTTCTTTGCAGCCGACGTCGGAGAGGAGGCGAGGGGAACAGCTGATGTTATCCTTCTCAGCATTTCTTGGCATGGGAGTGAACGGCATGGTTGTGCGACCGAGGCGGGACGATTTTGTGCGTCGAAGAGGAGCGGCATGGCATCGACACCTCAGAGCCACGCGGCGGCGTCGCTCTGCCCGCTGTCAGCCCGAGGGCTGCTCCCTTCGATGGTGGAGAGAAATTTCACCACGTGGTAGCTAGTTGCTGAGGCTGAGAGTGGGTCCTACATCTTGGTAACCTAGATCACAGTGAGGGAGTGGATAAATTCGTGTGTATATTTGCATTTGGAAGTTAATTTTTGATTTATTTCTTCACTTTGAATTTGCAGCTCTATAAAACATTGTGTGGTGTAGGAAAATTTATGAAAGTTTTTCTGTAGACAGAGGAGTAGATGAAGAACCCACTTTCTTTGGTTTCACTCAAAGATCTCTCATGGTTTGCTCATAGAAATTCGACAATTTTTGGGTATTTTAAACATTGCTTGGATTTTTAGAACATTCAAATAGTCCAAAAAAATTCATGAAAAATTATATTAAATTTTGGCATCCAACCTAGTATTTGAATAAATTATTTCCTATCAGGAATTATGTGCATTTTAATCCTTAAATGGGGTTTGGTTTTAGCCGATTTGAGGCATTTTCACCCCATTAGGTTGTTGTTTTGTTTTATTTATTTGAAACGCCAAGGTTATTTATTATAGTGGGGTGGATATGAGGCAGGGCACCTACAGGAATTTTTCCATGATTTTATCCTATGTGGTTTATTCTAGAGAAATCGGGATATCCCTTCTTTGTTCAGGCATTTCCCTGTATGCAAGTGCGTCAAATTTTGTTATAGTGCCTTCATAAAATTGTCCTTGAGTTGTAGAAAATAAACATGTTGTGAGATGAGAGTTCAAATTTCAAAATGTATAGAAAATCCTTTTACCAGATTTGGTTTTATGCCCAAGCATGCTCTCATGCCTTAAAGGAACAATGTGCAAAGGTCGAAAAGTTTTATTTTCAATCTCAAAGTTTTAATCATGCCCTAGGTTTTAAAAATACTCCACTTAGTTAGAAATGAAAATTTTAGGATCAGGAAATTAGAGATCTCTACTCCCAGTTTTGTTTTATCAGTATTTTACATGACCCTAGGATGTGGGTCTATGACAGCTCTATCCCCCTTAAAGGAAATCTCGTCCCCGAGATTTGGGTTTGGATATGGTTGGATGCTTTGCCAGGTTATAGGGTTTTGTCATGTCCAGGCTTTCACATCACTTGGCAAGTGGTAAAACATCTATTTAAGACGGCAAAGTTTTCATCAGTTGTTTTCTAAGTGGGGGTCTAGGTATTATCCCCATGATTCTTTGCCCCTGATAACACCACTACACCCTTTTATGTACTTTAAAACCTATCTAGATAACCTAGATTCTGCAGTCCCTATAATCCAATATTCCTGCAAGGGAATCTTTGGGCGTGAGTCACTTTGCTACTTAAAAGGAGAAGTGGTGAGGGAAAATGGCTTGTCCTTCACACTTGCTCTGTCTAGCGAGCTTGAGGAAAGTGGTGTCCACATAGCTTTAGGGAAATTGAGGGTGAGTCCAGTAACGGGGGTGGAGCAAAACGAGGGGATGCCAACAAAAGCGGTCTTCGTTGATGATGCGGGCTTACAGTTGCGGATCCTTAGGTGGAAAAAGGGGTTTCATCAGTGCTTCAACGGGTGAATGATTCTGTCGTTGAAAAGGATACTCAGGTAATGATGAGATCGAAGCGCTTCAGTTTGGAAATGTGCTTTCTGGTGGGAATAGTCGCTGCTTGGCGTTGGATATGGGCAAAGGTATGGTGTCGGAATGGCATTTCGTACTTTACTGGCTTGGGTACTATACCCTCTGAGTTTCGTTTGGAGGTTATGGTGGGATGCGACTAAGGATGGTTACGAGGATTATCTTTGTGAGGCAGTTTGTCTTCTTATTGTCCTGGCGCCTCTCGTTTTCCTTTCCATCCTGGGGTTGCTAGTAGATTAGAAAGTCTGATGGCTGGTCCCTGGAATTCGTACTTCTGTATGTAGATCTGGCGAGTGTCAACTAGATTCTTCTGTTTCCTTTTGTACTGTGAGCACAACAGATTTTGGTAGGGATAGGTGCTCAGGTGATTTGGATTTGTTCTTTTTCCGGATGGGCGGTTGGTGGCTATTGACGGCTGATAGTAAACCCAACCGGTTTACTTATGTAAAGCCTAGAGATATAATGATGATGGGATAAAGTTCCAGATTTGTTTGTGTATGGATGTGGACGCTTGAGTTGGTTGTCCTATGTTTCGATATGTATTCGGTATAAGTTGCTTTTTATGCATGATTGATAGTACTAATGTTAGTGATATGCCCTAGAGGCAACATGGAGATGTTGGATATCATGGTCAATGTTTATGTATAAATGAATAAAGTGTTATTCAGTTCCGTGAAATAGACATCTTGTATTGATTAATAAGTACGTGACTTATTTATGAGACTCGTTATGTATGAATCTATTTCTAAACGATCCCGATTATATCTCATATTGTTGGAACAAATATGATTCTAAGATAAGCATGTTTATTGACTGATGATCATGTCTCATAGATCATGGTATGGAGATACCAAATCAATATACGTGGACATGTGTTAGAGAACACATTGTTGGATAGACCCACCATGAGACACTACAGAATTAATGTGTCATTAGTTGGTCTCAAGTAGTATTGGTGCAAAGTCCTTAGACCTGAGATCATCATGGATTCCAACATGTGTAGTAGCCTACTTTGGGACTCCAAACGTTATTCCGTAATCGGGTAGTTATAAAAGTAGTCTTCGGGTTTGCTATGAAACATGGAGTGGGATGTGAGTGATCAAGATGGATTTTGCCCCTCCTTTGGAGAGATATCTCCGGGCCCCTCGAGGTAATGGATTATGGAAGTGCATGGCCATGCCAAGTTGATTGAGGAGCCGATTATCCAATACGGTTCAAGTGAATGGTTAAGCTATTGAAGGGATGGCACACATCTTGCCTATAGCTTAATTGGTATCGTGAGGCAAAGGGATTTGTGTACACATTACAGGTTCGAGCCGATATTATGTTCTTGTATACTATGGTGTCAATATGTGCTGCTAGGCGCCGCTGTTGACCAGCCAGCTGAGTTGGACTCAGCCGAAACCGAGTATACCTGAACCTACAGGGTCGCACGCTTAGGGGATAAAACAGACATTCGTGTTGGACTCGAATATGGCTCAATTCGGATAAGATTCGATTTAATATAGAGTTCTATGGGCTTACGAAATCCGGTCGTCTAACTATGAGATTCGGATAGGGATCCGATCGGATAGAGTCCCGATGGGCCTTTAGGCCGCGGCAACTCTATATAAAGGGGCGAGGGGTGGAGAGCTGCGCATCGGATTGCATTGAACCAAATCAATCTAATCATGGCTTCAGAAGTCGGTGAGTTTGAAAACTCCACAGAAACCCTCCCCACTCCCGAGCCAAACCCTAGCCTTGCATCTTGTGCTAGCACACGGGTGTTAAGCTTTCTATCCTCGGACCTGTGGATACCGGTAGAGACGCTGCTACATTGCGGTGCTGTTCGTCGGCTACGAATTGGCTGCGATCGGACAAATCGGCTGCGGCGCATCGGAGCGGTGCGGCTGCGACAGATCGACAGCGCGAGCGTGTTTCGGCGAATCGGCAAATCGGCTGCGGCAGATCACTGTGGAATTGGCGCATCGGCTGCGGGGATCGGCTTGTCAACTCGGGGAATCAGCTACTAGCGAATCGGCTATGATCGGCCAGTACTGTTCCGGATCGGATAGCTCCTGATTGGCTATATCCGCTGCACTCCACTCCAACCGATAACAATCTATCGACCCTTACTTGCATGTGTTTCTGGTTTACGCGGTAGAAAAATTTTTGTTATTTGCTATCGTAGCTTCCGCGTAACCCTTCAGTGGTATCAAAGCTAATCTTGCTTAGTTCGAGTTTTAGATTGGATTAATCGGTTTTAGGGGATCTGTTGAGGAGAGTTGATGGTAATTGCGTTCCTTGATAGTGTATCGGAACGACGTAATGTGACTACGTCGAAGCAATTTCCATAGAACTCGGTTTGAGTCGGTTTCGAGATAGCATTCCTTGATAGTGCATCGGAACGATATAATGTGATTATGCCAAAGCTATCTCGTAGTCTGACCTTAATTGCCGCCTCGCGACTACGGAAACCATCTCCCTTGATAGTGTATCAGGACGACATAATGTGATTATGCCGATATGGTTTCCGGAAGTGATTTCATAGATTGGATCTATGAATAGCGAGACTGCCGTGTGCGTACCCCTTTTTATGTCGTCTCTATACCGTATGTCTGCGATAGGTAGAAAACGTTCTACACCTAACTTGTTTTTGCAGAGAATGCTTTCAGATGGTATGGCCCTATTGTATGTATGAGATGCAAGTGATGCTTGTAATATTCTTTCATATGTGCAATCCCCGTAATATTCTTTCATATGTGCAATGCTTGTAATATTTTTTCACGACCTACGAGTCGATGTAATCTTCAATTATAGCTTCTATAGTAGTAGCTTAGTTTGAAGAATTCAAGCATCATGCACACCGGAAGACGGTGCCGAAGATGGAGATCCTTTGCACCGGCATGGAGATGGAGATCACCATGTGAAGGGGGTCATACTATTTCATTTGTTACTATTCTACCTGCTTTCATATATGTGATATGTTTGTTTGATAGGATAGTATCCCTCACAAAATTAAGTGGTAATGATGCCCTTTCAAATGTTGCACCGTCACCGTTATGCTCGTCAATGGTGGGTCGCACAAAGCGAGTGCCATTCTCTATCATAACACGAGGGGTTATATGTCGGACATATACAGCAGGAGCATTTGGTTTACTTAACAAGGCTATCAAAAAGTTTTGGGCCTTGGGGCATAGGTTGGCGCGGGCATGGAGATGCCACACCAACAACAAGAGTCACATAGAGATGTAATTAGCAAGGTGTTGCTTACCCATGTTACTAATATTCTAGCAGTGATGCCAAAGCTCACTAGAAATTAACTAACATGTGGATCTTGACCCAATACATAACCTAGAGGGAAGGTGTAAAATACGTAATGAGAGTCTTATGTTGAATTGTTTAACAATAGACATAGCATAAACATTGTGCTAAACTTTGCTTTTTTTGTTGTAGAATAATGGCAACTAATACTACACCCAGTACCTTTAATTTGCGATCTATTATCGAGAAAGAAAAATTAAACGGAACAAACTTTATGGATTGGTATCACAATTTGGGAATTGTTCTCAAGCAAGAGCGCAAGGAATACGTTCTTGAAGTACCCTATCTAGATGAGTTGCCTAATAATGCTACTCGCTACGCACGGAGGGCAATGAGAAGCACACTAATGATTCCCTAGACATAAGTCGTCTCATGCTAGATACAATATCCTCTCGAGCTTCGAAGCAATATGAGAGTAGCGATGCTCATACTATTATTCGGGGACTGCGTGGTATGTTTGAGAACCAAGCTCGGGCCGAGAGGTTCAACACCTCAAAGTCCTTGTTTGCGTGTAGGCTTGTTGAGGGGAATCCCGTCAGTCCGCATGTGATAAAAATGATTTGCTACATTGAGAGTCTAGAAAAACTAGGTTTTCCACTTAGCCAAGAGTTGGCTACGATGTGATTCTCCGGTAGCTCCCTCCGAGCTTTGAGCCATTCATATTGAATTATCACATGAACAAGATGGATAAGACCTTGGCCGAATTGCATGGGATGCTAAAGACGGCCGAGGAAAGTATCCAGAAAAAATGTCATCATATGATGATGATGCGAAAGCTAAGCACAAACCACCTGTCAAGAATCTTTGCACCAAGAGGAAACTAACTCCCGATGAGATCGCGAGTGCCTCCAACGCAAATAAGGGCAAGAAGGGGTCGGCGGCATCGATGTCGTTTGCTTCTATTGCAAGGAGACAGTCACTGGAAAAGGAACTGCAAGAAGTACATGGAGGATCTCAAAAAGAAGCAAAGTGCGACTTCGCTTAAGGTATTAATGTTATAGACATTAATCTTGATACTTCACCTACGACTCTTGGGTATTTGATACCGGATCGGTAGCTCATATTTGCAAATCGTTGCGGGAATGAGAAGAAGTAGAGGCTTGAGAAGGGGTGAGGTGAACTGTGCGTCGGCAATGGAGCAAGCGTTGCTACGCGCTTGTCGGCACGCACCACTTTATTTACCTTCGGATTAGTTTTGGAATTAAATAATTGTTATTGTGTTCCAACTCTATGTCAAAATGTTATTTCTACTTCATGTTTGCAAGCGAAAGGATATGATTTTAGATCAATGGACAATGGTTGTTCAGTCTATCTCGAGATATGTTCTATTTTCATACTCCATTGGTGAATGGATTATACATTTTGAATCTTGAAGCGTCTCCCATCTATAACATTAATACGAAGGCAAATCCCAAATGATACAAACCCCACATTTATCCGGCATTGTCGCTTAGGCCATATAAATCAAAAACGCATGGAGAAGCTCCATAAGGATAGATTGCTTCACTCTTTTGATTTTGAATCATTTGAGACATGTGTGTCTTGTTTACTTGGTAAGATGACAAAGGCACCTTTCACGGGACACAGTGAGAGAGCAAATGACTTGTTGGCACTCGTACATACTGATGTATGTGGACCAATGAGCTCAACGGCTAGAGGTGGTTATCGAGTACTTCATTACCTTTACCGATGACTTTAGTAGATATGGTTATATCTACTTATTGAGGCATAAGTCCGAATCCTTTGAAAGGTTCAAAGAATTCCATAATGAAGTACGAATCATTTAGGGAAAACAATCAAGTTTCTACGATCGATCGTGGAGGGGAATACTTGAGCCAAGAGTTTGGTAATCATCTGAAAGATTGTGGAATTGTTCCACAGTTGACTCCGCCAGGAACTCCACAATGGAATGGGGTGTCCGAACGGAGAAATCGCACCTTGTTGGACATGGTGCGGTCCATGATGAGCCAAAGTGATCTTCTGTTATCCTTCGGGCATATGCTCTTGAAACAACTACGTTCACACTAAATAGAGTTCCATCTAAGTCGCTTAAAAGACACCATATGAGATATGGACAGGGCAACCCCATAGTTTGTCTTTTCTGAAAATTTGGGGATGTGAGGCTTATGTAAAACTTTTACAGTCCGACAATCTCACACCCAAATCTGACAAGTGCTTCTTTGTGGGATATCCTAAGGAAACTAATGGATATTACTTTTATAATCGGGAACAAGGCAAAGTGTTTGTAGCCGGACATGGTGTCTTCTTGGAGAAAGAGTTTCTTTCAAGAAGGGTTAGTGGGAGCAGGGTGCATCTTGAAGAAGTTCAAGAAACATCGAAAATGTTTCAGCTACCACGAAACCACAATAGGAGGAACAAGATGTTGCGCCACCCGTTGAAGATACACCGGACCCACGGAGGTCTAAAAGATCATGTCGTGCGCCCGACAGTACACAGGTGTGGAACAACGTGATATATTGTTGTTGGACAATGATGAACCTAAGACCTATGAGGAAGCGATAGTGGGACCTGATTCCAACAAGTGGCTTGGAGCCATGAAAACCGAAATAGAATCCATGGATGATGGGAACTTAGTTGATCCACCCGATGGTGTCAAAATCATTGAGTGCAAATGGGTTTTTAAGAAAAGGCCAACATGGATGGAAATGTTTACATCTATAAGGCGCGATTGGTGGCAAAGGTTTTAAACAGATTCAAGGTGTTTATTATGATGAAACCTTCTCTTTGTCACAATGCTTAAGTCTATTCGGATTATTCTAGCGATTGCTGCATATTTCGATTATGAGATATGGCAGATGGATGTCAAAACGACTTTCCTAGATGGAAACCTAAGCAAGGATGTATACATGATACAACCCGAGGGTTTTGTCGATCCACAATCGCCCGGAAAGGTACAAGCTACGAAATCCATTTATAGATTAAAGCAAGCATCTCGGAGTTGGAATGTTCGTTTTGATGAAGTAATCAAAGGGTTTGGTTTCATCAAAAATGAAGAAGAGGCCTATGTTTACAAAAAGGTCAGTGGGAGCACAATTATATTTCTAATATTATATGTGGATGACATATTACTGATTGGAAATGATATCCCAATGCTAGAATCCGTCAGTCTTCATTGAAAAATAGTTTTTCCATGAAAGACTTAGGGAGGCAGCATACATATTGGGCATTCGAATCTATAGAGATAGATCCAAGAGGCTAATTGGATTAAGCCAAAGTACATATATTGACAAGGTGTTGAAAAGGTTCAACATGCACGATTCCAAGAAAGGTTTCTTGCCCATGTCACATGGCATTAATCTTAGCAAGAATCGGTGTCCTCGGACACATGATGAGCGGAATAAGATGGGTATGGTTCCATATGCTTCGGCAATTGGATCCATCATGTATGCCATGCTTTGTACACGTCCAGATGTCTCGTACGCTTTGAGTGCTACGAGCAGATACGATCAAAGTGAAGGTCACTGGATGCTATAAAGAATATCCTTAAGTACTTTAGAAGAACTAAGGATATGTTCCTAGTCTATGGAGGCGAAGAAGAGCTCGTTGTAAGTGGTTACAACGATGCTAGCTTCCAAACGAACAAGGATGATTATAGACCGCAATCTGGGTTCGTGTTCTGCCTGAACGGAGGCGCAGTCAGCTGGAAGAGTTCCAAGCAGGATACTGTTGCTGATTCTACAACGGAGGCCGAGTACATTGCTGCTTCAGAAGCTGCAAAGGAGGCTGTTTGGATCAAGAAATTTATTTCGAGTTGGGTGTGATGATCGGTGCAGCCGGTCCAATGTCTCTCTATTGTGATAGTAGTGGAGCCATTGCGCAAGCTAAGGAGCCAAGGTCACATCGAAGTCCAAACATATACTTCAGCGATATCATCTCATCCGCGAGATTGTGGACAGAGGTGATGTCAAGATATGCAAAGTGCACACGGATCTCAACATAGCCGATCCGTTGACAAAACCTCTCCCTCAGCCGAAACATGAGGCGCACACAAGAGCAATGGGTATTAGGTACTTACATGATTGACTCTAGTGCAAGTGGGAGATTGTTAGTGATATGCCCTAGAGGCAACATGGAGATGTTGGATATCATGGTCAATGTTTATGTATAAAAGAATAAAGTGTTATTCAGTTCCATGAAATAGACATCTTGTATTGATCAATAAGTACGTGACTTATTTATAAGACTCTTTATGTATGAATCTATTTCTAAACGATCCTTGAGACACTACAGGAATTAATGTGTCATTAGTTGGTCTCAAGTAGTGTTGGTGCAAAGTCCTTAGACTCGAGATCATCATGGATACCAACATGTGTAGTAGCCTACTTTGGGACTGCTAAACGCTATTCTGTAACTCAGTAGTTATAAAAGTAGTCTTCGGGTTTGCTATGAAACATGGAGTGGATGTGAGTGATCAAGATGGAATTTGCCCCTCCTATGGAGAGATATCTCTGGGCCCCTCGAGGTAATGGATTATGGAAGTGCATGGCCATGCCGAGTTGATTGAGGAGTCAATCAACAGACAGATAATCCAATACGGTTCAACTGAATGGTTATGCTATTGAAGAGATGGCACACATTTTGCCTATATCTTAATTGGTATCGTGAGGCAAAGGGATTTGTGTACACATTACAGGTTCAGAGCCGATATTACATTCTTGTATACTATGGTGTTAATATGTGTTGCTAGGTGCCGCTGTTGACAAGTCGGCTAAGTTGGACTCAGCCGAAACCAAGTATACATGAACCTACAGGGTCGCACGCTTAAGGGGATAAAACAGACATTCGAGTTGGACTCGAATATGGCTCAATTCGGATAAGATTCGATTTAATATAAAGTCCTATAGGCTTACGAAGTCCGATCGGCTAACTCTATGAGATTCGGATAGGGATCCGATCGGATAGAGTGCCGATGGGCCTTTAGGCCCAGTCGGCAACTCTATATAAAGGGGCGAGGGTGGAGAGCAATGCATCAGATTGCATTGAACCCAATCAATCCAATCGCGGCTTCAGAAGTCAGCGAGTATGAAATCTCCACGGATACCCTCCCCACTCTCGAGCCAAACCCTAGCCTTGCATCTGTGCTAGCACACGGGTGTTAGGCGTTCTATCCCCGGACGTGTGGGTACCGGTAGAGGCGCTGCTACATTACGGTGATGTTCGTCGGCTACGAATTGGCTGCGATCGGACAACTCGGCTGCGGCACATCGGAGCGAGCTGGCTACGGCAAATCGGCAGCGCAAGCGTGTTTCGGCGAATCGGCAAATCGGCTGCGGTAGATCGGCTGTGGAATCGGTGCATCGGCTGCGGGGATTGGCTTGTTGACTCGAGGAATTGGCTGTCAGCAAATCGGTTGTGATCGGCCAGTACTATTCCGGATCGGATAGCTCCTGATTGGCTATATCCGTTGCACTCCGCTCCAATCGGTAACGATCTATCGACCCTTACTTGCAAGTGTTCCTGGTTTGCGCGGTAGAAATTTTTTTGTTATTAGCTATCGTAGCTTCCGCGTAACCCTTCAACTAGTGCAGTGGAACACCAGGACTCCCAGTCTTTACTGGCCTCTTTCGTTCAAAACATTTCAAACATATAAGATTTAATTTGCTTATCTTCAAACTTTCCTTAAGTTGTATAATAGACTTGCTTAGTTAAGGTTAAGAAAAACCTTTGTTGGAAAGGTGACGAGAGCGTTATTGGTGAGCGTGGTAATAGACCAGCATCTAGCTATTGCTTGAGAAAGATTTTGATTCTAAACGGTTCGGTCGCTTGGTAGCATTAACACGGACGATTCTATTTATTTAACTTAAAACCAGACGAGTGCAGGATTTATATTACATACACTTCCATGGTTCTTCTACACGAGTCACTACTGGATACATATGTTACACAAGTACCTAACTTGATCTACCCCTAAATAGAGCTACGGGTACATCATGAGCTTCACATACTTGATTTCCATACCAGTCTTTTCAACGACTGCTTGCTTAGGCATCCATCTTCAACCGGTACACGTGTCCATACCAGCGGACATACTCTGGTGGCTTGTATAACCCTGTGGTTCCCAGGGAAGGATAGGCATGTCTGACATTGGTGTGGGGCGGCGGTGTATGCTCGAGGTAGATTCCGGCCGAAGACGGCAGGTCTTCGCTAGGAGCGTACATGGCATATTCTCCAAACATAAACTCGGGTGTGTAGTGTCCTGGCGGAAGCTAGGCAAGATGCTTCTCTCTATGGTGGCTACACGCGTGCAGGCACTCAATAGCTCAGAGAAAGTTGCACGGTAAATCATGTCGAGAGAACTGACAAATCCTGCTAATTGGAGATATGGGGTGTGCAAGTCTTTACCTGGATCTGGCAGGTCAGCATAGGTAGTGTTTGCGGCTCCCTCAGCTAAAGATGGAATATGATAGTAAAACTCCTCTCACTCAGGAAACTCATTGCGTAGGCGGGTGATGGCAACGTAGGCGCAGTTTTGCATGGCGGAACTACTGTCCCATCCATACCCAACATATTGGCGATCCTATTCACTTGGGGTTCTTCCCTTGATACTTACACGGGCCATAACAGCTGTCTGAGAAGTCCCGATGGTTTTGTTCAGGATATGATACTCTGGTGGGTAATTGAAGCGGGCTTGGTGCAGCATTATCCACAGCATATGCTGAGTTGTGTTCATGGTGTAACCACGGCTGTAGTAGAATGGGGTGTACATGGTAGCCATCTACAAATGAGCAAAACTTAATCGTTTGGGAATTTACTCAACCCTAATTATCCTTTATATTCAGCAAATCTTTAGGAAAGATACCCTAGTCCTTGGTTCTATTATGGTATATGTAGTGAGTACGGGCATACTCTTAGGTTCTTTTATTTTGGGTCCTACTATCCCCCTTAAAGATTTTTAAACTTGTGGTCAGGAAGAACTCGCGAAATGAAAGCATGATTATGGTCATTGTTAGTGGTATAGATGGGTGCGGCACTAAAGGGAACAGTTTGGACACGTGCTGAGGTGCTGGAAAACAGTTTTCACTACATCTATGGGTCTCCTTGTGGTATATCCCAGAGGTACAAAATTCAGGTAAAAATCATGGTGATAGGTACATAAGTTTGGGATCTGCCCTAGCAAAATCGAGATTTTACCACCTGTAGTTTTGTCTGTACAATTCTAGCAACCTACGATATACCGGGTCTCAGGTTCTGTTTTCCGGGACTATATGAATTTAGAGCATGTTGCAGGGGCTCAAAAATTCCAATAAAATTCGTGGGGCTTCCTGGGCAGGTCTGGGAGCTACCGGTAAAAGATACATATTTTGGCAGGTGAGGTTTGGGCTATGGAAAAGAAATGAAGGCAGCTGTCTGCAATTCCCAGAACAGGAATGGGTTAACAAACCGATCTGTTTCACTGTGATGAAGGGGCCTAAAAATTTTACCAAAATTCGTAGAACATACTGGACATGTCTAAGTGATACTGTAAAAAGATTAAGGTTTTATCATGTATGGTTTGGTCTACACAAAAGATAAAGGCGGCTGCCTGCAGTTCTTCAGAACACGGTGAGGCTAACTAATCAACCCATTTCATTTTGATGAAGGGATCTAAAAATTTGAAAAAAATTCATGGAGCCTACTGAGTTAGTCTACATGTTTTTTTGCAAAAATTCTCAGGTTTACCATCTACGGTTTAGCTTGTCGAAAATTTCCAAAAAGACTGCCCCAAAATTTCAGGAAAAGAACAATCGGCACAAAATGAAACTCTACACAAGTTCTATAGTGTCTAAACTTATCGTCTTTTAAATGCATTATGTTAGAGTGGTCCAGAATCTATTTGAATTCTTTCGGGTGGTCCATCTATACAAACAAACTATGGTTTAAGCATCACAAATTCTAGCCTACATTGAACTACTTACTCTAGGTTTACTCGGCGAAATTTTTGAATAGGGAAGAATGAGAAGCTCAACCCCCCCCCCAAAATCATTTGGGTGCAGAAGTATCATGAGGAAGTGGATTCTTACTATCTATATCAGGTTTTAAATATTATCAACCCATTTTCAAAACCCATTTACTAGAGGTTTTTTCTAACCCGATATTCGCAAATCCGAACTAGCACATAGGTATAGTTTGCAAAAGGGGTTTCAAATTTTTCAAAGCTCTTTGGTATTGGTTTGTGGTGGTTACCAAGTGCTTTCAAACTCCATTTTTCAGAAGTACGATTTTTCAAAAGGTCACAGTCCTATAGAGCAAGATAAGGGTTCAAAACTTGAAATAGAATTGTAAAGAAGAACAACCTCTAGAGAGGGATGAGATTTAAGGTAGAAATGGGTTTTCACAAATAGTTTTGTAGCTGAGAGCGAAGCTCTCAAAATAATATTCTAGAATCCATTCTAAAATGACCAACGTAAGGGGCTCCCATAGTCAGTGTTCGCTCTGATACCATGCCTCGTCGGCGACGCCCGGACCTTCTGTTATATTTGCAAGATGAGGTGAAACGCTTCAGCTCATCTAACATGCATAACAAAACATCCGAGGTCCCCAGAGAGGGATAAGTGAAACATTGCTGGGCCTTTAGCCTGCCAGTCAACTCGAGCATGAATTTTGCCCGTCAAACCACTCGAAGGTGGCGACCCGATGTGTTAGACAATCAGAAGACTTGAAAAAATGGCTAAAGATCTACAATGTCTCAAATATTCCTAACTCATACTCATGTGAATCTAACTCCCAGGATGTGTGTTAGATTCACATTTTCTTCTCAAGCATGAGCATACAAAGTAAATACACTAGAATGAGAAACAATTACGGATTACATCCATATTACTTATTACATATGCCGACCGGCCAAATAGGTATAAAATCAGAGTACAGCGAACAGTGGTGGCTTTAGTACCCGCCCACAAGCACACCGACTAGGGGTTTATCCCATTAAGTTTATTTCCTAGAAGAGGCAAATCGGGAATCCGCATCACTTAATAGCTATAACTAAACCTGCAAACAAAATGAATATTCCAATCGACAAGAGTCAGTACATTAACAAGTAATGTACTGGCAAGCACAAATCAATCCTAACACACTACATGCGTGGCATATTATCAATGAGAGCTATATAAGTGGTTCCATTTCAGTAGAAAGCAAGTTTTGGTTTGCAATTGTTTTGCAAAAAAGTTGATGCTTCAATTAACAAAGACAAGTTTTTAAGTTTTATCATTAAATTAAGTGTGGTTCCATCATAACGTTACCTTGTCATCCTCCATGACAACAAGTCACAATTCATCACCATACTCACACAACTCAACACTTATGGTCAAAAACACATAATCAAATTTTTAAAACAAATGAGTCTATACTCATGACACTTCACAAAAGCACTCTTGACTGTGAGCACGACTAATTGATTAGTTTTATTAGCTCTGCAGAGTTTGTACAACTTTACCCACATGAAGTGAATTTCTCTAGTTTATTCGGTACCCGTCGGTACCACCATACTCTACACATTGAGTACAGTCTAGAGGTCACCAAGAAAAGACATTACACTACTTAGTCCCTAGCCTTGCACCAGCACGATACGTGTTTCCTCCATCCTAGGTCATACTAGAATAAGACCTAGAACCGTTAAGTGGCGGGCCCTCGCCTTAACTTAACACCGTGGTGGCGGACATGACGAGAACCCACCCACGTGGCACGATATCGTTGTATTGGACAGACTTTGTCACCTAAACTACCATGACGGGGTAAATAGGAAGTTCTTCTGGGTTATCCGAACCCATACACTTCGGCCTATCATAAATGCAAGGCTAGGTGCTAAGAAGATTACTCGGCTAAGGCTATCCCATACTAGCACATGTGGATGTATGGTATCTTTAAGTTGGTGACACAAGTTCGGTCCTTAATCGACTCGGGCAAATACCCCCCTTTCGGGAAATGCAATTACCTCAATCGTGTGCCACTTGCCGCCTAAGTCAAAATCATACTTTTACGCATTTGTTTTGCAGATACCCATCAAATTAAGCCCATTTCAGCAAGGGCATACTTTATCAAAAACACTCATTTTAATTCTAGATGGAACAATTATTTGCAACATACTAGGCGAGGCTAAGCAAGTGGTTGTACAAAGCATTTTAAACCCATTGGAGCACAAAAGTTGTACTCTACCCATTCCTACAAACAGCAAGGAATTAAATTATCCAAGGAGGTAATGCAGCAAATGGTTTATATCTACCATACCAAAGTTTTAAAATACCGATAGAACCTAAATTTTTATGCAAGTTTGCAAACAAATAATTTCATCCCTCAAAACATGGGATTCAAGGTGTTCAAAGAGAAGAGGGGAAAAACTTTCCTTGGCTGGAGTAAACCTCCCTAGGAGGAGTTATTATGCAGGTCTCCTGACTGTCGCGAAGTTACTCGCAAAAAGAAAATATCGATAACGGGTAAATACCGAAAACATGTAAAAATTAAATATGCTCTAAAATGCATGAATTCCCTATTTTGTCTAGGTGCTGTGCAAATGTGATATATGGTGGAGGAATTTTTATTTTACTCCTTTTATTTTGGGAGTTATTAATTTTTAATGTCGGCTCGGTATAGCGTAGGATTTAACTGAGCATCATCCTAAATTGCTGTTACTTTTTGGTTAGGGTTAACGTTGTACTTTTAGAGGTGAGGGAAAATGTTTCCTAGGATTAATGCAATTTATTTCATAATTTTTTGAGCTATATATTAGTAAGTATTCTACGAACCTATAACGTGTTTTAGGCCTTTAGTATCCTATAGGCGTGGTCCTAGGGTTTAGGTACAGAACTTGTTACTTTGCTCAGGGGGTTGATACATGAATAATTTAGCCAACAACTTTAACCTTATTTGCAAAGGGTGTTCGGAATTTAAATTGCTTCACTACCTATATGTCTTCCCAGGGAAAAGTCACTAGGGTAGGTGTTCAATACATCAATCTAAGTTTTGCTTTTAGAATTGGTTGTATTAAGTCTTGGTAGACCTGGGGTGAAGATATGGTCCTATTGGTTCGATAATTCCTTATCCATTTTACCTAGAGCTAGGATTCGATTCATGTTAAGGTAATCATATATGTGTGTGTATGTACATATGGTACTTAGGCTAGTTATGACCATTAGCCCAAGATTATATATATATTTAGAGTTTTTTCTACCTCTTCAGTACATAAGGTGGTACATTTTATTTTACCTATTGAAAATTTATTTCTTTCTGGTTTTAAAGAGACTTAGTTCACTCAAAATGAATTAAAAATGAATTTTCTACAAATCCTTCAAGCTGAAGCATGCATTAGACCATCAGTTTCAGTTATAATTATTTTAAGGTATTATACTACACAGAAAGTATGTGGTTTTATTTTATATCTCACAATTACATGTTTGGGAGACTACAGAATGTAAGTTTACTAAAAAAAATGGTAAAATGAATTTTTAATAAATCCCTAAAGGCTGACTGTCCTAAAATGTACCTTTTCCATAAATTTAGTTTTACCAATATTTAATTTAAGGGAAGTTGAACTTTTTATTTTCCCAGGTCAGAGAGGGTGTGATAAGGCATCCAAAGAATTTTGGTTTGCTCAAATTGAAGTTAATTTGAATTTTCTAGAGATTTTACAATTTATCCTTTGGTTTATGTGTGTCCTGACTTATTTAAATTTTTGGAATATTTCCAGTGCAATGAGTGGCAAGTTTTATGGTTCCACATTATAGTTCATTGTCTAAGGAGTCCATAGAAATTTGTTCCATTTGAAAATGTTTAAAAATGGATTTTATATGGATTTTTGAAGAGAGGTTCTCCTCTCTGTAAAAGATTACTAAGGCTGCTGCTTCCTGTCTCTCTGACGCGTGGGGCCCATGGGTCAGTGGCTGTGGGTTTAAGAGGGGATTTGGTGCCCAATTGGTGGGGCCCGGCTATCAGCGAGCGTGGGAGGGAGAAGGAGCAGGGCTCCGGCGACCGAAGCTCCTTCCCGACCTCGCCGGCTGTGAATCGCGGCGTTTCAGCGGGGATGATCAAAAGAGAAAATGAAGGGTGCACTGTTGCAAACCGGGTGGTGGTGGTCTTGTGCACATTGGTGGCCGGAATAGTGCCGGCGACGAGCGCGAGCGGCAGCGCAAGTTCCGGTGTCGTGTACAACTAAGCTAGAGACCGATTCGCGCCGAGATAATGTATGTATAAGCATCTACAAAGGTTCTAGGTACTTACCCGTGCGTGCAATAGGCTTGGCGAAGCCTGGGAGGTCCTAGTGACGTGATGAACCTTCGGCGGCGGTGGCGGAAATGGCAGGGTGACGATGTTGGCTCGATCTGGTGCATGAGAGGCAGGGGTGAGGCGTGTAATAGTTCAAGTAGCTCTCAGTGGTGCTCTCGACGCAACTAATTGGAATATGGCTCACCGAATATGGAGGAATCAATGGCGGCGGCCTGTGGCAAGGGTTGGTCGGCGTCGAGGGAGACGGGTGTCGATTTCCTTCCTCAGTGCACCATTCCTTGGGATCTTTGAGGGGAAATGTCGAGGGAGTCTAGGCGATGGTGTGGGCGCAAGGGCTCGGTCTGCTTCGGCCTAAATTGCTCGAAACGGCGTCGAGGGTGCAGCGGTGACGCTCGGTGCGTGCTCCAGACTTCGGTGGTACATGTCGGCGTTCCCGGGGCTACAAGAGATGAATTGGATTGGCGTCAATAGAGAAAATGTTCGGCATTGGACGAGAATTAAGGGACGTGGGATAGAAGGGGATGACCGTGGCTTAACTGCGATGGCGGTGGTCGTCTTCTTTGCAATCGGCGTCAGAGAGGAGGCGAGGGGAGCAGCTAATGCTATCCTTCTCAGCGTTTCTTGGCACGGGAGTGAACGGCATGGTTGTGCACCGAGGCAGGACGGTTTTGTGCGTCGGAGAGGAGCGGCGCGACGGCGTCGCTCTGCCCGCTGTCGGCCCGAGGGCTGCTCCCTTCAACGGTGGAGAGAAATTTCACCACGTGGTAGCTAGTTGCTGAGGCTGACACTGGGTCCTACATACTGGTAACCTAGATCAGAGTGAGGGAGTGGGTAAATTCCAGTGTATATTTGCATTTGGAAGTGAATTTTCGATTTATTTCTTCGCTTTGACTTTGCAGCTCTATAAAACATTGTGTGGTTTAGGAAAATTTATGAAAGTTTTTCTGTAGACAGAAGAGTAGATGAAGAACCCATTTTCTTTGGTTTTACTCAAAGATCTCTCATGGTTTGCTCACAGAAATTCAACAAAGTTTGGTTATTTTAAACATTGCTTGGATTTTTAGGAGGTTCAAATAGTCCATAAAAATTGTATAAAAATTATATTAAATTTTGGTATCCAACCTAGTATTTGAATAAATTATTTGCAATCTGGCTTTATGTGAATTTTAATCCCTTTTTAAGTGGGGTTTGGTTTTAGCCGATTTGAGGCATTTTCTCCGCATTAGGTTGCTGTTTTGTTTTATTTATATCAAGAACCAATATTATTTATTAGATTGTGTAAAAATTACAGTGGGGTGGATATGAGGTAGGGCACCCACAGGAATTTTTCCATGATTTTATCCTATGTGGTTTAGTCCAAAGAAATCAAGATATCCCTTCTTTATTTAGGCATTTCACTGTATGCAAGTGCGTCAAATTTTGTTATAGTGCCTTCATAAAATTGTCCTTGAGTTGTAGGAAATAAATATGTTATGAGATGAGAGTTCAAATTTCAAAATGTATAGAAAATCCTTTTACCAGATTTGGTTTTATGCCCAAGCATGCTCTCATGCCTTAAAGGAACAATGTGCAAAGGTCGAAAAGTTTTATTTTCAATCTCAAAGTTTTAATCATGCCCTAGGTTTTAAAAACACTCCACTTGGTTAGAAATGAAAATTTTAGGTTCAAGAAATTAGAGATCTCTACTCCCAGTTTTGTCTTATCAGTATTTTACATGACCCTAGGATGTGGGTCTATGACACCTTCTCCTCTGCTGGGCCGGCCTGAGGCCTCGGCCCAGCTGCGCGTGCAAGTCCGCCTCCCCTCCCTCTTTGGCTGGGACACTGATTGGTGGGCCCCACCTGTCAGCCCTGTGCCTGACCTCCGGCTGGCTAACGTGGGCTGACGTCAACCCACAGTGCACCTCTCCCATGCCGCTTTGCCCCATTCCGCGCCATCCCGAGCCTCACGCACCACTCCGCCCTCTCCACCCCTGTGCGCAAATGAGCCGAAACGGCCAGATTTGAAGACCCCAGCCCGCCCGCTTTTCTCGCCGCACATCGTCACCGCCATGGGCCACGTCTACACCTTTCCGTTCCTATAAATCACACAACCGAGCTCTCCCACGCACCGCCACTACAAGCCCTAACTCCATCGCTGTCCTTCACCTTTGGTTGGCAAATTTCGCCGCTCCATCGATCGCCAAGCCTTCTCGACAATGCCTCTGGTCTCGCCGAGCCTTGGAGTGCCCTGGCCGCTCATCGTTGCTCTGATTTGTCGTCATTTCCGTAGATCCCGCTGCCTTCTTCCCTGTCGCCAGTCGTGTGCCGCCGTGGTGAGCGGCCCTCCTCTTCCCCCCTTTCTCCTCTAGGCCACCGCTCTCCCGAGCATGCCGCGGCTTTGCCCATGCGTGCCGGGTCCGCGCATCGCTCTCGAGTGCCCTCCAGCGACCATTTGGCCCATAGCGCCGCTGCTACGCCTCGCTGCCAGTGCAAGCCACCACTCTCCTCTCCACACCAACGGATTCACCCGTGGGTGAATCCAGTCCGTCCGTGTGTCTGTGCCACCCTGGCACCGAGTCAGCGTTGGCCGCCCATGTGTCAATCACTTGGTTGCTACGTCGGCGCCAGGTGTGTGCCACGTGGTGCACACGCACACCCTGACCAATGGACCCGGTCCACCGTGCGCCACTCTCCCGTGTGCCACCAACTGGTGGGCCCCGCTTGTCAGTGCCGGCTAGCCCAATCATGTCAGCCCTAGTGGCTTATTGCGCAATACAACATCTTTTCTTTTCTTGTAATAGTAAAAATATGAGAAACTTCTAGAAATCATAGAAAATTCATCCGAACTCCATTTGAGTCCGTTCTAGCTGCAGTGGACTCATAAAAATGCCTCAAATCCATTAAAAATAATTTTACCACTTGTTTTAGTAGTCTTATAGCCAGTTTTTGTCATCTTTTGTTTGTCGATTAGATTTTGGTGCCTCTAATGCTCCTGTTTACTTCGAAGTAGTTGCAAAAGTTCCCCAAGAGCATGATCAAGGCAAGTCATGTATTCATTTTCATCATATTGTTCCTAATTGAAAATTTATCTTGCTTTATCCATTAAATTGCATTGTTTTATAATATCATTGGGATGGGACCTGTATTACTTAGCCTAGTTTGTCTACCCTGTGTCATTGATAACTGGGATGCAATATGATTAGATGTTGGATTAGGGAACGCTTAGCCCTGCTTAGTTCAACCAGCTCACTTTGTGAAAACACTATTACTAGCTTATGATGACATTAATGATGATGATCATGGACCTATGATACTATGGTACAAGTCTAAAAAACCATGACTAAATGGTGGGCTGTGGGTGCATGGTTTTGATAGACGCACCCATGGCAATTAAGGACCGGTTCACGGGAAACCCTGGAAGAACTAAACGTGTGTACCACAAGACAACGTGAGCAATGACTGGACTTATAGTGTAGCTTTTTCCTATCCGATGAACCTAGGAAAGGGTGGTGTGATGGAGTTTGGATGGACCGAAGAAGGTCTATGCGGCTTCCGGATTCACCTAGGCACAAGGGTGAAGCTACGTACCTTGGATTTAGGGGTAGGGGCGAAACCTGAAGTGTGGTGTCGCTTGGTGAGGAAGGGTTATGCGAAGGTTCCTGTCACAGTTCCCTTTTCGGTATGTCGTGGTGGCATGTTGACGCACAGAAACATGTTGTGCGGCTGTGTCTTGTGGGTATAGATGTACACCTCTGATCAGGGTAGAACTATTCAAATAGCCATGCCCGCGGTTATGGGTGATCTACCAGATTCACCGTGATTAGTCCCACTATTAATAATTTGACTTAATGGAACTGGTTTAGAATAGATGGATGGATTGGGCCTGTCTCAACATGGTGTAGCGTTGAATAGAGATAATCAATTCTTTTTAATTAGACACAAGTATTTTTAGTGCCTTCAACTATTGTCTTTATATGCTTGCTTTGTGCAAATATCCCCTAGCCTCCCATTGAAAATACTTGCATCATACCTCCCTTGGTATGACTTGCTGAGTACAGTGGGTAATACTGATACGATATGATGTCCCGATCTTCACGGCGTAGGATCAAACTCTGGATAACTTTGCTGCAAGCAGCAATAACTAGTGCAACCTGACAAATAAAACTCGAAGCCAACCACCGTCTTTAACCGGCAACCTGAATCGAGGATTCGCCCAACCACTCTCTCAAGGAACCAACCAACACAACCTACAATCAATCGAGGAAACCTCGAAGGGAGTAGGAGCACCAATTGGGAGCGGATGAAGCCGCCGCTTCTGTAAATCCCGCGAAGAAAATCACAAGAGCAAAGGGGTAGAGATCACTCTCTAGGGTTTGTTAGCACACAGCTGAACAAAAGGGGTTCTGTATTTCAATTATCAATGGTCTGTGATTACAATGAGTTTAGGGGATATTTATACTAGCAACAGCCCTGCTAGATAGGTGGAAACATGAATTAAACAAAATAACACGCACTATGTGAACGGGCCTCCTCGAGACGCCTTCCTGGAGAGTTTCCGCGTGGCTGTTTGACTTCTGCGCAGTCCTCAATGTTTTGGCAATAACTCCATCTTGGAATCTCCAAATGACATGTGGTTTGTTGTGTTACAAAGTTAACTTGCTAAGCTTTAACACCATGTGCAGCATGTACCACAACATATTGTAGATTGGTACAGTTTATTATACGAAGTTGACCATCATGCTGACTGCTGACTCTCTAACTAGTCTGCACTAAAACTGGTCGGCAGGAAAAACGATGCATCCAAACTGGTTGGCACTTGAAGCATTGAAAACTAGACTCAATAAGCTTTCCAACAAGTCCTCATGAACCTTCATAGCTTTTGTGGATCAAAATTTATGGCAGTTTCTTTTCGACGGTTCTGTCCTGCTGTATTGGCTCGAGCTCGGTTCTTCTCTGTAGTCCATTCTTGGTGCATCCTTGGCATCATCTTTGGTGAACCTAAGCATTAGCAACATATACGACTTAGGTAGTATATAATTCTCATTAATATTAAAATGAATTTCACAAAGTAGCGCGTGCACCTCTTGTTGTAACTTCTTAGCTCGACTATGAGTAATTGGTCCGTCAAAGGTGTGAGTGGTCGGCATGCTGGTCGGAGTGGTCGGTGTAGGCATATCAAATACTCTGCCTTACTTCCTTTTCCCCCAACTCAGAGCTAGAGGATGGAGCAAGAGATGGCTCCGAGGATGAGTAGGCTTGTCGCTACCATCGAGGATGCCCGTCGAGTGGTGTCGCCACACTACGAGCGCCAAGATGTTGTTTAGCTTGTTTACTTTTTCGCTGCATTTATGTAAGACTTTTTATAATGTTTCTAAGATGTGGATTCTGTATATCTATTTGTCGTTTGTGTACCCTAGCTGGTCCTGGATAGGGATTTAATACACATTCAACTTTTAAAATTCTGGGCACAATGGGTAGTACTCAGTCTATTCAAGTAACCCCTAACCTTAATTTTGGAACTCCTTGCATCATACTCCTCTTGGTATGACTAGCTGAGTACAATGGGTAGTACTCAGTCTTGCTTCATTTTCCCCCAACGATAGCTTCGCGGATGAGTAGGCTTGTTGCTACCATCGAGAATGCCCGTGGAGTGGAGTTGCCACGCTGTGAGCGCCAAGATGTAGATTGGCTCATTTATTTTTCCGCTGCATTTATGTAAGACTTTTATGATGTTTCTAAGACATGGATTCTGACCATCAGGCTGACTGCTGACTCTCTGACCAGTCTGCACTAAAACTGGTCGGCAGGAAAAACAATGCATCCAAACTGGTTGGAACTTGAAGCATTGAAAACTAGACTCAATAAGCTTTCCAACAAGTCCTCATGGACCTTCATAGCTTTTGTGGATCAAAAGTTATGGCAGTTTCTTTTTGACGGTTCTATCCTGCTGGATTGGCTTGAGCTCGGTTCTTCTCTGTAGTCCATCCTTGGTGCATCCTTAGCATCATCTTTGGTGATCCTAAGCATTAGCAACATATACGACTTAGGTAGTATATAATTCTCATTAATATTAAAATGAATTTCACAAAGTAGCGCGTGCACCTCTTGTTGTAGCTTCTTAGCTCGACTACGAGTAGTTGGTCCGTCAAAGGCGTGAGTGGTCGGCATGCTGGTCGGAGTGGTCGGTGTAGGCATATCATCCTCCCACTCTTGAAAAGGAGTCGTCCTCGACTCTGAGATATCTTGACTTGTGAATGGTGAGAGATCAGCAACATTGAAAGTGGTGCTGCCACCATAACTTGCTGGAAGATCTATCTTGTATGCATTGTCATTGATCTTTAGAAGAACACGAAATGGACCATCTCCTCGTGGCATCAACTTGGATTTGCGCTTATCAGGAAAGCGATCCTTGCGCAAGTGAATCCACACCAAGTCCCCTGGTTCAAATAACACTTTCTTCCGATGTTGGTTCACACCTACAGCCTTGCGTGTTGCCTTGAGTTCAATTGCTTCCTTGGTCGTCTCGTGTATCTTCTTTACATATGCAGCACGCTTAGAGGCTTCCATGTTTGTTCTTTCCTGCATCGGCAAAGGCAACAAATCTATCGGAGCAATTGGTTTGAACCCATAAACAATTTCAAAAGGACACAAATTAGTGGTGGAGTGTACAGCCCTATTATAAGCAAACTCCACATGAGGCAAGCAATCCTCCCAATCCTTCAAGTTCTTTTTCACCATTGTCCGTAGCAGCATTGATAATGTACGATTCACCACTTCAGTTTGCCCATCGGTTTGAGGGTGACAAGTGGTTGAGAACAAAAGCTTGGTCCCAAGTTTTGCCCATAATGTTTTCCAAAAATAGCTCACAAACTTGACGTCACGATCGACACAATGGTCCTGGGCATTCCATGCACCGCACAACTTCTCGAAAAACAAGTTAGCAACATGTGAAGCATCGTCGGTCTTGTTGCAAGGGATGAAATGAGCCATCTTTGAAAATCTATCGACCACAACAAAAATAGAATCTTTTCCCCTTTGAGTTCTAGGCAGTCCTAAAACAAAATCCATGCTTATGTCTTCCCAAGGAATATTAGGAGCAGGTAGGGGAGTGTATAAACCATGAGGGTTCAGTTTTGACTTAGCTTTGTGACGGATGATGCATCGCTCCACAAATCTGATGACGTCTCTCCTCATCTTGGGCCAATAGAAATGATCACCGAGCAGTTCGTAAGTTTTCTTTTGTCCAAAATGGCCAGTCAATCCTCCTCGATGTGATTCTTGTAACAAAAGCAGTCTAACAGAGGAATTTGGAACACAAAGCTTGTTAGATCGAAACAAAAACCCATCATGTATGTGATATTTTTCCCAACCTTTTCCATCGTTACAATTTTTGTATGGTTCTGAAAATTCAGGATCATTGTCATACATACCTTTCAAACTTTCAAGTCCCAAAACTTTTACCTCGAGTTGATTCAGCAACACATTCTTTCGAGACAATGCATCAGCAACCACATTGTCCTTACCTTTCTTATATTTCACAATGTATGGAAAACGTTTCAATGAACTCAACCCATTTGGCATGGCGACGGTTCAGTTTTGATTGTCCTTTCAAGTACTTCAGAGCTTCATGGTCGGAATGGATAATAAATTCTTTCGGCCATAAGTAATGCTGCCAAGTCTCAAGTACACGCACCAAAGCATACAATTCTTTATCATACACAGAATAATTTAGTTGAGCACCTCCCAGTTTCTCACTAAAATATGCTACAGGTTTTCCTTGCTGCATTAAAACTCCGCCTATTCCAATCCCACTAGCATCACATTCAACTTCAAAAGTTTTAGTGAAATCAGGTAGAACAAGTAATGGTGCTTCAGTCAATCGTTTCTTTAATTCTTGAAAAGCATTTTCCTGTGAGTTTCCCCATTTAAATTCAATCCCTTTCTTTGTCAATTCATTTAATGGAGCAGCAATGGTACTAAAATCTCTCACAAATCTCCTATAGAAACCAGCAAGGCCATGAAAACTCCTTACCTGACTTACATTTGTAGGAGTTGGCCAATCCTTGATAGCTTTTACCTTGGTCTCATCCACCGTTATCCCTTTTCCTGAAACAATAAAGCCAAGGAACACCACATGGTCGTGCAAAAACTGCACTTGTCAAGATTAGCAAATAATTTCTCCTTTCGGAGCTCATCCAAAACTTGACGAATGTGATTCATATGCTCTTCAAACGACTTGCTGTAAATCAAGATGTCATCAAAGTAAACAACTACAAATTTTCCAATGAAAGCTCTCAGACATGGTTCATTAATCTCATAAAAGTGCTAGGAGCATTAGTCAATCCAAAAGGCATAACTAACCATTCATACAGCCCAAATTTTGTTTTAAACGCAGTTTTCCATTCATCTCCGCATTCTTATTTGATGGTAACCACTTCTCAAATCAATTTTAGTGAATATTGTGGAGCCACTCAATTCATCAAGCATGTCATCTAAGCGTGGAATAGGATGACGATAGCGAAACATGATGTTATTTATAGCTCTACAGTCAACACACATTCTCCACGATCCATCTTTCTTAGGTACTAAGATCACAGAACAGCACAAGGACTTAAACTTTCTCGAACAAAACCTTTATCAAGAAGTTCTTGCACTTGCCTTTGTATCTCCTTTGTTTCTTCAGGGTTGCTTCGGTATGGTGGTTGGTTCAGGAGTGCAGCCCCTGGAATGAGATCAATTTGATGCTCAATCCCACGAATTGGAGGTAGTCCAGCTGGTGTCTCCTTTGGAAAAACATCTTCATAGTCCTGCAAAAGATGAGACACAACACTAGGAAGAGAGGTGATGTCATTAGGTGAAATTAAAATGTCTTTGTACACAAGTACAAAGTGCACTTGATCTGGGTTGTTCCTCACTTCTCTCATCTCAGATTTTGTGGCTAGCATAACTAAGCGCTCTCCCTCTCCTTTCTTTTTGTCTCTCAAATTTGGCTTGTGGCACTTACTCACCGATTTGTGGATGTCACTCAATTTATTTTGCTCTCCATCTTATCTACTCACGGGTACAACTTCAGATTTATTTTGTAAGTGCTCGGCCATGATTTGTTGTGGTGTCATAGGTTTGAGAACAAACTTCCTCCCTTTTAGCTCGAGGGTGTATTGATTTGTCCTCCCACAGTGTTGAGTATAGAGATCATATTGCCAAGGCCTACCAAGCAGCAAGTGGCACACAGACATGGGGGCCACGTTGCACTCAACGGTGTAAACATATTCGTCAATTTTGAATGGTACTTTTACTCTATACCCAATCTTAATATCTCCCGAATCATTCAACCATTGGACATGATAGGGATGAGGATGTCGCTGCAACTTTAGACCAAGTTTGTCAACCATCTCACGACTAGCAAGATTATGGCAGCTTCCGCCATCAATGATCACCTTTACTACCTTATCTTGCACTTTTGCTCTGGTCTGAAAAAGATTATGTCGTTGTCCATTTTCAGCTTCTTTCACTTGGACACTCAAAATTTGAGTCGCCACAAGAGCAGCACCTTGCTCAAAATCACACCTAGTATGTTCCTCATCCTCCTGGGCTTCCTCAACATTCTCTTCCTCAGCTTCTTCTTCACTAGCTGAATCAAATTCTCCATTGTCATTCACAAGAATCACCCGATTGTTTGGGCACTCTCTAATTACATGCCCACGGCCTCCACACTTGAAACATTGGATACCACTACTCTTGGCTGTAGAACCCACTGAAGTGGAGGTGGATGCCGCTGGTTTAGCACTCATGCTTGGGCCAGCAGTGTTCTTCCCACTAACAGCATTTTGAATATTGGAACACAAACCTCCGCTTGAACTTTTTGCTGACGAGGGTGCAGCAGCAAACTTGGATATTGATTTGCTTCCTCCAGAATAATTCCCCGTGCCAAATGACAAGGATTTGTTGCTCTTAGCATCTTGCTGAAGTTGACGTTCAGCTTTGGTTGCTTGATGTACCAAATCAATTAAATGTCGGTACGGCTGAAACTCAACAATACGCTGAATGTTGCGATGCAGACCAGCCATGAAACGTGCAATGGTTTGCTCCTCATCTTCATGCACATTAGCTCGAATCATAGCCTTCTCCATCTCTTTATAATATTCTTCAATAGAGAAATTTCCTTGTCTCAGATTCTGTAGCTTATCAAAGAGATCACGTCGATAGTGCTTGGGCACAAATCGAAGTCTCATTTCTCTCTTCATTTCTTGCCAACTTGCAACAGGACGTTCCCCTTCTTCTTCTCAATCTTGGAGCAGTTGCTCCCACCAAATAAGAGCATATCCATCAAATTCTAGAGATGCCATTGCCAACTTCTTCTGCTCCGAATAATTATGCATGCAAAAGATCTTTTCCACCTTCAACTCCCATGTGAAATAGTCTTCAGGATCAGACCCTCCATCAAATTTTGGCATGGTAAATTTTAGTTTACCAAACCTCTCCTCTGGGTTGCCTCTCCTATGACGTCGGCGACCAAAACTGCGCTGAGAATGATTATCATCATCCTCATCTTCAGATTCTTCATTATCATTCGGCCGACCTCGTCCACTTCCTCTGCTATGTGCAGCTCTTCGGTTCCCCCGACCCCTTCTCCTTCCATCACTACCTTCATCATCTCCACCATGGTTGCTGGCTCCTTCTTGAGGAGGACAACGTCCTCTGATCTCATCCATAAGGCCCTGGAAAGCTTGTGTCAATTGATTTTGCTTTTCTTCCATGCTTTGTCGAAGTTCATTAAATTGTGCCATAGTGACACATTCATCGATCTCACCATTGGAATCCATCTTCCTGTCAAATTAGTGAGAACAAAGCAACAAATATATATGGAATAGAAATATATGTGGAATCTCACGACCTCACTGCTCTTGCCGACCAAAGCTCTTATGAATTCCTGCAGTTACAGAGAAACAAATGTGTGGTGGTAACAAGAGTGATGGTTAAGCGAATACAAGACCAGAGATACCGATTACGATGGCTTGTATGTGGTGCTTGGTGGGGATTAATTAAACAAGGAATGCAATCGATCCTTGCTTGTTGTAAAGTTAAGTAACAATCCAAACTAGAAGTTCCCCGCCTAGTGCTGACCAAAGGATATGGAATGATGTCAATCGATCAAACACACGCGCAAAGAAATTTCAGAGTTGATGCAAACAAGGAATATGATTGGGATGCAAGTGTTGCAATCAAACCCAACCAAAGTTTTGCACCAAACACGGATAGCGATGGGTTGCACAACTGGTTGTGATAAACTTTCAGCACGTGCATATAAACAAACCGATCTTTCAATAACTTTCTCAACTTTTATTTTTTTTAAACTTTTCTTTCTTCTCCTTTTTTTGACACACTTTTTTTATATAGAACTAAACACAGGGATCAGCTATAACACTTGCACACTTATGATATAAACAAAGCACAACCGGTAGCAATAACTTGATAGGATCAAAGGTAACGCGAAGGACGATAATGGCTATAGATTTTTTTTAGCAATTTTCGGATATATAAAGAGGCTCAAAGGACACACAAAGGAGATATGATCAGCAACTAAAACAAAGACTCTAATGGACTGAGACCTAACCGAACTCACAAGAATTACAGATTGAACAAAAGAGTTATGGCAAATATTTTTATGGCTTTTTCAGTGGATAGGACGAACAAGAATATATATGTAGCTAAGGGTAAAGAATCCTACCGTGGCAACTGAAGCTCTGATACCAGATGATACGATATGATGTCCCGATCTTCACGCCGTAGGATCAAACTCTGGATAACTTTGCTGCAAGCAGCGATAACTAGTGCAACCTGACGAATAAAACTCGAAGCCAACCACCGTCTTTAACCGGCAACCTGAATCGAGGATTCGCCCAACCACTCTCTCAAGGAACCAACCAACACAACCTACAATCAATCGAGGAAACCTCGAAGGGAGTAGGAGCACCAATTGGGAGCGGATGAAGCCGCCGCTTCTGTAAATCCCGCGAAGGAAATCACAAGAGCAAAGGGGTAGAGATCACTCTCTAGGGTTTGTTAGCACACAGCTGAACAAAAGGGGTTCTGTATTTCAATTATCAATGGTCTTTGATTACAATGAGTTTAGGGGATATTTATACTAGCAACAGCCCTGCTAGATAGGTGGAAACATGAATTAAACAAAATAATACGCACTATGTGAACGGGCCTCCTCGAGACGCCTTCCTGGAGAGTTTCCGCGTGGCTGTTTGACTTCTGCGCAGTCCTCAATGTTTTGGCAATAACTCCATCTTGGAATCTCCAAATGACATGCGGTTTGTTCCGTTACAAAGTTAACTTGCTAAGATTTCACACCATGTGTAGCATGTGCCACAACATATTGTAGATTGGTACAGTTTATTATACGAAGTTGACCATCAGGCTGACTACTGACTCTCTGACTAGTCTTCACTAAAACTGGTCGGCAGGAAAAACGATGCATCCAAACTGGTTGGCACTTGAAGCATTGAAAACTAGACTCAATAAGCTTTCCAACAAGTCCTCATGGACCTTCATAGCTTTTGTGGATCAAAATTTATGGCAGTTTCTTTTCGACGGTTCTGTCCTGCTGGATTGGCTCGAGCTCGGTTCTTCTCTGTAGTCCATTCTTGGTGCATCCTTGGCATCATCTTTGGTGAACCTAAGCATTAGCAACATATACGACTTAGGTAGTATATAATTCTCATTAATATTAAAATGAATTTCACAAAGTAGCGCGTGCACCTCTTGTTGTAACTTCTTAGCTCGACTACGAGTAATTGGTCCGTCAAAGGTGTGAGTGGTCGGCATGCTAGTCGGAGTGGTCAGTGTAGGCATATCAAATACTCTGCCTTACTTCCTTTTCCCCCAACTCAGAGCTAGAGGATGGAGCAAGAGATGGCTCCGAGGATGAGTAGGCTTGTCGCTACCATCGAGGATGCCCGTCGAGTGGTGTCGCCACACTACGAGCGCCAAGATGTTGTTTAGCTTGTTTACTTTTTCGCTGCATTTATGTAAGACTTTTTATAATGTTTCTAAGATGTGGATTCTGTATATCTATTTGTCGTTTGTGTACCCTAGCTGGTCCTGGATAGGGATTTAATACACATTCAACTTTTAAAATTCTGGGCACAATGGGTAGTACTCAGTCTATTCGAGTAACCCCTAACCTTAATTTTGGAACTCCTTGCATCATACTCCTCTTGGTATGACTTGCTGAGTACAATGGGTAGTACTCAGTCTTGCTTCATTTTCCCCCAACGATAGCTTCGCGGATGAGTAGGCTTGTTGCTACCATCGAGAATGCCCGTGGAGTGGAGTTGCCACGCTGTGAGCGCCAAGATGTAGATTGGCTCATTTATTTTTCCGCTGCATTTATGTAAGACTTTTATGATGTTTCTAAGACGTGGATTCTGTGCATCAAATTGTCATTTGTGTACCCTGGCTGGTCCTGGATAGGGATGTAATGCACAATCTACTTTGGAAATTCCGGGCAGGAATTTCTGGGCCATACAAATAATACGTGATGTATCCAATGGTCCAGGTGCTGCGTGCTGTAGCTTCTGCTCCCGCTACCCGTCATTGGCCTTCATCTTCAACTGTCCACCGCCCACAGCTTCCAGAGCAAACCCACGATGCCACGATTCCTAGATCTGAGCCCATGGTGAAGGAAGTTGTACCGAAAGATACACGAATAAGGAGGGGGTGATGTGGGGTGACAGGGGGAAGGCCAACGGAAGGAACGATGTTGCGGGCACATCAGATCTAGAGGGCGATGTGGTTAGGTGGTGGTGGCATGGGATGTTGGCGATGGATATATGAGGAGTCAGAAGACTCACGTGAAGGGAACGAGAATTGAGGGCAGATTATTTTTTACCTATTGTGGGACCCATCTTATTTACTCACGTGACTATAAACTCCTAGTTGTGGGCCTCAATTCTATGGGCTAGTATGCCAAATACGTTGCAGTTGTCCTAAATGCACCCTTAATGCTATAGACTATATTTAGGGATGTTTAATACTCATTTCGTTGTAAAATATAGCAACCTAGCAAGGATTTTCTGTTCAGATTTTTAGTAATAGGATACGTCTAATTCAGTCCTAGGTTACTATATTTTGGGATGGAGGGAGTGCCATAGATAGAGGTCTTGTTTGGCACAACTCTGAATCCATGCTGAATTTGAAATTTGTATGTTAAATTATAGTATTTAAAATTTATATTCATTTAAAATAGGACAAAAATAATTTATCCAAATATTATCAACATAATTGTACATCCAGATCCATGGATTTATGGAGTTAGGAATACCTAACTTCAAAAAAATTAGATCGGAGTCATGCTAAATGAAGCCCATAGGGTGTGTTTGGTTGCTCACATTCATCTTGGTTGAGTTTGATCCGGCTAAGAGGATACACATGAAGCGGCCCCGGCGGCCAACGCTGCTCTCGTGCCAACCTCCGCACCTACTCCGACGTCCCCGCCGTGGCCCTGTGCTCTATCATCGTGGTCCCTGCATCTGTGTCACCATCGTCGTTCGGCGAGGCTGGGCGTCCGGTCAGTAAGGCGTCATCGTTGTCCCTGTTCTGATGCGTGTCTCTCTCCCTATCCCGCTCCCCCCCACTCCTCTCCTCCACACCCCTCTTGCCTCGACGTCGCGCGGCGGCCTCCGTCGCCGTGGCCTCCCTCGTCGCATCTCCCTGTCCCTCTCACTCCTTCTCCGCTCGTGGCGGTGCGGCCTTCTGTGCCGTCGGTGGCTGCCCCACCAAGCGCGAGGGTGCCACGCACGGCTGCCGCGCCCCGCTAGCCTCGCAAGTCGGTTGCCTCACGTCGTCCTTGCATGTCCTCTGTGCCGCGGTGTGCGTCCCGCCATCTCCCGGCCTCCATCTTCTCGGGCATCCTAGGGACGGGCCCGGCTACGGTGGCGACTGTTGTGGCGGTGGCTGGGGTGACCCCGACAGCGGACGTGGTCACTGTTCCATTGCCGGCAGCGACTGTCGGGCCGTTGGAGGCGGTGACAGGAGGCTAGCATCCGATACGTCGCCGTTACCGTCGTCGTCGCTATCTGCATCCACGCCCTTAGGAGGCAGCTGCTGCCTGGTCATCCTCACTGGGGATCCCGCCTGCGCTTAGAGACCGCTGTCTCAACTACTTGTCCACGACGCACCAGAGCGCCATGTGATGTCTCCCCTTCTGGTGTTGATACTACAAGGGCCTCGACCACATCTCACGTGACTGCAAGCGCCCCCACAGCCCAGCCGTCTCATCGGATTCACAGGATGGCAGTCGTCGCATCTTCCCACACCGTGCCTCCCCATCGGACGCCACCTGTCACACCCCAATTTTCTCCCCTTAGTTTAAAAATGCATCTGTGAATTGTGCAAAAGAAATCGTCGCAAATTAGACCAGAAAGAAATCATAATAATTAAATCAATTTAATACGTGAAATAGGCTTGGTGGCATTTTTCTTAAATTCTCCATGTCAAAATACATTAACATGATTTTTATTGGAATTTAAGAGGAATGAAAGCAATTTTAAAAATTGAAATAGGATTATTGGAATTAAATTCCTTCTAAAAATCCCCTTTTTCCTTTTTCCTTTTATTTTCTTCCTTTTTATTCTTTTTCTGGGCCAGGGCTGACCACGGTGCGCATAGAAGTCAGGTTCGCCTCCCTCTTTTACCGGTCGTTCAGACTAGTCTGCTCCGCTACCGGCCGATGCCCTCACGCAAAGTACTTTTAGCCTCCCTCCTTCCTCTCGTGCCGCCGACAGGTAGGGCCCATCTATCATCCCCAACCTCCCACCGATTTCCCCGGCCGCCGCAACACCCGACTGCGCCACGCCATCCCGCACCGGTCCGTGCCACCCGGAGCCACCCCGCAGCGCCCCGCATCTCCACACAACTCCCTACTTCCCCTCGTGTGCAAAATGGCTGGAACGGCCTGATCCGTGAAGCCCGACCACCCGTTATTTCCGCTGCCACGTCGCCGCCACCGTTCTCATGTCTCCCGGCCATGTCCGACGCCTTCGAGCCTATAAATACCACCCCCGAGCTCTGACAATATTTTCCTCATTCAATCGCCACCCCGAGTTCTCCCATGCCCTAGCATCGAAAATCCTAAGTACCACTACCTTTTTACCTCTCCGGCACCCAAATCTGGCCGCTCCGCCATCGTCATGCATTTTCCAAACCACCGCTGGTTTCGCCGGTCCTCGGAGAACCCGATCGCCCACTTTTTCCTCAAATCGCCACAGTTCCCGCGTGCCGCCACCGTCTTTTCCGTCGCCGGTCAAGTTCGCTGTGGTGAGCACCCTTCCTCTTCCCCTTCTTTTCCCCCTCTCAGTCGCCGCTCCCGAGCATGCCATGGCTTTGCCTGCATGCGCCGCGCCACGTGCCGCTCACGGGTCTACCGCCGTGCCTCGTCGTCGACCGTCGCCGCGTCTCCCCTACCCATGCTGTCAGATTCACCCACAGTGAATTTGGGCTGTCCTGGCACCGGCCGCATGCGTGGTCGCCGTGTGGCTGCCATGTCGGCACCATGCAAGCACAACGTGGTGCGCATGCTCACTCGGCCAGTGGACCCGGTCCACCATGCGCCGCCCTCCTGCGTGCCACCGACCAGCTGGCCTCGCCTGTCGGTGCCGGCCGGTCCAGGTGACGTCATCTCTAGCGGCTGATGGTGCAATAATTTGTATTTTTCCTTTTTCTTGTATTAGTAAATCACTGAAACTTCAAAAAAATCATAGAAAATTCATCCGTACTCCGTTTGAGTATGTTCAAGTTGCAGCGGACTCATAAAAATGCCTAGAATCCATTAAAAATAGTTTTATTGCTTGCTTCAGTAGTTTTTGTAGCCTGTTTTTGTCATGCTTTGTTTGTCGATAAGATTTTCGTTGTCTCCAACGTTCCCGTTTACTTTGAGATAGTCGCAGAAGTTGCCCAAGAGCAAGATCAAGGCAAGTCATGTATTCTATTGGTCATATTATTCCTACTTGTAAATTTATCTCTCTTTATCTATTAAATTGTAGTTTTATAATGACATGTGGAATTGTACCTATAGTACTAAGCCTAGGTTGTCTACCCTGTGTCATTGATTAACTAGGAATCAATTTGATTAGATGTAGGATTAGGGAATGCTTAGCCTTGCTTAGTTCAACTGGCTCACTTTGGGTAAACACTGTCATTAGATTGTGATGACATTAATGATGATGGTCATGGACCTATGATAATATGGTACAAGTATAATTAAAATATAACTAAATGGTGGGCTATGGGTGCACGGTTTTGATACACGCACCCATGGCAATTAAGGACCAGTTCACAGGAAACCCTGGAGGAACTAAACATGTGTACCACAAGCCAACGTGCACAATAGCTGGGCTTGTAGCGTAGCTTTCCTGTTCGACGTACCAAGGCAAGGGTGAGCGTGATTGAGTTTTGATGGAACGGGAAAGGTCTCTGCTTCTTTCGGATTCACCTAGGAACAAGAGGGGCTGCCTATCCGGGTTTAGGGGTAGGGACGAAACTTGAATTGAGGTGTCGCTTGGTGAGGGAGGGTTATGCAAATGGTCTTGTCACAGACCCCTTGTCGATATGTCATGGTGGCATATCGACGCACGAAAATAGATGTACACTTCTGATTAGAGTATAACTATTGAAATAGCTATGCCCGTGGTTATGGGCGATCGACCAAATTCACCGTGATTAGTCTCATTATTAATAAATTGACTTAATGGAACTGGTTTAGAATAGATGGATGGATTCGGCCTGTCTCAATGTGGTTTAGCGTTGGACAGAGATGATTAATTTTGCTTCATTAAACTTAACCTTTTTAATGCTTTCATCTTCATTCTATGAAATACTTGCTTTGTGCAAATAACCCGTAGCTTCCCTTTGGAATTATTCTTGCATCATACCTCCCTTTGGTATGACTTGCTAAGGACAGTGGGTAATACTCAGACTTGATTCTTTTTCCCCTCCTCAGATCTGGAGTATGGAGCAGAAGGAAGATTCAAGGATGAGTAGGCTTGTCGCTACCGTCGAGGATGCCCGTGGAGTGGAGTTGCCACGTTATGAGCGCCAAGATGTAGTCTAGCTCCTTTTCTTTTTTGCTGCATTCGATGTAAGACTTTTATTATGTTTCTAAAACGTGGATTATGTATATATAATTTATCGTTTGTGTACCCTGGCTGGTCCTGGATAGAGATTTTAACACACATTCAGCTTCGAAAATTCCAGGCTAAAATTTCTGGGCATGACAAGTTGGTATCAGAGCCGACTTTGACCGTAGGATGAGCCAATGGAAACCCTAAGAGCCATCTGAAATCCTTTCATATGCATGCCCCCTTTTGCATTTGGAGTTTGATGATGGGTAGGTCGACAGTCCTCTGAGGGGTGGTGCCCAAGGAGGTGAGTGATCAGTCGGGAATGCGCCTCCTCTCAGGACCTGGTGGTCGACTCGAGTCGCTAAGATGAGCCAAAGATCAATAGACACAAGAGTTATACTGATTCAGCCCTTTCGAAGGATAATAGGCCTACGTCCAGTGTGTGGTGTTCTTTGATGGGGTTGATGATGAACAAGGTTTACAAGCGTGAGTTCTTGGGCTTAGAGCAAGCTGGCCAAGAACAAGCAAAAAGCTGAGAATGAATAGAGCTCGGATCCCCCCAGCTCGCCTGCCCTCCCTTTTATACCTCAAGGGGGCAGTTACAAGGGACTTGGGGGCCAAGAAAGCTAAGACTAAAGATCAAAGCTAAGACTAAAGATCTAAAAAGGTGAGTACAAACAACATCTAAAAAAGGTACATGGAGATGTCCTTTGTACCCTGCGCGCTGTGGATGTCTTGTGCATTATCTTGCCTTGGGCTCCCTCCTCTGTAGATCCCACCTGCACTGTGCTGTCGGGTGACGTCATTCCTTGCCGGGCTGTCCACTCCTCGTCTCTTTACAAGCCAGGTTTCGTACCGAGGAGGTCAGAAGTCGAGTCGAGGAGTGGATGTCGAGAAAGGAGTGCCGAGGTTGGACAAAGGGGAGGTCGGGGTGGCTGATCCCTAGGCGATGTCGGGCTCCCGGCCTCATCCAAAAAGACTTCGCAGTCCGACTTCAGCTCAACTTCCACTCGGGTTCGAGTGCTACCCCGGGGTGACACCCCCCACAGAGTTGTTTTGGGAAAATTGGGATTTTTATTTCCTTGGTTTGCAGGAAAATTTTAACCATTTATTTGAATTGGATTTTTCTAGGTATGGTTGGTTTAGGGTCTTAGCAGTTTTTCGTAGACAGGATTTAGAGTCGAATTGGCTTTTATTCGATAGTCGGTTTGGGAATTGTTGGGACTATGCATTAAGTCGTGTCTAGGCCTTGAGGATAGTAGGCCTACGTCTAGTGTGTGGTATTCTTTGATGGGGTGGAGTATGAACTGAGATTAAAATTGCAAGTGCTCTTGGGGCTTAGAAAGAAGATGGCCAAGAACAGTCCGAGAGATGATCGATCCCCTTATAGGCCCGTCCTGCCCTCCCTTTTATAGTTCAATGCGGGCAGTTACAAGAGGACTTGGGGGGCCAAGAAAGCTATGTCTAAAGATCTAAAAAGTAAGTACAAACAACATCCTGCGCACTGTGGGCGTCTTGTGCCTTATCCTGCCTTGGATTCGTCCTCCGCAAGTACCACCAGTCTAGCCTTGTCGAGTGACGTCATCTTCCGTCGGGTTGTTCCCTCCTTGCCTCCTCTATGAGCCTTGCAAAGCAAGCATTCCTTCCCGATGTCGGGCCGATGAGTTGAGGTCGAGAAAATGGATGCTAAGTTCGGACCTAGGGGAGGTCGGGGCATCCGACCCCATGATGAGGTCAGGCTACCGACCTCGTCCGAGAACTTTCGGTCCGACTTCAGTTACCCTCGAGTCCACTCCGTGTGGTACCCCGGGGTTACACCCCCACAGCAGCCCCCGAGTTTAAGGGTGGATGAGACATCCATCCTTAGGGTCCAAGTTATTCATGGCCGTCGTCTTCAGCAAGTTCCCAAAGTGCCAGGTGCAGCCCCGAGTCTAAGAATGAACGAGACGTCCATTCTTAGGGTCCAGGTTTCTTCCTGGTCAAGGACTCCTACAGATTCCTAAAGCCTCTTGACCATGCTTCGGCAGTTGCACCTGCCATGTGTAGCCCTCGAGCCTGGGGTCAGATGGGACATCCGGGGCTAGGATCAATCCAGATGTATTGTTTTTCCTTCATTCATTCTCGGAGTAAATCCCGTGTCCGGAGACCGATGGTAGTCGGCGAAGTTGGCCCGTCATAGCTCGGTGGCAGGTGGTAACTTTGGTGTGGCCATAGCCCGCAGGCTAATGATGGCTGGTAGGCTTGGCAGGCCCACTGCCCGGAGGCTGAAGGTGGGTGTCGAGGTTGTTGGGACCATGGCCCGAAGGCTTACGTAGTCCCGAAGCCGACTTAGCCACAACCCAAAGGCTAATGACTGAGTCAGCGAAGTCGTAGCCTGAAGGCTGACGGTGGTCGGCAAGCTCGGCAAATCCATTGCCCGAAGGACGTTGGTGGTTGTCGGGATCGATGAGACTACTGCCCAGAGGCCCACGGTAGTCCCGAAGCCGACTTGGTCATAACCTAAAGGCTAATGACTCGAGTCATCGAAGGCGTAGCCCGGATGCGACGACGGTCGGTGAGCTCGGCAAGTCCACCGCCCAAAGGACATTGGTGGTTGCCGAGGTCATTGGGACTACTGCTCGGAGGCCCTCGGTTGTCCCGGGACTGACTTAGTCATAGCCTGAAGGCTAATAACTAAGTCAGTGAAGCCGTAGCCCAAAGGCAGACAGCAATCGGCGAGCTCGGCAAATCCACTGCCCGAAGGCCATTGGTGGTTGCCGAGGTCGTCGGGACTACTGCCCAGAGGCCTTCGGTAGTCCCAGAGCTGACTTAGTCATAGCCTAAAGCCTAATGACTGAGTGGGAGAAGCCATAGCCTAGAGGTTGACGGCGGTCGGCGAGCTCGGCAGATCCACTGCCCGAAGGCCATTGGTGGTTGCCGAGGTCGTCGGGACTACTGCCCGGAGGTCCTCGGTAGTCTCGGAGCCGACTTAGTCATACTCCGAAGGCTAATGACTGAGTCGGAGAAGTCGTAGCCCAGAGGCCGACGACACTCGGTGAGCTCGGCAAATCCATTGCCCGAAGGCCATTGGTGGTTGTCGAGGTCATCAGGAATACTGCCTGGAGGCCCTCGGTAGTTCCAAAGTAGACTTAGTCATAGCCCGAAGGCTAATGACTGAGTCAGTGAAGCCGTTGCCCAGAGGCTAACGGCGGTCGGTGAGATTGAAAGAAAGCTTGAGAAGGGAAATCATTGGGCGATTACCAGACCCCGAGGTAGGCGTCGCACGTGGACCCTTGGTAGTCTTGAATCGGAGCCAATCACGTCTCATTAAGGTCGCCAAAACCGAGAACACATTATGGCTGATCAAAACCGCAGATTCCCCACTTTTCCCAATGGCTCGCGGATCCGACGATCAAGATTCGTTGCTCAAGTTGGGTGGTGGGCTCCACAGCGGTATCCATGGGACGCGCGACGGGGACCATGCGGTTGTTGTTAATGGCTCCAGGCATTCGATGGCTCCGATTCACCAATAGGATGATGTGGCCGCTAGGGAGACGGACAGGCCAAGGCGCCTCGGCCGCTCCGATAACGGCGTCGCGTGCTTGCCAAAGATAGCGCTGCCAAGCCCATCATTGCCCCCTTTAAATCTCCATCGTTTCACCCTCCTCCTTCTTCACGCCTTCACTTTGCCGAAATATTCCCAAAAGTTTTTGCATCCAATCTCTCGCGCCGCTTCCCTGGCTCCACGCCGCTTGCTACCACTATTGCCGGTGCATCGTTTGCTACCATAAAGGTCGGTGGCTCTTATGGCCCAAGAAGTCATTGAATAAGGCGGCGAAGTCCTCGTCAGCGGGCAGAGACGAGACCGAGCACGGCTCAGCCTTCGTTTCCTCTCACGTCGAGGAACAGATGATGGTGGATCTGCAGCAAGCCGGCGTCCTTCCCCCACAAGAGCTTGCGATGTGACACTTGGCGTGGGGAGAGCAGTTCCTGACCCCCAACTCCAGTGAGTTGGTTGTTTTCGCTGCTTTCCTCCTCCGCGGGTTCGGAGTGTCGACCCACCCCTTTGTTCAGGGCCTCCTCCATTACTACGACATTGCTCTCTGCAACCTCAATCCAAACTCTATTCTCCAAATTTCTATATTCATTCATCTTTGCGAGGCCTATGTTGGGATAGACCTGCATTTCAATCTTTTCCGCCACTACTTCTGTCTTTGACGGATGGGCGGTAGCGCTGTCGGCGGGGCCAGAATCCAATTCTGAGAAAGGATGTCCCAGCGCTACATCCCCGTCGACCTGACGACCTCAAACAAGGGTTGGCACACCGAGTGGTTCTACATCGGGAACCATGAGCCGACAATCTCCCCCGAGATCTATCAGGAGACAACCCCGGCGACCACCTGGACGGCCACTTGCTGCGTCAGTGACCAGGACCACGTTGACGAGCTCATCGCCATAGTGGACCAACTGAGAGAGAAGGGCTTGACTGGCGCCCAAGTAGCGCTCAAATTCGCCATCTGAGGAATCCAACCCTACAAGGAGAGGGTGAGGCCAAGGTATGAGTACTCGGGCAGCCGGGATCCTACCAGGGAGGCGATGATCCCCCTCGACCGCATGCGCCAAAGGCTGACGAGCTTCTTCCAGAGCTCAGTGAACATCAGCGACGCGGGGCCGCTCAGCTACAGCCTCCATCACCCTCGGCCCAAGGTAAGTTTGGCTTCCTTTCTTCATTCGTTTTGCTTGCTCCGTCTTTTGCTTGGTATCTCACCTGCCAGGGGCTGGCGTTGACAGGGGCGGGAAGCATTCGTGTCTCTTGCCCTGCTCCCTGAGACGGCCAAAGGTGAGTTGCCGAGAATCCGCATTCCTCGACCGAGGTTGGAAGAGAAGGGGAAGAAGCCCGACCTCCCCTAGAAAAAGCCCGAGGTGAAAAGAGTGGCGTCGGGGAGCCTCAATATCCCTGGCGCAAAGCAGAGGCTTGTGCTCACCTCCGACATCGAGGAGTCGGGAAAGGCTAAAGCATGCCCTGCGTCCCCGTTGTCCGACTCGAGCAAGGTGTCATGGCCAGAGGCATCCGAGCGCCCGAAGAAGGCGGCCAGACATGTCGGGGTCTCATTCTGAGCCTCCGCCAAGTAAGTGATTGATCAGGAGACTTTTCTTGACTTTCTTTCGCCTTTATATGCTGACAAATCACATCGAGTAGGGTCGACAAGGACACGGATCCTCGTGCTGTGGAGCCGGCGAGGGAAGCCGAAACGGCCGGCCATGACGAGAGGGCAAGATCCGACCAGCCCTCGACTGCTACCAGCTCGGGGGCCGACGCACTGACGACTGGACAAGTAGAGGAGCCCCCAATGGCGAAAGCCGAGGATAGGGCCGGCGCATCAGCCGCCGAGACGACCGAGGCAACGATTGGGGCAACTCCAGATGCCAGGCCCGAGCCGGCGGCCAAGGAGGAGAGGGCCCTCCCGGAGCTGCCCTATATCAATTGGGACCTACTCCCCCTCATTGACGTCGGCGACAGCGGAGCCCCGGGGATCGAGTCGGCCGCTACAAGGGTCGTGGAACCGCATGCCTCGGTCGCCGATGACTAGATGGCCGAGGGCGCCGAGTACCATCCTAGGCCAAGGGGCAAGGAGGACCATCCTGGGCCAAGGGGTGAAGAGGCTACCGTCACAGGCCAGCGGGCTGTGAGCTGTGCGCCCGTGATCGAGGAACCCTCTAACACCAAGGCCGAGGAGATGTCCAAGCTCAAATGCACTCTTCATCCCATCCAAGACCTGTTCCGGGTAAGAGCCAGACTCTTCTTTTCTCCCCCTGGCTCCCCCTCTAATGCTTTTGAAATTTGCAGGAGATAGCCCACTCATCGCAATCTGCTAGGAGGGTGCGGGAGTTGGCGGAGAGGCTGGCCAAAGCTTCCCGCCATTAGTCCGCTACTTCGTTGCCTCGATTCGTTCCTTGAGTCGTGAGCCGACCACTTCTCCCATTTTATCGTGCAGAAGCCGCGCGAGGCCATGGCTTACACCGAGAGGCCCAAGAAGGTCACCAGGGAGGCCAACTTGATGGCCTCGAAGTTCTAGCTGCAACGGGACAGTGTCCAAGGGCTTCTCAAGCTCCCAGACACTATCGCAGGGAGGCCGAGGCAGCGAAGGCTACGTCGGAGGAGAAGTTGGTGGAGTCCAAAGTGGCCAGGACCACCGCGGAGGAGAAGCTAGAGGCCTCACAAGTGGCAAGGGATGCTGCCGAGAGTAAGTATTAGTACTGACATCCCCTTTTACCTTATTCTTCTTCCTATTTATGCTAACTAGCTCCCGACCTCCTTTTGCTCAGGCTGTCTGTTTGTTTTTCGCCGACGTATTGGGGACCTCAAGGCCCGCATGGAAGCGGCCGAGGCCTGGTTGACTCGGTTCCAGGAAGGGGCTTGAGCACTCTTGGACGCGGCCGGCAACGAGCCCCCGCCGACCGAGGAGACGGAGGCGGCATTCATTGCCCAGCTGCAGGATGGGCCCCGATGTCTTCAGGCGCTTGTGCGTGATGCGGCAAAACTTGCCGTGTCCCACACCCTTGGCATCCTACACAAGCTTTACCCACAGGTCGAGGTCGAGGAGATCGCCGAGGGGTGGCCCGTCGACGTGGCGAAAGGCGACGTAGAGGGCATCTACGCCGAGGTCGAGCCTACTGCCGAGAAGATAGTCGGGGACCTGGTCCTTTAAAATATCCTAACTGTAAAACAGGTTTTGAATTAGTCTGGTTTGAAGCCCATAATCTTTTTGTTATAACAAAATTTAAGCCCTTGGCCAGATTTAGAGAACAGTTCAATAAATTGCAATGAGGTTTTAGGTCCGTCTATTTGCATTGCATCTAACTACCGCATGTCGGGTCACGATCTTAGCCCGCGGCGACGGGGAGAAAAATCTAATGAGGCCCCAACGTGTTTCAGACCGAGCCTCAGCATCATAGTCTTTTACTTGCGAATATGTGGACCAAGAGGTCGCTGGTGACCGAGCCCCCCGAGTAATTTGGCATTGCACCTAGCTGACTTGCGTTGGAACCCAACCCTAGCCGAACCGGGGAGGGGACTAGCCCATCCTCTGACCGGTGGGCAATCAGGCTAAGCCATTGCGTTAGGATAGGGTGCATCGACTAGGTACGCGGGGGAATCGCCAAACCACCCGGGAACACCAACGCACTCGATAAGCTTCCTTTCGGGGAACCTCGACCACAACGGGTTGGGGCCACGCAGCAAAGTGCGGATCATGAGCGTGACGTGGAAACTATTGGGCGTATGAATGTTACCCAATGGTCGAGAGAATCCGTCGAGCCCCTGAGCAGCTTGGGAGCACTCATCAGACATCCTACCGGGGAACCCCGACCAAAGCGGGTCGGGGCCGCTTAGCTTAGGGCAGACCATAAGCGTAGCGCGGAAGCTATTGAGTTTACATAGTCTGCTCAACGGTGGGACGGAGAGAAAAAAGTGATAAAAGGAGAGGTATCGAAGCTGCTTTATAAAAAGAGCTAAGTGAAGAGTACTTAGCTGTCGAAAGTAGAATCTGCATGAACTTGTCCCGCGCATGAACAAACCCCAGCATGCCCGAGGTCTCCTGAGACAGGATGAGGCGACCAAAGTCGTCGGCGCGGGAAACTAGGCCCCCGAGGATGAACATTGTTCCGGCGAGGGCCGTGAAGTTGGTCGAGAAGACAACAGTTATCAGATCGCTCGTGACGGCGAAGAGGCGCCCCTACCAGGCGCACCAACTATCGACGGGATGATCGACAATCCTCTAAGGGGGCTACCCGAGGAGGTAGATGTGAGTGGTCGGGGCGTCTCACCGATGGATCTGATGGTCGACTCAAGTATCAAACGAGCCAAAGACAAGAAAGTTTATACTGGTTCAGCCCTCCCATAGGATAATAGGCCTACGTATAGTGTGTGGTGTTTTTTGATGGGATGGAGTATGAACTGAGATTAGAATGGCAAGTGCTCTTGGGGCTTAGAAAGAAGCTGGCCAAGAACAGTCTCAGAGATGATCGATCCCCCTGTAGGCCAGTCCTGCCCTCCCTTTTATAGTTCAAGGGGGGCAGTTACAAGAGGACTTGGGGGACCAAGAAAGCTAAGTCTAAAGATCTAAAAAGTAAGTACAAACAACATCTGAAAAGGTACATAGAGATCCCTCCGAGTCCTACATGTTGTGGGCGTCTTGTGCCTTATCCTGCCTTGGGATCCGTCCTCCGCAGGTACCACCTATCCAGCCTTGTCGGGTGACGTCATCTTCTATCGGGTCCTCCCCTCCTTGCCTCCTCTATGAGCCTTGCAAAGCAAGCCTTCCTTCCGAGGAGGCCTGATGTCGGGTCGAAGAGTTGGGGTCGAGATAAAGGACGCCAAGATCTGACCTGGGGGGACGTCGGGGCATCCGACCCCAGGATGAGGTCGGGCTGCCGACCCCGCCCGAGGTCTTTCGGTCCGACTTCAGTTACCCTTCAGTCCGCTCCGTGAGGTACCCCAGGGTGACACCCCCCCCCCAAATACTTTCTTTTTTCATCATGCTCGAGAATATTTTATTTCTTCTCTTGTGAGCATTATGATTTTCTACCATTACTTAATATATATATATATATATTAAGTCTTTATTTGCCATGGGTAGGAGGAGGGAGAATCATAATTATTGGAGTCTTTATTTTGTGGAGAACTGATGGTGGATGCAAACTTTCGGAGTAGAGGATATTTTGTTTTTGGCTAAACCCTCTAATGTAGAGGAAGAACAATTTTATTTGGTGGCTATGCAGAAGACTTTGATCATAAGGCATGAAAAGATCCTAAGAAGGGTCTAACTATTTGACAAAACTCAAAATGACTGCAAGTAGCATATGTATAAGTTTTTATCATAAAAATTGACATATGGTTCTGGTGGGAATAAAACATCATCGAGGAGTTTGTAAAGCTATGGTTTTTGGATTTTCAAAATAAAATACCCAATCATCTTATATAGTATGGAACAAAGTTACTTATTACCAAACTATATCTCATTCGTCAATTACTCAGATAACATGCTTTCCCTAAATATATGATTTCACGGACATCAAGTGAATGTCATAGGAATAAAATGTATGTGAGCCAACCAAAATAAATCATGTTTCCATGCATGGATTATTAGCTTAAGACAATGATCATAGTGCTATAAGATTTTAAAAATTATAAAACAGGGCAATAGAGGGTTAGGAATCGCAAACCTTCGCATCAGGGAAATTTGAAAATGAGTGGAGCTAGCCTTGGTTCCATTCATGCTGCCTTTTCTTGTACTGGCCCGTGTAAAATTGTGCAACATCATGGTCACTATTTCTTGAGAGATTTTGCTTCAATAATCCGAGGGACACCCCCACACTTGTTCTTGTACCTGTGGACTTTATTCGAAAAAAACACAAGTGGAAACAAATAGCGGTTCTACCAGAGTGACAAACCGGAGAACTTTTGTCAGGACGCACTTCAAACCTCTTATTATATTTGAAGGAATGTATAGCATAGCCCATATTTTTCTTCAAACACAATGAGATGTTCGTCGCTCTGAGAGAAAGATATCGGAGACGTTGCTGGACCTTTAGCCTGCCAGTCAGCTTCAGCCTGAGATGTGCCCATCAAACCACTCGAAGGTGGCAACCAGATGTGTTACACATTCAGGAGACTTGACAAAATGGCTAAAGATCTACAACATCTCAAATATCCTTAACTCTTACTCATGTGAATCTAGTTCCGAGGATGTGCACTAGATTCACAATTTCATCTCAAGCATGGGCATTCATAGCAAACACAATTAAGATGAAAGGAACTTAAATATTTACCTCTACTTAATTACTACATAGACCGACCGACCAAATAGATATAACTAAATCAGAGAACAATGGAAGCTTGACTACCCAACCACAAGCACACCGACTAGGGGTTTACCCCATTAAGTTCAAATCTTAGGAGAAGCAAATTGTAAACCCACATCACTCAAGGATTGATTCAATACATGCAAGCAAAGTGGATATTGCAGTGGCAAGAGTTAGTACATTAAACAAGTTAATGTACTGGCAAGCACAAGTCAAACCTAACATACTACATTTAAGGCATATAGTAGAAGGAGGGCTTTATATGTAGTTCAATTTCAGCATAAAGCAAGTTTTATTTCACAAGTACATTTGTAAAAGAGTTGACAATTCAATTATCAAAACAAATTTTAAGTTTCATCATTTACTTCATCATGATTCCATCATAATCAATATCTTGTTTGCCCTCCATGACAAAAGTCACGGTATATCATCACTCTCACACAACTCAACACAATTTGTTATTTTCAAAACAAGTCACATATCCATATTTTTGTAAATATAGAGTCTATACTCATGACACTTCACCAAAGCACTCTTGACCGTGAGCACGGCTAATCGATTAGTTTTAGAGAACTCTGCAGAGTTTGTACAGCTTTACCCACATGATATGAACACTCTAGTTTGTTTTGAGTTTGCAAGACTCTACCACACTCTTCATGATGAATGTGGTCTAGAGGTGATAACGAAGCCTTTACCCCACCTAATCCTTAGCCTTGCACCAGCACGATGCATGTTCCTCAATCCTAGGGATACTGGAATATAACCTAGAACCGTCAAGTGGCGTGGCCCCGCCTTAAACTTAACGCCATGGTGGCGGACACGACAGGAACCCACTCACATGGCACAATATCGTTGTATTGGACAGACTTAGTCGCCTAAACTACCCATCGGGGTAAATAGGAAGTTCCTATGGGTTATCTGAACCCATACACTCCGGCCTACCTTAGTGCAAGGCTAGGTGCTAAGTAGGTTATTCAGCTTAGGCCATCCCATACTAGCACATGTGGATGTACGGTTAACTTTAAGTTGGTGACACAAGTTCAGTCCTTACGGACATGGGCAAACATCTATCCCCCTATCGGCATACAAATACATCAATTGCATGCCACATTGCCGCCCAAGTCAAAATCATATTTTTACCCATTTTTGTTCGCAAATACTCATCATATTAAATCCATTTCAGTAAGGGTTCACTTTAACAAAATTTACATATTAAATATAGACGGAATGAGTATTTGCATATTTCTAAGCAAGGCTAAGCAAGTAGTTGCGTAAAGCATATATAAACTCATTTGAGCACAAGGAATATACTCTAACCATTTTTAGGGGTACAATCAGCAAGGAGTACAATTATTCAAGGTAGTAGATGCAGTAATTAGGACATAACTACCATATCCAAGTTTTAAATATCGATATAGTCTAAGTTCATATGCATCTTTGCAAACAAATATTTTCATCCCTCAAAACATGGGATTTAATGTGTTCAAAGGAAAGGAGGGGAAGAACTTGCCTTGATCTGGAGGAATGTTAGCACCTAATCCACTCCTTCTTCGTTTATGTAATTATCTAGATAAAATACACATATGCAATTTAACACCGAAAAAATAGGCGAAAATCCAAAATGTTCTAAAATGCATGATTTGTGCACATTGAGTAGGTTCTTATCTAAAATGAATTTAGGTGAAAGAATTACTAATTTATCTTATTCCATTTGGGAGTTACTGATTTTAGAAGTTTACTCGGTATAGGGTAGTATTTAAGTAGGTAGTATTATAAAATGTTTCTATAAATTGATGTTTATAAATTTTGACTTTACAGAGGTGAAGAGATATGCTTTCTAAGACTTACACATTTGGTTTCACAATTTTTGGAGTTACTAATAATTTCTTATGCATTTTACAAATTATAACATGCTCTAGGCACATAGTCCTTAAGCTTGTATGGCCTTAGATGTTTTATACCCAGATCACGTTTATTTGCTTAGAGATGTATAAAGATGTACAATTTAATTAACCAACCAAATCTTAGTTCAAACATTTTAGATTTTACATTATTTCACCCCAATTTTATAAACTAGGGAGTGTTCTTATATTAGTTATTCAACATATCAACCTAGAATTGTTATATGTCCTAAGTGACCTAAGTTCTAATGAGTGAGGATGGAACTTAGTGTTTTTCTGGTCCAACAAGTTTTTATTTTGATTTACTTAGAACTAGAACGCATATGTGCATATACATCTACACTTATACATATATATGGTGCTCCACTTAGTATTGTGATTTGCACCTAGTTTTCCTATTTCAAGTTTACTGACATATTTAGTATAGGGGTCACCATATTTTATTTTACCTAATTGAATTCCATCACTTGCTGGCTCTATAGAAACTTAGTTCACTCAAAATGGATTAAAGATGCATTTTCTACAAATTTTAAGTTGAAATGTGCATTAAGTTATTTATTCCTTATATAAATATCTAAGTGATATTACTATACAGTAAGCATATATTTTTATTTTATAATTCAAAAGTACATGTTTTGATGGTCCTACAGAGTTTACTAAAAAGGAGTTAAAATGAATTTGATATAAATATCTAAAGTTCAGCTTGCCTAAAACCCATCATTTTAATGGTAATAGTCCTAAGGGCATTTGGCACAAAATAACTATATTCTTTTCGTTTTTTTCCCTAAATAGAGAGTATAATTTGGTGAATCTATAGAATTTAAGTTTACCCAAAAATAAGTCAAATTAAATTTTCTATGCATTTTACAAGTTTGTGCAAGCTTTATGAGTGATTTATCTTAGAAATTTTTTAGAGAAATTTTGTACTATGAGTGCTAAGCTTTATGAGCCTAAATTAAAGTTCATCATTTTGTGAATTCACAATAATTTGTTTCGTCCCAAAATGAGTTTTGGTTAATTTTATATAGATTTTACAAGTTTACCAAATTTTCCTGTTGGAAAATATTTGTTTTAGCCATTTTTCCTTTATATTTCGGGTTAATATTCATGGGGTCCACTGTGATTGACTTGGTCATTTTGCACATAGGCCCCTGGAGTCTTTAGAAATAGAACCCGTGGTCCCGCTCGTGTTAAAAACAAAGTCCAATAAGAGTCCCTCAGTTTTAGTATATTTACATGTGAATCCATGGGTCCATATGTCATTCAGAGAAACTCTACAAAATAAACCCTACAAGCTTTAAACTTCCACTTAATCGGTTTTCTGGCGCCTAATGATGCGGGGCCCGCTTGTCAGCAGCTCAGTGTGAGGGGGAGCAGAGGCAGCTGCAGGGCAAGGGCGCTACGGTGAGCTCCTCGTCGGTGGTGATGGCGGACGGCGACACAGCTGGGGAAGTGACCAAAAGCAAAAATGTAGAGTGGTTCATGGCGAAGATATCGTGGTCTTGTCATTGGCTATGGTGGCTGGAATAGCGCCGACGGCGAGCGCGAGCGGCGGTCGATTTTGGGGTGATGTGCCATATTGAGCTACGGCTCGATTTGCGCCAAGTTAGTGCATGCATGGAGTGTCTTCAAGGTTCCTGGGTGCTTAGCCGATAGTGCAAGAAGTTCGGTGGGGCGCAGGCGACGGTGGCGATGCGAGGATCAATTGGGCGGCGCGTGCGTCCCATGATGTTAGTAGAGTCCCACAGGTGCTACATGTTCAAGGAAACGGACTGTGTCTCACCGGTTGCAGAGGAATCGGCAATGGCAACGGCGGCTGGAGTTGGAGAAGACAATGGCCGATCTCCCTGCACGCTGCACCATTCTCCGGGTTTTTTGAGGGGAAATGAAGAGGAGGCCGAGGCGAAGACGATGGCGCAGTGGCTCAGCCTGGGGTGGTCCACGGCGGTCGGAACGCCGAGGTTGTCGTGGCGGTGGCACTTAGGGCATAATCTAAGACGTCGTCGACGTGGTCCATGTTCCCACGATCCGCTGCACGATTGAAGAGCATGTCAAGATAGAAAATGATCGGCTTGATGAGGAGGGTATGGAATGGGGGAGAGTTGGGGATGGAGACAGCTTGATGACGACGGTGACCTCGTTCTTCTCGATGGCCGGCAATGGAGATGAGGGCGATGGGGAGGCAAAGAGCTCTCTCCTAGGTTTCTCGGTGCTAGGGTGGAGAATGAAGTGAGACAATGCCATTAGGAAGTGAAGAAGATGAGCTCGGTGTGGCCACGTCCTCAGACATGCGTCGAGCACGCCGGCGACACGTCCTTCCACGCTCTCTCTGATCTCACGTGTTCCCGGTCGGGTAGGGGTTTGGCACAGAGTGAGGGCGACTCAGAGTGGCTGCCAAGTGGGTCCACTTCGTGGTAGGCTAGTCAAGGGAGAGAGGTAAGGGTAGAAAATGGAGTACACTTGGTTTTTGGTTGTATTTTCGAATTATTCTTTTCCCCTAACTTTACAGCCTCATAACTTGATGTGTGTGATTGATAAATTGGTGAAAATTTTTCTGGAGGTAGATGATTGTACCAAGATTCCATTTTCTTTGGTTGCACACAAAAATCATTTGTAGATTGTTCCCAGAAATTAAACAAAGATGGGGTAATTGGAAACTAATTTGAATTTTTAGGAGACCTAAATAAAGAAGAAAAATTCTAGAAAAATTGTATTTATTCATGATAATTAACCTAGTATTGATTAAATTATTTCATGTACACTTATGTGGTCTTTAATTAACTTTTAGACAAGATATCATTCTAGCCGATAAGGATATTAATTATCTTTTATTTGACTTGTTTTGTCTATTTTGTTTGGGGCATCAAACCTAGTTATTAAATTGTACCAAAATTATACTGAGTTGAATTTAATGTTTGACACCCACATGAATTTTTCCATGATTTTGTCTAGTATGAATTATTTTTAGAAAATTAGGATATCTTTTTTATGTATAGGTGTTCTCTCTTTGTAAATGCACCTAATATAGTTATAGGAGTTATATTAAAATTTTCTTGGGCACAGGAGGTGAACTTTGAATGTAATTTTCATGTCCACATATTATTGTCCAAGGTTAGCTGTAGGCTCGTTTTGTAAATTTTAATCTTCGAGGCTATGGTTATATGACCTATAATGAAAAGCGAGATCAAAATACAATTGCACAAAGGACAAAATGTCAAAGCATGTTTTATGAATATGCATGTGCTCATGTATATTTTTATCCACATTCTAAGTTAGAAATGAAAAATTTTGGTTCAAAAAATTGAGAAACTTTACTTTCATTCTGTTTCTGATAAAAATTTCTTGACCCTAGAATTTGGGTATGTGACAACTTTATTTAGTCTTTATCAATTTGAATGGAAGAAAACTTACCTTAAACTTACCTTTTCTGTTTTTTAGCAAGGCAAGATACAAGAACTAACATCATCTCTAAACCAAGGAATGTTGGCATGAATGGAATTCGATACGAGATACGTACCAACCTCCCCCACACTTGGATTTTTGTGTCACGGGACACCAAAAATCAAGTGTGCGGTGTTCAAGAACTAACATCATCTCTAAACCAAGGAATGTTGGCATGAATGGAATTCGATACGAGATACGTACCAACCTCCCCCACACTTGGATTTTTGTGTCACAGGACACCAAAAATCAAGTGTGCGGTGTTCAAGCCTTCTTCAGAACTTGTTCCATCAAAAACTCCAAGGTGCAATAATTGATTTAGCTCCATGCTCTTAGACGTCGCATGACCATCGTTACTTTTAATCTTAACCTGAAATGGTTAGGGACCAAAAACACCCAATGGTAAACTTATCCTAAAAACATGTTCTTGCTTTTTATTGATGAAGGGAATTGAAAATCGAAGCTACCTCCTGGCAGTGCTTTGTTTATGGTCTAAAGCTTGACCATGGGGAATCTTTACGTTGGATCCACCATTGGCGATGTACTCCCCAACTTCACCACCAGTTGTTGATTTATCGTTGAAATTGTAGCTGCAAGGTTAGTGCCCTAGGTGCAACCACAAAATTTGCAATGTTTATGATAAACAAAGGCATCTACAACCAACCTTCTAAATATTTTTTCAGCAAGGACCTTAAGGTGGTTGTATGTGCTCGTGGCACAAAATGTGACAGGTTCTAAAGACACCTTAAGAGAGCTAGGTCCCTTATATTGAAGAAAGAAAGTTTCACGCTCATCTTGTAGGCACTCATTGAATTGGTAGTTCCTGCACGTAATGCACACGAGACAGGTGGTCTGCTACAGAATTTTCTACTCCCTTTTTAAATTTTATTTCAATGTCAAAGTCTTGGAATAGAAAAATCCACCTTAATAGCCTAGGTTTAGCATCTTTCTTAGTGAGCAAGTATTTTAAAGCAGCATGATTAGTGTAAATTATTACCTTGGCTTCTACTAAGTAAGATCTAAACTTACTGATAGCAAAAATAACAGTTAGAAGCTCTTTTTTCAGTGGTGGCATAGTTAAGTTGAGCTCCTGGCAGAGTTTTGCTAGCATAGGCTATGGCACTATGTTTCTTGTCCTTGGTTTGACCAAGGACTGCTCCTATCGCAAAATCACTAGCATCGCACATGATTTTAAAGGGTAGCGACCAGTCGGGCGGTTGAATTATAGGAGCAGAGATGAGTGTTTTTTTAGGGATATCAAAGGCATGCAGGCACTCATCATCAAAGTCAAATGTGGCATCCTTATCTAGAAGGTTTGTGAGGGGTCTAGCGATTTGAGAAAAATCCTTAATGAACCGTTGATAAAACCCTGCATGACCTATAAAGCTACGGATTCCCTTCACATTGACTAAAGGTGGAAGTTTTTCTATGACTTCTATTTTCGCTTTGTCCACCTCTATTCCTCTCTCGGACACAAGATGTCCAAGGACTATTCCCTCTCAGACCATGAAATGACAAGATGTCCTTTTCTTTGCACCTTTGTAAGACCTTGTCTAAATTCTCAAGACAATGATCAAAAGTTTTTCCATCGACAAAGAAATCGTCCATGAAAACTTCCATGATTTGTTCAATCATGTCTGAGAAGATAGACATCAAGCACCTTTGGAACGATGTGGGTGCATTACACAACACGAAAGACATCCTACGATAGGCATACGTTCCATATGGCCATGTGAAGCTGGTCTTAATTTGGTCGTCGGGATGGATGGTGATAGTCAGAATACCCATCAAGGAAATAGAAGGAGTGATTGGCAAGCCGCTCTAACATCTCATCGATGAAAGGAGGCAGAAAGTGGTCCTTCTTAGTTGCCTTGTTGAGATTCCGGTACTCTATACACATTCTCCATCCTGTGACGGTTCGTTGCAGTATTAGTTCATTTTTGTCATTGGCAACTACCATCATACCCCCCTTCTTTGGCACCACTTGTACTGGACTAACCCACTCACTATAGGGAATGAGATAAATTAACCCAACATGCAAGAGTTTCAAGACCTCTTTCTTCACTACTTCCCTCATCGCAATATTTAACCTTCGTTGAGGTTCCCTAGATGGAGTAATAGTTGGGTCTGTAGGGATGCGATGGGTGCAAAGGGCGGGACTTATCCCTTTGAGATCTTAAAGCGAGTAGCCCAGAACATATCGATGCTTTTCTAAAATGGAGATAAGTTTTGTAGTTTCTTCCTTGGAAAGCCTATCACAGGGGATTCTGTATCTCCATGTAGAAAAGCGTATCGAATGCCAGATGGTAAGGGTTTCAGCTCTATAGGAGGTCGTGATGGAGGTTTAGACTCGGGGAGTTTGATAGTCTCTCCATAATTGTCTGCTTCTTGGGTAAAGAGATGGGCTTCTTTCTCAAGGACGGATTCAGGGGGCTCAAAAGGAGAAACCTCCATTACTTCCTCGATAAGGTCATACTTGGGAGAGGGTTCAGCTATGGTGTTGATAGCTCTAGAGATAGGAATGGAAAACACCTCTCTTCCGAGTTTGATGTTGAGGTTTCCTGTGTCGGTGCATCCAAGCCAAGCTTTTCAAATGGATTCCTAGTTAGAATGTCGAAGCCTAAGGCTTTGAACACATGAAAATCTAGGATGGCCTTAAGGTTTTGTGCCTTATGGTCACATTTTACAAAATCCCATAACTTTCTAAAATATCTCCAGAAGGAGTTTTGAAAGTTTTGTTGGTCGGGGTCGGAGGTTCGTCACCCAGAAGTGTGAACACAATTGAATCAGAGATGATATTTGCCCTGACGATGAGATTATAAAGGACCTCAACCAAATTTACCCGTATCTCACAATGAATGGTAGAGAAGGCGAACTAATCTGAATTGCTTCGGACGACAGCTCACACTCTTTCAACCACTCATTTCTCATAATGGATGTTAACTCTTTCACGATCTCTCTAAGGAATTTGTCCTCGAGAGGCATAGGAGGAGCAACTGGAACTGGTGGTCTCTTTTTACAAAAGAAATTCGAGGTGTTTTCATAATCTTCAAATAGATCATCCTCGAATATAAAAGGAAACTCCAAAGGTTGAATTTCTTCTTCCTTCGATGTTTGTGGTTCGGGCGAGGATTCAAAGGCCGGATCTTATGATGTATAAGGTAAATAATCGAATTCAGCTTGCGATGAGTCCTTGTCACTTGCCTTGACTTCTTTGTTGGAGGTTCATGATAATCTTCGACGAAGGAGGTGTTCTCTAAGATATGACTTAGAATTCCCCATCCTTCTGTCGGAGTTTTATGTGAGAAAGAACCATCGGCTAAGATGTCAAGGTATAGGGTATATTCCTTGCTAAGACCTGACCAAAAATGTTGTGACAACACATGCTCGGGTAAAGACAAGTCAAGGCCGAATTGGATCATAGTTAAGAACCTAGCCTAGGTTGCACCTATGGCCTCCTTCTCGTTCTGCCGAAAGCTAAGTATTTCTACTCGCACACATGTGATATGGGTTAGCGGCAAGAAAGCAAGACAGAACCTATCTCTAAGTTTCTCCCACTCACCATTCATATTCCCTACGGTAATAGTGTACCATTGCTTCACACTTTCTGTAAGAGAAAAGGGAAACAACTTCCACTTCAAAGTTTCTTGCGTCATACCTAAAGTCATCGAGCATGAACACAATTGCTAAACTCTCGCACATGATGCTATGGATTTTCATTTTCAATACCAGAGAAGGATTGCTCCCGAACCATGGTGTCGAGAGCCACCCAAACCTCTTATTATATTTGACGGAATATATAGCATAGCCCATATTTTCCTTCAAACACAATGAGATGTTTGACACTCCGAGAGAAGGATACGTGAGACATTATCGGGCCTTTAGCCTGCCAGTCAACTCCAGCCTAAGTTGTGCCCATCAAACCGCTCGAAGGCAGCGACCAGATGTGTTACACATTCAGGAGTCCTGACAAAATGGCTAAAGATCTACAACATCTCAAATATCCTTAACTCATACTCATGTGAATCTAGTTCCCAGGATGTGCACTAGATTCACACTTTCATCTCAAGCATGGGCATTCATAGCTAATACATATAAGATGAAAAGTATTTAAAAAATTACATCAACTTAATAATTACATAAGCCGAACGGCCAAATAAATAGATATAAATCAGAGAACTACGGAAGCTTGGCTACCCAATCACAAGAACACCTACTAGGGGTTTACTCGTTAAGTACAATCCTAGAAGAAGCAAATCATAAACCCGCATCACTCAAGAACTAACTCAATACCTACAAGCAAAGTGGATAATCCAGTGGCAAGAGTCAGTACATAATTAGAAATAATGTACTGGCAAGCACCAAGACAAACCTAATGATCTACATGGAGGGCATATAATCAAGGAAGGCATAATATGGTTCATTTTAGTATAAAACAAGTTTTATTTGCATAAAACACATTCAAATCAGATTTGCTTTCAAATGTAAATTTCAGCGAGCAAGTTCTTAGCATATGGGCATCAATGTAGTCATTAATCATGTTTAAATATACTCCTCATTGCCATCCATGGCAGCAAGGAGATCCTCCACAAAATACAATATAATTTGAAGGCAAAATTTAGCATTCAGAAGAATAAACACAAGTCTATACTCAATACATATCCACACATCGCTCATGACCGTGAGCACAGCTAGTCGATTAGTTTAGACTCTGCAGAGTTTGTACACTTTACCCACATGATGTGAATTGCTCACTTGAAGTGAATCGCTCTAGTTTTGCTTGGTACCCGTCGGTACCACCATAGTCTACACATTGAGTACAGACTAGAGGTCACAACGAAGCCTTTACACTACTTAATCTCTAGCCTTGCACCAGCATGATTTGTGTTCCTCCATCCTAGGCATACTGGAATATAACCTAGAACCGTCAAGTGGCGTGGCCCCTCCTTAAACTTGATGCCGTGGTGGCGGATACGACAGGAACCCATCCACGTGGCACAATATCGTTGTATTGGACACACTTAGTCACCTAAACTATCACATCGGTGGTAAATAGAAAGTTCCCCTGGGTTATCCGAACCCATACACAACGGCCTACCTTAGTGCAAGGCTAGGTGCTAAGTAGATTAGTTAGCTTAGGTCATCCCATACTAACACATGTGGTTGTATTGTATACAAAACGAACTGACATTGAGTGAAGTCCTTAGGTCGGTTTGGGCACACTCTGCCCCTATCAGCATACAAATACATCAATCGCATGCCACTTGAGTCCCAAACCTAAAATCCATGTTTTCCATCATTTTGTTTGTCAAAATCATAAGTACTCAAGTTCTGTCCAGATTATTTGGAAATAAATTTTCATGTTTGCAATGAGCCCATAATGATGAGGAAAAGCATTTTAAGCATGGCTAAGCATCATAGTACACTAGTGATATCAAAACTTATGATATAAGGTGGTATAGTCATATTTTTCCTAAGGTTAGGAATGAAGGATATGGACATATGTGGGGTTAAGGTGGTAATGCATGTAATAGGAATTTGTCTAACATGTTTAACAAAATTTTAAATTTATTAGTGTAAAATCGACATGCAAGATTTGCAAACATTTTTAATAACCTCCGAAACATTGGTTCAAAGTGTTCAAATAGAGAGAGGTGGAACTTGCCTTGTAACTGGAAAATGTCAGCACCCAAATCACTTCTTCACCGTTTAAGCAATTATCTATAAAAAGTACACGTTATGCAATTAAACACCAAAAACAGGCAAAAAATATCCAAAATGTTCTAAACTGCATAATTTGTGCACATTGAGTAGGTACTAATCTAAAATAAATTTAAGTGAAAGAATTTCTAATTTATATTATTCCATTTAAGAGTTGTGATTTTTTAAAAATTTTGTCGGGACGCAGCGGTATAGGGTTAGGTGTTGTTTGGACAATATTCCTATAATTTTATTTTTATTAATATAACTTCACAGAGGTGAAGAGTTATATTCTGTAAGACTAACACATTTGGTTTCACTAGTTTTAGAGTTAACATGAATTTTCTATTTATTAATCAAGTTATTACGTGTTTTATAGGCCTTCTAGGCCTATAACGTTCTTTATGCACATAACTTAAAAATTATATAGGTTCAGAGCATTGGTAATTTTATATTTAGGTGAATGAAAGGATAAATCTAGGTTGGCTAAACCATTTTTAGTTCATAAGCTAATGGCCATTAATTTATAAACTAGGGGTGCTCTAATCTAGATTAAAAATATCTTTTATTAACCTAGAGCTTATTTTCATAAAGTGCATCAAGTTCTTGGTGAATGAGGATGAACCTAAGGCTTCTCTAGTCTAATAGGTTTTAATTTGATTTGTTTGGAGCTAAAGTGCTTATATATGTTTATATATACATATATGTAGTACTTAATTACTATTAATAACATCTACATTATCTTTGTAAGGTTTACTGATATATTTGGCATACAAGTGACCATGTTTTTATTTTACCTAATGGAAAATTATTACTTGCTGGTTTTATAGAAACTTGGTTCACTTAAAATGGATTTAAAATGAATGTTCTACAAATTTTTCACTTGAAGTGTGCACTAGGTTGTTTATTTCTTAAATAAATATTTAAGAGATTTTACTATACAATAAGCATATATTTTTATTTTATAATTTGAAAGTACATATTTTGGTGATTCTACAGAACTTAAGTTTACTAAAAAGAAATTAAAATTAATTTTATATTAATACCTAAAGTTCAGTTCATCTAAATCTTAGAGGCATTTGGTACAAAGTAACTATATGTTTTTCTTTTTTCCTAAAAGAGAGTGTAATTTGGTGCACCTATAGAATTTATGTTTGTCCAAAAATATGTTACATTGGATTTTCTATTGGATTTTCTATGTATTTTATAAGTTTCTGCAAGCCCTATGTATAATTTTCGTTATTTAAATTTTAGAGATAAAATTTGTACAGTGAGTGCCAAGTTTTATAATTCTAAATTAAAGTTCATCATTTTGTGAGTTCACAGAAATTTGTTTCATCCTAAAATGAGTTATAGAAAATTTTATATAGATTTTACAAATTTTCTCCTTTTTCAACTAATTAGAAAATGATTTAGTTCTTCTTTTCAGTTTTTAGCAGAATTTAAAACAAATGGGTCCACTGCCATTGACTGGTCATTTTGCGAATAGGCCCCCTGAAGTTTTTAGAAACGGAACCCGAGGTCCCTAGCACGTGGTACAACCCAAATTTATTAAGAGTCCTTGAAGTTTAAGGTATTTACTACCAAGTCCCTGGGTTCACATGTCATGGAGTGAATATTTTCAAAATAAACCTTACAATATTTATGCTCCTACTAAGTAGGTTCCTTGGCGCCTAATGACCATGGCCCACATGTCAGGGGCACGGTCAAGGGGAAAACAGAGGCTGTGGTGGATGGAGCTCCTTCCCGGCCTCACCGGCGGTGAACGGCGGCGAGATAGCCGAAGCATCTAAAAGAGAAAAGGTAGCCATGGTTATTGTGAGTCTTCCGGTTGTTGAATCATGGCCGATGGTGGCCGGAGTGGCGCTGGCGGCGAGCACAGGTAGCAGTGAGGTTCGGCATGCTGGTGCAAGACGAGTGGTGGCTCGATTTAGTGCAATCCGAAGCATGCATGTGTGTCTATAGGGGTCCTGGGTGCTTACCCATGGTGGCGCGTGTGCTGGCGAGGCTTGAGCAGTGGCGGTCATGCGAGGAATGGCTCGACGGCGACGACGGCTCCACCCGAACGGTGGCAGCTCCACCTAGCCTTGAGCTTGTCAAAAAATGGTGCGGCACGGCTTAATGATGCCCTAAGGATGCTACATGTGTGAGGAATCGGCTGGAGACTCACTGTAGCGACTGGAATCCAAAAGGGGGCCGGCGGCCGGACTTGAAGAAGAAAAGGAGGTTCTCCAAAAATGATAGCGCCCTGTTTCGATTCCCCTGGCCATCTTGCTCCTAGGATCCTGGTGAAGTCAGGAGCACGAGGGCTCGGCTAGAGATCCACCGAGCTGTCGGGAAATGGTGGTGCGGTGCACGATGGCGCTCTGAGCATCGATGGCCGCACTAGCCACACCGCGGTGATGTCAACCTGTGAGAAAAGGAAAAAGGGATGCATAGACAGGTTAGGCATCGTGAGGGGATCACGTTCCCATGGTTGGCGCGCGGCGAAGCTCACCACATATATGATGGAAGCTATCGAACACCTGCGGGTGGTGGCAAGAAAAGCTTGTCCCCGGCAATTTCAAGGTGAAATCTCTTGGTTTCTTCGTGGAACACGATTGCAGAGTGACAAGGTATATGGTGGCGAGGTGGCTGGTCAAATGGTGGAGGGTAAGCTGGCAGTGCATGGCTAGTTGGCTTAGGAAGGTCTTGACACGTTCCCAGTGAGTTGGCAGTGTTGCATGGCTTGGGTGGGGGTTGGACAGAAGCAAGGGTGAGCTAAGGTGACTGCCAAGTGGGTCCAAGGCGAAGAGAGCAAGGCTGGAGTGAGAGAGGTGGGCATGAACTCAAGTACATTTGATTTTTTTATTGAATTTAGGAATTATTTCTCTCCCATTAATTTTGTAGCTCAATTATTTAATCTGTGTTTATGATAAATTAGTGAGATTTTTACTGGAGGTAGATGAGTACTCCTAGATTCCATTTTATTTGGTTGCATTCAAAAATCATTTGTAGTTTGTTCACAAAAATTAAACAAATATAGGCTAAATTGAATCTTGTTTGAATTTTTAGGGGACCTAAATTGAGGAGAAAAATTATAGAAAATTTAAATTTATTCATGATAATTAACCTAGTATTTGAATAAATTGTTTCACCAGTTCACTTGTTTGCATTTTAATGCACTTTAAACAAGTTGTCACTTTAGCCGATAAGGATATTAATTATCCTATTATTTTACTTGTTGTGTCTATTTTGTTTGGGGAATCAAAGCTAGTTATTGTACAAAATTATATCTGGGTTGAATATAATGTTTGGCTCCTGTAAGAATTTTTCTATGATTTTATCTAGTATGGATTATTTTAGAAAATTAGGGTAACTTTCTATGTTTATGTGTCCCCTCTTTGTAAATGCGTCTAATATTGCTCTAGGGATTATATTAAATTTATCTTGAGCTGAGGAGGTGATTCTTTGAATTAAATTTTTATGTTCATTTATTATACCAAGGTTGGCTGCAGTTTGTTTTGGCAAATGTTTTTAATCTTTCAGGTTATTGCCTATGAGTCCTATTATGAAATGCGAGTTCAAAATCCAAAAGCACAAAAGACTTATTTTCAAAACACTTCTTGTATGCACATACATGCACACATGTATGATTGCATCTATGCTAAAGGTTAGGAAAGAAAAAGTTTTATCTTGTTTCTCAAATTTTAATCGTGCAAAATTGGTTGGAGTTCTTTACCTAAGTTAGAGATGAAAAATTTTAGTTCACAAAATTGAAAAACTTTACTTTCATTTTGTTTTGACAAAAAATTCTTCACCCTAGAATTTGGGTATGTGACACATGGCTATAAAGCGACGGCAGAGTCCATAGCCAGATGAAAGAATTGGCTTAGAAGAAGATGGTGGCTCATAAAACTTGCCCTTCGGAGCGTCGGGGCGGATAGGTCATGGATAGATTGCTCCATGATAAAAAAAGAAAATATACGAGGATGACCTAGGCTTTAAGATAAAACAGCAACCGTTCCCCAGCAATGGTGCCAGAAATGTTTGTTGATATTTCTTACGATCACAGATAAACCCGCAAGCGCATGGAATACCATTGTAGCACTTCACCTAAGAGTATTCCAAGGTATCGAATTTCACAGGGAACGTGTGTGAATTATCTAAGGGTTAGGTTCATCCAAGGACACCAAGAATATGTAGGCAAGGGTATAGAGAGGATTTCTATTATTGTAGCTCTAGATAGATGGTAATTTTCTTACTTTAATTACTTACTATGGGCGTCGGCTTACACACGGTCTGCCAAGTGACTCTGGCCTACAAGTTCTATGACATACCCGAACGTGGAGGATTACAAAGGACGGATAGGGCTGTCACCACCTACCGCCTAGCTCTACAACCCGTGGAGTACGCGGCAAACATAGGTAAACATCATCCTAGACACCACGTTTACGCTAATGATTACTACTCTAATCTTGGCCAAGAATACCCATCTTCATCAGGGGTCTTAGACTAGAGCACCCAACAATGGACGATGATCCCGTAAGTAAATGCAGTAAAGTAATTACTCTAAGTAAAGTAAAGCAACCATAGAAAATCTTGAATACTTACTTGATTTGAATAAGCATCCGAGAGGTACAAGATCGGAGGTCAGTGCCGAGGTACCTGGCTCTCCTCCGAACTACCCCTCACTCTCTACCCTATTTTCTAAGCACTAGAGAACTAGAGCTACGCCTTTGGAATGGAGCTTTGATCTTCTTGTGTTGTGTTTTGGATGAAGTCCCCTCCTTATATAGCCTTCATATGGCGGTTTAGAGCCGGTTTTTAACCGCCATACTTGCATAACCACCATTGTGGATGGCTGAGGAGATGCCACATGGTCGGTGAAGAAGAGGGGAGCCAGGATGGGTTCAGCCGAACCCTGGCCACCGCCTCTCCACCGCCTTTCATCAGTGACTTTCATGTGGGCCCCTAAAGCGGTTGAGGGTGGTTTGCTCCCACTTTAAGTCGGTTTTAAGCTAACTTGTGGGCCCCTCAATTCGTGGGATGCTGACATGGCGAGCATCGATTGGTCGGAGTTGTGTTTCTTTGTCACGGAAGTGTACTTTCACTTCATTTCAATGTATTATTCACCTGCATACAAATATTCACCAACACTTGTGGAAAGAATTAGAAAATAATCCTACCGCTACATTGATGTTCATCTTTTGTTCATTTTATGCAGGAATTGATAGTTGGATTTTAGCTGTTAAGGACCGTCAACACAGAGTTCATAGCCAGATGAAAGAACTGACTTAGAAGAAGATGGTGGCTCATATAACTCGCCCTTCGGAGCGGATAGTTCGTGGATAGATTGCTCCATGACCAAAAGGAAAAAAATAAAAAGATACGAGGATGACCTAGGCTCTAAGATAAACAACAATCATTCCCTGGAAATAATGCCAGAAATGCTTATTGGTATTTCTTACGATCACAGATTAATCCGTAAGCACACGGAACACCATTGTTGCACTTCACTCGGGAGTATTCCAAGGTATCGAATTTCAAAGGAAACGTATGTGGATCAGGGTCAGGTTCGTCCAAGGACACCAAGAATTTTTAGGCCAGGGTATAGAGAGGATTTCTATGGTTTAGGCTCTAGATAGATGGTAATCGCCTTACTCTAATTACTTACTTCGGGCGTCGTCTTACATTCGGTCTGCCGAGTGACTCCGGCCTACAAGCTCTACGATGTACCCGAACGTGGAGGATTACAAAGGATGGATAGGGTTGTCACCTACCGCCTACCTCTACAACCCATGGAGTACACGGCAAACAAAGGTAAACTTCAGCCTAGACACCACGTCTATGCTAATTATTATACTCTAATCTTGGCCAAGAACCCATCTTCATCAGGGGTCTTAGACTAGAGCACCCACGAATGGACGATGATGCCATAAGTAAATGCAGTAAATCAATTACTCTAAGTAAAGGAAAGCAACCATAGTAAATCATGAACATTTACTTGATTGAAGAAGCATCCATTAAGGTACAAGGTCGCAGGTCAGTGCTTAGATACCCGACACTCCTCTGGACTACCCCTCATTCTCTACCCTATTTTCTAAGCAGTTGAGAACTAGGGCTATGCCTTTGGAATGGAGCTTTGATATTCTTGTGTTGTGTGTTGAATGAAGTGAAGCCTTCTCCTTTTATAGCCTCCAATGGCGGATGTAAGTTCGGTTTATAACCGTCAAACTCACATAACCGCCATTGGTGACCAATGAGGAGCTGCCACATGTGATGTGGAGCCGGAGCCACCATCTCTGGTTTGATCGAACCTTGGTTCGGCCGAACCAGCTCCACCGCCTTTGGCCATCGACTTTGGCCAGAGGATGATAGGTGGGCCCCTTGGTCAGTTTCTAGGTGTTTGGCCCCACTTTAAGTCAGTTTCATCTGACTTGTGGGCCCTTCGATCAGTGGGATGCTGATGTGGCGAGCGTCGATTGGTAGGAGTTGTGTTTCTCCGCCACGAAAGCATGCTTTCACTTCATTTTGATGTATTATTCACTTGCATACAAATAATCACCAACACTTGTGGAAAGGATTAGTAAATAACACTATATTGATGTTCATCCACTGTTCAATTTATGTAGGAATTGATGGTCTGGTTTTGATAGTTAAGGACCGTCAACAAGCTCCCCCACACTTAGTCTTTTGCTCTCGAGTAAAGGTTAAGTACTAACGTGGATCATGACTTCTTTTGGTATAATGTTGACATACGAGTTATTCAAAACATACTTGCATCTATGAATCTTGATGTGTCTATCATGTTATCGTGGGTTATTGAGGAATGGAACAGTCTAGGTTTAAGTAACCTTCATTCCTTCTACTTAAGTGACTTGGGGTTTTAAATAAGTTTTCAAAATGGAAAAACATAGCTTCACTCCTCAGATGATTCTCTCATGTCACTCAATGTGTTTGATTCCTCACAAAGGAATTGATTTTCCTCTTTTCTCCTACTTCTGATAAGGGTTATGTGGGGCTCAAGGTAGGGGAAATCATGAGGCATACTTGTATCAAATATTATGTTTGCCGTTGGATGCAAACAATATGATGTAGCAGAAGGAGGATTCGAGGATGAGTAGGCTTGTCACTACCGTTGAGGATGCCCGTGGAGTGGAGTTGCCACGCTATGAGCACCAAGATGTATTTTAGCTCGTTTTCTTTTCCACTACATTTGATGTAAGACTTTTATTATGTTTCTAAGACGTGGATTATGTATATACAATTTATCGTTTGTGTACCCTGACTGGACTTGGACAGGGATTTTAATACACATTCAGCTTCAAAAATTTTGGGCAGGAATTTCTGGGCGTGACACCACCCCCTTGGCCTCGCGCGCCTCCACTCTAGAGGTCCCGCCGGTCACGGATCTTTCCCCTTCTCCTCCTCGCTTCGGCTCTCCGACTGTGGTGGCGCTGGTGGCACTTGCCGCGTCGCTAGGGTGCCATTGGTGATGGCTACGACTGTGCTCAAGCCGGTGGAATCGTGGTGTGTGGTGGAGCGCTCGGAGCAGCTGAACGAGCAGAGGGTCGTCTGTGCCATGCCCTGTTCACCCGAATCGCTAGGGTGGGCATGGCGATGTCCGCCGCCGCTGTCGCTGCAGCTATGTTGGTTGCGCTCCACATTCCGGTCTGCCGTTTCACGATACACCACACTCTTCCTGACCATTTCCTCTTCATCTTCTCCTCTTCCGGCGACAGAGACCTCGCCCTCGCGTGGTCCCCGATCCTAGACTCCTCCCTCCAGCTCATTCTCCGACCATGGACGCGGCAGGTGATGGTGACAGCTTTCTCCCTACCATTTAAGGTCTTGTTGGAGTTGGAGGGGATCCCGGTGCATGCTAGAAGCTCATCCATGGCGGCGGCCCTCATAGCTCCATGTAGGCTCATCGGCATGGAGGCGGAAGCGGGTAGGCTGGCCGATTTTCAGCAGCTGGGGGTCTCCACCCTCACTCACGACCCCACCCTCATTCCACGGGAGCGCCTCCTCCTCATCCGTGAGCTAGCGGTCTCGTCCAGTGAGCCATGCCTGCTCCAGTACCAGGTGTTCGTCCACATACGGTACTTGGAGCGCTAGGCATTGTCCCTCTCGATGACAGGGTCCCCTCCGCCGCTCAGTGGCCCCCTAGTGGCGGCGCTGGTTCCTCGGGTGGCGTCAATGGCGGTGGCCTCCCTTCACAGGGTTCGTCAGGTCGTTTCGTTGATGCTCTCCACCCTCTGCCACGGCAGCTTTCGATGGCACGGGCGGTGGCCAGGCCGGACGTAAGCGGGTGGTGACAGCCTCTCCACTGGCGTCTCTCGTGGCAGATAGTATGGGCAGGGCTGGTGGCACAGTGAGCTTGGCCGCCTCCTCCCCGACGCCGGCCTCGATGGTCCGGTGGGGCGCGGTGGCGATGGTTGGGGTATGTTGGAGGCGGTTGCCAGGGGTGGCGCGGCTGGCGTGATAGGTGCGGTGGTTGTCGTGCCTAACCTAGCATCCCCATCAGTAGCGGCGGTTGCTGGCGAGGTCCCGGCTATTTCGGTTGACCTGTTGATGGGCCCTGCTCCAACGGCCTCCTTTGTTGTGACGTCAGCCATGCCGCCCGACGTGGAGACAGGGGCACCTTCCACGCTTTCACTTTTCCCCTTTTGACCACACCCTTTTGGCACCCGGCATTGTCTCTTCTAGCCATGTGTTGGTGCCAGATCCTATTTAGATCCTCCCGCATAGGAGCATGGTCGGCGGTGCAGCTGATGGTGTGCGCGGTCGGCACGCATGGACACGGGCGCACGAGAGGCAAACGCGTGCGGGCGGGCGGCGAAGGGCGTCCTCCCACAGGTCGCGTCCCCCTCGACTGAGGCTGGGCCGGTTCATGGCATGAGGAGTTGTAGGCCGGCCTGTGTTGGCCCCCTTGGCCTGCCTCTTCGTGATGGGTTTCTGCCCTTCCTGGGCCGCCTTCGCCGACTGGGCCGGATCCTCCGCCTAGGCTGGCTAGTGTGTCTGGGTCGTCCTCTCATACTAGGCCAGCCGCTGCGCGATTATTTCGTTGGGCGCCTAAGCCGGCCGGGCCGGTCCTCTTGCCGGGCCTTCGCTCCTACCGAGCCGGCGGTGCTTACTCTTTCGGCTAGGCTGAGTTCTCCTTCTGGGCCGGCTAGACATGTTCCGGTTGGGCTGATTTCTCTCTTTGGGCCTACTATTCCGATTTGGCCGCTTATTTTGGGTGGTTTTGGGCCTACTGTTCCAGTTAGGCCGCGTACGCCAACTAGGTCGGGTCTTCCTTCTAGGCTGACTTCCCTCAGTCCGGCGGCTTCATCCACTGGGATGCCTGTGTCGGCTGAGCCTTCTATCCCGGCTGGGCCGGCCAAGTCTGGATTGCCTATTCCCTCTGGGCCGCCTCCTCCCTCGCACAGGGCGCCTTGTGTTGGGCATCCTGTTGAGCCTGTCTTAGGCCTCTTTGAGGGATCGGCATCCCCGCTGGCTGACTCTTCTCCCTCTCTTGTGGCCGATGAGGACGAGACATTGTTCGACGTGTTGATCCTCGCACTCGACCTCAATGGTAGGCCTTTGGCATGCTCGTTGCCTCCCTTGGTCACGGAGAATGCCGCGCTTCGTGCGTTCCTCGCCAGTTGCTGCAAGCATCTCCCCCCTGCGTTGCTCCTTTCGCCGTCTCCACCCCCGTCCCCTGTAGTTGCAGCCATGGGGAGGGTGTCGAAGCGCAGCGAGTAGATTGTGGCCCAGGTCACAGTTGTTGGCCCATGTCACACAGTCACTCGCGCTCAGCGCAACCTGATGCGCAAGCTCAGGATGGCACGCCCTCTTCACCAACCCCCTCTCATAGGACCATGTCATTGCCCTCTTTGCACTCTTCTCCAACTCTCTGCCTCCTACGTAGGCGGCCGAGATGTTGTCTACATGTGCCTGACTCCTTTCCTGCCCCTCTCTCCCATTTATGTGTGGTCTCCTTCTTGATGAGATCATGTAATGAGAACATTTTGGTTTGGAATGTGCGGGGTATGAACTCGCGTTCCTATCAGGATGCAGTCCGTGATGTAGTTCACGAGGAGCGGGTTTCCCTTCTCTGTCTTGCGAAGACTAAGATGGACGTAATCCCCTCTTGTACTATTCTAGAAATATTAGGCCTCGACTTTGACTATTCCTTCTTGCCTGCTATTGGTCGAGCTAGGGGTAAGTTGCTTGCCTGGCGAACATCCATCTGGTTTGTCTCGGATGTTCACCTTGCGGATATCTTTCTTGCTGCGCTGGTTCGGCACCACTCTGATGATTCCCCGTGTGGCTCTCCATGATCTATGGGCCATAGGAGATAGAGAAGCTTCAATTTCTGGATGAGCTCCGGATGTTAAGATGCTCTCGCTCGGGCCCATGGGCCGTTGCAGGCGATTTCAACCTTATCCTCGACACTTGGGACAAAAATAACCTGAACCTCAATCGCCATATGATGGGGCACTTCCGGCGTTTGGTTGACGAGTTGGACCTCCGAGAGTTGCCGCTCTATGGCCATCACTTCACATGGAGCAACGAGCGTGACTCTCCTATGCTTGTCAAGCTTGACCGCTTTTTTCTCTGTGGATTAGGAGGAGCTTTTCCCCTCCTGTCTCCTTCAAGCGGCCTCCTTTGTTGCTTTTGACCACTGTGCTCTCCTTCTTCATTCCTGCATTGAGTCAACGCGGGCGCACCGCTTTCGCTTTGAGGCTATTTGGCCCAAGTTCGATGGCTTCCTTCAAGTCGTGCAGGATGCCTGACAACCTTCGGCCAACCTTCCCACTCTCTCCACGCTGGCCTGGTGTTTCGCCAACACGGCTAAATGCTTTCCGAGTTAGAGCGACCGCCAAGTTGGAAAAATCCACCTCCAGCTTCAGATGGAGAAGGAGCTCATCTTTCGACTTGACGTCACACAGGAGAGTCGGTCTCTCTCCCTCCTGGAGACCTGGTTGCGATGGAACATGAAGCTGAAATGCCTCGGGCTTGCCTCGCTTGAGCGTACCATCGCATGCCAGCGTTCGCGCCTGGTCTGGCTCTAAGATGGTGACGCCAATACCAAGCTCTTTCACTTGCACGCTAGAGCCCATAGGCGGAAGAACTTGATCACTCGTCTTCAGGACGGGAACCAGCTCGCCGTCTCTCATGTTGAGTTTCACCAGCCCTCGTCTTCTCATTTTTGTATGGTCTTGGAGACATGCATTCCACGCGACCTCGCTCTCGATCTACACTCCTTTGGCCTCTGCCCTGTGAAACTTGGGGGACTGGATGACCCCTTACTTGGAAGAGGAGGTCTAGGCGGTGATCAAGTCTTTGCCTTCTGACAAAGCGCCTGGTCCAAATGGTTTCACGGGTAGGTTCTATAAGACTTGCTGGTTGGTGATCAAGTCGGAGGTCTTGGCAGCTCTCATCTCCCTTTTTCTGACTAACGATCAGGGTTTCTCCTTCCTCAATGATGGCCTCATCTCCCTTCTGCCAAAGAAGGATGAAGCGGTTGACGTCAAAGATTTTTGACTGATTAGCGTCATCCACAACTTCAGGAAGTTGTTTTCCAAGATCCTCGCCTCCCATGTCTCTCCTCACCTTGACGGGCTTGTGGCAACCAATCAGAGCACATTCTTCAAAGGTCAGTCCCTTCATGATAACTATCACTTTGTCTAACTCGCGGCAAGGGCCCTCCATGCTAGGCGCACTCCTCGCATCCTCCTCAAGGTGGACATCACGAAGGCCTTTGACACAGTCAACAACCATTCTTACTTGAGGTGCTTGCTCACCTGGGGTTTAGTCAGCGTTGGCGTGATTGGATTTCCCTCATCCTTAGCGCCTCGTCTTCTCGGGTCCTGATCAATGGTGTGGCTGGTCCATGCTTCCTTCATCGGAGGGATCTTCGGATAGGAGAATCTTCTTTCTCCCATGCTCTTTATTTTGGTCATGCATGTGCTCAATGCAACACTTCGCAAAGCCTCTGACTCAGGCGGGTTCGTTCCACTCAACAATCGTGCCTTGTGACACCGCGCTTCCCTCTATGCTGATGATCTGGTTCTCTTCCTCTCCTCGGTCCGTCGGGATCTTGAGTTCATCCAAGGCATCCTCTCGGCCTTTGGCAAAGCATCCAGGTTGCGCACTAACTTTGCCAAATGCTCGATTACCCCGATCCGCTGTTTGACAGAGGACCTGGAACTCATTCAGTCCTGCTTCCCTTGCTTGATTTCTGATTTTCCCTATGCTTATCTCGGCATTCCGCTGTCTGTTCGCAAGCTGCCGAAGGCGGCCCTAATATCGCTTGTGGATAAAGTATCCCAACGTCTTCTGCCTTGGAAGGGATGACTCATCAATCTGGTCAATCGTTCCTTACTGGTGCAGTCTGTTCTCTCTTCCATTCTAGTTCATGTGTCTTTAGCGATTGGCCTTCCCGCCTAAGTTATTAAGGCCATCGACAAGAAGCGTCACGCCTTCCTGTGGATAGGTACAGATGCAGCTCATGGGGGCTAGTGCCGAGTGTCCTGGACGAATGTCTGTCGCCCCAAAGCCCTCGGTGGCTTAGGAAATTTTGATCTCAGGACGACGGGATTTGCCTTGCATGTTTGCTGGCTTTGGCTTCAGTGCTTAGGGCACCCCTACTTGGAGGGCCTGAAGGCCCCTGTCGAGCAGACTGTTGCCAACTTGTTTGAGGGGTCCACCTTCTTCGTATCGGGAGACAGGGAGTCTATGCTCTTCTGATCAGACCAATGGATCAGCGGCTGCTCGGTGGCCTCCTTGGCTCCAGATCTCCTCTTCGTCGTGCCTCGGCGCGTCCACCATTAATGCACGGTTTCCTCTGGCCTGGCGAACAATTCCTAGGTGTCTGACATCCATGGCACCCTCACTATTCCGGTCACCTCCCAGTTCCTCCTCGTGTGGGATGCGGTGCTCCACGTACAGCTCTCACCTTGCATCGGAGATCGTCTTGTTTGGCACCTGACAACTGACCAGCTACTCGGCATGTTTGGCATATTAGGCGTTCTTCTTTGGCCAGCACCCCTTTGCCGGTGCGGATCTCCTCTAGCACTCGAAGGGCCCTACAAAATGCATGTTCTTCCTCTGGTTTGCACTCCAACAACATTGCTAGATGGCTAATCTCCTCCAGAAGCATGGCATAGATAGTCACTCGGTCTGCCCCTTTTGCACACAGGAGCTTGAGTTGGTGAACCACTCCTTGATTGTGTGTTCGCTCAGGAGGTCTGGCTCCATGTGTTGTCGCCTCCTAGCTGGGCGGCTCTCTCTCCACCCATGGCAGCTACCTCCAGGACCTATTTACCTAAGCACCTCCGCATAGGCTTCGACTCCCTCATCCTTCTGGTCTCTTGGCAGCTGTGGAAGAAACAAAATACCAGGGTCTTTGACACGACACTCTCTTCAGTCTCAGTGGTCCTCGAGTCTATCCTCACAGAGGGCCATCTGTGGTCTTTAGCTGGCATTGCTGTTTTTGGGGTTTTCCTGGGAGCGTAGCATGGCTGCCCCCTCCGTGTCTCGAAGTTGCATTTTTCCACTTCGTTAGTTTTCGAGTTTCGGTTTTAGTTTTTGGTTTTGGTTTTTTTTGCCTTTCCTCCCTTCCTTTGGCATAAGCCGGTCTGGATGACTGCGGTGTGTACCTAAAACTCTTTTTTCTTCCAACATATTGATGTGCAACCCTTTTGCGCGTTCGAAAAAATGAGAGATATGGTTTAAAGGAGATTTTGTTTGATTAGTTACATGGATGTAGTTGTGGGTAGCTCTCTTTTTAGTGTGATATTATGACTTAAAGCTCATGGATGAAACACCCTACATTTAGACAAGTTAGAACTTTTTTATGTCAAAATTTTTACTATCATATATTTTCTATATCAAAATTCATCGTATGAGCAATTTTTTAAGCAATTCATTAACTGAGTTAATACTAAGGCCTAAGAAGTAAATCAACTATGTCAATTAGTAACCAATTACTGCTAAGAAAGTAGAAAAGAAAAAAAAAGCTCTTGCACTCCTCGTCGAGGTCGCTTCGCCTCTCGCCACTGCTCCCTCAGGCTTGGCCACTCACCGCTGCTCCACCAGATCCCTCGCTCATCCGCTCACCACTCCTTTAGCAGTCCCTCACTGCTACTCTTCTCTTTCCCGCGCTCATGTTCCTTGGAGCTCGTCACCCCTAGGTCCAATCAGCTAGAGGTGGGGAGGACAGTGAGTACGATTGTGGACATCGACAGGCAAGGAAGATGATGACGATTGTGAGAAGACGCTCGGTCGCTTCAATTGGTCGCCGCGCTGATTGGACTAAGCACGAGCTCCTAGCCGACGAATCTTATGGTGGCAACCTCGTTCACGACAAACCTGGTGCGGACTACAGAGGCCATTTTATAGCTGCTCGTCCAGATTGTGGAAGTCGTACAAGCAAACCAAGCAAACAAGCATTCCGCTTAGACGCGAGCCAAGTACGACCTTAGAGCATCTTCAACAACCTCTCCATCCTACTCTCCAAGTTAAAATTTAGCAACTTCACACTCCAACAGCCTCTCCATCCCACTCTCCGAGCCATCCGGATGGCCAAATTTCTTCCCTCACTGGCCAAACTTGGTCAGCCTACTTCACTTGCCATCCATGGGTCCCACCACCTCCTGTTCACTTTTCCTCTGTTCAGGAGCAACGTGCGGATGCGAACTTGTCATCCCTCTATAGCGACTCGCGCGAGTAATTAATTAATTAGCATCAATTAACAATTGATTAATTATTTTAATTAGCTTCACTTGTAATTAATTAACAATAAATCATAATTATTAGTTGCATCGCTAGCGTCATTCCTGCCGGTTCGCTTAGCAAACCATCAAACTCGCGTGTTTTTAGCAAAAGCTGTCTTACAAGTTTGTATTGATTGGTTGGAAGGCCCGAAAAGATTCAGTCTTCGATTTATATTTCGTCGACCAATCCTTCAAAATTTACATTGTTAAAAGAACAATTCTTTTGTAATTTCTCACATTCTCATTCTGTTCCAAATTGTAATCTTTCTTTTTTAGTTTCAAATTTTAGTTATTTCTAAACTATACTTTTTTAATTTTGACTTTTAGTTACTTCTAAATTCCTATATGGACTACAAGCTCTTCTTTCAATGTTTCTATTTTCAAAATTTTGAATTTTTGTTATTTCTAATTATATTTCTATATGGACTCTAAACTTGTCGACGGGTGGTTGATCAATCCTCCAAGGGGGCTACCCGAGGAGGTGAAAGAGTGGTCGGGAACGTCTATCGAAAGAGCGTGATGGTTGACTCAAGAGAGATAGTGAGCCAGAGATTTTAGACAGGTTCGGCCCTCCTGGAGGATAACAAGCCTACGTCATGTGTTCTTTGTTGGGGTGATGTATGAAACAGAGTACAAGGACCTGAGTTCTTAGGGCTCTAGAGATTAGATCTACCTTCCAAAGAATCGATCCCCCTTGCCCACAGACCTGCCCTCCCTTTTATAGAACAAGGGGGCAGTTACAAGAGGACTTGGGGGCCAAGAAAGCTATGACTAAAACCTAAAAAGCAAGTACAAACAACATCTGAAAAGTACATAGAAATCCCTCCGGGTCCTATGCTCCGTGCGTATCTCGCGCTCCATCCTGCCTTGGGATCCGTCCTTCGCAGGTACCTTCTACGCAGTCTTGTCGGGTGACATCATCTTCTGTCGGGTAGTCTCCTTCTTGTTTTTCCCATAATCCTTGCGATGCAAGGCTGGCATCCCGAGGAGATCGAAGGTCGGGCTGATGAGCCATAGTCAGGATAGATTCGTTGGAGTGGGGACAGTCGGGAGGTCGGGGCTCCCGACCCCAAGGGGAGGTCAGGCATCTGACCCCCTTTCGAGGACTACCAGTCTGACTTTAGCATATCTTAACTCCGCTCCATGGGCTACCCCAGGTGATACCCCCCACAGCAGCCCCCGAGCCTAGGGGTGAATAGAATATTCGCCCTTAGGGTTTAAGTTCTTCCTAGTCGGGTCCCAAAGCTATTTCTCGAGGTTTTTTTATCAGGCTTCGGCAGGTACACCTGCCAGGTGTAGCCCCCGAGCCTGGGGCCAGATGGTACATCTCGGCCTAGGGTCAAAATCCTTCCTAGCTGGGACCATGGGCAGAATCTTCGTGACAACCTAAGAGTTCTTTGGGAGGTGCACTGCCCAAGTGCACCTGCCAGGTGTAGCCCCCGAGTCTGGGGCTGGATGGAACATCCAGGCCTAGGGTCAAGTCCAAAAACATCACCCTCGGGATACCTTTAGGGCATCTTCTTTGAATTCGTGGCATTCGGTGGGTTAAGAAGAGTCACTGCCTAGGGGCAGATGGCAGTCGGCGAGTGGCCATTGCCTAAAGACCGATGGCCAAGGTTCCTCACCCTGGGGGCTGATGGCCGAGTTGCCGTAGCTTGAAGGCAGATGGCAGTCGGCCGTACCATAGCCCCGAGGCTGACAGTGGTCGGCCGAGGGCCATAGCCCAGAAGCCACATCCTCAGAGGCAAACGATCGAGATGCTATAACTCGGAGGCTAACGGTGATCGGCACGAGGTCGTAGCCTGGATGCTAATGACCGATACTTCATAGCCCAGAGGCTGATGGTGGTCAGCATGGCCGAAGGAAAATCCCGAGGGGTTGGTCATCGAACAGTTGCCAAAACTCGGGGCGCGTGCTATGCACGTAGGCCACAGATGTCTTGAACTGTGCACCAGTCACGTCCCATTAAGGTCGTCAAGATCGAGGTCATGAAACGACAAGCTCATACATCATGTTTCCCACTTATCCCCAATGGTTCACAGATCTAACGGCCAAGATTTGTCGCTCGGGTGGAGTGGTGGACCTAGTGGTGGTTTCAACGAGGCGCATAACGTGCACTGCTCGTGCACCGTTAACCGCTCTGGGTAACCAACGGCTCAGATCAACCGCTGAGATGACGTGGCCACTTGGGAGCCGGATGGGCCGGGGTTCCTCAGATGCCCCGCATATGCTGTTAATGGTGCTGTGTGCTTTCCAAAAATAGCGCTGTCAGGCCCATCATTGCCCCCTTTTAAGCCCCGATGTTTTGCCTTCTTCTTCCTCACGCCCTTCGCCAAAATTTCCCAATACTTCCACATTCACGCTCTTGCTTCTGCTTCTCGGATCTCTCTCGCCTCAATTCCTAGTGGGTCCTATGTAGTCTTCTAAGAGCACTTCAGGGGCGACGAGCTAAAGCTCGAACGAAAGCGGCGACACTTACCCACGACCGGTGGTGTCCCAGACCCTATCCTTTGCTTGAGTGCATTTTGCTTTCTCTTTCTTCTGTCTTTTTGTGTTTTTCTTATCAACGACTTACTCGCCAGGTGCTGATACCATGGCAAGGTTTAGGTGCCACCGAGCTACTGCCGGGGCAAGAAGTTGTGGAGATGCGGATTCCCATCGTGACGTCTGATCCGAAGGGGAAGCGGAAGCTGACCATCCTCCCCTGGGGAGGGTCAAGCTCAGGCGGGGTGCCGAGGACAGAAACGTTGGTACCCCACTGGAAGGTGCCACGTCGGTACGCTGTTAAGTTCACCATGTCATCCAAGTGAGTCATGGCGCTTGTTGTGTCTCCCCTGTCATTGTGCTAAATAGGCTGACGGGAGGCCTTGGAAAGGAGGCCGATGGACATCGATCCCTGCACGGGAGGGTCATCCTCCCAAGCCAGTGGGGAGGCGTCGTTTGACGCCGTTGCCCGGGGGCCGAAAAACTAGCCGATGAGCTCGTGCCTCAATGGCAACATGCCAAAAGTCTTCTTTAAGACCTGGACGCTGCACTCGAGGATGCTGAGGCCAAGCTGGCAGAGTCCGAGGCAACGAAGGTCAAGGTGGAGGGTATACTGATGGCAGCGGAGGCGGCGAGGGCTGAGGCCACGGCTACGCTGGTGATGTCAGAAAGAGCGCGGGAGGAGGTTGACCATAAGTATCAACCTACTTTTCTTTCTTCCATGCTTTGTAGCATGCTTTGACCATTCTCCTTTCCATGCAGACCGCTTGTCGGCCACCCACTGGCAGGTCAACGACCTAAGGTCTCGTGCGGAAGTGGCCGAGTCTCGCTAGGAGTATTACCAGGACAGTGCCCGGGTGCTCCTCGTCGAGATCCACCCCGAGTTGACGTCTGCTGAGACAACCGGGGACACGCTCTGTAACACCCTAAAGTTCGAAGGCTTAAAAATCAAAATTTAAAATTTGAAGCTTGCAAAAACTTTTGAATTGTTGCATCTTGTCGTATTTATTTCCCTCTTATTTGCGAGTTGTTGTCGAATAATAAATAATAGGATATTTATTTAAAAGATGGAAAAGTCGATGAGGTTTAAAAACCCTAAAAGAAAGGAAATTGCAAAATGAATATTAGAAATAAAAATTTAAAAAATATAATTGGGAAAATTTAAGGTTTAATAAAAATTTACTTTGGACCAAAATTATATTTCGGGTAAAATATAAAAATTTCTAAGTTATAAATAAAATTATAAAAAAATAAAAGAAAAGTTGGGCAAAATTTAAAATTTAAATAAAATTATATTTGGGCCAAAATTATATTTTTAATTTTATAGGTGAAATGCAAAATGAATAAATAAAAATAAAAAAAGAAAATCAGAAAATTAAAAAAGGTCACTATTCATCGGGCGCCAAGTGTTTGGCCCCGTACCCGGGCCCCCTCCCATGTGTCGCCCTCGCGCTCCACACACACGTCGGGTGCGCCGTGCCCGTTCCAGTCGTGCCTCGCCACGCATCGTGCCGCGCCGCCCGTCCCCGCCCACGCGCATGCCGCGTGTCGCGCCGCGTCGCCCGTCCTCCCGCGCACGCCACGCGTCGGCCGCCTCGCGCCACACCTACCCCAGCCCCCTCTCGCGCCCGCGTCGCCCGCCCCCGCCCTCGCGCCCCGCGCCCGTGGCGTGCCCGCGCCGTCCGCCACCTCGCGCCCTGCGCTGCACGTCGCTGTCGCCATCGCCATTTCGCTCCCCCCCGGTCATGCGTCTATAAGTACTCCTCTCTCCCCCCACGCCATTCTTCTCTTTTTCCTCTCCTCCTCTCCCCGCTGTCGTGTGACGCCGAGCGCTGTCGGAGCTTCACCGCTGTCGCCGCCTTCGCCACCGCACCGGTAAGCCCCCCGCCCCTTTCCCCTTCGTCCATGCCGCCATCCCTCGCGTGCCCGCCCTGGCCTTGGCTCGGCCAGGAGAGAAAAGGAGAAGGAAGGAGGGAGGAAGCAAGCCGGGAGAAAGAAAGAAGGGAGGAAGAAACACAGGAAGGGGAAGGCAGAAAGAAGGAAGAAAGGGAGGGAAGGAAAAAAGGTAAAAGAAAAGAAAAAGAAAGAAAATAAGAAGAAGAAAAAGGAGAAATGAAAAATAAAAATAAGAAGGAAAATAAAAAGGGAAAAATATTTAGGAAATTTACGAGAAAATATATTTTCTGGAATTAAATTTTAGGGGATAATTGTAGGCTAGATATTAAATATAATATTAAGGATTTAATTATGGCATGAATTTAATTTAGGAATTTTATCATATGAATTTTTCTAAAATTTAAAAATTCTAAATAGTGTCAAGCTTTAGGGTTAATTATTTTTGGATTCGATTATTCTAATCCTAGGGTTTGTCGGCCCGATAAAAATTGGGAAATAAAATTAGAATTAACCATTTCTTTGCTCGATATAATATTTTTGAATCATTGATCATAATTTTCCTACAATTTAAAATGAATTAATTTGAAATAATGACACCTCATAATTAATTAAGTCGGTTTAACCGCGGAACTTCAAACTATTGTATCTCGCTCGTTTTAACTCGGATTCTATCGAAACTCGAACCTAAACTCATCTAAAATCGTAGACTAGTTTTAGGATCTGCTTTTGCGATTTATTTGGCATTTTGGTGATTTTATTTGAATTCTGATCGAGTTCAATCGGATCTCTCGCACGTATTTATAGAGTCCGAGGGAGCCGTTGAGTGCGCCGAAGATCCAGGACAACAAGGTTGCGAGCAATGCAAGTTATCACTACCTTTGAGCATGTTGAACCATTTTGTGAACTTATGTTGTTTTAAAATCAAATATGCATGCTATACACATGAGAACTCCCATACTTGTTATATGCCATGCCTTGATGTTGAATACTTGTATATTCTTTGTACTCTGTAATGTCGTGCGTTCGGAGTCAATCTTCGACAATGCTTAGCCATGCTAATTTAGATTGATGCAAATTCATATTTATCAAATGCTATATGCCTGGGCAACTAACTTGGGATAGGTGGTTGACATACGGCATGTGGAGACATGAGCACCACATTGCCATGACAATGATGAAATGTTTTTGGATGAAAACTAAATACCAAACAAATGTTTTAGACTGGGGTAGCTGGATGATTTGGGTGGATTCCGGTAAAGGCAAGTGTTGTCCCTGGTTAATTAAGGATCGAGCCATGAGATATAATGAAACGAGCTAGTACAACCGTACTTCTCGAATGGGTATAGACCTAGCGGAGTAGATAGCCGAATGGAGGCGGTACCCCTGCATAGTGGTTCATTTGTGTGTGAGAATAGGCAGGAAGCCTACAGGTGGAACATCGGACTGAAATTTGATTTAATTACAACTTAAATAATGAGTGAGTCTTTCCCTTCCTGGGAGCGCCAGAACTCCTCTCACTGCTAGAAACTGTGTACGGCTAGAGTGCATGAGGGCTCCAGTTCATGGAGCGGGTACTACCAAAGTGGGGTTATTGAAAGGCTTTGTCATGACGCGTCTCATGTGTTGGGACTTCGGCTCATGTGTTGGGCAAGTCACGGAGTACGGGTAAAGGGTACATCCACTGCAGTGCGAGTAAAACAATCTATTCGAATAGCCATGCTCGCGGATATGGAGCGGCTGGACAAGTTTTTCGCTTGGCTAGACTCTAAATTTTAAAATGATGGGATGGGCATGCATGATGATTTTGTTATGTGCTGGTGGATCAACTTCTCAGAAGACGAGAAGGGGTAGACCCCAGAAAATCATGACGATCCGGTGGAAGGAAGCTATCCTTGGGATCACAATGGATGGTGGACAGAACTGTCATAGATTAACTGAACTATGGAATTAAAACCTGATCAGTCTTAGGTCTTAGGCTTTTGAAAATAATTGCAAAACTGGCTTTATGCAAAAGAACCACAACCCTTCCTTGATTATCCCCTATCATATGCATCTTTGTTGTGGTGGCTTGCTGAGTACGGTTGGTACTCACCCTTGCTATATGCACAAACATTCAGATGTGGGTGATGAAGACCCTAAAGATCCATACGCATACTACCAGGAGGGTATGGAAGACGATGGTGCTCAGTAGGTCTTAGACTTCAGTCTTTGACTGTGGCAATGGCATGCCACTGCCTTCTCTCCGCTGCCTTATCTGCATTCTGCTTTTGCTTGTATTCCGGACCGTTCGGTCCTATGTTCTAGACAATGCCTTCGGGCACTATATTGTAATATTCGCATCATGATTTAGTAATGTTTATCGTGGGTACCAAACTACTCGATCCAGGGAAATGGTAGTCTGAACACAAATAATTCCTGTTACAAAAACGGGGGTCTACACGCTCATGGCACGTCTTTTCGATGGGCGGAAGCTCCTCAAGGCCTACGTCCGGGACGCAGCGAAGACTGCAACAACACACGTCCTTGGGGTGGTGCATAAGTTGTTCCCACATGCCGAGATCGAGGCAATCGCCGAGGGGTAGCCGGTCGGCATCGCCAAGCTGACATCGAGGCATTTACGCCACGGTGGAGCCATAGGCGGATATGATCATTGCCGACATGGACTTGTACCTTACAGTATTGTTAACGACTAAATTTGGTAACCAAATCCCCGGGTTTGAAGCCAAGATTGAAGCGAAATCGGAGAAGAAACATGATCTATGGAGAAATAGAGGCCGCATCGGCTGCGAGGCCAGTCGGCTGAGTCCGAGTCGGACCAGGATAGCCGATAGCTGATTCTGATTGAGGATAGAAGTGAAGCCAGTGCCGAAAGGAAAGATTAAGGATAGAGTATTGGACTCGGTTTCCAAAGTGCTTTGAAGATATTGCCATCTATGGATAACGTCCTGTAACGGCAATTGTATCTTTAAATTAGGATATGTTGTATAGTTACTTTTTAGATAATGTCGGTTTGTTTAGAAATATTTGGAATCTAATTTGTAATAAGAATCGTGTCCGTCATGGACTCATTGTGTATTCGGGTATAAATAAGATCCGAGGGCTTGTAAAACATAGATCAACAATCAATACAATCTCGGTGCATCGCCAAACCTTTTCGCTTTTACTTTTCTCGACAAGTTCTTGCTTTTGCTTGGGCTGCATCGACATCGATCTCCGAACGAGGTAATTCCTTGTTACAAGTGGCTTGTATCGTCGGGGTTAGTGCTTCCATCGTCATGATACTCTAATTTTGATGCTATGAACTGCTTAAGTTATCATATGTGACATATAATCCAGAACAATGTCTAGATCTATCTCGCAGTCGGTTGAATTCTCTCTGAAGACAGCATCCAATAGAGCTAAATCTAGATGTTGATTTAGATTACATGGTGTGTCCACCATCTCGAGGGGTTCTCATTGGCTCATATAGATCTAGTGTCTCTTTTTCTACTTAATGCTACATCAAATCGACCTGTTAAGTCGCTTTTAGAGATATATAGATTTATTTGGCATAATGTTTTCCATTAGAGACAACGCCAGAGTTTCAGCCGGCCTTACTTGTTTTAATCATCTTTTAGTGTTAATTACTATTAGATATATTAGAGCTGCCTTTTATATTAAGATCTCAACCTATTTAAATGCCCTAAGCCAGTATCATCTGTTGAGCTATATCAACAGCCGATTGATCTAGGTTTATCACATTTAATTCAGATTGATATCTTTTTATAAAATATATCGGAGTACTAGCCGATTTACATTAGATCTGTGACATCAGCTAGGTTAATGAATGCATATAATTTTTATCCTAATTTACTTTTGGACTTAAGTGGTTTATACTGTCTCGGTACACTACCGATCTATCCCAATCACTTAGTCTAAATATACTTTGGGTAGCGATTATATATTTATTAATTGCTTTAGCCGATCGAGTAGGGTCTAATCCTAACCAAAACACCTATTTCTTATTTTCTTATTGGTTACAGGATCAAACCAACTGGCACGCCCAAACTTCACCAAAGGCGACCAACGTGGACCTGCACTAGAGTAAAGCAAATCTCTCAGGCCAGTGCGTGGGAATCAAATTTCTCATCAACAAGTATCCCAACTTCCAAGTGACACTTTATCCATCTTGTAATAAAGTTTTTGCTTTTGCCATAGGACAGATTTTTAGTCTCTCATGCAAGAGAAGTTTTTGATTCTTGTCTTCGATTGGCTATATGCTTGGCTATCGTGCTCAGGCGACCAAGGGTCTCGACGGAACTGCTCTGGAGATTGCCCAGTCGGGTTTAGGCGACCTAGCCGAGCATCTGCTACCTATTAGACTTTATTGACCGAGCGACTTAGGCCCTCGACAGAACGAATCCGAAGGGTTCATAGTCGCGTTCGAGCAATTTAGTCGTTTGCATAGCGGGTTGTCACGCGAAGAGACAGTCGTATATTCGCTTCGTATCTGAACTTTGAAGTGAAGCGACTCGGGGCCTCAACAGACGGATCCAAGGGATTCCCAGTCAAGCTCGAACAACTTAGCCATATACGAAGCGAAGGGGCTGGAGGTAGATGATCACTCAACACGTGTATGACCATCGTGCCTGAGCGACTGAAGCCCGCGATGGAATGGATTCCGAGGGATTCCCAGTCTAGCTCGGGTGACTTAGCCATTTATGCAACGAATGATCGTATGGGCGACGACTGACTATTCGCAGCGTGTCTAACCCTCGAGGTCGAGCGGCTTGGGCCATCAACGGAACTTGGTCTGGGGATCCCATGTTGAGCTCGAGCAACTTAGCCGTTTAGGCAGCAAATAGTCGATAGGAGCCCCCAAGCCATTTGCCTAGCGCCCGACCGACTCATGATTAGTCTCGACCCTAGCCAGCTTCGGTAGGGGTCATGCCACCTAGCACGAAGGACGTCAAGTCGAGCCACCAAGTTCGGGCGGGCGGGCCAAGAATGGGCCCCCGAGCAGCTCAGGCGCAGTCGGTGAACTCCTCTTCCTAAGAACCCCTAGCTGATAAGCAGGGGCCGCATTACTCAGAGCTGGCCATGAGCATTTGCGAGGAAGGGTCGGGCGGGCATCCATTGTTGCTCGGGAGAGCTGTCAAGCCCTCGAGTAAGTCGAACATGCTCAACAGACTTCTTTCCAGGGAACCCCAACCCTTGCTGATCGATATTATAGAGTCATTGAACATGCGAAGGCCTCCCGAGGGTCAAAAAAAATTGGAGAAAAAAGATGTCCTCCAGAAGGTCCAATATAAAGTTGGAAATGCTTTATTGAAAGGGGAAAGTACGGGGTACTTAACTGTTCAAGCATAGAATCGGCGCAGGTGCTCGATGTTCCATCAGTTCGGCACTTCCTGTCTGTATTCCCGAACCAACTTGTAAGAGCCCGGGCACGCACAAGTACTACCATGAACTTGGCGAAGGCCGGTCGCCCGAGCACCATGTGGTAGGCAGCTTCAAAGTTCGCCACATAAAACCTGAGAATCTCAGTGCGGTAGTTCTCCCGTGTCCTGAATGTCACTGGGAGCCGAGCGGCATGTTGGCCTTGCCTGAGACGATCCCATTAAAAGGGGAGTCGGTGGGCTCAAGGGCGGTGATGGAGAGGCCAAGTTCGCGCATCGTCCCTCGAAAGAGAACATTGATGTCGCTCCCCCCATTGACGAGCACGTGCTTAACACGCACCTTGAGAACCACCAGGTCGATGACCAGTGAGAAATGCCCAGGCTTCGGGATGTCGGCCCATTGATCAGCTCGGGAAAAGGAGATCGGGACCTCCGACCACCGCAGGCATTCTGTTGGCTCCGTAGAGATGGCGTTCACCCGTCGAAAGAGCAGCTTCAGCTGTCGTCGACTGATATGCACTAGGGTGTCCCGATCTTTCAGTGAAAATGATAACTTTTATCTAATGGAGCAACATTCACGGCCCAACTACGATACTCCACGGAGTAATTGCGCCTTAGCGACCGATACACCAACTCCACCGGTTGGCGCGATCTTGTGGAGCTCGATCAACCAAACCACTAGGGTTATTCCTACAAGCAACAAAAGAATTAGCAAGAACAAGATGAACAGCAACTCAAATTGCAAATATTGATTTCAAATCTGAATACTGATGAAAAGGTGGGGTTCCGAATCAAATAGAACAGATGGTCTAGCCAACACACGCGTCTATCAGGAAGTAGCGGTAGCTAAGCTTACATAATCAAAACCCAAATTATTCTAGGCGGCTGTGGGGGTATTTATACAGGTGGGAGGACAAGTTGGGGTCGTTCTCCAACCCTAGGATGTGTCCGTAATGGACTCAACTTGATACAAGGCACATTGCCCCAATTTCGGCGGTGCAGCACCTCGGGCAGATCAAGGTATCTGTACTAAATTGATGATTGCGTCTGGCTCGTAATAGATATGGAAGTGAGGCCAGATCCGTTGGAAAGTAGACTTCATAAGCTTTCTATGAAGTACTAAAACACCCAAAATCGGAGTTCGTATGAAGTCGTGGCAACCATCACAAATTGGTGTTGTCCTACAGTCCGAATTCAGCCCCAGATTATGTTGGATTAGATATCTCTCTTTCCTTGGGCCAAAAGTAACGTGGTGACCTGGTGGAGGGCTTTGGAAATACTTGGATTTGGAGATTGGGGCACACCCCACTTGGGTCGGGGTTCCAGATGAGGTTGCAAGCCCATAGGCCCATTATAGGTAATGCAACACCTTGTTTCTGTTATTGCGACCGATCGGGATGGAATTTGGAGATGAGGTTGGATCCGTTGGAAAGAGGACTTCGAGAGATTTCCATCAAGTACTCATGGACCCTAATCGGAGCACATATGCATATTTGGCGGCCATTTGAATTCAGCGTTATTAGAGCTAGACGAATTGGATTTCAAAATTTTTGAAGCTTGATCTTGATGTATTCCTGTTGACATATGATGTGAGCAACGGTTGTATCCATAGTAGACATGGTCACATCATCCTCCCCTTCTTGATGGAAAACCGTCCTCGATTTTTCCATATGGTTCTTGTCGCGTAGAGCATGATCTTGCCCATAGAAGTGTCTACATGAAAACAAACACAACAAAATTTCGTCATGTAATATCATTAGTACTTTAGCAAATAGTATTAATCTCCTATGAAACAAATGTACCTGGGAATGGAGATAAACGACAACGAACACAGATACCACATTTGATTGTTTTACTTGCGGCTCATTTTGCTCCCCTTCTTCAAAGGTCAAGTACTGATATGGCACAACTAACTGGGTGCATGGTGACCACATTAAATGATCCGGTTGCTCCTCTTTCTCAGAACCATCCAGTTCTTTCAAATCAAAACACTCCAATCTCAAGATAACATGATTAGCAATAACATATCTCTCTAACTTGAAATTTTTATCCACGGCTAAAAGAGTTCTAAATCTGAACATATGTAAATTCTATGCACCAAATATGTTCCTGTATCACTATATTCGCCAAAGATATCAAAAATAACATTAATTGGACATGGCAAATCAAACTTAGCAAAGAATTTCTCCTTCAAATTATCGAGCTCGGAAAAGTCATCAAACAGAATATAGCACAATGTATTTAAAGAAGATAGCAAGTCACGCTCCTCAACTTCATTAGAAATTGGAACAACATGCTTAAAATCAGCACATAAAGAACTAACACTAGAAATAACATGTTTATTCACTAGTTGTGGCATTGATATAAGTGAGGCATTATCACACAACTCTTCTTTATCAGAAGAAACAACATGTAAATCAACTTGTGACAAAGGAATCTCAACAATTGGTTCCACTAATGGTTGCTCTACTATAGCATGTAAAGTGGACATGTGTAGCTCACCTTGAGAATACTCATCTTCATTTATCTCAGCACCTTTTATTTTACCTTATAAACTTTCTATAGATATTTTAGGTGTTTCATGCTTCTCACCTTTCTTCTCAAGAACATTGTTCTCCTCCTCTTGGTGAATACTTTGAACTTCCTGCAAAGCATTAGTAACAGGAGACACAAAAGATTGCTCCTCCCAAGTTTGTATGTCATCATTACATGGAAAAATAGGAGGTACAAGCACAACTTGTAGTTTCTTCATGTCCTCTATTTTACATTCAGCATTGCAAGCAAGTTCTAACAAATGAGAAAAATATTTATAACTTTAACAAGCAAGTACGTCCTGAATTTCACGGTTTAAACCACCCAAAAAATCTAGCCATAGCAGGTTTCTCATCCTCCTCTAAGTTACAACGCAGCATACCCATTTGTAATTCCTGATAATACTCTTCTACGCTTTTAGTACCCTGTCTCAATTGTTGCAACTTACGTAAAAGATTATGTGCATAATAAGAATGTATAAATCTAGCCCGCATGACCCGTTTCAAAGCATCCCAAGTTTGAGGCATGTTATCACGATTTTTCTTACCATATTTGATCCACCAAATAGAAGCAAAATGAGTAAACTCACTAGTGGCATCTCAATCACGTGCGTTTTTAGGAAACTCATGACATGCAAATTTTTGATCAACAACAATTTCTCAAGTAATATATGCATTAGGGTCATATTTTCCATCAAAAGGTGGTATCTTAAATTTAATCTTATGAAAAGCTTCATCATTATTACGTACCTCACGTCGACGGTGTCCTCCATCCATACCTCATCGATTACGATTCAAGCGCCGATGGTTACTCTCATCACGAAAGTTGTTGAAACGCCTGAGAAGATGAGTAAGATTGTTGTTGATGGCTGTCACGGATGCCTCCAAACCAGCAAGCCGGGTATTGGTTGCAATCTGTGTAGCCTCCAACTGTCCAATCTTGTCGTTCGTCACCTATAAGTCATTACCAACACCTTCCGTGTGTGCCCTCGCTATCCTTTCAAAATGTTGCATAATGCCCATGGTGCGAGGAGAATGCACCATATCCTTGTTGTCCTCTGATCCTGCCATGTTCAAACAAACAAAGACAACAAAGAAAACAAGTGAAGGAATAAAAGCCCTACAGCTAATAGGATGTGACAACCTGTTCACACAAGCTTTTACCAGTTCTTACCTTGCCTGACAGGAGGTGACAGCAACCAGCAAGTCGGCAACCTTGAGAGAGGTGTATCGGTGCCGCAGCAACAAAAACAACCTATGAAGTTGTAGCCGGGAAGGTGGAACTGTAGGTGGGCTGCTCTCTCTAAAGGAAAACTAGAAACCATGTTAGTCAAAAAAAAGTTGAATAATCGTTCAATGGCTGTGTTGTGTTGGTCCTAGCCTAGACCGTGCTAGAGACGCGAGCCTACACACAAAGGAAATCACAACTCACACCACCTAGAACCAAAGGAAGGAATAATAAAAAAATATCAACCCCTTTTTTCTTTTTTCTTTTCTTTCTTTTTTCATTTTTGCCCCCATTTTTATTTTTTTTCACTTTTTTCAGGGGGATCCTCAAAACTAAAAATATGAACCAAAAGATGACTAATGAACAATTTTCCACACACACTTTTCTGGAACCAGCAATGTGTATACTTCGGAATCGGCCAGCAATGTTATCTCTCTCTCGGATTGGTAGTCAACTTGTACACTTCTGAATCGGCTAACAGTGACCGAGTACTGCACGGCTGTGACAAAACGTGTTTCAGCTACACTTTAGATTCGGCCAACAGATAGATCAAAGTAGTGCACAGCTGTGATAGAATGTGATAAGAACTCGAAACTCTAAAGGACTAAAACTAAGACCAGCAACTTGACACAACCGAAGCAACAGAAAACTCAACAAGCTACGACCAACTAGTAACTAGTAAAAAAAGGCTCAAGGGTTTATGGGATCACGAAAACAAATCTAATCTATTATTTTTTTGGCTTTTTCAGGACGATAGGAAAATAACAGATGCAAAAAATAATATCTCTCACCGATCAACTTGACGCTTTGATACCACCTGATATGTATTAGGGTGTGTCAATCTTTCGATGGAGACGATAACTTCGATTTAATGGAGCGATGTTCACGGCCCGACTATGATACTCCAAGGAGTAATTACGCCTTAGCGACTGATACACCAACTCCACCGGTTGATGCAATCTTATGAAGCTCGATCAACCAAACCACAAGGGTTATTCCTACAAGCAACCGAAGAACTAGAAGGAAAAGGATGAACAACAACTCAAATTGCAAATATTGATTTCAGATCTGAATACTCATGGAAAGGTGGGGTTCCGAATTGAAGCACATATGCATATTTGGCAGCTGTTTGAATTCAACATTGTAAGAGCTAGGCAAATTGGATTCCAGAATTTTTGAAGCTTCATCTTGATGTATTCCTGTTGACATATGATGTGAGCAACAGTTGAATCCATAGTAGCCATGGTCACATCATCAACTCTCTGAGGCAGCCTCCCTTCTGATGATCATGCTGATCGTGTGGGTTGGCTACTGGAAGTTGCCTCCCTTGGGGTGGTCCTCCTTTTGGCATTTGGCATCGTCATTTTTCCCTCTCCGACCCCTCGAGGGTCGAGGATTGTCTTGTGCTTCTTGCAGCAGGTGATCCTGGAGCACATAGCACTGTCAGACCTCAGCCTCGGGTGTAGGAAATAGGGCCTGTCCAGTGCCTCCTAGATCGACTCACTCGAGACCTCACCACCGGACCTCAGCCTCGGCTTGGCAATGATTGCTACCTCAGGATGTGGCTTTCGCTTCACGTCATCCCGATGAAGTTGCTCGGGAGGTCGACGGTCAGCCCTCCTCGGGGACCGACGGCTGGGCTCGGCTAGCTCCTTGCCCCGGGAGTCCCTCGTCGGCTGGCGTTCGGGACCGCATATTTCTTCCCGCTCGGCGTCTTCGGCATCGGCGAAGCGCTCAGCGATGGAGATCATGACGGTGGGAGAGGTCGGCGGGTACATGACCAAGAACCAAAACAATTCTGAGGGTTTGCGGAGGCCCTCGGAGAAGATCTAAATGACGTCGCCATCGGAGATGCTCATGACGGTGTTGTGATGCTCGGAGAAGCGCCAGACGTAGCCTCGAATCGACTCGTCAACCCCCTGCCGAACCTGGCGGAGGTCATAGTGGGAGGCCTAACGTTGCCAGGTGCCCTAGTAGCTGGCGATGAAGGCGTCGCACAACTCATCCTAGGTGTTGATAGAGTTCTCGGGGAGCCCAGCGAGCTAGTTGATGGCGGTCGGCACCAACATGACGGGAAGGTAGTTTGCCATCACGTGGTCATCGCCATTGACTGCTCGAACTGCCGTATAGTATTGTCGAAGCCATAACGATGGATCGGTCTTGCCATCATAAGGCTCGATCCTAGTCGGGCGGAAGCCCTTGGGCCGCGTCACCCGGCGGAGATGAGAAGTAAAGGCCGGGAACCCATTGTGGTGTGGCGCATACTCAGCACCATCATCTCCTTCGGGGGCGCCATGCTCTCGATCATACTGATCGCGGCAAAACAGCTCCTGGCGCCTTCGGTTGGCAACACGACGCTCGATGGTTTTGCGGGTATCAAGCCTCTGCACGATGATCTTGCATGCATTCCCAATGAAGGAACTACCCTGTTGCTCTTGGAGTATGGCTATCTTTGGGCACCGCTCTGGGTCAGCAGTGGATTGGCCATTGTTGCCTGGGTCTGGGCGTTGGGCGGTGAAGCAAAGTGGCCCGCGCTCAGCTCTCGTCATGACCTTGGTTGATGAGCGCTCCCAAGGGTGCACCCGGAAGGGCCCGGAGCGTCGAGCTGTGCAGCCGCCGCTTGAGTCATGGCCATCACCTTCCGCACCTCCGGAGAGTCAGGAAGCGCGACAAGTGCACGCTTAATGGCCACCAGGTTGGCCGCAGGAGTCTAAAATACCTGGTTCCCCTCAAACTCCATGGTGAAGGCGGGCCTCAGGTTCCACGGCTAGACACAAGTAGGTTGGGCCTACTCACGCTGCGCAACCCGGCTGGCGTTGCAGTGACGACGAGCGTTGCGATGGGCGTCGGACTCCTGGGAATCCGTAGCCTCATCGTCAGAAACGACCTCCGCCATTAGGATGAAGTTTGTCGGCCAGCGGTTGTCGGGAGCGCACTCCGCATGACACAACATCTTAGTCGGCATGGTTGGACGCAGAGAAGCTCTCCGGACGGGCTTCTTGGGGCCAGCCAGCCTAGTGAGGGTGGATACGCGTCCAGCGGCGGTGGGGACAAGTGGCGACGCCCCTCGCGGTGGAGAAAACGGGTGCGCAGAGCGACATCACGCGACACGCTTGATGCGCATCCATGCAGAATCTTTCCTCAAAACCGTCGTGCGGGCTGTCAGGGGCTTGGGCCGCCAGACCTTCACGACAAGATGAGCTGCTGACGTCGGGGCTGTTGGGTGCGGTGTCTCATGCCTCATCCCCGCCGTCGCGTGTCGCTGTGCAGCGACGCGTGCCAGCTCTCCGAAAGCCTCCTGGGAAAGGGTGAGGCGACTGAAGTCGTCGGCGCGAATGACCAGGCTCCCGAAGACAAACATCGTCCCCGTGTGTGCTGTGAAGTCAGTGGAGAAGAAAACCACCATCGCACCACTCGGATCGATGAAGACGTGCCCCTACCTAGCGCACCAACTATCGACGGGTGGTCGATCAGTCCTCCAAGGGGCTACTCGAGGAGGTGAAAGAGTGGTCGGGAACGTCTATCAAAAGGGCACGATGGTCAACTCAAGAGAGAAAGTGAGCCATAGATTTTAGATAGGTTCGGCTCTCTCGGAGGATAACAAGCCTACGTCATGTGTTCTTTGTTGGGGAGGTGTATGAAATAGAGTACAAGGACCTGAGTTCTTGGGGCTCTAGAGATTAGATCTAGCTTCCAAAGAATCGAGCCCCCTCTCTTGCAGACCTGCCCTCCCTTTATAAATCAAGGAGGCAGTTACAAGACGACTTGGGGAGACAAGAAAGATAACACTAAAAGCTAAAAAGCAAATACAAACAACATCTGAAAAGTACATAGAGATCCCCCGGGTCCTGCGCTCCGTGGGTATCTCACGCTCCGTCCTACCTTGGGATCCGTCCTTTGTAGGTACCTTATACGCAGTCTTGTCAGGTGACGTCATCTTTTGTCGGGTTGTCCCCTCCTTATCTTTTCCGTGATCCTTGCAATACAAGCATGGCATCCCGAGGAGATCGGAGGTCAGGCTGATGAGCCGTAGTTGGGATATAATCATTGGAGTCAGGACAGTCGGGAGGTAGAGGCTCTCGACCCCAAGGGGAGGTCGGGCATTTGACCCCCTCCTGAGGACTACCTGTCCAACTTCAGCTGATCTTAACTCCGCTCCGTAGGCTACCCCGGGATGATACCCCCTACAAAACTCGTCTTTCAATATTTCTTTTTTAATTTTGAATTTTAGTTTTTTTAAATTATATTCCTCTATGGACTCTAGCCTCTTCTTGCAAATGGAGAGTGTAAATGGAGAGAATGTTGGAGTAAGCAATGAGTTTAGCTTGCCAAATCAATTAGAGAGTTGGATATTTGGGTGTTTGGAGAGTCTGATTTGGGTACTCTGTTGGAGTTGCCTTAGAGCATCTCCAACAACATAGCTATCCCACTCTCCAACAGACTAGCTAACGGATGGCCAAGCCATCCGGCTGGCCAAACTCCTCCTCGCGCTGGACCACTTTGGCTAGCCAAAAACGCCTTGCAATTCGTGGGCCCAATGCATGGGCCCACGTCTTTTCCCCTCTTTCCTCCCATCCTGTGCGCTCTCTCTCCCCAAGCAGATCGAGCGAGTTTCATCTTCCAATCCAGAGCGCCGCTCGAATCGCCATCCCCCCATCGGCGCCGCCCCACAATGTCCATCCGCCGATGACGTCCCTCCTCCGGCGCTGCCCCTCCGCCGATGCCACCCCTCCATCCGTCCTCCCTCTACCAGCCTGTCCCTCGATCTGTCCTCCCTCCGTCGGCGCCACCCCTCCATCCGTCATCACCCCTCCATCTGTCCTCCCTCCGCCGGCGCCGTCCCTCCGCCGGTGTCACCCCTCCATCCATCGTCCCTCCACCGACGCCACCATCCACGCTCAAAAATTCAATAATAATTTATGAACCAATTTGTGCATAAAATCCTCGTCAAGGAATCAGTGACGTACACAAATTGACAATTTAATATACTCAATCATTAATTAAACTAATGCGATAAATACCTACAAAAAAGAGGTACTTACTCCTCTCGATGAGAAATTTTCCCACGCGCTGGCCTGGGAGATCTGCTTAACTCCAGTGCAGGTCCAAAATTGGTCGCCTTTGGTGATTGAACGGGTGTGCCAGTTGGTTTGATCCTGCAACCAACAAGAAACAAAAAGATAGACATTTGGTTAGGATTAGATCTTACTCGATCGGCTATGGATATCAATAAATATAAAATTGCTATCCCAAATAACATTTAGATTAAGTGATTGGGATAGATCGGTAGCATACCGAGACAATATAAATCACTTAGATCCAAAAGTACATTAGGATAATAGTTATATATATTTATAACCTAGCCGATGTCGCAGATCTAATGTAAATTGGCTAGTACTCCGATATGTTTTATAAAAAGATATTAATCTGAACTAAATGCGTTAAACCAATATCAATCAGCTATTAGTATAACCTAACAGATTGGTACTGAGCTTAGCACATTTAAGTAGATTAAGATCTTAATATAAAAGGCAGTTCTAATATATCTAACAGTAATAATACATAAAAAGATTATTAGAACAGGTAAGACCGGTTGAAACCCCAGTACTATCTCTAATAGTAAATATTAAACCGAATAGATCTGTATAGCTCTAAGAGCGACTTAATAGATCAACTTGATGCAGCATTAAGTACAAAAAGAGGTACGAGATCTATTTAGGCTAATGAGAACTCCTTGAGATGGTAGATACACCATATAACCTAAATCAACCTCTGGATCTAGCTAGCTCTGTCGGCTGCTATCGTCAAATAGATATTAGTCGATCGCAAGATAGATCTAGACATTGATCTAGATTATATGCCACATATGATAAATTAAGCAGTTTATAACATCAAAATTAGAGTATCATGATGATGGAAACACTAACCCCGATGATACAAGCCGCTTGTAACAAGAAATTACCTTGTTCGGAGATCAAAACTAATGCAGCCCGAGATCGAAGCAAGAACTTGTCAAGAAAAAAGTAAAAACAGAAAGGTTGGCGATGCGCCGAAGTTGTATTGATGTGTGTTGTTGTTATTTTACAAGGACTCAGGTCATATTTATACCTGGATATACAATGATTCTGTAATGGACACGATTCCTATTACAGAATAAATCTCAAATATCTCTAAACAAACCGACATTATCTATAAAGGAAACTATACAAAATATCCTAACTTAATGATACAATTGTCGTTGTAGGACCTTATCCGTAGATGGCAACATCTTTGAAGCACTTTGGAAACCGAATCCAATAGTTATCCCTTAAGCTTTCCTTCCGGAATTGGTTCCTTCTTCTGACCCCGATCGGAATCGGCTATCGGCTATACTAGTGCGACTCGGATTCAGCCGACTGACTTCGTAGCTGATTCGGACTTAGCCGATGCGACCTCTGTTTCCGAAGTTCGCGCTTTTCCTCCGATTCCGCTTCAATCCTAGCTTCAAACTTGGGGATTTGCTTGCCAAATTTGGTCGTTAACACATGCCCCCCAAGTCCGCGACATTGATAATGTTGCGGATTTTGTGCAATCCTATCCCCAGCGCAACCCTAGGTCGAGTCTGTTTCGGTCGTCATGAAAACTCTTTAAATAATGCCTTTCCGCGCCGAACAATTCATGCCATCAACACAACCCACAAGCCAGCAAATGCCCTCGAACTCTCCGACGACTTCCTCGGCTTCCTCAACTCCGCCGCGACGATCCCCCTCTCGGCGACCTCAGTCGCAGCAATGGCGACCCCCTCTACTCAATCATGCTCTTCTCCCGCCGAGTTCCCCGAGGTACGCCCAATCGGCCAAACCCTTTTCCTCTCCTGCTCTTAGCCGTAAATCTGATTTTTAGGTCTTCCAAATCTGAAATCCACCTCTTTTTCCGATTGTAGCATCTTGCCCATCAAGTAGTAATTCCAAGCCTAATTAGCAACGAGAGATACTACTTAGGGCCTATCGGCAATAAGGATCCCACTGAGTTCATCATAGCCGAAATCAATAGAGTGCCCTATAGGATGAGGAACCCAAACCTAGGCCGTTGGAACAGCACCTTTAAATCGTGGCCCTCAACCGACAAATCTTGTCCATCATGGTATAAAAGGATGCAAGCTAGCAAACAGAATCACTGGGAAGAAATCGGAATAGCTCAATGCCTATCCCTTTCAGTAGCCGACATGCCCAAGGATGAACCATTAGTGTCGGCTGCCACATACTTTTGGAACAGCACTCTGAATGCCTTCCTTTTCCAACAAGGCCCAATGACCCAAAACTTAGCCGATGTTTTCATGCTAAAAGGACTTGACATCATGTCATCGGCTAACCCCAATCAACTGGACAGCAAGGGCCAGTTTTCTTTTAAGACCAAGGCAATTGGGGGCTAGAATGGGTATGTTGCCATGAATATGGGAACTGGGCCGATTAACGCTAGAGAGCACACTGCCTTCTTGATGATGTGGCTGGAAAAGTTCCTATTTTGCGGATCAAGCTGCGGTCCCACAACCAACTAGCAAGTACTAGCCGAACCCTTGGTTGATAAGAAAAAACTTCCCTTAGGCAAATTCCTCCTCGGCTACTGTTGATGAGAAATTCAATTCCCACGCACTGGCCTGAGAGATTTGCTTTACTCTAGTGCAGGTCCAAATTGGTTGCCTCTGGTGAATTGAGGGCGTGTCAGTTGGTTTGATCTTGTAACCAACAAGAAACAAGAAATGGGCATTAAGTTGGAATTAGATCCTACCGGATCAGATGAAGACATCAATAAACATATAATTGTTATTCCAAAACACATTTATACTAAGTGATTGGGATTGATCGGCTATGCCGAGACAGTATAAATCACTTAAGCTAAAGATGTACTAGAATAATAATTATCTGCATTGATAACCTAGCCGACATTGCAGATCTAATGTGAATCGGCTTATACATCGATACATTTTATAAGAAGATATTAATCTAATCTAAATGTGCTAAACCTAGATCAATCGGCTGTCAGTATAGCTTGACAGATTGATATTGGCTTAGGGCACTTAGACAAATTAAGATCTTAATATAAAAGGCGATTTTAATATATCTAATAGCAATTAAAACTAAAGATAACTAAAGCAGATAAGGCTGGCTGAAACTCCAGCGCTGTCTCTAATGATAAACATTGAACTAAATAGACCTTAATAGTTCTAAGAGCGACTTAATAAGTCGGTTAGATGCAACATTAAGTACAAAAAGAAATATCAGATCTGTATGAGTCAATGTGAACCCCTCGAGACGGTAGACACGACATATAATCTAATTCAACCCCTAGATCTATCCTTATTGGCTGCATTCTTCAGAGAGAAACCAGCCGATTGTAGGATAGATCTAGAGATTGCTCTAGATTATAGGCCGCGTATGATAAATTGCGCAGTTCATAACATCAAAACTAGAGTATCAGGACGATGGAGGCACTAGTCTCTATGATACAAACCACTAATGACAAATAATTACCTTGTTCGGAGATTAGAGCCGATGCAGCCCGAGCAAGAGCAAGAACTCGTCAAAAATGAAAAGGGTGGCGATGCGCCGAAATTGATTGATTGTGTGTTGGTTGATGTATTACAAAGAGCCCTCGGGCCTTATTTATACCTAGGCATAACAATATCCATGTAGGACATGGTTTCTAACTTATCTATTATTTACAGTACGACAATATCTCGGGACGCAGTCCCATGCCGTTTTACAAAAGGAAAATCTATACAACTTCCTAATTTACAGATATAATTGCCGCTACAGGACCTTATCCATAGATGGCAATATCTTTAACGCACAATTTTGGAGACCGAATCTAATACTTTATCTTCAAGTTTCCTTTTCGGGACTGGCTCCACTTCTATCCCAACTCGGAATCGGCTATCGACTCACTTGGTCCGATTTGGACTTAGCCGACAGGCTCCACAGCCGATTCGGACTTAGCTAACACAGCCTCTGTTTCTCCGCAGATTGTGGCCCTGAACTCGAGGATTTGGTTACCAAATTTGGTTGTTAACACATGCCTCCCAAGTCCGTGATATGATAGTATTGCGGATTTGACGTTGTTTTGAACTCCCGCAAAAGTTTCGCCCTAGTCTGTTTCGGCTATCACGAAATTTCTTTAAATAAGACCGGCCTTGCGCCGAACCAAGCCAGAAAAAACCTTTCTGCCTCCTAGGTGACCCCGTCAGAAGCAAAGCGCGACCTCACTGGCGAACCCCTCCACCGCGGCGATCCCTTCCATCAATTGTGTCTTCAAGCACTCGCTCCGACACGGCTCAGGAAGAATACCCTGAGGTAAGTTCCATCGGCTCTAGCCCCTTATTCCTTGCAATTTGGCTTTTTACCTTCTGTAATCTTGTTCTTCTATCCTTTAATTTGTAGCACCTCGCTCACCAAATCGCCATCCCAGACCTTCTTAGTCCAAATCAGTTCTTATTAGGGCCGATCAGCAACGTAGACCCTAGGGAATTCATTAATGCTGAAACAAACCGGATTCCCTTTAGGTTTTCCACCCCTGATCTGGCCCATTGGTCTGGTGCTTTTAAGTCTTGGCCTTCAACAGACAAATCCTGGCCGGCTTGGTACTTAAGAATGTCGGCTAGGCAACAAACCCATTGGACTGAGCTAGGTATAAGCCAGTGCCTAGCTTTGACAATAGCCGACATGCCCAAGGATGAACCCCTCCTATCAGCTGCAACTTACTTCTGGTCAGACACGCTGAATGCATTCTTATTCAGACAAGGACTGATGACGCCAACTCTCTTGGATGTAGTAATGATCACGGGGCTGGATATAACCTCAACAGTTGACCCAACCAGCCTCAACATCAAATGCACTCATAATTTCAAGACAAATAGCATAGGAGGCTGGAGCGGCTTTATATCGATGAACATGAAAGATGGTCCAATCTCTGAGAGAGAACATGCAGCTTTCCTCCTGATGTGGCTAGAAAATTTTGTATTCTGTGGATCAAGCTGCAGGCCGACTAGCAACTGGCAGCACGTAGCCGAAGCTCTGGTGAGCAAGAAACAAGTCCCCTTAGGAAAATATCTGCTCGGCTATTTGTACCAGATGCTAAGCAACGCATTGGCTAGGCTGGCTTCCAAGCAGGCCGTCAATGCAGGAGGACCCTGGTGGCTACTGCAGCTGTGGTTAAACCTTCACACTTATTAGGTCGTAGAAAGGCCAGCTCCATTAGAAGACGATTTCCCCTTGATCGAGCCACGGTTCGAAGATGATGAAGAGGTGACCACCCACCGATGTCTGTCTTTCGGGAAGCGATGACAACTTATCCTGGATCCAAGCTGACAGCTGATCATTTCAAAAATTGGTTCGGCAATCTGTACAGCAGCTTCCCGAGCAGCTCGAGGATATGGTTTGCCTACGAAGACTTTGACAAATTCAAACTCCCGGATGATCTTCGGCTAGACGAGCTCAATTCTGAAGAATATGAAAAGCCGAGGGAGATTTATATATCGGCCATAACACCTTGCATCCTCCCCATCGGCATCCACGAAGGGCGCAACTTCCAGAAATCATACGAATTTTATCATCCAATGGTGGCTGCGAGACAACTTGGCATGGGCCAACTGTCGATCAGCATCTATTATTCAGACAAGATCCAGGCCAGGGGCAAAATCGAAGGAGACATCATGATGCATCGGTTGCTCAACATCCTTGGTCCCCCTCTGGGTAGCATTGACAACATTGACTTAGCGGTGACAAGGACAACTATCTTCAGCCGATAGTGGAATGAGTGGAAGCGGCACTTGTTTCATCAATCGGCCTCAATGTACTTGACCATCATCGATCCAGAGATGACCCCATCGGTAAGTGTCTTCTCTTTTTAGTTCCCTTCAACCATTACTCGCATGTTTGACTAACCAGACCTCATTCTTTTGCAGACAACCGATGCCTCCCCCACCACACGCAAGTAACACGGGAATAGCAATCTTCTATGCTCCTGGTGTGCTGTCGCTGTCCGGTGGCAGCGGGCTGGCCCCATCGATCATCGGCTTCCACGTGCCGAAGGTAACAACACTCCTTCATGGCCAAACCTGTGAGCCATTGCATCAGCAGAAGAGGGTGAAGCCATCGGCTGCTGCTACCCTGGCTGCAGAGAAAAAGAAACGCGCTTCGAAGAAGCCGAAGCCAACTCTAGCCGATGACTTGCCTCCAGTCGATCTAGATGTGGACGCAATCCTTGAAGAAGAAGTTAGGGACGAGGAGATGGACCAAGCTATCGATGCTGCCGCAGCCGAAACGAGCACTTCAAACAAATATGCCCGGACTCCATCGGCTGAACAAACTATCAAAAAGACTCCGAGCCCTCCGAAGCGCGCCCCTCGTTCCCAACCGATAAACACCTTTCATTATTTGATCTCATCACCTTTTCCAGGTTCATTCTTCATCGCCCTTTTGTGTTTGTAGGTGAAGAAACTGGCCACCAAGAAGAAGATGGCTCCTCCTCCCTCGGTAAACTCTGCCATCCCTAATTTTCTCTTGTCAACACAGCTGATTTCTGACTTGTATCTTTTTTCAACCTCCTCGTGCTCCAACACCTGCCCCCCACATATCGAGCGAACACACGCTAGCGGCTGCAGGTGGTGGTGATGCCAAAGACGTGGCTACCTCAGTCCCAGTTGTCCAAGTAAGTTTTGTTCAACTTCATAAATCGGCTTACTAGTTTTTATCTAACTGCCTCCTGTCTTGCAGACCGTAGCCGATCTTTTGGACTTCGACCTCTCAGAGTTTCTGGACCCTAATGAGGCTGCCGACAAGGCCATGGTGCTGTCGGACGAGGACCTACGGGCTACCCTGTCAGACATAGCCAAGCGGCTAGAGTGCTCCCTCGACTTTTTGGTCACCGACTACGATTCCATCCGAAGTCGGTTTAAAGACGTCCAGGATCGGCTGCCAGATCAGCTGGCTGATATCATCGCATCAGCCACCTTCATGGAGGCGCATCGGCACAAGTTCGAACGAGCCAAGCAAAGAATAGCCGATCGTCAAGAGAACCAAGCGTTGGAGGCCAACATCAGAGCCAGCCAACAAGAAATCATCGCCGACAAAGCCAAGTTCGATGCCTTGAAGACTGAGCCGATCGCTGAGCTTGATCGGCTTTGCAAACATCGGGAAGAACTGGCAGCCAAACTTGCTAAGGTTGAAGCCGACATCCTGGCCAAAGAACAATGTGTGGTCGGCCTGCAGAAAGAGATTGAGGACCAACGAGCGAAGATCAAGGCGGCCGTGTCACATTTATCCGATATGGCCAGGGCGATAAAGCCGATCCCAGGGAGTGATGCAGCCGACGCCAAGGCCATCAAAGAGATAGATGAGATTTGTCGTAAAGCGATATCGGCTATCACCAACTTCCTTTCCCGCTGAACTGATTGTAATAATTGGCTAGGAATTTTTTGTAACTCAAACTCGCGGCTCTTTTGTAACCAGCTTGCCGACATTATTTATGTGCGTACTAGCCGATCACGTTTTTAAATCCTTCGAAAACTTTGAAAGTTTGCTAAGTCCGATTTCTGATAGTATATATGTATGCCCCCTTAATTTTTTTGATGATGTCTCCAGCATTAATAAAATTATCACACTGACTATTGTGCCGCTATCGGCTAGGCGGAGCCGAGGTATAAAAATTAGGGAAAAAACTTAGCATAAAAACGACCTAAAGACGATGCGTATTCAACCCATCGGCTAATATGAATCGGCTAGACCTTAGCCGAATCATGAGTTGATCCAGACATTGGGGTAATACTTCTTCAGATATTTGCCATTTAGGGCCCGACCAAACACCTCTTCCTCCAACCCTTACAGCATGTAGGCTCCTTTAGAGACGCATCTGTGGATCTTGAAAGGTCCTTCCCAGTTAGGTGACCACTTGCCGAATTTGTTGTCCCTTGATCCGATCGGCAATATTAACTTCCAAATGAGCTCGCCCTCTTCAAAAGACTTAGGCACAACTTTCTTATTATAATGATGGGCTACTCGCTCCTTGTCCCTGGTCACTTTTTCCAAGGCACGCATCCTTGATAGAACTAGGTCTTCTAATTTGTCCACCGTTAAGTTATAATAATCATTGGCTGTGAGCTGATCTTGTAACTGAATCCTCCTTGAGCCAATGATATTTTCCCAAGGCAGAACTGCTTCATGTTCGTAGACCAGTTTATATGGAGGCACCTGGATTGATCCGTGGCAAGTCATCCGATAGGCCCAAAGTGATTCAGCTAATCGGCTGTGCCATTCCTTTGGATACTTAGCGATCTTTCTCTTTATCAGTTTAATTAGAATTTTATTTGAGGCCTCTGCTTGCCCGTTAGCCTGAGCATAATACGGCAAAGAATTGAGTAACTTGATCCCCAAGCTGTCGGCAAACGGAACAAACTCATCTGAGACAAAGATAGATCCCCGATCCGTAGTTATAGTTTGAGGGACACCGAATCGGTATATAATGTGTTCCTTAACAAACTCGATGGCATCCCCAGAGTCAACTTTCCTCAAAGGAATTACTTCCACCCACTTGGTAAATAATCAGTTGCCACCAATATAAACTTGTGCCCTTTGCTTGAGGGTGGACTGATCTGGCCGATCATGTCGATTCCCCAACCTCGGAACGGCCAAGGCTTCATGATAGGGTTCATAGCCGATGCTTGTGCTCTTTGCATAGCTCCAAACTTTTGACAGTCTTGGCATCCTTTGTAATACTTGAAACAATCTTTCAGCATGGTCGGCCAAAAGTATCTTGCTCTTCGAAGTAGCCATTTCATCTTGTGAGCCGATTGATGCGTACCGCAAATCCCTTCGTGCACTCCTCCGATGGCCACCTTGGCTTGATCGGCACTTAGACATTTGAGTAGCACACCATCAATCGTCCGATAGTACAGTTCTTCATCAAGCAAAACATATCTCAAAGCCTTGTAGCGCAATTTCCTTGAAGCCGACTGAGATGGGTTTTGTAGATAGTTATAGACATCAAACCTCAAGTCGTCGGCTGTCATGGTGGCGATCTCCACTTCAACATCCTTCGTCATCGGCCTGTAGCCCAATGCCCCCTGAGCCAGATCGTTGGCTTCTGTGTTTTGTTCACGGGGGATATGCTTCAATGTCACTGGCCGAAAGTTGTCCATCAATTCTTGGCATTTTTGATAGTAGACCATCATCACGTTGTTCTTGCATTCAAATTCTCCTGACAACTGGCTGACGACTAATAGTGAATCTCCCATTATTTCGATGGCGTCGGCTTCAACCTCTTTGAGTAGTTGTAGTCCTTTGAGCACAACTTCATACTCGGCTTGGTTGTTTGTGGCATGGGGCGTGATTGAAAAAGCAAACTCAAAGCTTGCCCCCTAGGAGAAATTATTACCAAGCCGATTCCGCAACCATTGGTACAAACCGAGCCATCAAAAGTTAGAGTCCAAGCCATGATTTCTATTGAGCCGATTGAATCATCTCTGTGTTCAACTATGAAATTGGCTATGGCTTGTCCTTTCACTGCCTTGGGTGCCTGATAGCGTAGATCAAATTCTGTTAAGGGAAATATCCACTTCCCAACCCGTCCTTTTAGCACTGGAGTCGATAGCATATACTTTACCATGTCGGCTTTGCATACCACAGTGCACTCGTTGGATAGTAGATAATGTCTTAACTTTGTGCATGAAAAATACAGGCAGAGACATAATTTTTCTACTGGCGAATACCTTGTTTCGGCATCCAGAAGCTGTCGGCTGAGATAAAAGATGGCCTTCTCTTTTCCTTCGACCTCCTGAATCAAAACTGAACCGATGGATCTTTCGTCGGCTGACATATATAACCTGAAGGGTATCCCTTTTTGTGGAGAGATTAGGACTAGGGGTGAGCTTAGATAGTTCTTGATATTGTCCAGTGCTTTCTTCTGCTCTGCCCCCCAGGTGAATGCTTGATCGGCCTTTAGCCGAAGCAGAGGTGTGAACGGCTCCATCTTTTCTGACAGATTGGCTATGAATCGCCTGATGAAATTGATTTTGCCGATCAGAGACTGTAGATCCTTCTTGTTCTTTGGAGGCTGAATAGTCTTGATTGCGCTAACGCTCCTAGGTGTAACTTCAATTCCTCTTTTGTGAACAAGAAATCCTAAAAATTGCTCGGCCGATACGCCGAACGTGCACTTCAAAGGGTTCATCTTCAGGCCATACTTTCTTGTTCTCTCCAGAACCTGCCTAAGATCGGCTAAATGGTCTTCTACTTCCTGGATTTAACGACGACGTCATCAATGTAAATTTTGACCAGGGAGCCGATCATATCATGGAAAATGTAGTTCATGGCCCTTTGATACGTTGCACCAGCGTTTTTCAAGCCGAACATCATGACGACCCATTCATACAGGTCGATTGCCCCTGGGCATCTGAAAGCTGTCTTGTGAATGTCTTCTTCGGCCATGAATATCTGGTTGTAACCTGCGTTACCATCCATGAAGCTTATGATTTTATGGCCTGAGGCGGCATCCACCAGCAAATCGGCTATAGGCATTGGGTATTCATCCTTAGGGGTGGCCTTGTTTAAATCTCTGAAGTTGATACACACCCTAAGTTTGTCGTTTTTCTTCATTACTGGAACTATATTCGAAACCCATTCTGCATATCGGCAGGGTAGAATAAATCCAGAATTGTACAGCCGAGTGATTTCGACTTTAATCGCATCGTACATATCGGCTTTAAACCTCTTGGGAGGTTGTTTGTACTGCCGATATCCAGGCTTTACAGGCAGCTGATGCACGACAATGGATGGGCTAAGACTAGGCATCTCACAATAAACCCAAACAAAGCAGTCTTTGTATTCTTTTACTAAATTGATTAGCTTGGCCTTACATTGAGAAGACAGATTTTTGCTAATGTATGTCGGCCTGGGCCTATCTCCTGTTCCTATGTCAACTTCTTCTAGCTCGTCGGCCGACATAAAACCTTGCCCAAGTTTGCCATCATTGTCATCCACGGTGTCCTCGCTGTAGACGCTCGAGCCCTCCACGATGCCTTCAAAGTAGTAATTGAAGCTCGTCGTCTCCAATGGGCTGTATATCGGAATCGGACACCTTTAGAAAATCGGCTTGCCAGATTTTGCCGGACAGGCAATCAATACCATCGATTTCCCAGAGTGGCAAATCGACATTAGCAACGTTGTCTGATCTGTCGGCTGGCACAATCTCTATCTTGTCGCCTTGCCATTGGATCAGACTTTGGTGCATTGTAGAAGGGATACAGTAGTTGGCGTGAATCCAATCCCTTCCTAGTAGCAGGCTATATGACCCTTTCCCGTCGATGACGAAAAATGTAGTGGGCATGGTCTTGTTGCCGACTGTCAGCTCAACGTTTAAAACTCCCTTGGCCTCTGAAGGGTTGCCGCCGAAGTCTTTGAGAATCATGTTTGTCTTGATCAGGTCTTTGTCTCCTTTTCCCAGCTTCCTAAAAGTTGCATAGGGCATTAGGTTGACAGCAGCCCCTCCGTCGACTAACAACTTAGACATCAGCTTGACATTGACGAATCCCTTCACATATAGTTGCTTCAGGTGCCGATTCTCAGTCCCCTCAGGTTTTTTCAAAAATAGCTTGTTCTGGGGACAAAACTAGTCTAGCCATGGTCTCCTCCACTGTGTATGCGTCAGCCTCGGCAGCCTCAAACTCGGCTGGTAGAATGAAAACCATGTTAACTGATGCCGAGACTACTGCTTTGCCTTTTGTCGCCCTTCTGGCTTTGTCAGCTGGGCTTTCGTCGGCTGGGCTTTCGTCGACTGGGGCCGCTTGTTTCTTGGCGCGCCATCGCTTCGTGCCCTATCGACGTTGTTGCTGTTGGATCATCCATCGTACTTCTTCCTCCTGCCCCTCGCTCTTGAGCCACTGAATTTTTCTCTTTTGTGTTTTGGTAAAGAGGTCCGAAGGGCACCATTGGGGGTTGGTTGATTGCTTGTCATCAGCCTCTTCTTGATCCTCTTCCTGAAAGAAGTCTTGGTGGATGGGGCCGAGCCGATCATGAACAGAGGGTTTACGGTGGTTAAGTTGAACGGCTCGGGGGACGAATCAGCTAGAACTCTCCAGTTGTGGTCCCCTGTGTTCGTCCTCCCTGTAATCACTGCACGCTGGGCAATTTTCGAGGGTTGGCAGCCTCATTCCTTGCTCCCAGGAGAACATGAAGAACTCGCAATGCCAATGCGGGTCACAACCGTCGTGGCGGCGGTAGTATGCCACGCCCAGTCGATCAGGCGTCCTCTAGTATGGCTTGCCCCGCTGGCTCTCTTCTTCCTCCTGGATCCTACATTGGAATCACAGCCGGCTGTCCTGCCTGGGCCAACGATCGGCCGATCGTGCATTGGTGTGCACTACATTGATTGAAGCAGTCATATCTCCAATCGGCTCTCTGTGGGGTGGCCCTGAGTCGGTGCTAACTGATTTTAGCGTTTCAGCTAAGCTGTACGTCATTCGGTGCTGCCGATCAGCTTGCCTGTGGCCGGTTTGGACCATGTTGACCGAGAAAGGGTTGCCATCAACTTTCATCGACTTAGCGGATTCTTCGAACTTTATCTTTCCGGCTTCAATGGCCGATTGGATTGCTGCTTGAATACCTTGCAATCGTTTGTGCTGTGGAAGGTGGTGTTGTGCCACTTGCAATATTTTTTCTTTTTGAGCTCATCGGCTGAAGGGATAACGTGGTTGTCTGGCAGCCAAATTTGCTTCTCCTTCAGCAGTAGATCGAAGATCCTGTCGGCTTTAGTGATATCAAAGTCATATTTCTCTTCCTTGGCCGACCTTTTCAACCATTGGTAGGTTATTGCTTTCTTGTTCCTAGTCCACTCGGCTTCTGCCACCTCCGCATCATTGTCGCTTGAGTCTGTGTCCGTTGCGTAGGCGACGTGGGCGACTTCTTTGAAGGCCTTTTTAGATTCTTGAAATCTCTGCTCATGGGCCGTCACTTTCTGGGCCAAGTAGGCTAGGCTCTCGAAGTCTTGAGCAAAAAATCTTTCGTGGATTGGCGGCAGAAGGCCGTGAAATGCCAGATCGACTAGCTGAGAGTCCAATAAAATCAGACGGTAGCATCGATTCCTCATTTCCCTAAAACATTGAATATAATCTTGGACTGATTCTTCGTGCTTCTGTCTGATGCTGGTTAAGTCCGACAACTTCATCTCATGGTTGCCGGAATAGAAATAGCTGTGGAATAACTCTGTATCGAGTTGTATGGCCGATCCTGATAACGACAGCGGGAACAAGCGAACCCTGAGTGCGTCTGTAGTCGATGCTTCCCCGCATTGAGCCAGGAATCGGCTGACGTGCTCATAGGTAGACACATTGTCTTGCCCAGAGAACTTGGAAAAGTCTGGCACTTTGTACCGGTTTGGCAATGGTACCCTCTCGAAGTGCTCTGGATAGGGTACCGGTACATGTGGCCGTAGTCCTTTGGCTTGAGGCCGAACAGATCGCGCATCACGTCGGCAATCAGATCAGCCCAAGGTCTGTTGTCTTGAGCTTGGGGTATCGGCTCGTATTGTTCATACGGTATGGGTCCTTACCGATACTGAAGTGGCGGTGGCGTTTGTGGCCAATACTGCTGATCATATTGGCCTCCTGGACGTTGGTATTGCAAGTGATTCGCAGTGGGGGGTGGCCGAAACATGATCGGCAGCGACTGCTCAGGGAGTAGCTAATTGCCGACAGGGCTATGATGTGGAGCCGGGGGAATACTGCCAATCGGCTCATTGGGCAGATTGGTGTTGAACATATTTTCCACTTGCTCCTGTGTCACTGTCGGGCCACCATGGCCCTGATGTTGAGGCTGCTGTCGGACCAGGATCCTGGCATGCAGCTCTGAAATCGATGCCTGTGCGTTTGGTTGAATCAGAGCTGCACTTTGAGAATTCGGCTATGTAGACCGCCGTTTTTGAGGACGAGAATCAATCGTGCTCATAGTACCATTTTCCTAAATCGAGTAGTTTGGTACCCACGAATACAATACTGTATTATCAGGTGCAAAGTGCACGAATAGTCTTACACCAAAAGTATTACAATATTAGGCCCGAAGGCAATATCCAATACATATAGGACCTACCGGTCCGGATACAACCAAAAACAGAAATTAGATAAGGTAGCAGACGGAAAGCAGCGGCATGTCGATTGCCACAGCAACGATTGGGGACTAAGACCTAGTAGACGCCTTCTCCTTCTTCGCCCACCTGGCAGTAAGTATAGGGGTCCTCCAGTTCTTCGTTTCCACCATCTGAAGGTTTGTGCGTATAGCAAGGGTGAGCACCCAGCGTACTCAGCAAGCCAACACGGAATGATGCACATGGTAGGGTCATTCAAAGGGTGGCTGTAGTTTATGTGCATAAAGCCAATTTTCGCAAATCATTTCACAAACCTAACATCTAGCCAGTCAAGTTTTAGTTTCAGAGTATATTAAACCGGTGACGGTTCTGTCTGCCATCCATCGTGATACCAAGGATGGTTTCCCGTCTTCGAATCGTCATGGTTTTCTGTGGAGTCTATCCCTTCTCGCAGGTCGAGAAGTTGAGTCCACCAACACAAAAATAATTATGCATACCAACCCATCATTTTAAAATTTATGAGTCTAGCCACGGGAGAAACTTGTCACGTCGCTCATTAACCGCGAGCACGGCTATCCGAATAGATTAATTTACTAACACTGCAGTGGATGTACACTTTACCCGTACTCCGCAACTGCTCATTGAATGAGCTTTCATCCCTCTATATGGGACGGTCACGGCAAAGCCTTTCGATAACCTCACTTTGGCAGTACCCGCTCCATGAACTTAAGTCCTCATGCACTCTAGCCGTCATTTCCTAGCAGTGAGAGGAGTTCTGGCATTCCGGGGTAAGAGAGAAAACTCACTTAATCTTTAAGTCATCGTTAAGTTCAGTTTATTATTCACATAAAGGCCTTTTGTCTTATCACAATCACGGGCACTCTACCATTGGTAGGCCCAGGACACTCTACCTATTGGTAGGTTCTTAACTCAACACCTACACCTGAACCACTATGCAGAGATACTGCCTTTGCTCGGCTATCTACTCCGCTAGGTCTATACCCATTCGAGAAGTACGGTTGTACTGGCTCGTTCTAAGTTGTAAATCTCATGGCTCGGTCCTTAATTGACCAGGGACAGTTCTTGCCTTTACCGGAATCCACCCAAATCCAACCATCCGCCCCAGTCTAAAAACATTGGTTTTGTACTTTTTATTTTTCCATCAAAACTATTTTCATCATGATCAAGGCAATGTGGCGCTTATGTCTCCACATGCCGTATTCCAACTATCTTTCCTAAGATAGTTGCCCAAGCACGAAGCTTCTTTGTAAAATCATGAGTATGCACGAATCTAATATAAGCATGGCTAAGCATTTTACCGAAGATATCCTCCGGTTATATCACATCGAGGGTTACAAAGAATATTTCTAAGGGTAATCAATATCAAGGCATGGTACATCAAGCATAGGTATTCATTTATGTATAGAATGCATATTTGTAATTTAAATCAACATCATTTCGCAAAATAGGTTCAATATGTTAAAACGGAAGTGTTGACTTGCCTTGCTCGTGACCTTGTTGGCTTGAGTCTTCGACGTTCTCGACGGTTCCCTCGGACTCTATCATACGTGCGAGAAATCCAATTTGAATTCAATCAGAATTCAAATAAAAACCAGCAAAACCAAATAAATCGCAAAAGCGGTTCCTACGGCGACTTTATGGTTGTAAACGGATCAATGATCGGGTTTTGCTAAAGTCCGGGTCGAAACGAGCGAGTTGCATTGATTTGAACTCTTGTGTTTTCTTCTAATTTAATTCATACGGGTGGCCTTATCCCCAGTTAATGTAAGTTTATCGGCATTATATCCGATGATACAAAATGTCTATTTGACAAAAGGGTAACGAGAGTGCTTACGTCGATTTCCTGGTTGAATTCTTAATCCTTCTATGAACTTGGTGTCGCGGTCTACCGATAAATGGGTTGGGAAGGATTTATGGAGCGAAAATAAATATAAAACATATATGTCTATATGTATATGGAAGGGTTGATTAGGAATTATAAAGATAGTTTTAAAATTTTTATAAAGGTTCCCATTTGTAATGTAATATTTAGGTGAATAATGGGTTTCACAAAAGATAGGAATTTTTGGAGAGGGAATAGGTTAAGAAGTTTGAATATGTAAAATTTTTGGAAAAGAATAAATAATAATCTCTTGAAAAGATGTAAAATTCATTGTAAATAAGGTTTAGGGATTCAAAAGAGTAAATAAAATTTTTTTATGATTTTTACTAGGCTTCTCCTAATTTTAATTCCTTAAAAGAAATAGAATAAAAATAAAAAAATTCAAAAATTTGCTACGGCTGGGAATCGAACCCGTGACCTCACCTCCCCTCGGCTCAGCTCAAACCGCTGGGCTAGCGAGCCGATCTCATTTCCTTTTCTCTTTCTTTTCTTTTCTTTCTTCTTTCCTCTGTTCTTCTTCCCCGCGAGACCGACGGCGGGGCGAGGGTGAACGGCGATGACGATGGCCGATGCTCGGGGTCTATTGGTCTCTACACCATCTAGCTGACACGAGGGTCTCGTTCCAAGGCACGGCCGGGCCGGGGAGGCAGCGGATTGGGCCGGCGACGGTGAGGTGGTCACGGCGGCGGAGGCGCACGACAACGGCGAGCTCCGGCGGGGTTTCGGCCGAACTAGTGGGGCTTAGAGCATCTACAGGACACGGGGAAGCTAGCTAGGGGCTTGGATCGGCCGGATAGGGGCGGTGGTGATCTAGCGACGGCCGAAACAGAGGGTCCGGTGGCGCTCGTCGTCGGCGATTTCCGACGGCTATTCGGCTCGGGAAACTTAGGGGAAACGAAGCTTAGAGCACGTAGATTGTGGATGTACCTTCAATTTGGGAAGAAATCGACTGAGGATGACAAATTTTGGATTTTTGCTTCGAGCGGCCGGTTTTAGGGTTCTTCAGTTCTTGATCAAATTGGAATGGCACAGTGTGTAATAGGTGGGGGAAGTTTAGGGGAATTGGAGAGGAGTGACTCACGAAGAAATTTTGTATAGGAAGTTTGATCTGTCATGGCCTTTTTATAGGCGTTCCATGTCGGTTTTGGTTCGAGAGGACGCTGACGGCCACGTCGCGTGTGCATGGGGGACACGGCGACATGCGGCGAGCGCCTAAGAGGGGCCTGGGGTGAGGAGCAACGCGTGGCGGCGCTCGGGAGGACGCCTGGCGCGGCACGAGACGCGTGGGCACGAGGGCGACGGGCCGGGCGCGGCGCGAGACGCGCGGGCGCGAGGGCGACGGGGCGGCGGCAAGCGCGCGTGGGCGCGAGGGCGACGGGGTCCGGGCGAGGTACGGCGGTGCGGCGGTGCGGCGTGAACGCGGGCAGCACGACGCGCGCGCGCAGTGGCTAGGTGGTCCGGGCCACAGGTACGGCGTCGAACAGTTGGTGACGGATGAGTAGTGCGATTTCCGATTTTCCCGATTTTTCTTTTTAATTTTTCATTTCTATTCCTTAATTTTTTCCCCTAATATGAAACATAATTTGGCCATTTTATAAATTTAGTTTAACTCCAAAATTTCAATCTTTTGCCTAACTTTATTATATATATATACATATATATATATATCCATATGTATATTTTGTATGTATATATATATTCATATGTATATTTTCCTTTTTAATTATATTTAGAAATTCTTGGTATTTTATCCTAATATTTTAATATTGTTCCCACAAGCAAATTTTATTAGATCATAGCTCTCCCTAAATTATTTTTCTTAGAATTTTATTTTAATTATTTTATTCTTGCAACTACTCTTTTCCTTTTTAGGGTTTTGAAATTGCTCTCAACCTTATCCTTTTCAAAACAATTATTTATTTATTTTAACTTGGCATCAAAGACTCACGAATAAAAGGCAAATAAATACGGCAAGATGCAATCAATCAAAAGATTTTTGCAAGTTCCGATTTTTATGTTTCGATTATTAAAACTCCAGATTTTCAGGGTGTTACAAACCTACCCCCCTAACAATAAATCTCATCCCCGAGATTTGGGTCGCGTCGTGATTGGGAGTCGGTCGGTATAAACATACAGGATGGATCCATTAGGACTCCTTCTTAACAGAACGACGAATAGGTTGGCTGCTCAGGGTGACGCAAGAATCTATCACCGAGTTTCTAAGGGTGGTCCACTTCGATTCTTTGTTTTTGATAACATGATGTTGTTAGCTCTTTATCCTTGGGGCATCCTTCAAGCATGCAAGATTCAGTAGGTCTCTAATTTTCCTTAAGTTGTATAATAGACTTGCTGTTTTGAAACTTTTGAGACCTTTAGTTCATAGATGGGTGGTGATCCCGACATGATTGGGGTCTAGAGGTTCCAGTAGGTGGCAAGAGGCTATCTAGAGAAGGTTTGGTTTTACTTAGCTTCAACATAGTGTCCAATCTGAGAGTCCATGGACATGTCACTCTGCCCCCCTAACAATAAGTTCAAGCTTGCCTTTTTAGGGTAGGGGCTATATTGGCATTTTCAGGTTTGGTTGGCATCTTCACCATCCCTAGATAGAGTCCAACGCACAATTTTCTAGCATGTCCTCAAGATTTTGGCTTGTCCTTTTTGGTCTATCAATCGATCTCACGAGCTTACCCTCAACCCTTGGGTCGGAATGGTTCACCGGGATGGGTTTCCTGTATCATATCCAGGGCTGGGTTTTCTGAGTCATTGTTTGCGATTCCTTCACCCCTGGGTACGGTGATTTTCCTTGTGGTTTGTTCATACCTCATTGTATCTTGGTCTATGGTTATGCTCGTCGGTGAAATCCTTGGGGTGGTCATGGTGACTATCTCTTGGTCATAGGTTACCTTGTTCCCAGTCAACTGGTCCATGCTAGAGTGATACTGAGGGTCTGTGGCGGTATCATGTCATTTGAAGAAAATACTATGTCTCTACTTCTGATGGGCATATCGATGCCGGTATGTGGCACAGCTATATTTCCCCTGGTGGCATGTACCATTTTTGGTCTCTTAAGGTCTACCAGACGTAGGTTATGTTCTGTGCTTATTCTTGAGGTTATGAAAGAATGCTAAGCTCCAGAATCAAACAAAACTTTAATCGGTGCAGAATGGATAGAGAATATACCCATTAGCACGAGTTGGTCCTCCTGAGCTTCTCCTGTACGCACGTGGTTCACTTGGCCACGGCGGAATCCGGTGGTAGCCTCCTTCGGCTGGGGCGTTCTGAACAAGCTTCATCCGGGCGCGGGGTAGGGGTTCCTCTCACAACCGTGGCGTTGGCTCCAATATGGTTGGGTGTGTTGTGTGGTTTGGGACATTGATTGGCATAATGCCCGAATTCTCTGCAGTTGAAGCAATTAACATTCCGGTTTCCCGGTGCTTCCAAAGTGGGGGCCGGGGTGCGGAAAGGTGTTGCCGGTGGCCTCCTAGCATTGTTGGGTGCAGAGGGACGATTGGCCGCTATGATGGCTGGTTTCCATCCTGTTGGTGTTGCTCCATTGGGTCGCTGAGATGTCCCTTGAATTGGACGGGCCAGAGCAAGCCTTCTCTTTTGGTTGTTTTCAACCGTTCTTTGGTCATGCTCAAGCCTCACTACCTTGCTGATGAGGCTTTGGAAACTGGCGTGGTCCTGACCGATCATCGGTCCTCTCAGCTCATCATTCAGTCCTTCGATAAATTTATCCATCTTTTCTTCTTCGTCTGTCAGGTCGCTTGTGGCGTAACATGCAAGCTGCGTGAACTTGTTAAGGTACTCTTGTACCGAGGTGTTGCCTTGGCGCAGCCTCCTAAATTCATTCTTCTTCATTCTCATAACTGCGGCGGATACAAAATTTTCACGGAAAGCAGTCGTGAATTCCTCCCAGGTTGTCTCTCCGTCATCTTCAGCCCGAGTCTCTTTGTAGGTATCCCACCAGTCACTTGCGGGACCTTCCAGCTGGTTGATGGCGAAGATGACTCTCTCAGCTTCCCGTACTCGGACGAGAGTCAACTTCTTCTCTATTACCCTCAACCAATCTTCAGCATCCATCGGTTCTTCCGCCATGGAGAATGTTGGCGGCTTGGCTCGCATAAACTTGCCTAAGCTTGATCCTCCGTCTTGTCCTTGGTTGTTGGCAATGGCTTGAAGCAATTGGGTTTGTAGAGCCATGACTTCCGCTAGAGTGGAGGGGTTAGGCTCCGGAGGGTTTTCGTTGGTTGATAAGGATCTGCGACGGTGCGCCATCTGAGGAATATAGATGGGGTAAGAGATTGGATCGACTAAGGTCACGATTCTAATCGATTTTTCTTCAAGTTGTTTAAGGTGATCTTTCAAAGCAAGCTTGGTGGAATAAACTCATTTAAGACATAACATGGAACTTCATATCAGTTCATAGATGTTACATCATGAGGATACATTGGACATGTGTAGTCCCATACAACACAATACAACATTACTAATATCGATCTAGGGTTTTCATCCATAAGGGTAAGGGGCATGGTCGTTGCTATCTTAATTCCTTTCAAAGCAAGACCAAGGTTGCTACAGATTTCTTGTCTAGTTATCCGGGTTATTGCCCGATCTGGGGTTGCCACCTATGGCTGTTGCATTGGCACCAGTAAGAGGAGGGATGTTGCGTGGCTTGGGGCATTGGTTGGCATAGTGCCCAAATTCTTCACAGTTGAAGCAATTCACATTATTTTTCCATGGGGCTGCCAGGATAGGTGTTGGAGTGCGAAACGGTGCGGTAGTTGTCCTAGGGCAGTCATTGGCATAGTGCCCTAACTCTCCACAGTTGAAGCAGTGCACATTCTTCCTTAGACGTCGGGGAATCTCCTCAGTATCTTCAGGGGTACACACTGTGCCTGTAATGATCATCTTGCCAGTACCACCTATATTCCATTTTGGTGACTTCCTCTTCTTGGGGTTAGATGGTGGCGAACTGAAACCTTGGCCGGTTTTTTGATTGGATTCTCTATCCTTTCCTCCCCCACTGTATCTCTCCCTTGATCGGGGTCCTGGTGTGCTTGTTCCATGTACTGTTCTTTACTCCATGTCCTTGTTCCATGAAACCGTAGCAGGGTCAAGTGTTTCCTTCCATCCCAATGGCGGGTTTGGTGTTACCGCTCTATGTGGGCTTGACGGTATACTTGCGGGAGTCATCAGGGTTTGCGACGGAACGTATCGGCGTTGCTTTGGGCACTGATCCGGAATTTGCATTGGTTGCTGTTGAAAGTGTTGTTGCATTTGTTGCATCATCATGACCATTAACTGTGTTTGGTTAGCCACTACCTGGGCTAAGGTCGGGTTCGCAAGGAAAGGAGGTGAGTGTCCACAGGGTCGCTCTGGGTTGATCCATGAGACTGCTGGGATCTTGATTTACTGCCCTTGGCTTTTCCCATCTATTGTCAGAGAGAAAGAGAAAAGTAAAGGTTAAGCTATGGATGGGGCCTTATTCTGTGTACTCTCATTGTTTTAGTGGGTTAAACAATCTCCCAAGTTCCGACATGGTCATAATCCGACATCTATTTTTGAAGATAGCTTAGGGTTAGAGAAAGGTAGTGGTAAAGATCAAATGTTTGTAGAGAATTGGGGGGTCAAGGGTGTAAGGAAAAACATATTTGTTTTGTAAAAATAGTCTGTATTTTCAAAATAATCCTATGTAGGGATATTTCCCTTTAACCAGCTATAAAGAGGTGGGGCGCCAGTTGGTCTTAACCTACAGTCGCACTGCTCTGATACCAGCTCTGTAGACCCTCGTTTTTGAGGACGGGAATCATTCGTGTTTATAGTATCATTTCCCTGGATCGAGTAGTTTGGTACCCACGAATACAGTACTGTATTATCAGGTGCAAAGTGCACGAATAGTCTTACACCAAAAGTATTACAATATTAGGCTCGTAGGCAATATCCAATACATATAGGACCTACCGGTCCGGATACAACCAAAAACAGAAATTAGATAAGGTAGCAGACGGAAAGCAGCGGCATGTCGATTGCCACAGGCAACGACTGGGGACTAAGACCTAGTAGACGTCTTCTCCTTCTTCGCCCACCTGGCAGTAAGTATAGGGGTCCTCCAGTTCTTCGTTTCCACCATCTGAAGGTTTGTGCGTATAGCAAGGGTGAGTACCCAGCGTACTCAGCAAGCCAACACGGAATGATGCACACGATAGGGTCATTCAAAGGGTGGCTGTAGTTTATGTGCATAAAGCCAATTTTCGCAAATCATTTCACAAACCTAACATCTAGCCAGTCAAGTTTTAGTTTCAGAGTATATTAAACCGGTGACGGTTCTGTCTGCCATCCATCGTGATACCAATGATGGTTTCCCGTCTTCGGATCGTCATGGTTTTCTGTGGAGTCTATCCCTTCTCGCAGGTCGAGAAGTTGAGTCCACCAACACAAAAATCATTATGCATACCAACCCATCATTTTAAAATTTATGAGTCTAGCCATGGGAGAAACTTGTCACGTCGCTCATTAACCGCGAGCACGGCTATTCGAATAGATTGATTTACTCACACTGCAGTGGATGTACACTTTACCCGTACTCCGCAACTGCTCATTGAATGAGCTTTCATCCCTCTATATGGGACGGTCACGGCAAAGCCTTTTGATAACCTCACTTTGGCAGTACCCGCTCCATGAACTTAAGTCCTCATGCACTCTAGCCGTCATTTCCTAGCAGTGAGAGGAGTTCTGGCGTTCCCGGGGTAAGAGAGAAAACTCACTTAATCTTTAAGTCATCGTTAAGTTTAGTTTATTATTCACATAAGGCCTTTTGTCTTATCACAATCACGGGCACTCTACCATTGGTAGGCCCAGGACACTCTACCTATTGGTAGGTCCTTAACTCAACACCTACACCTGAACCACTATGCAGGGATACTGCCTTCGCTCGGCTATCTACTCCGCTAGGTCTATACCCATTCGAGAAGTACGGTTGTACTGGCTCGTTCTAAGTTGTAAATCTCATGGCTCGGTCCTTAATAGACCAGGGATGGTTCTTGCCTTTACCGGAATCCACCCAAATCCAACCATTCGCCCCAGTCTAAAAACATTGGTTTTGTACTTTTTATTTTTTTATCAAAACTATTTTCATCATTATCAAGGCAATGTGGCGCTCATGTCTCCACGTGGCGTATTCCAACTATCTTCCCTAAGATAGTTGCCCAAGCACGAAGCTTCTTTGTAAAATCATGAGTATGCACGAATCTAATATAAGCATGGCTAAGCATTATACCGAAGATATCCTCCGGTTATATCACATCGAGGGTTACAAAGAATATATCTCAGGGTAAACAATATCAAGGCATGGTACATCAAGCATAGGTATTCATTTATGTATAGAATGCATATTTGTAATTTAAATCAATATCATTTCACAAAATAGCATTGATTTGAACTCTTGTGTTTTCTTCTGATTTAATGTAAGTTTATCGGCATTATATCCGATGATCCAAAATGTCTATTTGACAAAAGGGTAACGAGAGTGCTTATGTCGATTTCTTGGTTGAATTCTTAATCCTTCTATGAACTTGGTGTCGCGGTCTACCGATAAATGGGTTGGGATGTCTATATGTATATGGAAGGGTTGATTAGGAATTATAAAGATAGTTTTAAAATTCTTATAAAGGTTCCCATTTGTAAATGTAATATTTAGGTGAATAATGGGTTTCACAAAAGATAGGAATTTTTGGAGAGGGAATAGGTTAAGAGGTTTGAATATAAGTTCATAATTATTTGTAAAAGAAATTTTGGAAAAGAATAAATAATAATCTCTTGAAAAGATGTAAAATTCATTGTAAATAAGGTTTAGGGATTCAAAATAGTAAATAAAATTTTTTATGATTTTTACTAGGCTTCTCCTAATTTTAATTCCTTAAAAGAAATAAAATAAAAATAAAAAATTCAAAAATTTTCGACTACTGGGAATCGAAACCGCGACCTCACCTCCCCTCGGCTCGGCTCAAACCGCTGGGCTAGCGAGCCGATCTCATTTCCTTTTCTCTTTCTTTTCTTTTCTTTCTTCTTTCCTCTCTTCTTCTTCCCCGCGAGGCCGACGGCTGGGCGAGGTGAGCAGCGGCACGACGATGGCGGTGCTCGGGGTCTATTGGTCTCTACACCATCTAGGCCGACACAAGGGTCTCATTCCAAGGCACGGCCGGGCCGGAGAGCCGGTGGATTGGGCCGGCGACGGTGAGGTGGTCACGGCGGCGGAGGCACACGACGACGGCGAGCTCCGGCGGGGTTTCGGCCGAACTAGTGGGTCTTAGAGCATCTACGGGACACGGGGAAGCTAGCTAGGGGCTTGGATCGGCCGGATAGGGGCGGTGGTGATCTAGCGACGTGCGCACGGCGACGGCCGAAACAGAGGGTCCGGTGGCGCTCGTCGTCGGCGATTTCCGGCGGCTATTCGGCTCGGGAAACTTAGGGGAAACGAAGCTTAGAGCACGTAGATTGTGGATGTACCTTCAATTTGGGAAGAAATCGGCGAGGATGACAAATTTTGGATTTTTGCTTCGAGCGGCCGATTTTAGGGTTCTTCGTTCTTGATCAAATTGGAATGGCACAAGGTGTGTAATAGGTAGGGGAAGTTTAGGGGAATTGGAGAGGATTGACTCACGAAGAAATTTTGTATAGGAAGTTTGATCTGTCATGGCCTTTTTAAAGGCGTCCCATGTCGGTTTTGGTTCGGGATGAAGGGTTACGCGGAGGCTCCGCTAGCCGAAAACAAAAACTTTTAACCGCGCAAACCAGGAACACTTGTAAGTAAGGGCCGATAGATCGTTACCGACTGGAGTAGAGTGCAGCGGAATAGCCAATCAGGGCAATCCGATCTAGAACAGTGTAGCCGATTCCCGCAAGCCAACAGCCGATACCCGGGGACAACCGATTCGCCAATCAGCCGATTCGCAGATGCCGTAGCCGATCCAAGTCGTCCGACTGTGTTCTCGCGCCTCACTCCGATGCGCTCGACCGCAGCCGATTCCTCCACAGCCGATTCGTAGCCGATCAACAGCGTGCAACGTAGCAGCGCCTCTACCGGTATCCACATGTCCGGGGACAGAACGCCGAACACCCGTGTGCTAGCACGCGATGCAAGGCTAGGGTTTGGCTCGAAAGTGGGGAGGGTTTCTGTGGAGATTTATCTCGGCGACTTCTGTTGCGGATTCGGTTCAATGCAATATCTCAACTCTCCACCCCTCGCCCCTTTATATAGAGTTGGCCGACTGGGACTAGTGGCCGATCAGGACTCTAATTTAAATCGGATCCTATCCGAACCTTATAGAGTCGGCTGCCCATACGTTGTAAGACCATAGGACTCTATCCGATCGGATCCCTATCCGATCGAGCCGTATCCGAGTCCAACTCGAATGCCTGTTCTTATCCCCTTAAGCGTGCGACCCTGTAGGTTCAGGTATACTTGGTTTCGGCTATAGTCTAACTTAGCCGACGTCGACTCGAGTCCAACTCACCGACCTGTCAACGCGACGCCTAGCGGCACATATTGACACCATAGTATACAAGAATATAATATCGGCTCGAACCTGTAATGTGTACACAAATCCCTTTGCCTCACGATACCAATTAAGCTATAGGCAAGATGTGTGCCATCCTTTCAATAGCTTAACCATTCACTCAAACCGTATTGGATTATCTGTCTGTTGATTGACTCCTCAATCAACTTAGCATCGCCATGCATTTCCATAATCCATTACCTCGAGGGGCCCAGAGATATCTCTCCAAAGGAGGGGAAAATTCCATCTTGATCACTCACATCCCACTCCATGTTTCATAGCAAACCCGAAAACTACCTTTATAACTACCCAGTTACGGAATAACGTTTGGTAGTCCCAAGGTAGGCTACTACACATGTTGGAATCCATGGTGATCTCAGGTCTAAGGACTTTGTACCAACACTACCTGAGACCAACTAATGGCACATTAATTCCTGTAGTGTCTCATGGTGGGTCTATCCAACAATGTGTTCTCCAACACATATGTCCATGTTTATTGATTTGGTATCTCCATACCCATGATCTATGAGACATGATCATCAGTCAATAGACATGCCGATCTTAGAATCATATTAGTTCCATTAATATGATATATGATCAGGGTTCATTTAGAAATAGATTCATACATATCGAGTCTCATAAATAAGTCACGTACTTATTGATCAATACAAGATGTCTATTTCATGGAACTGAATAACACTTTATTCATAAATACATAAACATTGACGTGATATCCAACATCTCCATGTTGCCTCTAGGGCATATCACTAACACGGGAGGACGCTGACGGCCACGTCGCGTGCGCGTGCGCGTGGGGGACACGGCGACGTGCGGCGAGCACCTAAGAGGGGCTTGGGGTGAGGAGCGACGCGTGGCAGCGCTCACGAGGGGGTCGGGCGCGGCGCGAGACGCGTGGGCGCTAGGGGCAGCGGGGCCGGCCGCGGCGAGTGACGCGTGGGCGCGAGGGCGGCGGGGTCCGGCGAGGGCGCGGCGCGTTGCGGCGCTCCAGGCGGGTCCGGCTGGGCGCGGCGCGGGCGCACGAGGACGGCGGGGTCCGGCGCGAGGGTGGCGCGTGGCGCGCGCGAGCGAGACGCGCGGTCGGTGGTACGGCATGCGCGCGGCGGAGCGACGCACGCGCGCGGTGGCGAGGCGGTCCGGTGCCACAGGCACGGCGTCGAACAGTTGGTGATGGATGAATAGTGCGATTTCCGATTTTCCCAATTGTTCTTTTTAAATTTTCATTTCTATTCCTTAATTTTTCCCCTAATATGAAACATAATTTGGCCATTTTATAAATTTAGTTTAACTCCAAATTTTCAATCTTTTGCCCAACTTTATTATATATATATATACATATATATCCATATGTATATTTTGTATGTATATATATATATGTTCTTATGTATATTTTCCTTTTTAAATATATTTAGAAATTCTTGGTATTTTATCCTAATATTTTATTATTGTTCCCAAAAGTAAGTTTTATTAGATCATAGCTCTCCCTAAATTATTTTTCTTAGAATTTTGTTTTAATTATTTTATTCTTGCAACTGCTCTTTTCCTTTTTAGGGTTTTGAAATTGCTCTCAACCTTATCCTTTTCAAAACAATTATTTATTTATTTTAACTTGGCATCAAAGACTCACAAATAAAAGGCAAATAAATACGACAAGATGCAATCAATCAAAAGATTTTTGCAAGTTTTGATTTTTATGTTTCAATTTTTAAAACTCCGGATTTTCAGGGTGTTACAGGCTATCCGAGTGGCGGGATTGGCAAGCCTTGAGTTGACAGCGTCCTATACCCCGGGAACTGGCTGTTAGTAAAATAGGTCGGCCCCCTTGGCAGTTGCTCGGCTATCCTCGAGTCGACCACAGTGGCTATCATATTGTTGAGGGTATTAACCAGTATGCTACTTTGGTTGATGAGGGCGTGATGAACAGCCGAGTCGATTCGGTCCTGTAGAGTGTGAAGTCCCAAATCATCTTGTTCTTGCTTAATGTCCTCCATCTTTTTTTCCCTTTCCTATCCTCCTCAGAGGACATGTTGAGGTCCTCGAGCTTGAATTTGAACTTCTGGAGGACAGCCCCAGATCTGATCTGGGTAAAGGACTGCAGGTAATTAGCCTGCAGCTGCTCGACCATCTATTTGTAGTCGGCTAGTTGCTCAGCCGACAGTTGTTCAATCCTCACCGTGATGACGTTTTCCTCGTTGATTTCTGGGTTCTTGTCGCTGGACATTGTGTTGAACACAGAAGTCTGCACTTGGTCCCACCAGGCGTGCCAAAAGCGTGTTGATGAGAAATTCGAATCCCACGCACTGGCCTAAGAGATTTGCTTTACTCTAGTGCAGGTCCAAATTGGTCGCCTCTGGTGAATTGAGGGTGTGCCAGTTGGTTTTATCCTGTAACCAACAAGAAACAAGAAAGGGGCATTAAGTTGAAATTAGATCCTACCGGATCGGCTGAAGACATCAATAAACATATCATTGTTATTCCAAAACACATTTATACTAAATGATTGGGATCGATCGACTATGCCAAGCCAGTATAAATCACTTAGGCTAAAGAAGCACTAGAATAATAATTATCTGCATTGATAACCTAGCCGACACTGTAGATCTAATGCGAATCGACTAATACTCTCATACATTTTATAAGAAGATATTAATCTAATCTAAATGTGCTAAACCTAGATCAATCGGCTGTCAGCATAGCTTGACAGATTGATATTGGCTTAGGGCACTTAGACAGATTAAGATCTTAATATAAAAGGTGGTTTTAATATATCTAATAGCAATTAAAACTAAAGATAACTAAAACAGATAAGGTTCGCTGACACTCCAGCGTTGTCTCTATTGATAAACATTGAACTAAACAAACCTTAATAGTTCTAAGAGCGACTTAATAGGTCGGTTAGATGCAACATTAAGTACAAAAAGAATTATCATATCTGTATGAGTCAATGTGAACCCCTCGAGACGGTAGACACAACATATAATCTAATTCAACCCCTAGATCTATCCTTATCGGCTGCATTCTTCAGAGAGAAACCAGCCGATTGTAGGATAGATCGAGAGATTGCTCTAGATTATAGGTCGCGTATGATAAATTGCGTAGTTCATAACACCGAAACTAGAGTATCATGATGATGGAAGCACTAGTCCATATGATACAAACCACTAATGACAAATAATTACCTTGTTCGGAGATCAAAGCCGATGTAGCCCGAGCAAGAGCAAGAACTCGTCAAAAATAAAACGGGTGGCGATGCGCCGAAATTGATTGATTGTGTGTTGGTTGATATATTACAAAGAGCCCTCGGGTCTTATTTATACCCAGGCATAACAATATCCGTGTAGGACACGGTTTCTACCTTATCTACTATTTATAGTACGATAATATTTTGGGACGCAGTCCCATGCCGTTTTACAAAAGGAAAATTTATACAACTTCCTAATTTACAGATATAATTGTCGTTATAGGACCTTATCCATAGATGGCAATATCTTTAACGCACAATTTGGAGACCGAATCCAATACTTTATCTTCAAGTTTCCTTTTCAGGACTGGCTCCACTTCTATCCCAACTCGGAATCGGCTATCGGCTAACTTGGTCCGATTTGGACTTAGCCGACGGGCTCCATAGCTGATTCAGACTCAGCTGACACAGCCTCTGTTTCTCCGCAGATTGCGCTCCTAATCCGATTCCGCTTCAATCTTGGCCCTGAACTCGAGGATTTGGCTACCAAATTTGGCTGTTAACAGCTACGTTTACCAAATGTTGAGCCAAGCCGTATCCAAGATCGCAGCGGATGCAACCATTAGTACTGGAGGCCCTTGGTGGTTTCTACAACTCTGGCTTGTGTTGTTTACTCAGAAAGTATCCAGTCGGCCGAGACTAGCCGACGCCCGCTTCCCCCTGCTGGAACCGATCGAGGATGATGAGGGACATGTAGTGACAACCAGGAGATGTCTGTCTTTCGGGGAAGCCGCAGCCACTCACACTGGATCAAAACAATCAAGTGAACTGCTGGTCGAGTGGTTCATCTCCCTCTATGATGGCCTGGCCGAAAGCAATCGGACTTGATTCTTCTATGAAGACCGAATGGAATTTGAGTTGCCGGTTAATCTAAACTTAGATGAGATCAACTCAAACAAATACCCCAAGTGTAGAGAAATGTTCACCACAGCACTCACTCCGTGTATCTTGCCAACTTGGGTACATCAAGGCCACAACGTGACAAAGACTTATGAATTTTATTACCCGATGTCGGCTGGAAGACAGTTTGGGCTTGGGCAGCTGTCGATCAGCTGCTATTATGCCGATAAGATTGAGACCCGAGGGGTGGTCAACTCAAAGCTGGTCATGAACAAACTAATGGAGATAGAGAGCGCACCTCTTGGCAGCATCGGGATCTTGGAGTTGGCCCACAAGAGGAGTGCGGCCTATGACAGGTGATGGGTGGAGATCAAGCAACAAATCTTCCATCAACGTGCCGCCATGTACCTCACCACCCTCCTGCCAGATGAAATCCCCTATGTAAGTATTTTTGTTTCTAAGCATCTTTCTTCTTGATCAATCGGCTGTCGTCTCCCGCTAACATTTTTTCCTTTTGCAGACAACAGATTCAGATCCCTCCACAGTGAGTAACTTTGGCATTGCCATTGAGTACCGCTCGGGCGTTCTCGCGAACGGATGCGGATATGCTCCATCGACCATCGGCTGGGACACGTCGAAGTTGAAGTCCTTAATGCACGGCCAGACTCGCCAAGCAGTGACAAGGAAGAAAAGGACTGCCCCATCGGCATCGGGACCGTCGGCTGCCCCCGTGAAGAAGCAAAAGAAATCAAAGCCGACCGCACCAGCCGATAGCCTGCCTTCCCTCGACCCTAGCATTGACGAAGCCCTCCATAAGGAGGTCATGGATGAGAAGATCTCAGAAGTTGTCAAAGAAGCGGCCAAATCGAGCATCTCAAGCCATAACTTAGTCAGCCCGCCGGCCGATGACCCAACTCTACCAAGCCCTCCTGCTCCGAAGCGACCAGTAAGCACCTTGCCTTTTCAAATCTGGCTTCCAAACTATAATCATTCAAATCTTGACCAAATCCTCCTTGTAGTTCAAGAGATTAGCTAATCGACCTCCTCGTCCAGCTTCACCTGTAGTTTCTGAACCTATCTCTTCTTTCTGCTTATTCCCCTTTGGTCGACCAATACTAACACTTGTCTTATTTGTAGCCCCCTCGGTCTCCATCCGCGAATTGGACAAACTCATCAGAGACAAAGATGGATCCCTAATCTGTAGTGATAGTCTGAGGGACGCCGAACCTGTATATGATATGCTCCTTAACAAACTCGATTGCATCCCCGGAGTCAACCTTTTTCAAGGAACTGCTTCCACCCACTTGGTAAAATAATCGGTTGCCACCAATATAAACTTGTGTCATTTGCTTGAGGGTGGATTGATCTGGCCGATCATGTCAATTCCTCAGCCCCTGAACGACCAAGGCTTGATGATGGGATTCAAAGCCGACGCTGGTGCTTTCTGGATGGCTCCAAATTTCTGACAATCTTGATAGCCCTTGTAATACTTGAAGCAATCCTCCAGCATGGTCAGCCAAAAGTATCCTGCTCTCTGAAGTAACCATTTCATCTTATGAGCCGATTGATGCATACCGCAAATTCCTTCATGCACCTCTCCTATAGCAACTTTGGCTTGATCAGCGCTAGGCACTTAAGTAGCACGCCATCAATCGTCCGATAATATAGGTCTTCATCGAGATAGACATATCGTAGAGCCTTGTAGCACAATTTCCTTGAAGCCGACTGGGAAGGGTTCTGCAGATAATTGTAGACATCAAACCTCCAGTCGTCGGCTACGATTGTTGCAATTTCTATTTCAACTTCTTTTGTCATCGGCTTGTAGCCCGATGCCCCTTGAGCTAAATTATTTGCTTCTGAATTCTACTCTCTAGGGATGTGTTTTAAGGTTACCAGCTGAAAGTTGTCCATCAAATCTCGGCATTTTTGATAGTAGATCACCAGCGCGTCCTTTTTGCATTCATATTCCCCTGATAACTGGCTAATAACCAATAGTGAATCGCCCATTATTTCGACGACGTCTGCTTCGACCTCCTTCAGCAGCTGCAAACCTTTGAGAACGGCTTCATATTCGGCTTGATTGTTCGTTGCATGAGGCATGATGGAAAAAGCAAATTCGAAGCTTGCCCCCCTAGGAGAGATTATCACCAAGCCAATGCCGCATCCATTTGTGCAGACCGAGCCATCAAAAGTCAAAGTCCAAGGCATGATATCAACTGAGCCGATTGAATTATCTTTGTGTTCCACTATAAAATCGGCTATGGCTTGTCCTTTCACTGCCTTGGGTGTCTGATACCTCAAATCAAACTCCGTCAAAGCAAATATCCATTTCCCAACTCACCCTTTCAGAACTGGAGCCGATAACATATATTTCACTTCGTCGGCCTTGTAAACTATTGTGCACTCGTTGGATGACAAATAATGCCTTAACTTTGTGCATGAAAAATATAGGCACAAACAGAACTTCTCTATGGGAGAGTACCTTGTTTATGCGTCCAGAAGTCAGAAAATTGCCTTCTCCTTTCCCTCGATCTCCTGAATTAGAACTGAGCCAATAGACTTTTCGTCGGCTGACAGGTATAATTTGAACGGCACTCCCTTTTGTGGAGGAATCAATACTGGAGGGGAGCTTAGATAATCCTTAATATTATCCAAGGCCTTTTGCTGTTCTGCCCCCTAAGTAAATACTTGATCGGTTTTCAGCTGTAGCAGCGGCGTGAACGGCTCCATCTTTTCTGATAAGTTGGCTATGAAGCGCCTGATGAAGTTTATCTTGCCGATCAGAGACTACAATTGCTTCTTGTCCTTTGGGGGCTGAATAGTCTTGATAGCGTTGATGCTTCTTTGCGTCACCTCAATTCCCCTTTCGTGGATAAGAATCCCAAGGAACTGGCTAGCCGATACACCAAATGCTCACTTTGTTGGATTCATCTTCAGGCCATATTTTCTCGTTCTCTCCAATACCTTCCTTAAGTCGGCTATGTGGTCTTCCACCTTCTTGGATTTGACAACGACGTCATCAATATATATTTTCCACCAAGAAGCCGATTAGGTCGTGAAAGATGTAATTCATGGCCCTCTGATACATAGCTCTAGCGTTCTTCAAGCCGAACGTCATGAGGACCCACTCGTATAAGCCGATTGCTCCCGGGCACCTGAAAGCTGTCTTGTGAATGTCTTCCTCAGCCATAAAGATCTGATTATAACCAACATTGCCATCCATGAAACTTATAATTTTGTGGCCGGAGGCGGCATCTACCAGCAAATCGGTTATAGGCATGGGGTACTCATCTTTAGGGGTGGCCTTGTTCAAATCTCTGAAGTCGATGCATACCCTAAGTTTGACATTTTTCTTAACCACTAGAACTATGTTTGAAACCCACTCTGCGTATCGGCAGGGCCGAATGAAACCAGCATCGTATAGCCAAGTGATTTCGGCCTTGATTGCATCATACATATTGGCTTTAAACCTCCTGGGAGGCTGTTTGTACTGCCGATATCCAGGTTTAATAGGGAGCCGATGTTCAACAATGAATCGGCTAAGACCAGGCATCTCAAAATATTCCCAAGCAAAGCAATCTTTATATTCCTTTAATAAATCAATAAGCTTGGTCCTAAAATGAGAAGACAAATTCTTGCTAATGTATGTCGGCCTAGGCCTATCCCCTGGACCTATATCCACTTCTTCTAACTCATCGGCCGACATGAAACCTTGCTCTAGTTTGTCGTCGATGTCGTCCACGGTGTCCTCGGTGTAGACGCTCGAGCCCTCCACGACGCCCTCAAAGTAATAATTGAGGCTCTTCGTCTCCAATTGGCTGCATGTCAGAATTGGACACCTTCAAAAAATCGGCTTGCCAAACTTTGCTGGACAGGCAATCAATGTCGTCGACTTCCAATAAAGTTAAGTTAGCGTTAGCAACGTTGACTGACCTGTCGGCTGGCACGATCTCTATCTTATCGCCTTGCCATTGGATTAAGCTTTGATGCATTGTAGAAGGGATGCAGCAGTTGGCGTGGATCCAATCCCTTCCGAGCAGTAGGTTGTACAATCCCTTCCCGTCGATGACGAAAAACGTTGTGGGCATGGTTTTGCTACCAACGGTCAGCTCAACGTTTAACACTCCCTTGGCCTCCGATGGGTTGCCGCCGAAATCCTTGAGCACCATGTTGGTTTTTATCAAGTCATCAGCTCCCTTGCCAAGCTTCCTGAGGGTTGCATAGGGCATGAGGTTAACAGCGGCTCCTCCATCGACTAGCATTTTCGACATCGGCTTCCCATTCACGAATCCTTTCACATATAGGGGCTTCAAGTGCTGATTTTCGGTCCCCTCGAGTGTCTCAAAGATGGCCTGTTCTGGGGATAGTACTAGCTTGGCCAAGGTTTCTTCCACAGTTCCTACATCGGCCTCAGCAGCCTCGAATTCAGCTAGCAATATGAACACCATGTTGACCGAAGCAGAGGCTACTCCTTCTCCTTTTGCTGCCCTCCTGGCCTTGTCGACTGGGCTCTCATCGGCTAGGGCCGTATGCTTCTTGACATGCCACTGCTTCCTGCCTCGCCGTTGTTGATGCTGAATCATCTGGTAGACTTCTTCCTCCTGTCCTTCGCTTTTCAGCCTCTGAATTCTCCTTTTCTGAGTCTTGGTGAACAGGTCCGAAGGGCACCATTGGGGATTGGCCGGCTGCTCTTCCTCAGCCTCCTCTTCATCCTCCTCTTGGAAGAAGTCCTGGTGAATTGGGCCGAGCCGCTCGTGGACAGACAGCTTACGCTGGTTGAGTTGGACGGCTCGGGGGACGAATCGGCTAGAGCTCCCTATTGGTGGGTCTCTGTACTTGTCCTCCTTGTACTCGTTGTAGGCCGGGCAGTTCTCGAGGATGGGTAGCCTCATTCCTGATTCCCAGCAAAATCGGAAGAACTCACAGCACCAATGCGGATCACAACCATCATGGCGGCGAAAATATGCCACACCTAGCCGGCCAGGTGTCCTCTGGTATGGTTTACCGCGTCGGGCCTCTTCCTCCTCCTGAACCCTTAACTGGAACCGAAGTCGGCTATCCGCCTGTCTGGGCCGCCGATCGACTGCTGGTGTAGACCATGTTAATTGGCACGGCGTTAGTTGCAGTCGGCTTGTTGGATGGCTCCTGTTGGCCCAAGTCGGCCACGGTTGTTTGTTTGGCTTTGGCTAAGCTGTATGGCATTTTGTTCTGTTGATCAGCTCGCCTAGGGCCCGCTTGGACCATGTTGACAGGGAAGGGATTGCCGTCAACCTTCATCGGCTTAGCCGATTCCCTGAACTTGATCTTCCCTGCCTTGATAACCAACCGAATTTGCTAGCGGAAGACTTTGCAGTCGTTGGTGCTGTGGGAGGTGGTGTTGTGCCACTTGCAATATTTTTTCTTCTTGAGCTCCTCGGCTGATGGAATGACATGGTTGGCCGGAAGTTGTATTTGTTTCTCCCTTAGCAGTAAATCAAAGACCCTATCGGCTTTTGTGATGTCGAAGTCGTACTTTTCCTCCTTAGCTGATTTCTTCATCCATTGGCAAGTTATAGCCTTCTTATTCCTGGTCCACTCGGCTGCTGCCACTTCCGCGTCACTGTCACTCGAGTCGGAGTCGATTGCGTAGGCGACGTGGGTGACTTTCTTGAAGGCCTTCTTTGATTCTTGAAACCGTTGTTCGTGGGCCATCACCTTTTGAGCCAGATGGGCCAAGCTCTTAAAATTTTGAGCCGAAAACCTCTCCCGGATGGGGGCCAAAGGCCATGGAAGGCTAAGTCAGCTAGCTGTGAATCCGACAGCACCAGGCTGTAACAACGGTTCCTCATGTCCCTAAATCGCTGGATATAATCTTGAACCGATTCTTCGTGCTTCTGTCAGATGCTGGTCAAGTCTGACAACTTTATTTCATGTGTGCCAGAGTAGAAATAATTGTGGAACTGCTTCTCGAGATTGGCCCAGCTCTGAACCGAGTTGTAGGGTAGGGACGAGAACCATGTGAAGGCCGATCCCAAGAGAGATAGTGGGAACAAGCGTACCCTAAGCGCGTCGGTGGCCGATGCTTCTCCACACTAGGCCAAGAATCGGCTGACATGTTCATAAGTCAAGACGTTATCATGCCCAAAGAACTTCAAAAAATCTGGCACCTTGTACCGGTTTGGCAGGGGCACCCTCTTGAAATATTTTGGGTATGGGTACCGGTACATATTGCCGGAGTCCTTTGGCTTGAGGCCGACCTGATCACGCATGACGTCTGCGATCAGATCGGCCCAAGGCTTAGTTTCTTGAGCTCGTAGCTGCGGCATTGGCTCGTACTGCTCATACTACATGGGAGGTTGTCGATGTCGTGTCTGTGGTGAATGAGGTTGATAGTACTGCTCGTAGTTGCCTCCTAGGTATTGATGTTGAACTTGATTCATGGTAGGAGGCGGCTGTGGTATGAATGGAGGGCGCTGCTCATGGGAAGGCCGAACCTCGTTGGAGTTGTGAGGTTGGTCTGGCGTGTAACTGCCAAGGCATTTTGTGCAAGAGAGGTTGCCGATCGGCGCTGAACATGTTTTCCACCTGTTCATGGGGAAGTATTGGAGCCCCATGGCCCTGATGCAATGGCTGTTGTCTGGTTAGGAGCTTGGACGGTGGTTTTGCAGCCGATGATTGTTCGTTCGGCTGAATAGGGGCTCCCCCTGGAGGAGTCAGCTGTCCCAATGGAGGAATTGGCAGCCCTTGTGTCAATAAGGTCCTATAAGGTGGAAATCGGTCATCAGGGAAATAGATCGGCCCCCTTGGCAGCTGCTCAGCTATCTTCTAATCAACCACGGTGCTTATCATATTGTTCAAAGTGTTGACCAGTATGCCTGATTGGTTGACAAGCGCGTGGTGGACAGCCGAGTCGATCCGGTCTTGAAGTGTGTGCAGCCCCGAATCATCCTGCTCCTGCTTGATGTCCTCCATCTTCTTCTTCCCTTTCGTGTCCTTGCTGGGGGGGCGTCAAAGTCTTCGGGGATCACAAACTTGTATTTCTGGACGATTGACCCAAATCTGGTCTGGGCGAAGGATTGCAAATAATGTACTTGCAACCACTCCACCATCTGCTGGTAGTCGACCGGGTGTTCAGCCGACAGTTTGTCCATAGTCATCGGGATGATGTTGTCTTGGTCGAGATCAGCCGATGAGACGTTCACCATTGTGCTGGATCCAGAAGTTAAGGTCCCACTGGGAGTGCCAAAAGCGTGTTGATGAGAATTTTCCCACGTGCTGGCCTGGAAGATCTGCTTAACTCCAGTGCAGGTCCAAAATTGGTCGCCTTTGGTGATTGACCAAGCGTGCTAGTTGGTTTGATCCTGCAACCAATAAGAAACAAAAAGATAGACATTTGGTTAGGATTAGATCTTACTCGATTGGCTATGGATATCAATAAATATACAATTGCTATCCCAAAGCACATTTAGATTAAGTGATTGGGATAGATCGGTAGCATACCGAGACAGTATAAATCACTTAGATCCCAAAGTACATTAGGATAATAATTATATATATTTATAACCTAGCCGATGTCGCAGATTTAATGTAAATTGGCTAGTACTCCAATATGTTTTATAAAAGAATATTAATCTGACTAAATGCGTTAAGCCAAGATCAATCGGCTGTTAGTATAACCTAACAGATTGGTACCGAGCTTAGCACATTTAAGTAGATTAAGATCTTAATATAAAAGGCAGTTCTAATATATCTAACAGTAATAATACATAAAAAGATGATTAGAACAGGTAAGACCGGCTGAAACCCCGGTACTATCTCTAATAGTAAACATTAAACCGAATAGATCTCTATAGCTCTAAGAGCGACTTAATATATCAACTTGATGCAGTATTAAGTACAAAAGGAGGTACGAGATCTATTTAGGCTAATGAGAACTCCTTGAGATGGTAGATACGCCATATAACCTAAATCAACATCTGGATCTAGCTCTGTCGGCTGCTATCTTCAAAGAGATATTAGTCGATCGCAAGATAGATCTAAACATTGATCTAGATTATATGTCGCATATGATAAATTAAGTAGTTTATAACATCAGGATTAGAGTATCATGATCATGGAAGCACTAACCCCGACGATACAAGCCACTTGTAACAAGAAATTACCATGTTCGGAGATCGAAACTGATGCAGCTCGAGATCAAAGCAAGAACTCGTCAATAAAAAAGTAAAAACAGAAAGGTTGGCGATGCGCCGAAGTTGTATTGATGTGTGTTGTTATTATTTTACAAGGTCTCGGGTCATATTTATACCCGGATATACAATGAGTCCATAATGGACACGATTCCTATTACAGATTAAATCTCAAATATCTCTAAACAAACCGACATTATCTATAAAGGAAACTATACAAAATATCATAACTTAAAGATACAATTATCGTTGTAGGACCTTATCCGTAGATGGCAACATCTTTGAAGCACTTTGGAAACCGAATCCAATAGTTATCCCTTAAGCTTTCCTTCCGGAATTGGTTCCTTCTTCTAACCCCGATCGGAATCGGCTATTGGCTATACTAGTTTGACTCGGTTTCAGCCGACTGACTTCATAGCCGATTCGGACTTAGCCGATGCGACCTCTGTTTCCAAAGTTCGCGTGTTTCCTCCGATTCCACTTCAATCCTGGCTTCAAACTTGGGGATTTGCTTGCCAAATTTGGTCGTTAACAAATCCTCACCATGAAGAAAACTGCAACGGAAAAGAAAATCTAGCGAAGCTTCAACTCCACTCTCACAGGCAGCTCAAGTGGGATCTAAGCCAAAAGGTCTTCTCCTTTGAAAGCCTTCTTCAACTAAGGTTGATTGGTTATTGCAAGGATGGGTACCTGGAATACTCAACAAGCCACATAGCAAGTATGCAAGTGCACAAGGATACAAAGGATAGCAATAATAGGGTTTCATTTGCAAAGGCAACAATTAGCAAGAATTTAAGAATTTGTAAAATAGTAGAGTAATTAGTCATCAATATTTATCAACACTGAACAAATCTCAATGCTGCATAGGCCCAACCATCTTTGAACAGCCAATCCCAGTTGTATAGTTCTAAACTCCATAACAGGAGCTAACAAGTTACCATCACCAAATTATCATCATTAATGAGTAGTGTGGGACTAATCACGGTGAATCTAGTTGATCGTCCATAACCGTGGGTATGGCTATTCGAATAGTTTTACTCTGATCAAAGGTGTACAACTGTACCCACAAGACACAGCCCCACGACACGTTTTCGCATGCCGATGTACCACCATGATACCTCGGAAAGGGACTAGGACAGGACCCTTCGCATAACCCCCTCTAACCAATCGTACCACACCAAGGTTTTGCCCCCACTCCCAAAAGAGCAATGGGCAGCCCCCGCGTGCCGTGGTGAATCCGGTAGCCAATCAACCCTTTTAACCAAGGCCGACGCAACTCCATCACGCACACCCTCACTAGGATACGTCAGCTAGAGATAGCTACACTACAGATCCAGCCATTACCCATGCTGGCTTGTGGTATGCATGGTAATTCTTTCAGGGTTTCCCGAGAACCGGCCCATAATTGCCATGAGCACCCTAACAAAACCATCAAACCATGTGCTCACGACCCACCATTAATCAAATTTTAGTTGATCATTAATTCATTAATTAATCATGATCATCTATCATGAGCTATCATTAATTATCCATTAAGAGGATATAAGTGAATCATTAATTATCCCACATGAAATGAAATGATGCTAAAGTTTCTAAGCATGGCTAAGCAATTATTCCTAATTTCTAGTTAAACCATTATACAAAGTTTAACTAGTCAAATTATAACCCAAGGTATCAAGGTATGGGGTAATCAATGCAAATTGGTCATAACAATGGAATAAATTTATACCATCCCGATGTCATTTAAAAATAAATGCACAGTTGAAATAAATCAAGAATTTAAAAATAGGACCAATATTCTCAAAGGATTTGTTAAGGATCTGTGTGACTTGTCTTGCAATAATTAGTCTTCAATTCGCCTTCGGGAACTTCTTCGATGGACGAACTAACTATCCTCCGAAACTACGAAAAACTAAACCTAGAACACAAAATAAGGAAAAACATTAATAAAAACCAAATAAATAGTACAATTAAAGTTCATAAATTAATAGAGCTTAATTTTATAGGAATTATGGGACTTGAATGACCTCATTCCGAGTTCGTATGAATTAGTTATGAATTTTTGAAGTTTTAATTAATTAAACATTAAAAACATCTAAAAGATTTATTGCGTCATATTGAATTATTTTTGAACTGGAAAGGAGGATTATGACGTCAGCCCTGATCGGTCCATGGTAGACCAGGTTCACAGAGATGGTCCACGGGTTCATAGGAATTGAACGGCTAAGATTAAACGGAAATAGGATGGATGGCTCAGATTAGACCGAATCAATCTATAAATATGGACGGCTGGGATTGAGTTGACCAAGATCCAATGGCTAAGATCGAATCTGGCTTAGGGTTTTGATGGACGCCACATGGCAGCAATAGGCACTGAGCTGGACGGTTGCGGCGAAGTGGCGACGACGTGGCGCTTACGTGGTGCTGACGAGGCAGCCACGTAGGTTCATCGGCCGGCTGCTCGGGACGACACGGCGACGGCTAACGACGGCGAGGCGGCGAATGGCGATGGCACTGGGAGAGAGAGCACAAGATGATGAACCTTATAAAAGCAGCGGCGACAACTAACACCGACGGTAGTTGGCCGGCAACGAACTCCTAGCGACGACGAGCATCAGGACATCGACGGTGAAGATGACGGTGCTCTGACAATCTTCAGCAGAAGAGGATGGGTAGACGGGCTTCACCTTGCTCCTGCGATGCCAACGGTGGTTGCAACGAGGACCGACGACGATGAGGTTGGCGACGGATGGCGGTTGGAGATGCGACGGAGGAAGACGGCTTCTAGTGCACGGTGACGAGGTCCTTCCTGTGGTTTTCGGCGCAAGGGAACCGATGGCTGGGGTACTCTTCTTCCTTGCGGAGCCGAAGGAAGCAACAACGCATATCATCGGCGACCAGAGCGATGGCTAGGCGCAGCTGGAGTTGGCGGCGACGGCGAAGAGAGATGAGGAGCGTGGCGGTGGCACTAGGGCACGAGAAAAGTCGGGAAAAAGAGGGGAACGATAGAGGAGATCATGGAGACTCTATTTATAGGCTCAGGAGGGAGAGACCGAGTCCCACACGACAGGATTTAACAAAGAAGAACTAGGTTTGGGAAAAAGGAAAACCGAGTTGCAAACGAAAAATTTGGATTGATCTCCTTGCGGATTTGGATGATATTGAAGGGTTACGCGGAGGCTACGCTAGCCGAAAACAAAAACTTTTAACCGCGCAAACCAGGAACACTTGCAAATAAGGGCCGGTAGATCGTTACCGATTGGAGTACGCAGCGAAAACAGCCAATCAGGGCTATCCGATCTGAACTCGTGGCGCGAAGACACCGATTCCCGGGATGCCTCGATTCACCAATCGCCCGATTCGAGTCGTCCGCCGTGTTCTCACCCTCGCTCCGATGCGCCCGACCAGCCGATTCCTCCACACCCGATCGCTCCAATTGCACCGATCCGAAGCCGATCAACAGCGCGCAACGTAGCAGCGCCTCTACCGGTATCCACACGTCCGGGGACAGAACACCGAACACCCGTGTGCTAGCACGCGATGCAAGGCTAGAGTTTGGCTCGAAAGTGGGGAGGGTTTCCATGGAGATTGATCTCGGCGACTTCTGTTGCGGATTCGGTTCAATGCGATCCTGAAACTCTCCACCCCTCGCCCCTTTACATAGAGTTGGCCGACTGGGACTAGTGGCCGATCAGGACTCTATTTTGAATCGGATCTCATCCGTATCTCATAGAGTTGGCTGTCCACACGTCGTAAGCCCATAGGACTCTATCCGATCGGATCCCAATCCGATTGAGCCGTATCCGAGTCCAACTCGAATATCTATTCTATCCCCTTAAGCGTACAACCCTGTAGGTTCAGGTATGCTCGGTTTCGGCTATAGTCTAACTTAGCCGATCGTTGGCTCGAGTCCAACTCAGCCGACCTGTCAACAGCGACGCCTAGCAGCACATATTGACACCATAGTATACAAGAATATAATATCAGCTCTGAACCTGTAATGTGTACACAAATCCCTTTGCCTCACGATACCAATTAAGCTATAGGCAAGATGTGTGTCATCCCTTCAATAGCTTAACCATTCACTCGAACCGTATTGGATTATCTGTCTGTTGATTGACTCCTCAATCAACTTAGCATGGCCATGCATTTTCATAATCCATTACCTCGAGGGGCCCAGAGATATCTCTCCAAAGGAGGGGCAAATTCCATCTTGATCACTCACATCCCACTTCATGTTTCATAGCAAACCCAAAAACTACCTTTATAACTTCCCAGTTACGGAATAGCGTTTGGTAGTCCCAAAGTAGGCTACTACACATGTTGGAATCCATGGTGATCTCAGGTCTAAGGACTTTGTACCAACACTACCTGAGACCAACTAATGGCACATTGATTCCTGTAGTGTCTCATGGTGGGTCTATCCAACAATGTGTTCTCCAACACATGTGTCCATGTTTATTGACTTGGTGTCTCCATACCCATGATCTATGAGACATGATCATCAATCAATAAACATGCCGATCTTAGAATCATATTAGTTCCAATAATATGATATATGATCAGGGATCATTTAGAAATAGATTCATACATATAGAGTCTCATAAATAAGTCACGTACTTATTGATCAATACAAGATGTCTATTTCATGGAACTGAATAACACTTTATTCATAAATACATAAACATTGACGTCATATCCAACATCTCATGTTGCCTCTAGGGCATATCACTATCAGATATTTGGGGTAATGAAAAGGGGAGATAAATGGAAAGATTATCCCTCAATCAAATTTGGATTTGGGCAAAGGATTGGGCTGGATTTGGAAAGGGAAAGAAACAAACATAGTTCGGGATGAACAGATGCTGTAGGTAGGAGATGAGATTGTAGCAGACGGAGGTAAACTAGACTTTTCTGTCCTAACGACTTTGAATTTTTATAAATAATTGCAATGCTCAAATAATTTCAAGACAAATTATAAAAATAGATGGACACTCAAAGCATTTAATAAAAATATAACCAAATCATTTGATGTTTAATTTATTTATTTAAATAATTATTGAAATGTTTTTTATTATTAAAATTAATAATTGAGCTTTGAAAAATTCGAGAAAATTTCAAAGAGTAATAAAAATTAAATCCACCCATGTTGTAATTAAGAATTTTTATTTCTCACTTTTACTTCACTTGTAAATTAATAAAATTTATTATAGATATTTTTGATGCTCAATTTGATGTTCAATTTTTCATAGATTTTATTCAACCACTTTCATTAATTATTAAATAATTTCTAAAAATTCTTTTTCTACAACGATTTATATTTAAACGATTTTCGGGTGTGACACCGCCCCTGATCTGTCTTCCCTCCGCCGACGCCACCCCTCCATCCGTCCTCCCTCCGCCGCCCCCGCCACTGCCGCCCCCACATCCGTCGTCGCTCGTCTGCGAGGACGCCGCCGCTCCCTCTGCCACTGTCGCCTCCCATCCCCTGCCGAGGTAAATTTCAATATGTCAATATTGTGCGAATTTTGCTAGTTCATCAGTGCAGCTCGATTGATTTTTTTTCTAAACTGCGTGTGGTCGTGTTAAAAAAAGTAGCAGCAATACATTTGTTAGATTTAGAGCTACTAGCAGCAATACATTTGTTAGATTCAGAGCTACTTCAAATTCAACGCTTTCTTCTTGCTCTAGGCTCGGTGCAGCTAGCTAGCCGCTCTTTGCTGTTTCACTTGTCTCTCTGCAGCTCTGTGAGCCTGTGTGTGACAGAGGAACTTGGTACTACAGTACCCTCTCTAGGCTTTCACTCATGAAATAGATCACTGACCAACTATACAACATTCACTCATTGACCAAGTATGACACACTGCCTGGGATTAAATAAAGATGAAAATTTTAGCCACCAGCTTTCAAACAGTAGTAATTTTACCGTGTTTGGTGTTTATGTTTTCATGTAGTCAAAGAAAGACAATCATCAACCATACTACACAGTGATATTGTCATATCAGAATATATTACTCCAGTTTATTGGTATAGCTGCTGACAGCTTGAGAGGGTGCATATATTGGGTGCATATGGATAACACTCATAACATAGTGCATTATTTTGTAGGGAGAATGGACGGTGCATTTCTAAGTGATATATTAGGTGAGAGTAACAATTTGAATGAAACTGCATAACCCATTATAGTTTCGGATAAACAAGATGTAATTGAAGTACCCCTATGTCTATGAGAACAGGCATAAAAAGATCCAAAAACTTCTCAAAAGATGAAGACAAGCTGTTAGTTTCGACTTGGCTTAATACTAGTATGAATCCAATCCAAGGCAATGAACAAGCACTTGGCACCTATTGGGAGAATCATTGCTTACTTCCATGAACACAAAATGTTTGTTTTGGATCGCAATCATAGCTCTCTTATGCATCGTTGGAGTGATATACAAAAGTATGTGAACAAGTTTGCAGCTTGTATGGATGATGTGGAGCATAGGAGGCTGAGTGGGATGACAGAGAGGGATAAGGATTATTTATTTCTGTATTTGTGCATTTTTATGATTACTAAAGTACTGCAATGTTGTGAATCGATGAGGCATTATTGTTCTTAATGCAGATTATTCAAGCTTGTGAGCTTTAGGAGAGAACAAAGAAGAAAAAATTCGGTTTGTTGCACTGTTGGCCTCTCTTGCAACATGCACCAAAATGGAATGATTGGTTGACTTCCAACACGCAGAAGGTACCAAAAGGAAGGAAAGCTTCACCCTGTTCCTATTAGTGTAGAGTCATGCTGTCCAGATAATGAAGATGATAAGGGCAATCCATCAGATAGTACTTTGAAAAGGTCATGTGGTAGGAAGGCGGCGAAGAGAGCTAAAACTAACCTTGGACAAGATAATAGTGTTGAGTTGACTGTGATGTTGTTGAGGTCATGTGGACAAAGAAGAATGAAAGTGATTCTTTGAAAGAGAATATGAAAGAAGAGAGGTATGAACAAGCAAGCCAACATGCGCAAGAGATGGTAGAAATTGCAAGAGAGAAGGTTGCAGTTATGAAGACCAAGGCTGAAGCAAAAGGCAAAGAGGTAGAATTGAAAAGAATGGTGGAAGAGGAGAGAATTATGGCCATTCACACAAGTTGCTTGATTGGACCAAGAAAAATGTACTCATTGCAAAATGAAATCCTTGCTAGGCGGCTCAAGGATTCGAAGTAAGGTATGGACCTTTAAATTCGTGGACTTTTTTAATGCAATGTATGGACCTTTAAATTCGTGGACTTTTTAATGCAATGTATGAACTTTTAAATTCATGGACTTTTGTAATGCAATATATGGCCCTTTAAATTCCTGGATTGAACATGATAACATACATTTGTTGATAGTTGATTACAGTGAACATATGTCATGATAGTTTGTTATATAGAAGTACAAGAAAACATAAATAGATGATAATTGACAACCTAGTTACTAGTAACCTCCATGACGTTGCCAGATGTGCTCCATAAGATCTTCTCGTAGTTGTTGACGACCAAATTTGGCAAGCTAATCCCCGGGTTTGAAGCTACAATTGAAGCAAAATTGAAAGAACACGCGATCCTTGGAGACAGAGCAAATATCGACTGAGTCTGAATCGGCTCAGGAGACAGTCGGCTAAGACCGAGTCGGACAGGGATATCTAACATAGCCGATTCCGATTGGGGTAATTAAATGTGAGCGATCTTGGTAGGAAAGTATGAAGATCATTAGTGGATTCGGTTTTCAGTGCTTCAGAGATATTGCCATCTACAGATAAAGTCCTGAAAAGGCAATTGTATCTATTAATTAGGATATTTTGTATAGTTTTGCTTATAGATAGTCATTTTAGGCATATTTGTAATTCAATTTGTAATAGAGATAAGAATCGTGTCCGTTATGGACTCATCGTGTATCTGGGTATAAATATGACCCAAGACCTTATAATACGAATCAATCAACATCAGATCAATACAATTTTGGCGCATCGCCACCATTTCCTTTTAGTTTAATCTCGACAAGTTCTTGCTTTGGGTTAGGCTGCATCGGTTCCGATCTCCGACGAGACTTAATTCTTATTACAATCGGCTTGCGCTCTCAGGATTAGTGCTTCCATCGTCATGATACTCTAATCTCGTTACCGTAATCTGCATAGTTATCATATATACTATGTAATTTAGATCAATGTTGTGATCTAATCTTCAATCGGCTAGCATCAATTACCAGATGACGGCCGACGGGATTAGATCTCAATATTGATCTGGATTATGTAGTATATCTACCATCTTAAAAGGTTGTCATTAAGCTATTTTAGATTCTATGCTTCTTTTGGTACTTAATGCTGCATCGATTAGGTTCGATCTATTAAGTCACTCTTAGAATCATGAAGATCTAATCTGCTTCATGATCACTATTAGAGATAGCATCAGAGTTTCAGCCGATCTTACCTGATTTAATCGTCTTGCATGTTTTACTTTTGCTTGATATGTTAAATCTGCCCTTTATATTAAGATCTCATTATGTTAAATATGTTAAGTTTGTTATCAATCTGTTAAGGCATCTTAATATTTTATCGCTTCTTGTTTAATATATTTAGTTTGTTATGATATCTTTGTATAGAGCAGTATCACAGTATTAGTTGATACACATTAGATTTATCTCTTCGGCTATGTTCTAAGCAAGTATATTCTTGTCTTATAGGTGTACTACCGATCTATCCCAATCACTTGATTTAAATATGCTCTAAGACTTGAATTAAATTCTGTTAACATCTACAGCCGATCGAACAAATCTAGTTGTTGTCGATTCAGTGCAAATTGCATCGACGCACTTTCAACGACAAGTCATTGGTTGCCAGCCGATTGGCTATCAATCTAACTTTGTTTTCTATTTTTAGCTTCTTGTTTGTTGCAGGAACAAACCAACTGGCACGACTTTGAACCTCGAATCAATACTTTGGACCTGCACTAGAGTAAAGCAAATCTCTCAGGCCAGTGCGTGGGAAATTTTCTCATCAACACGCTTTTGGCACGCCCGGTGGGACCCAGATCACAAGACAGATGCCATGGTAGACATCAAGACTCCCGATGTTAATCCATAAAACATCATCCCAATCACCATGGAGAAGTTGATGCCAGAGCACAAGGCCGAGCTTGAGGAGATAATGAAAACTGCAGAGTCAGTATCTGCACTCTTTTACCCAGACGCGGTCCGACACGGTCGTCCAGAGGTATAAAGTGAAATTGCCAGCTGATGACGAACCCGAATCTAGCTCTGGCAAGGGAAAAAAGCCTCAAGAAATCAAACAGGAGGAAGGGCCAAAGCTAAACAATCTCCAAGACAGGATCGATTATGTCGTCCATCATGCTTTGATCAATCAGTCTGAAATATTGGTCAACACCCTCAACAACATGATCAGTAAAGTTGTCGACTCCAGGATAGCTGAACATCAAACCAGGGGCCCAGTGTTCCTCCCTGAGTGCAAATTTCCTCAATACAAGGCCTTGGCAACAAATGGGTTGCCGACTACTCCAGGTGTTCCTCCAGAACAGTCGTTCGCGCCAGGATCGGTTCCCCTCAAGCCGTTTGTGCCACCATCGGCATCAAAGCAGACAGAGTTCCAACCCAGGGTCCTGATAAGGCCACAACCTCAACATATGGGCTATGAGATTCCTCAGTTTTCTCCAGAACGAATCGAGGCCATGTTCAGCGCAAATCGGTCGCCTGCTCTGCCCAAAGTGCCGATAGGATCCTACCCATCAAATTTCCCTCAACATCCTGTCGGCTCTCAACCTCTGCATGATCAGCAGCCTCACATGATGCATCAATCTCCTTAGCAGCATGCATGAGGCAACCTCAACCAGCAATATCAGCCTCACTCGCCTCAGATGCTGTATCGACAAAGACAGCTCCAATTTGATCAATATGAGTCGATATAGCAGCAAGCGCAAGAAGTACATCAACAAAGCAAGCCTTGGGTGGACCTAATTGTCGATGTGATGAGAGAGTAGTTCGGTCTCCAGCCCAAGGACACTAGCAACATGAATCGGTACCAATATCCTGAATATTTTGACAGGGTTCCATTACCCAACCGATACAAAGTACCAGATTTCTCTAAATTCTCAGTGCAGGACAATGTTTCTACCTATGAGCACGTTAGTCGATTTTTAGCCCAGTGCGGAGAAGCATCGGCTACAGACACCTTGAGGGTTAGGCTTTTTCCCCTCTCCCTCTCTGGATCGGCTTTTACTTGGTTTTCTTCGCTACCATACAATTCTGTAGGGAGTTGGACCGACCTAGAGAAGCAATTTCATCAGTACTTCTACACTGGCATCCATGAGATGAAGCTGTCCGACTTAACTGCCATCAGGCAAAAGCACGATGAATCAGTCCAAGATTATATCCAAAGGTTTAGAGACATGAGAAATCGATGCTACAATTTGGTGCTATCCGATTCCCAACTAGCCGATCTTGCCTTCCAGGGTTTGTTAACACCTATTAAGGAGAGATTTTTGGCTCAAGATTTTGAAAGCTTGGCGCACTTGGCGGAGAAAATCACTGCCCACGAGCAACGCTTCCAGGAAGCCAAGAAAGCCTTTAAGAAGGTTAGCCACGTTGCCTACGCTTCTGACTTCGATTCAACAGATAGTGAAACCAAAGTGGCAGCAGCCGAATGGGCTAGAAACAAAAAGATCATAACTTGCCAATGGGTGAAGAATTCGGTTAAAGAAGAGAAGTACGATTTTGACATTACTAAAGTCGACAAAATCTTTGACCTGCTGCTTCGGGAGAAAAAGATCCAACTTCCAGCCAATCACGTCATCCCATCGGCTGAGGAGTTGAAAAAGAGAAAATACAGCAGGTGGCACAACACCGGTTCCCATAGTATGAACGACTGCAAAGTGTTTTGCCAGCAAATCCAGTCGGCTATAGAGGCTGGGAAAATTTAAATTTGAAGACCCAAAGAAGCCGATGAAGGTTGATGGGAACCTCTTTCCCGTTAACATGGTTTATGCCAGCTGCCGATCAGCCGATCATCACCCCCAAGAGATGGACAGCTTGGTCAAATTCATGAAGGGGCATGAAGAAAGAAAGACGGGCAGAGTCTACCAGGTGCATCCAAGAAAACATGATCGGCAGGAAGAGGTTCATTGTCAGCAATATGGTGGCTTCAATCCCCATTGGAGCTGTGAATTCTTCAGGTTTTGCTGGAATGAGGAGATGAGGCTACCATCACTCCAAGACTGCCCAGCTTGCAGTGGTTATGAAGATGAGCAGGCTGAAAGCTCCAGTCGATTGTCGCCTAGAGAGAATTGGCCGAGACAGAGGAAACACCCTATTCACCAAAGGCTGTGCCCAATCCATGAAGATTTATTCCAGGAGGACTTCAAGGATGACGAAGAACAAACTGCCAACCCACAATGGTGCCCCTTCGACACTTTCAGAAAGACCCAGAAAAGGAAGGTGCAATGGATGAAAAGCGAGGGTCGGCTGCAAGAGGTCCAAGCCGAAATCGATTATCGGCTAAGAAAGAAAAAGGAATAGAATCGTCCAAGGAAATAGTGGCGTGTGAAGAACAAGACTGTGCCAGTCGACGAATCTCAAGCCAACAAGGCAAAAAGATTGGCTAAGGGAAAATCCATGGCCTCTGCATCGGTTAACATGGTCTTCGTGTTACCAGCCGAATTTGAAGCGGCCCAAGCTGATGCAGACGTCGTAGACGAGTCACTGGCCAAACTCGTGTTGTCCCCGGAGCAAGCAATTTTTGAAAAGCCAGAAGGGACAGAACATCGGCATCTTAAGCCTCTTTATGTCAAAGGATTTATCAATGGGAAACCGATGTCAAAAATGCTAGTTGATGAGGGAGCTGCTGTCAATCTGATGCCCTATGCTACTTTTACAAAGTTGGGCAAAGGTTCCGATGACCTCATCAAAACAAATGTGGTCCTTAAGGATTTTTGCGGGAACCCATCTGAAACAAAAGGGGTTCTTAATGTTGAGCTGACCGTCAGCAGTAAGACAATGCCTACTACCTTTTTTTGTCATCGACGGGAAGGGGTCATACAGTCTGCTGCTGGGGAGGGATTGGATCCACGCCAATTGCTGCATCCCATCTACCATGCACCAGAGCTTGATCCAATGGCAAGGTGACAAGATCAAAAATGTTTCAGTCGACACGTCAGTAATGTAGCCAATGCCGAATTTACCCTTTGGGAAATCGACGGCATTGATTGCTTTTCCGGCAAGGTTTGGGAGGCCAATTTTCTAAAGGTGTCCGATTCTACTATACAGCCAATTGTAGACGAAGAACCTCAATTATTACTTTGAGGGCGTCGTGGAGGGCTCAAGCGTCTACACCAAGGACACCATGGACGATCTCGATGGCAAGCTAGGGCAATGTTTTATGTCGGCCGACTTAAAGAGGTTGATATAGGTCCAGGAGATAGGCCTAGGCCGACATAAATTAGTAAAAAATTGTCTTCTCATTTTAGAACCAAGATGATTGATTTATTAAAGGAATAAAAAGATTGTTTTGCTTGGGAGTATTTTGAGATGCCAGGTCTTAGCCGATCGATTGTAGAACATCGGCTCCCTATTAAGCCAGGATATCGGTAGTACAAAAAACCTCCCAGGAGGTTTAAAGCTGATATGTATGATGCGATCAAGGCCAAAATCACTCGACTGTATGATGCTGGTTTTATTCGGTTGTGACGATATACTGAATGGGTTTCAAACATAGTTTTAGTTATCAAGAAAAAGGCAAGCTTAGGGTGTGCATCGACTTTCGTGACTTAAACAAAGCTACCCCTAAGGACAAGTACCCCATGCCGATTGTCGATTTATTGGTGATGCTGCTTCAGGGCACAAGATTATAAGTTTTAGGGATGGCAATGCTGGATACAATTAATTTTTATGGCCGAGGAAGATATCCATAAAACTGCTTTTCGGTGTCCTGGTGCAATCGGCTTATATGAGTGGGTTGTCATGACATCGGTTTTAAAAATACTGGGGCTACTTATCAGAGAACCATGAATTATATTTTTCACGACTTAATCGGCTTCTTGGTTGAAATCTATATTGACGATGTTGTGGTAAAATCCAAGGAAGTCGAAGACCACATAGTCGATTTAAGGAAAGTATTGGAGAGAACGAGGAAATACGGCTTGAAGATGAATCCCACCAAATGCACCGTTGGTGTTTTGGCTGGACAATTTCTGGGTTTTCTTGTTCATGGGAGGGGGATTGAGGTGACACAGAGAAGTATTAATGTGATCAAGAGTATTCGACCTCCATAGGACAAGACGCAGCTCCAATCTCTGATTGACAAGATAAATTTCATTAGGCGTTTTATTGCTAATTTATCTCAGAAGATGGAGCCGTTCACGCCTTTGCTAAGGCTAAAAGCCAATCAAGAGTTTACTTGGGGGGCAGAGTAGTAGAAAACTTTGGACAACGTCAAGGATTATTTAAGCTCCCCTCCAGTTTTGATCCCTCCACAGAAGGGAGTGCCTTTTAAATTGTATTTGTCAGCCGATGAAAAATCAATCGGTTCGCTTTTGATCCAAGAGCTTAAAGGCAAAGAAAGAGCAATATTTTATCTCAAAGAAAAGGCTTTTGGATGCGTAAACAAGGTACTCTCCTATGAAAAACTTGTGCTTGTGCTTATATTTTTCAGCACAAAGTTGAGGCATTATTTATTATTCAATGAGTGCATCATTATTTGCAAAGCCGACGTAGTCAAATACATGCTATCGGCTCTAGTTTTGAAAGGGCGAGTTGGAAAGTGAATTTTTGCTTTGATGGAATTTGACCTGAGATATCAAGCACCTAAGACAATTAAGGGTCAAGCTATAGCCGATTTCATTGTTGAACACCGGGATAATTCAATCGGCTCGATCGACATAGTGCCTTGGACGTTATTTTTTGATGGATCAGTTTGCACTCATGGCTGTGACATCGGCTTGGTTATTATATCACCTAGGGGCGAGTTTTGAATTTGCTTATACTATTACGCCTCACGCTACAAACAATCAAGTTGAATACGAAGAAGTCCTCAAGGGTTTACAACTTTTGAAAGAGGTTGAAGCCGATGCTCTGGAGATTATGAGTGATTCCTTGTTGTTCATCAGCCAATTAGCAGGAGAGTATGAATGCAAGAACGACACATTGATAATCTACAATCAGAAGTGCTGAGAATTGATGGATGGTTTTCGGCTAGTAACTTTCAAACATATCCCTCGAGAGTAGAATGCCAAAGCAAACGACTTGGCTCAAGGGGCATCAGGCTACAAGCCAATCACTAAGGATATTGAAGTTGAAGTTGCAACGATCACAGCCGATGATTGGAGGTATGATATTTTCAATTATTTAAAGAACCCTTCCCAATCGGCTTCAAGAAAATTACGTTACAAGACTTTGAGATATGTGTTGCTCGACGAAAATCTCTATTATCGGACGATTGATGGAGTTCTACTTAAATGTTTGAGTGCCGCTCAAGCCAGAGTTGTAATGGGAGAAGTGCACAAAGGCATCTGTGGCACTCATCAATCGGCTCACAAGATGAAATGGTTACTTCGGAGAACAATGCTGGAAGATTGTTTCAAATATTACAAGGGTTGTCAAGATTGTCAAAGATTTGGGGCAATTCAGAGAGTACCAGCGTTAGCTATGAACCCTATTATCAAGCCTTGGTCGTTCAGAGGATGGGGAATTGATATGATCGGCCAGATCAATCCATCCTCGAGTAAAGGACACAAGTTCATATTGGTGGCAACTGATTATTTCACAAAGTGGGTGGAGGCAATTCCTTTGAAAAAAGTTGATTCTGGGGATGCAATCGAGTTTGTCAAGGAACACATTATTTACCGATTCGGTGTCCCTCAAACGATTACAACCGATCAGGGGTCTATCTTTGTCTCGGATGAGTTTGTCCAATTTGCAGAAAGCATGGGGATTAAATTGTTAAATTCTTCACCATATTACGCACAGGCTAATGGACAGGCAGAAGCATCCAACAAAAGTTTGATCAAACTGACAAAGTGGAAGATCTCTGAATATCCAAAGCAGTGGAATAGCCGATTGGCCGAAGCACTATGGTCCTATCGGATGGCTTGTCATGGATCAATCCATGTGCCTCCTTAAAAATTGATATATGGGCATGAGGCTGTACTACCCTGGGAAAGTGTCATCGGCTCAAGAAGGATTTAATTGCAAGATGAGTTAACAACCGATGATTATCACCACCTGATGGTGGATGAATCGGAAGACTTGGTTTTGTCCAGAATGCGTGCGTTGGAAAAGGTGTCCAAGGATAAAGAGAGGGTTGCTCGTCATTACAACAAGAAAGTTGTGCCTAAATCATTTTCAGATGGCGAGCTAGTCTGGAAATTAATCTTGCCGATTGGTACAAGAGATAATAAATTCTGCAACTAGTCATCTAATTGGGAAGGGTCTTTTAAGATTCATAAATGTGTTTCCAAGGGAGCTTACTTGTTAGAAGGACTCGATGGAGAGGTGTTTCGAAGGGCTCTGAATGGAGAGGTGTTTGAAGAAATATTTACTATAATCGGTTGTGCTCTGCCGATATTGGCCGATATAAAGTATATCGCCCTTAGTCGTTTTATTCGTATCATAATCGGTTATGATTCGACGTATACATGTTGGTCGATTTCGTGTGTTGTTCTTGAGATGTAATTTTGTCAATGATCGGCTCACATTGAAAAAATTAGGGGGGCACATATATATCCAAAGTTAGAATCAAGTGGACTATCCAAAGTCAGAATCAAGTGGACCTCAAAATTTTTTGTGGACCTTGAAATCTTTTTAAGACAAGATAGGTTCAGGAATCAGCAGAGATTATATTACAATACGAAATGACTAAAGTTTACAAGTTTGCCGATACATAAAGGAGAATATATGACAAATTTTCTAAGGTAACAAAAGAACTAGCCCTATTACAAAATCGGTTTCAGTTATGGGTCAGTTGGTAGATGGCCAAGATCACCCTTTGTCTGATCTGCTCAATCTCACCTATCATTTGGGTATCGGCTGCATCAGTGTCTGGGATCGTTTTCAGTGATTTCCTCAGATCCCCCAGATATTGTATTGAAGATTTCACTTTGGCTTTTTGTTCCTCGATCGCCCTTGGGAGATCAACAAGCCTTTTCCTGAGGCCGCCCGCCGCATCTTTCAAGTTCGGCCACGAGGTTCGCTTCTCGTTTCTTCACCGATCGATGTTGGCTTCAATATAAGATGGCCCTGCAGTCATCTCGTCTAGCTTGGCTTTCTCAACAATGATAGATTGCCGATTAGTTTCTACCATCGCCTCAAGGTTGGTTCTCGTCCTTCGGTCAGCAATTCGTTGCCTTGCCCTTTCCAATCTATGACGATATTGATCAAGATGAACGGCCTGGGAGATGGTATCGGCTACTTCGTCTGGGAGTTGGCTTTCAATATCTTCGAACCTGGCTCTGATCGGGCCACAATTGGTGACCAAATAATCTAGTGATGCTTCCAACCGACCAGCTAAGTCCAAAAGTTTCTCTTTCAACTCATCGGATATAGGGGCTTGGGCCTTGCTGATAGTTTCTTCTTCTTCACCGATGAACTCCCTTATGTCAAAAGAGAACATATCGGCTAAAGCCTGCAAGATACAGGTCAAGATTGTTGAGGTGTAAAGAAATTTAAGTAGTCGATTTTGTTCTTGAGAAAGTTTCTCACCTTAACAGTGGGAGTTGCTGCTGGTTCTTCCTCTTCAACATGGTGGCTACCCCTAGCCGATGGAGTATGCTCGCTTGATACATAGGGGGCAGCCGATGGAGAACGAGGAGGCTACACGAAAAAGACAAGTGTTAGTTGAAATCGGCAGACCAACAAAAAGAGAAGAGAGAGAGTTTTGAAGTTACTGGTGAAGATGGGCGTGGTTGCCGATGAGCCAGTCTTTTGCGCTGCAAGAAGATGGGTTTTGGTTAAGGACAAAGAAACTTCAAGAAAAATTTAAATTACCAAAAATTCAAGAAAAGAGGGATGCATACTGGTCGAGGGCGAGGAGGATGCCTTGGAGAAGATGGTGTTTGTTGAGCTTGATCATCGGCTGATGGCATTTGTGCATACTTGCTTGAGTGACATGATTCAGCTGCAACTTCCTCAATGGCTTGATCAATTTCTTCATCTAGTTCCTCTTGGTTGAGGGCTTCCTCCACGTCCGGATCCAAAGATAGCAAGCTATCGGCTGGGGTTGTCTTTTGCTTTTTTTGTTTTTTCTTCTGCACAACCGATGGACCAGCAGCCGACGGCTTGGCCCTTTTCTTTCTTGACAGTGCCTCTCAGGTTTGGCCATGCAACAAGGTTGCCACCTTCGGCGCATTGAAGCCGATGATGGATGGAGCGAGTCCTCCACTTGGAATTCGCCCTGTGGCATAGTGGATCTCAACCCCTGAGTTGCTCTCATGAGGGGGAGAAGAATCGGTTGTCTGCAAAAAAGAGAAGGACAATGGTTAAGTATTAAGCAGACGTTAGCTGATAACTTGCAAAAAAGTTTTGAACAAGGGAAAATACTTACTTCAGGGACTAAGTCTGGAAGAAGTATGGTGAGGTACATTGAGTATGGCTGATGGAGATGTGTCTCTTCAATTCGATCCACCATCTGTCATATGCTGAGCTCCTTTTCATTGCTAGCTCCAAAGTCCCTATACTGCCGAGAGGGGGCCCTCTATGTTCATCAGTCGATCCATCATTAGTCTTGAAGTGATCTCGCCCCTTGTCTCGATTTTGTTAGTGAAATATAGACCAATCGACAGTTGTCCTAGCCCAATTTGTCTGGCAGCCGATAATGGGTAATAGAATTCATAGGATTTGGAGACATTTCTGCTTTGGTGGATGTCGATTGGTAAGATGCAAGGGGTGATGGTTGTAGTAAAGATTTTCCTTGGCTTTGGAAATTCCTCTGAGTTGAGTTCATCAAAATTGAAATCTGTGGGGAGTTCAAACTCTGGGTAGCCTGAATAAAAGAACCAAGTCCGATTGTTCTTTGAGAAACCATCGTAGAAACCAGTGAACCAATCGGCTAGGAGTTTGACTTGATAGCTTGGAGCCCTGATGGACAAAGGCAGCCTCTCCAAAAGACATACATTTGCGTGTAGTCATTTCTTCACCATCATCGTCTACAATCGGCTCTACTCGTAGGAATTCAGTGTCGGCCAGATTGGGACTGCCAGTAATCTTTTGCGTCAGAAGGACCAGCCACAGTTGCAAGAACCACCAGGATCCCCAGTTCCTATAACTGAATCAGCTGCGATTTTAGCCGATGCTTGGTTGAGGGTTTGGTATAGATAGCCCAATAGAAATTTCCCTAAGGAGATTTTCTCTTTTGACACTAGGGCTTCGGCTATGAGCTGCCAGTTGGCTATGGGGCCGCAACTAGATCCACAGAAGACATACTTTTCCAGCCATATCATCAAGAATGCAGTATGTTCTCTAGGGCTGACAGATCCAATACCCATATTCTGAGTGATGTAGCCGTTCCAACCCCCAATGGCCCTTGTCTTAAAGGAGTATTGGCACTTGGTATTGAATCGGTTAGGATTAGCCAATGACATTATGTCTAAGCCAGTCAACATGAACACATCGATCAAGGTGGGGGTCATGAGTCCTTGCTGGAAGAAGAAGGCATTGAACGGGTTGTTCCAAAAATAGGTTGCAGTCGACATAAGGGGTTCGTCCTTGGGCTGATCGGCTATTGTGAGAGCTAAACACTGAGCTATGCCTATTTCGTCCCAATGGGTCTGTTTGCTCACTACCATCCTTTTGTACTAGGCTGGCCAAGTTTTATCGGTTGAAGGCCAAGATTTGAATGTGCCATTCCAGTGTGTTATGCTGGGGTTCGAAATCCTATAGGGTGTCCTGTTGGTTTCAGCATTAATAACCTCAGTAGGATCTATGTTGCCGATTGGGCCTAGAAAGTACCGCTCGTCATGGAGCAAACTAGGGACAACAATTTGATGAGCAAAGTGCTACAATGAAAAGGAAAAGCGAATCTTAGAAGACAAGAACATAGATTTATGGTGGTAGATAGAAAAGAAAGAAGATTCAGCCGATAGAACTTACCTCAGCGAACTCGGCCGATGAAGCACCAGAGGGAGCGGAGGAAGATGCCATTGAAGGACATGAGCTCGTCGCCGGCAAGGGAGATCGCCGCAAGTTTGTTGAGAGCTCCGAGGAGATCACCGGAGAGATTTTTGGAATTTTTGCCTAAGAGCTATGTATGTACAAGTAACGGCGTGAGTCTTTCAATGCGCTTGGGGCGTTATTTAAAGAGGCGCGGTAACGGCCAAAACAAAAATGCTCTAGGTTTTTTCTGAGGATAGGATCACACAAAATCCGCTAACAATATCGCGGACTTGGGGGACATGTGTTGACGACCAAATTTGGCAAGCTAATCCCCGGGTTTGAAGCTACAATTGAAGCGGAATTGAAGAAACGCGCGATTCTTGGAGACAGAGCAAATATCGACTGAGTCCAAATCGGCTAAGGAGACAGTCGGCTAAGACCGAGTCAGACAGGGATATCTGACATAGCCGATTCCGATTGGGGTAATTAAATGTGACCGATCCCGGTAGGAAAGTATGAAGATCATTAGTGAATTCGGTTTCCAGTTCTTCAGAGATATTGCCATCTATGGATAAAGTCCTAAAAAGGCAATTATATCTATTAATTAGGACATTTTGTATAGTTTAGTTATAGATAAAGTCATTTTAGGCATATTTGTAATTCAATTTGTAATAGAAATAAGAATTGTGTCCGTTACGGACTCATCATGTATCTGGGTATAAATATGACCCAAGACCTTGTAATATGAATCAATCAACATCAGATCAATACAAGTTCGACGCATCGTCACCTTTTCATTTTAGTTTAACCTCGACAAATTCTTGCTTCGGGTTGGGCTGCATCGGGTTCCGATCTCCGATGAGAGGTAATTCTTGTTACAAGCGGCTTGCGCTCTCGGGATTAGTACTTCCATCGTCATGATACTCTAATCTCGTTATCGTAATCTGCACAGTTATCATATGTACTATGTAATTTGGATCAATGTTGTGATCTAATCTTCAATCGGCTAGCATCAATTACCAGATGACGGCCGACGGGATTAGATCTCATTGTTGATATGGATTATGTAGTATATCTACCATCTTAAAAGGTTGTCATTAAGCTATTTTAGATTCTATGCTTCTTTTGATACTTAATGTTGCATCGATTAGGTTTGATCTATTAAGTCGCTCTTAGAATCATGAAGATCTAATCTGCTTCATGATCACTATTAGAGATAGCATCGGAGTTTTAGCCAATCTTATCTGATTTAATGTCTTGCATGTTTTAGTTTTGCTTGATATGTTAAATCTGTCCTTTATATTAAGATCTCATTATATTAAATATGTTAAGCTTGTTATCAATCTGTTAAGGCATCTTAATATTTAATTGTTTTTTGTTTAATATATTTAGTTTGTTATGATATCTTTGTATAGAGCAGTATCAGAATATTAGCTGATACATGTTAGATTTATCTCTTTGGCTATGCTGTAAACAAGTAATTCTTGTCTTATAGTATTTTTAGATCTAAGTGATTTATACTATCTCGGTACAGTATCGATCTATTCCATTCACTTGATTTAAATATGCTCTGAGACTTGAATTATATTCTGTTAACATCTACAGCCGATCGGACGAATCTAGTTGTTGTCGATTCAGTGCAAATTGCATCAGCATACTTTCAAACGATAAGTCATCGGCTTCTAGCCGATCGGCTATCAATCTAACTTTGTTTCTATTTTTTAGTTTTTTGTTGGTTGCAAGAACAAACCAACTGGCACGCCTTCAAACCTCGAATCAATACTTTGGACCTGCACTAGAGTAAAGCAAATCTCTCAAGCCAATGCGTGAGAAATTTTCTCATCAACAGTAGTTGATGGTGGACTTGTGGATTTCTAATTAATGGCACAAATATTTTGAATGTAGTCATGCAGGTCAGCTGGATGATCATGTGACAATGTGACATGAGTTCCCATAAATTCATAATTATAGTCAACATCGATATCTCTCTCATCTTCAATAATCATGTTATGCATAATAATACATGCTCGCATTATGTTACCAAGTGTCTCTTGATCCCATATACGAGCTGGCCCTCGAATAATGCGAAACAGGATTGTAGAACTCCAAATCCTCGCTCAACACACTTCTTATTTGCTTCCTGAGCTTGAATAAATAACTTTCTCTTGTTCCCTTGTAAGATTTAATTGACTTAACAAGTGTGGCCCAATTAGGATAAATACCATCTGCAAGGTAATACTCCATTGAGTAATTGCGACCATTGATAGTATAATTTGCTTCTGAAGCTTGTCCCTCAGCTAACCTCATGAATAGCGGGGAACAGTCAAAAACATTAATGTCATTGTGAGAACCAAGTAATCCGAAAAAAGCATGCCAAATCCAAAGATCTTCTGAAGCAACAACTTCCAGTATGATTGTAGGCTCATGAACATGGTCTTGGTACATACCAGACCAAGCTGTTGGACAATTTTTCTACTTCCAACGCATATAAAAAGATTGTGCCATTCTAAACCTACAAGTTAACAAAATAAAAAATACCATTATAATAAGAACAACAGACGACAAGAACAAAAGGTTTAAAATAGTGTAAAATTATGATTGCGTACCTTCGACTAAACAAAACCAGACCATACGTAGGATTATCGCAAAAATAGTCCCTCATCAATATGCGGTGTCTTTCCGCTCTATCACGATTACTCACTATGTGCCTAGGAATAAAACCTCTTCTACCTCCTACATTGCTTTGGGCTCGGTAGTGATTGATATATCATGACTGTTGTTGCCATGATAAACACATCGTCATCATCTGACGACAATGACTCCATAGTAATTTGTATGACTACACCACGACGCCTTATTGTGAAGTCATGATGGAGAAGAAAAAATGATATGAAATGGTAGTGTGAGGGATTATATATATATATATACATATATATGAAAAAACTAGCCGTTGATGGAAAGCGCATATTTTTAAGAGAAAACTAACTGTTAGAATTTGAAAAAGTCTAAAATGAAGAATCTGTTAGGATGTATAGCATATTTGGAGACCTGAAACAACCTTGGGTGGATCGCGTCATTCAACCGCGTCACACGCTTGGTGGCCATGGCCTCGTCCATGGTGTACATCCCGGCTGTTCATCCCGCGGCCCAGTCACGAATCCCGCGGTCCAGTCACGAATCCAACCGTCACGGTGTCGGCCCGTTCTAGAGCCCCCCTGCTGCCCCACCGCCGCCACCGGCCACCACGCTTCTTATTCCCTTCTCCCTTCCGCCGCCGCCCGCTCCCTGACGCGCCGCAGTTGGGAGCGAAACCCTCCTCTTCCTCCCAACCCTTCTTACCCAAACCCTAAAAAACCACAAAAAAATCCGCAAAATTACCCCCGAAAATCCCAAAAAAAATATCGCCGGAACCCTATCCTTTGATCGGATCCACCTATTCCCCTGCCCGGTGATGGCGGCGCAGGTCCAGGCGGTGCCGACGGCGGAGGGTGGTGGCGCGCCGCCGCAGGCCAACGCGGTCGCTGCTGCGGGCTCTGCTGCCGCCGCTGCGGCGAACTTCCAGGCGACGTCGCTGTACGTGGGGGACCTCGACGTGAGCGTGCAGGACGCGCAGCTGTTCGACGTGTTCAGCCAGGTCGGATCGGTGGTGTCGGTGCGCGTTTGCCGGGACGTCAATACCAGGCTGTCGCTGGGTTACGCCTATGTCAACTTCAGCAGTCCAACCGATGGTGAACTCCGTTCTTCTCCTCCATATCAATTTTGTTGTGATGATTTGTTGGTCATGGGTCGTTAGGGTTCTGGCAGGGAACAATTCGAATCGCGTCAACTCCATTACTTATTGAAAGTCGCCTGGCCATTAATGGGTAGGATTCCTGTGCTACAAAATGTCCGAAACTATTTAGTCTGTTTTAACATGCTGATTATACTCATTAACTGAGGTTTGTAAGGAGTATATAATAATACTGGTTTTTATATTACGTTTTGTGTAGCTGTTTGTTGTCTCAGGCATATCTAATTACATATAATAAGTCTGAGTAAACGAGTTACCTCATTTCACGCCAAGAAAACTTTTTTGAGGACAGGTGAATGAATTTTCTTGGTGATAAGGATTTATGTTCTCTTGATTTTAACAAACCGTCCTCACTTGCAACAATATAATTCTAGATGTCTGTTTTAATGCACGATGTGGGGAATCCTTGATGTGCAAGGCCCTTGCATAGTATTCGACATAATCAAGAGCATGTTACTTTCAATTGGTTCCAAAATTTTGTAAGCATGGTTTGTCATTTGCCTCTGAAGTTTTTGTGAGAGTTTGCTCTTCTGTAAATGTTAAGTTAAATATGTGTTCTGCTTCTGATAATATGTTTCAATCACATGATGTACATTAATTTGGCAAACTAGTTCGGATTGTTTATCAAACTAGAATTGCAACTTGCTTCTTTTCTTACTTTAAAATCTTTTGCAGCTGCAAGGGCATTGGAAATGCTGAACTTCACTCCTATTAACGGGAAGCCTATCAGGATAATGTATTCTAACCGTGACCCCAGCTCACGCAAAAGTGGAGCAGCAAACATATTTATTAAGGTAGCACTTTCGTATTATGTATTCATTCATTTCATAAATTGTCAACAAAGAATATCTCTTTAACATCAGTTTATGTTGTTAACAGAATCTTGACAAGTCAATAGATAACAAAGCTCTCTATGACACATTTTCTGTATTTGGGAATATTCTTTCGTGTAAAGTCGCGACAGAAATGTCTGGAGAGTCAAAGGGATATGGTTTTGTTCAGTTTGAGCAGGAAGAGGCAGCCCAGAATGCTATCAGTAAGCTCAATGGGATGCTTTTGAATGACAAAAAGGTGTATGTAGGGCCTTTTGTTCGTAAACAGGAGAGGGAAAATGTATCAGGCAATCCCAAATTTAACAATGTGTATGTAAAGAACCTATCGGAATCAACAACCGAAGATAATTTAAAGGAAACTTTTGGTAAATTTGGACCCATAACTAGTGTTGTTGTAATGCGCGAAGGTGATGGGAAATCCAGATGCTTTGGATTCGTTAACTTTGAAAATCCAGATGATGCTGCCCGAGCTGTTGAAGATTTGAATGGCAAGAAGTTTGATGACAAGGAGTGGTATGTTGGTAGAGCACAGAAAAAGTCAGAGAGGGAGATGGAATTGAAAGAAAAATTTGAGAAGAACATCAAAGAGGCAGCAGATAAGAATCAGGGCACTAACTTGTATTTGAAAAACTTGGACGATAGCATCGATGACGATGAGAAATTAAAAGAACTTTTTGCTGATTTTGGTACTATTACTTCTTGTAAGGTTTGTTTCTTATCTTCGCTAGTTTGGCATAATAGTTAACACAATTTCTTTGCATACTTTGGTAGTTTGGTCTGTTTGCTGCTGATTATAAATTATGCGGCAGGTCATGCGTGATTTGAATGGTGTCAGTAAAGGATCTGGCTTTGTTGCATTTAAGTCTGCTGAAGACGCTTCACGAGCTGTGAGTTGTATTTATATCTCTGGGCATCATATTTTAAAACCATAGCCCAGGAAATTCATTGACATATTTGTTCTGATGATTGTAGCTTGTGGCCATGAATGGTAAGATGGTTGGCAGTAAACCTCTCTATGTAGCACTTGCACAACGTAAGGAAGAAAGAAGGGCAAGGCTTCAGGTAACATTGACGGATGAGATGTCCTGTATGCATATTCCTTAAATGTTATTCTCTGTTTCTAATATGTTCATTCTATTTTTGCAAAACATGATGAACATGATTTTATTTTCGAACTACTTCAATTAGAACAATAATGAATTCTCTTTCCAGTGCTATTCTATGCAATAGTGTTTGATAACACTATGCTTTTTATCTATTGTTTTGTAAAAGTTCTAATGGTCTGGAAAATAAACAGTCATTTCTGATACCCAGCGCATCCATATATGGACCTTTTTTTTATTTTCTCTAAATATTCTGTTACTTGGTATTCATGTTGATGGCTTGTTTCAGGTGCAGTTTTCACAAATGCGTCCTATGGTGATGCCTCCTTCAGTTTCTCCTCGTATGCCCATGTATCCCCCTGGTGTTGGCCAACAGCTGTTTTATGGCCAGCCACCTCCAGCTTTTGTTAACCCTCAGGTATATGAACTCCATCTATATAATTAATGAATTATGATGTCCATCCGATCATCAACATATACTGCTAAGGAAGTTTCGAATCAGTATGTTGCTGTTGGATTAGAATAACTATTATTCTTCAAATAAACAAAAGTTGGAATTTTGATTTGCTACCAATGTTTTGATATAGTTTGCATTGTAAAATTTCAAATTCCATTCTGGATTGAAGCTCATAATCTACTCAAACTTGCCAAAATAACTATACAAATTCCAACGTTGAGCTTGTTACCAGCTACTTGTCATTCATTTTGGAAGTATTATTCATAAGATTTACTCTGCTTGAGCACTGTTATTTTTAATACTTACCAACATTTTATTTCTGCGTGTAGCTTGCTTAGTTTTCTTGTCTGTTTTGACTATATATATACATTTAAAATAAAACTATGATGATGCCAGGTTGTTGTTTACCAACTTGCTAAGTGCTAACAATTACAACTGATGGAATACTTTGTTGTGCTCTAAATCTTGTTAGAGAGAACACTCACATTGTGAAAGATGACACTCAATTGGGGCAATTTTCTCCATTGTATATTCACTCAAATGCCATGACCAACCATATTTATAGGCTAGTGGACAGCCAAACATATACTAATCAAAGGTGTTAGATGCTAGTTTAAGATGTTAAATTGTTAGATGCTAGTCTAAAATGCTAAAGCGAAAAAACAAAAACTGAAAAAGGTTACATTTGACTTATTTCTTTCAGCTGCACTAGACTTAGTCCATCATTCTCCTCCTAAGTCTTGGGCGTTGTTTTCTGGGAGATTTAAAAATCATCTCAATCCTGGCACGAATCTCTTGAAACTTGATCCTACCAAGGGGCTTGGTAAAAAGATCAGCAAGTTGGTCCTTAGTGTTGATGTAGCTTGCCTTGACGCTCCTTTCCTTCAAGCAATCTCGAATAAAGTGGTGCTTCACCCTGATGTGCTTGCTACGTTCGTGGAAGACATGGTTTTTTGCTAAGGCCAAAGTGGACTTGTTGTCCACCCTGAGCTTTATTGCTTCAGCGTCTCTGCCAAGGAGGTCACTAAGCAGCTGAGCAAGCCAGAGCGCCTGAGTTGAAGCGGTGGAAGCCGCTATGTACTTACGGGCTGCGCCACCTGCACATTGAGGACGTAGAGACGATTGATGCCTCTGTTTACCTTGGCAAGAAGACGACGATGGCGGTCCCATATCCTCATGATTCCATCCTCGATCAGAATGCGCAAGCCATTCCCATCCAGTTGGCCTAGGCTGATGATGGAGTTCCTCAGCGCGGGGATAAAATAGACTCCAATGAGGAGTCGGTGCTCGCCAGTCTTGACGACAAGCTCAACGGAGCCAATGCCCCTGATGTCCACAGCCGAAGAGTTGTCGAACTTGACGAAGCTGCGTACGTCAGCGTTCAGGTCGGAGAAGAACTCCCTGTGACCCGTCATGTGGTGAGTGGCACTACTGTTGACGAGCCAGCCGTCGATCATGTCGTCGCTGGAGCCGTCACCGAGGAAGGCGTTGTAGGATCGAGATGTCGACTAGAGGAGGGGGATGAATAGGCGATTTAAAACTAAGTGGCACTACATCAAAACTAACCTAAGTTGCTAGGCTTGGTGAGGAACAAGTCTAACTAAGCAACTAAGTTATGTTTTGCAAACCTAAGGTGATAATGGCTCAAGTATGTCTGTACAAATGTAAATTGCACAAAAATAAATACAATAGGTAAATGAGACAAGAGACAAGAAATTTTTCACTCGAGGTTCGGAAACTCACCGGTTTTCTCATCCCTGTTGAGGCGAGCCCAACTCCACCGCTCAACCACGAAGCTATCGCATGTCCCCTTCATCAAGAGGTGGGCAAGCTGGGAGCCGGCCCACGGAGAGGACTATCCAAGCCTCGATCACTAGGGGTAGTTCTTCCTTCGCTCCGAAGGTGGTGAACTCCAAACCACTCACAAAACCGGCACCAGGTCTCCTCCACAATCTTCTCGGAGAGGTCATCGGGCAATTCCTCCACAAGCCGTCTAGGAGGCGGCAACCTCCAAGAGTAACAAGTAATCACGCGGCTCGGAGATGATCAAGTGCCACACTAGCTCTACAATGGAAGCAATGCACTTGGCTCTTATCTAAATCAACCCTCAACCACAACAATGGATGAACACTAGCTCAAGTGAGTGTGGGAGAGATGCAAGGGGTGTATGCAAATGAAGTGAGTGCCAAGAGTAGTCCCTTGCTGCTAATGGGAGGTATTTATACCCCACACAAAGAAAACTAGCCATTGGGGACGAAATCCACCAACTTCGCCGCCCGCCTGGCCGACGTGGGTGGGCTTGGCCGACCGGCCCGAGATGTAACGGTTAGAAAACTAGTCAATTACAAGGCATTTAATGCTTTGACAACAGGGAGGCTTGTCGGCCGGTGGCCAATTGGCTCTGGCCGACCGCCCATGGCTCTGGCCGACCGCCATCGGCTCGGCCGACTGATTACGGCTCCGGCGGCTTTGGATCGCCAGCCGGAGGATCAAGAAGGCCGGTCGGACCGGAGGTGTATGGCCTGGACCGCCGCACGGGCCGGTCGGACCACACAAAGACCCGCGGCCGGACCGCCCCAAGGCCCCGGTCAGACGGATACACATAAACGGTTAGACCGGCCTTGGACAGAACGTAACAAGAATTTGAAGAAAGCCAAGTCTAAATGCAAATGACCTACTTTAACATTTTTGATCATCTCTTTGCTTAGATCATTACCCCTCTTGATAGTACGTCAAAGCTATAAATAAATTCTATGAAATTTGATCGCCCAAGCTCCTCAATCAATTAAAATAAACCGTTAGTTTTACCGTCTTCAATCTTTTTGCATTGTGCCATCGGAAATAATCTTCGGTGATCATCCATGCACACTTATTGTGTGAACCTAGCTCAAATATATGTAACTCAAGATAATCGTTAGTTCACAATTAGCGTTTGTCATTAATTACCAAAACAAACAACGGGACATAGATGCTTCAAGCGTGTGCCCTCGGCTCGTCGAGGTGGAGAGCCGTTGCGGTCGATGCTGCTGGAGGTAGCTCGATGCTCCCGTGTGCTAGGAACAGAGCTGGCTCCTCAGCCTATGCGACGTGAGCCTGGCCGCGCCTCGGTTGTCGATAACCCTTGGCCCAATGGCCAGATCTGCCACAATTGCGACATATGTCGTCTCGTGCCGGCCTGTGCTCGTCGGCGGCGCCGCCCTGGGCGCCTTCGCGGGCGTTACCCTCGGCACGTCCTTGCGCCTCGCCCTGGGGGCCTCCACGCGCCTTGCGCGGCTTGCCGCGCTTGCGGCCGCCTGTCGAGGAAGAAGTCTCCCCCTTCTTCCGATCACCCAAGATGGATTCCACGCTGAAGGGGATGGGTTTCGAGCAAAGCCCGCACGAGGCGGCCATCTACCGGCGGGGCAATGACGGCAATGCCCCTGTTGGTGCGTGTCTACGTCGACGACTTTGTGATAACGGGCACCAAGGATGCAGAGGCGGCAACGTTCAAGGAGGAGATGAAGGCCACCTTTCAGATGAGTGACTTGGGGCCTCTTTCCTTCTACTTGGGGATTGAGGTGCACTAGAATTACTCCCGCATCACACTTCGACAGACTGCCTACGCAAGCACATCGTTGAGTTAGCTGGGCTCACCGACTGCAACCCAGCTCTCACTCCGATGCAGGAGAGGCTGAAGCTTAGCCGTGACAGCATGGCAGAGGAGGTGGATGCCACACAATACCGGTGCCTTATGGGGAGCCTTTGCTACCTGGCCCACACGCGACAGGACTTGGCGTTCTCCGTCAGCTACGTCAGTCGGTTCATGTAGTGACCGACGACGGAGCACCAGCAGGCCGTCAAAAGGATCATCCGCTATGTTGCAGGGACTTTTGACCACGGCCTCCACTACCCAAAGTGTCCCGGGGCAGCACACTTTGTCGGGTACAGCGACAGTGACCACGCCGGTGACATCGACACCAGCAAGAGCACGAGCGGGGTGCTCTTCTTCCTCGGCAAGTGCCTCGTTAGCTAGCAATCAGTCAAGCAGCAGGTGATGGCCTTGTCTAGTTGCGAGGCTAAGTACATTGCGGCTTCCACCGCTTCAACTCAGGCGCTCTGGCTTGCTCAGCTGCTTAGTGATCTCCTTGGCAATGGAACTCAGGGTGGACAGCAAGTCCGCTCTGGCCTTGGCAAAGAACCCTGTCTTCTACGAGCGCATCAGGCACATCAGAGTGAAGTACCACTTCATCGAGGCTGCTTGGAGCATGGGAGGGTCAGGGCAAGCTACATCAACACCAAGGACCAACTTGCTGATCTTATCAAATCTCGTGGTAGGATCAAGTTTCAGGAGCTTCGCGTCAGGATTGGGATGATTCAAATCTTCCAGAAGACGACGCACAAGACTTAGGGGAGAATGATAGAATAAGTCTAGTGCAGTTTTTCAGCTTTAGCTTTTTCGCTTTAGCATCTTAGACTAGCATCTTCTGGTTTAGCATCTAGCATTTTAGACTAGCATCTAGCAACTTAGAATGATGCTTGGCTGCCCACAAGCCTATATATATATGTATCCCCAACCCCTCAGGTTGGTCATGGCATTCTACTGAGTAAACAATGAAGAAAATTGCCCCAACTCTGAGTGTCATCCCTCACAGTGTTTTCTCTAACAAATTACGACTGATGCCTCACAAGTATTATAATTGTTTTGTCATCTATGTTTATCATCTATATAAGTGAATAAATATTCTAGATAGTATGGGCATTGGGCACCTGTAACTCTAGTTTAGGAGAGTATGTAGTGTAAGGTGCCTTGTGTATTATCTCTAATATCATCCTTGTAAGGTGCGTTGTTTAGCCAAAAGTTTCTCGGTAATTCGGTTATCTTTGGTGCTGCTGGATGAGATTTCATTACCCTCCTTGGCAGCATGTCACCTTGTCAATAGTTTGCTGTGAAAAGTGACAAACTGCCCTTTGTTGTGTGGTGGATTCTGTCATTCTTGTCAATGTTGTGTGGTGGATGTGTGGGTGCTTGACGGGATGGTGAGGTCTAAGCCTCGTCACCCTGGGAGCCAGGTTGAGGCCAAATGGGAGACTAGAGATAGGTTCAACTTTATTTCTTGATTGATTCCAGAGGAAATTCTGTGCTCCCTTATGGCCAGCCACCTAACAAATTCTACAAACAAGTAGTTAATAACTTGCAAACTTACTGAATCCATGAGGGGTTGAGTTCCACCCATAACATCCCCACACGACGTTTGACCTGGTGTCTAGCCTCATCCCTTATTATTAAGCCTTATTACATCTCGGCTTTTAACATTATTTGGAAAGGAAAATGAATCTAAAATTATTTTGGTGTACCATGCCATTCTTTGTTGCCAGCCTCAAGTGGGCCCCACCTGGAAGCCCTCAGTGACAGGTCCATTCGATATCCAAAGCTTGAAAGTCCTGTCCTGAGAACACCACTAAACCTTGGCAAAATAACAATTCGTGAAGAGCTTGCATTTCGGCTATTGAGGCCCTATCCGCAAGCCCATGTGGCGATGTGAAGCCATGAGCCATGTACATCCTAGTTGTGAGCTATAGCGAGGGGCCCAATAATCGGCCCAAATCAGGTTCCTCTCGGGAGAACACCCTATCCCACCGCTTTATGCTGCGCACATAGAAAGCTGCGCTGCCATCAGAAGATAGCCGTCCATCTGTGGCGCGGAAAAAGGAACACCGCTGTGCTCTTTCTGCGTGCAGGCCGCTACATAGCCATGCACTGTTAAGCACATGACAAACGACGCAGTGCTCCTGCGGCACGCAAGACACGCTAACGCTATGCACTGGTCGAGCCCTCAAACTGAGCTCCTGCCAGCATAGCTTGCGCATCGCCATGGGGACGTGTAAGTGCAACCCTCGCCGTCCGCAGAAGCAGCGCATCACGCCGATTGTTTGGAGGCCGCCCCAATGAGTCAACAAATTGTGCTGCAATCTCCGCTCGCGCTCGAGGACTCCGCCAGCTTGCCGTGCCAGCTATTCGCGAGGATAGTGGCACACCTGGTGCCCGTGGAGATGGAACCAAACAGCACGGAGTTGGACGAGGCGTGAATGTCGCTGCCAATTGTGGCCCAGCTCCTTGAGTCATGCTAGCTGTTCTCGGTTATTCCGCTCGAAAATTGTATGCCCAGTCACCATGGCCGTCTGGTAGCCAAAAATCGCTGTTGTTGCCAAGGCCAACAGAGTGGACGAGGGTTGCCAGGAGGCTGCACCATCTCCAAAAGACACATTGCCGCTCGAGGGAACTGCTTGAAGACATCTTGCTGCCGTGTGGTCGCATGAGGGAACAGTGACGGTGTGACACGATGGTCTCCCACAGCGACGGCTGACTTGATGGCTTCCCAGCGAGTGCCGGCAGGACCATGGGAAGGCATAGCAGCACTACCGCAACCGCAGAAACTAATGATGCCAAGGGAGTGGCGCTGTGTCTAGTGGTAGGGCCTCCGCCTCCGGCAGTGTGGCTGACGGTCGAGGGTAGGGTACAGCAAAGGGGTCTGTCGCTGTGGCGTCCGGTGAGGTACTTCCAGTCGCAAACAGCGGTTGGGGTGGCAGCAGCGGATAGGATGTCGTTGACATTGCCAGGCCCGCGTGGAGTGCCAGCACCAAGTCCCTCACCTTATCGAGTCCATGATGGTGTTATGCATGGCAATGGATGATCGACGCAGGGCGTGGAGGCTGTCGATGGCAGCCATGTTGGACTCTAGGAAAGGATCGCTGGAATCTGATACCAAGATGTTGTGTGGTGGATGTGTAGGTGGTAGACCATCTTGGAGCTGGGTTGAGGCTGAAGGGGAGACTAGAGATAGGTTTAACACTTTAACTTTGTTTCTTGATTGATTCTTATTGAAATGCCGTGCTCCCATACATAAGGCCAGCTACCAAACAAATTCTACTAACAACTAGTTTACTTGCTAACAAACTTACCGAATACTATAGTTTGACATTTTCTTTTAAATCTGTAGGATGATTTTACCTAGCTGGATTTTGCAAAAAGATGAAAGAACAAAACCTATCAGACTACCTAGCGTGTCATTGATATTTGTAGCTTTGTGCTTTTTTGTTGAAATCTTCCACGACAGATTTCTAATAGAAACTAGGGGGAAAACAAAGCTGAACAATTTAACCTCCAAAAGAGGATGGATATAAATAGTCAGATAAGGCTGTGATTTGGATTGTTTCTTTTACCCAATTCATCAATATGTTTATACATATAAAGGTAGGGATGGCAGCAGCCTATGGTAAGCATCTGGTTTAAAAAGGTTGTAAAACTTTGTCCTCATTATTATACAATCAGTCTTTTACCAAATACATCAATATGATGCATAATTTGCAGTTCATGTATTACAAATCAGCCTTGCTTTACAATTTACTTGCACGTGCTATGATCAATCTCTTTTTTATTGCCTATCTCTCCTCATTGCCTTCTCATTTGTATTATCGAAATGTTACTTTCTGTAGCCTGGATTTGGCTTCCAGCAACATCTCATTCCTGGTATGAGGCCTAGTGTTGGACCAATTCCAAATTTTGTCATGCCTATGGTCCAGCAAGGTCAACAACCACAACGACCAGCTGGAAGGCGTGCAGGCACTGGTGGAATTCAGCAACCGATGCCAATGGGCCACCAGCAGGTAATAATGCTCAGTTTGTAGTGACAGAATGAAACTCATTTGTTTACCTTTGACAAGGAGTTTGCTTTCTTGTCTAACCCTTGCATCTCTTGTTTTGGCAGATGCTTCCGAGGGGTGGTCGTGGTGGCTACCGTTATGCTTCAGGTCGTGGCATGCCAGACAATGCATTCCGTGGTGTTGGAGGTTTAGTGCCATCCCCATATGAGATGGGAAGAATGCCTCTCAGTGATGCTGGTGCACCACCGCAGGTTCCAATTGGAGCATTGGCCTCTGCACTGGCCAATTCACCCCCGGATCAGCAAAGACTGGTTAGCTTATCCTTTTTGCTTTTATGCACATACGTGGATCTTAAGATAAATTTCAATCTGGAACCGGGATCATAACTTTTCTTTCATGGCTGCAGATGCTTGGTGAAAGTTTGTACCCGCTTGTTGATCAGCTGGAGCATGATCAGGCAGCGAAGGTCACTGGCATGCTTTTGGAGATGGACCAGACTGAAGTTCTCCATCTCATTGAGTCACCTGATGCTCTGAAGGCCAAGGTCGCTGAGGCTATGGAAGTTCTCCGTAATGCTCAGCAGCAGCAGGCAAATACCCCAACTGATCAGCTAGCTGCTCTCACCCTGAGCGACGGCGTCGTTTCTTAACTTGGTTGGCATCTTATACCTGGGACTGCCAGTGAAGTACTATGTACTTGGTGTGTTTTGGAACCTGAACCTGTGGACAAGGTGTCTTTACCTTTGTTAAACGGCACTTAATTTACTTCAGCATTGTGTGGATCTGGATTTCATTTCCTATTTGTGTTTGCTTAAAATATTGGGATTGCAATATGATTTACTCTTGGATTGATGTCAACCCATGAACTAGATTAGCCATGCAATGCTTAGTTTTTTCGTTAGATCAGTAGAGCTAACTAGTATTGCGCAATTGTATAGTGTCAAGAAGAATGCCACGCTTGAGTTTCACCATTCCTTGACGCTTCAGTGTTAAGAAAAATGGATATACCTCAACCGACCCAGGCAATCTAGAAAATCATGGCTATTCCAGTTACTAGATGGAGTCTGCCGGCGGGCACAGTGCTCATTAACTCGGATGCGGCAATTTTTCAAGTCTCCAGCTAGGTGGGTTTTGGTTTTGTGATCTGGGACCACTTTGGTACCCCTACAACAAGTTGAATCATAGAAACGTGCAAGCCTGAGCAAGCTGAAACTTCGGCAATCCGGTGTGCCTTGTCCCATGCTAAGGCGGAGGGCTACCAAATGGTGATCATGGCAATCCAGCCAGACTGATCCTGGGTTCTGTTGGCGACATCAAGAAGTTGGCAGCCGTTTTCCTGGTTTGTTCCTTTATGCACGGTAATCGTTTGTCCAAAGTAGCGGCACCGGCACACTCTTTTAGCTCGATGTTCCGAGCTGTTAAAATTGTATTGTGTTTCGCTTTGTAACCTTAGATTGCATCCGGGAATACTCTTATCAGGTACTAAGTAATTGTAAAGAGCACCCCGATACTATACGTCCAATGTCCAATGCAACCTCCAAACATATTTGGATGAGTACACTCAGTGTGTACACGATCACGGTTGACACCTTTCAATATAATAACCACGATGTCGACTAGTCAGCAAAAAAAATATCAATGGAATAGCTCGTAGATCAACTTCAACCTAAGATATATTCATCAACCCACTTAATGGACCAAATACAATACATATCTCATTAAAGATGGACCAAATACAATACATATCTCAGGGGACTTGAACCATAATGCTACATTTCACAATCATCTCAATTGCTTAAAACTCATACTCATGCCCAACTAGAGGGACTTGAACCATAATGCTACATTTCACAATCATCTCAATTGCTTAAAACTCATACTCATGCCCAACTAGCTTCTTAGAGGACTAGTCTCGTACTTTTATCTCAAATAATGATATACATCGATAGGGCATGCACACAATTAATTTTTCATATTACAGCTAAGATACATAGACCAACCGGTCAAATATCTAGAGTTCAACGGAAGTTTGTCTACTCATTTCCCACAAACACGCCGACTAGAGGTAGGCCCCTGATAGAACCGTCATGAAGAAGCAACAATCCCACAACACTCAACCTAAACAATCTCATTCACCTGCAAAATAATCCAAACAACAATATATATCTCACATCCTTATTTTTGTTTCAGAAATTTGTAAATTATTTAATAAGTTATTTCTAGAATTTATATTAAAGTGCAATTAATTTATAAGTAAAGCAAAGGTGGGAAATATAATTTCCTTTAATAAACTGTACTAAGTATTTTTATTAAATTATCCATGATTAAATATACTCTCTAGAATTTTCCCGATTTTGCAGAGCTCGATTGCTAATTTTAAAAATACAAAATTATTTCAGGAATAATTCAAATTAAAAATAAAATAACGTCTCCTAAGCTTTTGGACCAATTTTGGCCCATTTCTTTCTTTCTCTCCCGTCGACCGATTTCCATTCTTCCTCCGGTCGGCCTGTCTCCTCTCTCCACTAGTCTTTCCTCCTTCGAACCAGCTAGCAGGCGTGCAGCCTAGCTCACCAAGCCATTGGCCCATCTCCTCCCGCAGCCCAGCACCCCTTCCTCCTCTCCTCTAGCGATGCATGGCCCCGCCGTCGGGATCATCTTCCACCTCCGGAGTCCCGACGGAGGTGCCCAAATGGGCCGTCTTGTCATGGGCCGGCCCGGCACGGCCTGTCTTGTTTATCGGCTCGGCACGGCACGACCCGTGAGGAGATGGGCCATGCCGGCTCGGCCTAGTCGGGCGTGCCGTGCTTGGGCCGACGCTCAAGCCCGTGGGCCGGCACGGCACAGCACGACTCCTGCGCGTGCCGGCCCGGGCACGGCACGGCCCACGGGCCGCCTCCACTCCACCGGGGCACCGACGCGGCCACCGCACGGTGCACGCGCACGGCCGCACCCACACCCGCTGCCAGCCTTCCCCGCATCGCATCCCGACTCCCGCAACGCAAGCAGAGGCGAAGTCGCGGTCACCTACTCGCCTTTCCTTGCCGCCGTCGCCCTCCTCCCTCTCCGCCGCCAAGGCCGCTGCGCCTCCTCTCCCTCTCCGCCGCCAAGGCCGCCACCGCCCTCCCCTCTTCGCCGCCAAGGCCGCCGCCGCCTCCCCTCTCCCGCTCTCTCGCTCGCCAAGGCCGCCGCCTCTCCGCGCCCGACCGACGGCAGCTCGTCTCCCTCTTCGCCGCCAAGGCCGCCGCAGCCCTCCCTCTCCCCGCTCTCCGTCGCCTCTCCGCGCCGCCGACGGCCACTGTCTCCTCTCCGCCGCCAAGGCCGTCGTCAATTCGTCGTCGTCGTTGTCCATCTCGCCGCCGCCGGCGACCGCATCCCATCCACCGACGTCGCCCGTGCCCGTGAGCCTCTCCCCTCGCGGCGCCGCCGGACCCGCATCCCATCCCACCCGACGCTGCGCGTGAGCCCCGCGACGCCGCCGCCATCGATCGATTTTTATTAGGGTTTCGCTTTTGCCTCGTCACCGCCGTGCTTGGCCCGTGGGCCGGAAGGGCACATGGGCCTTTGGCGTGCCGTGCGGCACGGCACGACCCGCCACCCGTGGGCCGTGCTTGGGCTGGGGACACAGCACGTGGGTCGGCATGACATGGCCCGCTATAGGAGCCATGCGTAACGGGCCGTGCCGCGGGCATGCCCGTGCCGTGTCGGGCTGGGCCGCCCATTTGGCCACCTATGGTCCCGATGTCCCGAGCCTGTAGGTCGACGCCGCTGCTTGCCTCCTTTCAAAATCCGGCGAAATCTGTGGGGATAATTAGATGGAGGGGTTTCGATCCATATCTCATCCTCTTATCCCGCCGTTCCAAATCAGGTCTCGTCCTCCTCCGCCTATATATAGGATGCCCGATGTCCCTCTTCCTTTTCCCAACCCTAGCCCGAGCTCCCATGCCCTAGCCGCCGCTCCCCGCTCTCTTTTCTCTCTCCACCATGCGTTGCCGCTTTCAGCAACTTTTCACTGGCAGGTTTGTGGCCGCCATCACCACCGAGACTGCAAGGAATAGGGGAAGCCCGACAGCCATCTCCCCTTTGCCGAAACTCGTTGGAAGGCTGTCGCCGACATGAACCCGAGCTACTCCGCCTCCAGTCGCCGCTGCCCGTCGATCCCTTCGTCGTCAAGCTTCTCCACCTTGTCCGTTGAGTTCGCAGCAGCAAGGAACATCTCGGCGACCGCTTCGTCACCATTGAAAGTCTCCGGTACACTGTCTTCTCCGTCCATCCAAAGGCCATCGTTGTTTGGAGCTCGTCGCCGGTAAGGATCGTCTCATTTCTATCGGTGTCGTCGCTTTCCATAGACGTGCCACCATTCGCCAGAGTTATGGGTTCCTGTGTTCATCGATCGGTGAGCCCACGTGGCTGCCATGTCATCACCCAGTTAGCCTTCACGTCAGTGTTTCCGTCCCATGTGGCCTCCACTGGATCCAATCTGGGCCATCCAATCTCTGTCAACCGATCTCGACTGTCCATTCTGGTGAACCCGTGCATCGTATGTGTGAATGGTCAAGCGAGATCCGTCCATCCTAGGGAACTCGTGCATCATTTCTGTGAACTCAGTCGGAGAACCAATCCAGGGTAACGTCATAATCGATCTTTACCTTTAATCAAATAATTAATAATACCATAATAAATTTATTTAATCCTTTAAATAGGTTTTAATTGTATTAAATCTTGCAAATTTAATAACTAATTCATATAAAGTCGGAATGAGGTGGTTCGTGTCTCATAATTCATCTAAAATTAAGGTTTATATGTTTGTTTACTATTTATGTATTGTTTATGCGGAGATTCTTAGTATTTTTCTTATTTTACATGTTATCATGTAGTTTGCATTGTTTTGAAGGATCACGAATTCGATGGAAATGTTTCAGTAGGCTAATTGAAAATCGGTTATTTCAAGGCAAGTCACATAGATCCCAAAACAATCTCTTTGAGCATATTGATCCTACATTTAAATTCTCTATTTGTTTTAAATATATATTTATTTTTGAATGTCATTGGGTGATGTGAACTTATTCATTTGTTATGGTCAATTTGTATTGTTTATGTTATATCTTGATACCTTGGATAATTTTTGTATATTGACACGGCTTGACATTTAGTGTAATTTCTTGGACCAACTTAGAAACAGTAGTATCTTTTTTTTGAAAAACTAATGATTAACTCATAATTAATGATGACTAGTAATGATATCTCATGATGGTTTGTCGTGGTTGGTTAATAACTAAAACTTGACTAATGATGGGTTGTAAGCACATGAAGGTGTTTGTCATGATCATGACAATTAAGAACCGGTTTGCGAGTTACTGTTGTGTAGCATTAACCATACTAATCATAAGTCAGCATGGGTAATGGCTATCTGTAACGTAGCATGTCCCAATAGGAGGCACCGTGGTGCGTAGTTTATAGGTGGTAGTGTCAATAAATCCACAATGAGAGCATAAATAAGCCCATATTATTTTGGAGCCAACGGTTTCTCTAGCCTAGAGGTACGGCCACCTCCACTTTCCCCTTTTGCAGTAGAGTATTTCGGGGCATGGTAACATGTATGAAATTGTGTCTTTTGGATATATTGGTACACCTCTGGTCAGAGTAAAATTATTTGAATAGTTGTGCCCATAGTTATGGACGAGCCTAACAATGTTTTTTGTGATTAGTCCCACTACTTATTAATGATAATAATCTGGTCATGATAATTTGTTAGATCCTAGAATGGAGTTATAACTATGTTTATTTGTTCAGAGATAGTTTGGGCCTATGTAGCATCGGTGTGTTGTTCAGTGATTGATTAATATTGTTATATAATTACTCTACTGTTCCACATGAGCCAATATCGGCACCAAGTATCAAAAGTTCGCCGCGCGAGTCACGGAGAGATTTTTCGAAACGAACGCATCCAATCCACTCCAATATGTCCAAAACTCATGTTTTGGTGCTTTTTGAACAATTTCGTTCCGGTGAAAAACATAGCTTCCACGTGAGCCAATATCGGCACCAAGTGTCAAAAGTTCGTCGCGCGAGTCACGGAGAGATTTTTCAAACGAATACACCTAATCCACTCCAATATGTCCAAAACTCATGTTTTGATGCTTTTTTAACAATTTAGTTTTGGTGAAAAACATCGCATCCACGTGAGCCAATATCGGCACTAAGTGTCAAAAGTTTGCCGCGCGAGTCACGAAGAGATTTTTCGAAATGAACGCACCCAATCCACTCCAATAAGTCCAAAACTCATGTTTTGGTGCTTTTTGAACTATTTCGTTCTGGTGAAAAACATTGCATCGACGTGAGCCAATATCGGCACTAAGAGTCCAAAGTTCGCCGCGCGAGTCACGGAGAGATTTTTCGAGACGAACACACCCAATCCACTTCAATATGTCCAAAACTCATGTTTTGGTGCTTTTTGAACAATTTTGTTCCGGTGAAAAACATAGCTTCCACGTGAGCCAATATCGGCACCAAGTGTCAAAAGTTCGTCGCGTGTCATCGAGAGATTTTCGAAATGAACGCACCCAATCCACTCCAAAATGTCCAAAACTCATGTTTTGGTGCTTTTGAACAATTTCGTTTTGGTGAAAAACATTGCATCCACGTGAGCCAATATCGGCAAGTAAGTGTCAAAAGTTCGCCGCACGAGTCACGGAGAGATTTTTCGAGACGAACACACCCAATCAACTCCAATATATCCAAAACTCATGTTTTGGTGCTTTTTGAACAATTTCGTTCCGGTGAAAAACAAAGCTTCCACGTGAGCCAATATCGGCACTAAGTGTCAAAAGTTCGTCGCGCGAGTCACGGATAGATTTTTCAAAATGAACGCACCCAATCCACTCCAATATGTCCAAAACTGATGTTTTGGTGCTTTTTGAATAATTTCATTTCGGTGCAAAACATCGCATCCACGTGAGCAAATATCGACACCAAGTGTCAAAAGTTCGCCGCGCGAGTCACGGAGAGATTTTTCAAAACGAACGCACCCAATCCACTCCAATATGTCCAAAACTCATGTTTTGGTGATTTTTGAACAATTTAGTTTTGGTGAAAAACATCGCATACACGTGAGCCAATATCGGCACTAAGTGTCAAAAGTTCGCCGCGCGAAGTCACGGAGAGATTTTTCGAAACGAACGCACCCAATCCACTCCAATATGTCTAAAACTCATGTTTTGGTGCTTTTTGAACTATTTCGTTCCGGTGAAAAACATCGCATCGACGTGAGCCAATATCGCCACTAAGAGTCCAAAGTTCGCTGCGCGAATCACGGAGGAATTTTTCGAAACGAACGCACCCAATCCACTCCAATATGTCCAAAACTCATGTTTTGGTGCTTTTTGAACAATTTCATTTTGGTGAAAAACACCGCATCCACGTGAGCCAATATCGGCACTAAGTGACAAAAGTTCGTCGTGAGAGTCATGGAGAGATTTTTCAAACGAACGCACCCAATCCACTCCAATGTGTCCAGATCTCATGTTTTGGTGCTTTTTGAACTATTTCGTTCCGGTGAAAAACATAGCTTCCTCGTGAGCCAATATCGGCACCAAGTGTCAAAAGGTCGGCGCGCGAGTCACGGAGAGATTTTTCGAAATGAACGCACCGAATCCACTCCAATATGTCCAAAACTCATGTTTTGGTGCTTTTGAACAATTTCATTTTGGTGAAAAACATCGCATCCACGTGAGCCAATATCGGCACTAAGTGTCAAAAGTTCGCCGCGCGAGTCACGGAGAGATTTTTCAAAATGAACGCACTCAATCCACTCCAATATGTCCAAAACTCATGTTTTGGTTCTTTTTGAACTATTTTGTTTTGGTGAAAAACATCGCATAGACGTGAGCCAATATCGGCACTAAGAGTCCAAAGTTCGCCGCGCGAGTCACGGAGAGATTTTTCGAGACGAACACACCCAATCCTCTCCAATATGTCCAAAACTCATGTTTTGGTGCTTTTTGAACAATTTCATTCCGGTGGAAAACAAAGCTTGAACGTGAGCCAATATCGACACTAAGTGTCAAAAGTTCTTCGCACGAGTCACTGTCGACCCCCATTTTTGGAACGGGAATCATTCGTGTTCATAGTACCATATCCCTTAATCGAGTAGTTTGGTACCCACGAATACAGTACTGAATTATCAGGTGCAAAGTGCACAAATAGTCTTACATCGGAAGTATTACAATAATAGGCCCGGTGGCAATATCCATTACATATAGGACCTACTGGTCCGGATACAACCAAAAGCGGAATTTAGATAAGATAGCAGTCGGAAGGCAGCGGCATGTCGATTGCCACAGGCAACAACCGGGGACTAAGACCTAGTAGACGCCTTCTCCTTCTTCGCCCACCTGGTAGTAAGTATAGGGGTCCTCCAGTTCTTCGTTTCCACCATCTGAAGGTTTTTGCGTATAGCAAGGGTAAGTACCCAACGTACTCAGCAAGCCGACATGGAATGATACACATGATAGGGTCATTTAAAGGATGGCTATGGTTTATTTGCACAAAGCCAATTTTGATAGGGTCATTCAAAGGTGGCTATGTTTTATTTGCACAAAGCCAATTTTCACAAATCATTTCACAAACCTAATATCTAGCCAGGTCAAGTTTTAGTTCCATAGTATATTAAGTCGGTGACGGTTCTGTCTACCATCCATCGTGATTCCAAGGATGGCTTCCCGCCTCCGGTTCGTCATGGTTTTCTGGGGAGTCCACCCTTTCTCGCAGTTCGAGAAGTTGAGTCCACCAGCACACAAAATCATTATGCATTCCCATCCATCATTTTAAAATTTATGAGTCTAGCCACGAGAGAAACTTGTCAGGCCGCTCATTATCCGCGAGCACGGCTATTCGAATAGATTGCTTTACTCACACTACAGTGGATGTACACTTTACCCATACTCCACAACTGCTCATTGAATGAGCTTTCATCCCTTCATATGGGATGGTCACGGCAAAGCCTTTCGATAACTTCGCTTGGGCAGTACCCGCTCCATGAACATAAATCCTCTTGCACTCTAGCCGTCCTTTCTTAGCAGTGAGAGGAGTTCTAGCGCTCCCGGGGTAAGGGAAAACTTCACAAAATTCTCATCCATTACTCAACACTTAGGCCGCAGCCTTATCTCGATAACCAGAACCACCTCTTCACTCAAGAACCACTATGCAGGGATACTGCCACCGCTCGGCTATCTACTCCGCTAGGTCTATACCCATTCGAGAAGTACGGTTGTACTGGCTTGTTCCAGGTTATAAGTCTCATGGCTCGGTCCTTTTTGACCAGGGACGGTTCTGGCCTTTACCGGAATCCACCCAAATCCATCCATCCGCCCCAGTCTAAAAACATTGGTTTTGTACTTTTCATTTTTCCATCAAAACTATTTTCAAGGCAACGTGGTGCTCATGTCTCCACATGCCGTATTCCAACTACCTTCCCTAAGATAGTTGCCCAAGCATGAAGCTTCTTTGTAAAATCATGAGAATGCACGAATCTAATATAAGCATGGCTAAGCATTTTACCGAAGATATCCTCCGGTTATATCATATCGAGGGTTACAAAGAATATTCCTAAGGGTAATCAATATCAAGGCATGGTATATCAAGCGTAGGTATTCATTCGAGTATAGCATGCATGTTTGTTGTTCAAATCAACATCATTTCGCAAAATAGGTTCAATATGTTCAATGGGAAGTGTTGACTTGCCTTGCTCGCACGCTTGTTGGACGGGGTCTTCACCGTAGTCGGTCTCGCTTCCTCGGTTGCTATCCGTACGTGTGAAAAAATCAATTGAATTCGATCGAATTCAATAAAATTACCAAGAGATCTAAAAGAACCATAAAAACGACTCCAAATATTTGGCCTAAAATTCTAATCGAGTTTGGGTGAGGGTTTTGGGATGAAATCCGATTTAAAAAGCGAGTTTGGAATTTTTAGGGTTTTCGCAAAATATCGATCTAATTGATTAAGGGGATCAACTTAAAAGGCGTTGATCAAAAGAATTGGTATTCAAAGTTTTGGAGGTCCGAATACCAAAAGAACATATTTTTGATGGCAAGAAGAAAATAGACAAACTCCGAGTAAAAACGACGCGAGAACGAGATCTCCGAAATTCTTATTTTTGGATTACGAATTTGCTCAGAGAAAACATACGAGAAAACAATATATTTTTGACCAAATATTTTCCCAAATATTTCCCAAATATTTTTTCAAATATTTCCCAAATATTTTTCCTAATTTTTCTAGATTTTCCTAATTTTCCCTATTTTTCTGTTTTCCTTTTTCTTTCTTTTTCTTTTTTTCTCCTTCCTTTTCTTTTTCTTTTCTCTTCTTTTTTTTTCTTTTCTTTCCTTCCTCCTTCCTCTGTTCGCCCAACCTTTCTCTGTTTCGCCGGCAGCCGGCACAAGGCGCAAGGGGAGGGAGAAGAGAGAGAGGGGTGTTGGCTCACCGGTGACGCGGCGGTGACGGCGGCGATGGCAGCGCAAGGTGGCGCGAGGCGAGGCGACGACGCGGCGGCGGCTCCCGAGGGCGGCGGCGCGGCCGGCGCGAGGCGGAGCAAGGCGTGGCGGCGGCACGGAGAGGGAAGAGGGAAATGGAGGGCTCGCCCCATCTTATAGCTGACCGGCGAGGGGAGAGAGGGGGTCCGTCGCGGGCGGCGCGTGTGGCGCGACACGCGGCGACGCGCGGGACGGGGCCGGGCGACGGCGGGCACGGCGAGACGTCGTGCGGACGGGAAGGGTGGGGGCGGTACGACGCGGCGACGCATGGCGCAAGGGCACGAGGTGCGCTCGCGGCGTGGCCGACGCGGCGAGCGCAGCGGCGCGGGGCGGGGCTCGGTACGGCGTGGGCGCGGCGCGGCGCGGGAGGACGGCGGGGTCCGGCACGGGCGGCGCGTGGCGCGCGCGGGACGGCAGGTCGGCGCAGGCGACGCGTGGCGCGCGCCGGCCGGCGGGTCCGGCGCGGGCCCGCGAGGACGGCGTGCGAGTGCACGGCACGAGGGTGGGGGCCGGGCGTGGGGCGGGTCACGCAATACGGCGGTAGGGCGTCGAACACGTGTTGCACAATGAATAGTGCCAATTCCTAATTTCCCGATTTAATTTCCTAATTTTCCATTTCTTTTTCCTTTCACCTCTAAAATTTAAAATAAAATCTAGCACACCCAAACTTAAGTTGTAAAATGTGTTTTCAACCTCTTCACCCAATTTTATTATTTTAAATATATATTTTACATATTTAATTTAATTCTTTTTCTAAATTCAGAAAATGTGTCTTTAATTCAAAAATAATTTCTAAACTTCATATATATCCTTTTAAAAATATTTATCACTTATTTTGCTCACTAATTAATATTACTCAACCACAAAAATAATGTTTTGAACCAAAGTATATTTTTATAGTATATTTTGTAAATCCACCACCATTTTCTATTTTATATTAAATTCCCAACTCAATACTTTGAAAATTTTCTCCTTTGGAAATTCAAATCATTTGAATTTTCTCAAACATCGAGATGAATCACTCTCTTTATAAATTTTATGCAACAAAGTGGGAAATAAGAAGCAATAAACACGATGAGAAGCAATGAGACAAAAGTTTTTGTGAGTTCCGATTTTTAATTTCGCTTTCAAATTCTTCAATTTTCGTGGTGTTACAAACCTACCCCCTAACAATAAATCTCGTACCCGAGATTTCTTACCGTTTGCGAAATAGGTTCGGGTACTCGGTCTTCAAAAAGTCTTCTTTTTCCCAGGTGGCTTCGTCTTCAGTGTGGTTGCTCCATTGCACCTTGTACATTCGCCACGTCTTGGTCCTAGTCTTTTTCTCGGCTTCGTCCAAAATCTTCACGTGGTGTTCGGGGTATGTGAGGTCTTCGCTGATAAGGACGTCTTTTGAGGGAATCTGCTCTTCCGGTACTCGCAAACATTTCTTTAGTTGTGATACGTGAAAGACAGGGTGTACATCAGAAAGATTTTCCGGCAGGTCCAGTTGATAGGCCACTTCGCCTCTTTTGGCGCTTATCGGGAAAGGTCCAACATATCTTGGCGCCAGTTTTTCTTTGACCTTGAACCTCTTGGTCCCTCTTAGTGGCAAAACTTTCAAAGTCGCCTACTTTGAATTCCAACTCTCTTCGGCGAGTGTCCGCATAGCTCTTTTGCCGGGACTGGGCTACCTTAAGCCGATCTCTTACCAGACGAATTTTCTCTTTGGCTTCCTTAATGATGTCTGGTCCAAATATGGCTCGCTCGCCGGTCTCTGACCACATCAACGGGGTTCGGCATCTTCGTCCAAACAAAGCCTCGTTCGGCGACATCTTCAGACTAGCCTGGTAGCTGTTGTTATAGGAGCACTCTGCATAGGACAGGCATTTCTCCCAGTCCTTAGTAAAATCGAATGCACATGCTCTTAGCATGTCTTCAAGGACTTGGTTTGTCCTCTCAGTTTGTCCATCAGTCTGAGGGTGATAAGCAGTACTGAAGGCGAGGTGAGTTCCCAACGCCTCGTGAAACTTATCCCAGAAGTGAGAGGTGAATTGAGTACCACGATCTGACACAATCCTTTTGGGTACTCCATGTAGGCACACAATTTTGGACATGTACAGCTCTGCCAATTTAGCGTTGCTATATCGAGTCTTGACCGGGATAAATCGGGCAGTCTTGGTAAGTCTATCCACGATCACCGAAATGGAATCGTATCCTGTAGCAGTTTTGGGTAGTCCCACTATAAAGTCCATGCCTATTTCATCCCATTTCCACTCAGGTATCTTGAGGGGTTGGAGTAATCCTGCTGGTCGCTGATGCTCAGCCCTGACTCGTTGGCATACATCACATATGGCCACATATTCCGCTACGTCTCTTTTCATGTTGGGCCACCATTATTCAGTTTTCAAATCCTGGTACATTTTGGTGCTGCCTGGGTGTAGCGAGTAGGCTGACTCATGGGCTTCTTTTAAGATTAGCCTTCTCAATCCGCCTTTCTCCGGTACGTAAATCCTTTTTTGGTACCACAAAGTTCCATCGGCGTCGGCCGCGAATTCTTTGGCCAGTCCTTCAGCCATGCGCTCCTTGATTAGCTGGATTTCCTCACAATCCTTCTGGGCTTCCTTAATCTGACTTTGTAGGAGAGGTTGTATCTCCAACGAATTCAGTTGTCCATATAGAATCAGCTGTAGGTTAAGCCGAGCCATTTCTTCTTGAAGCTCGTTGGCCATACATTCCATCCTCAGTTGGTTGCACTGGGCTTTGCGGCTCAAAGCGTCAGCTACAACATTGGCCCTACCAGGGTGGTAATGGATTCCTAGGTCATAATCCTTGATTAGCTCCAGCCATCTTCTCTGGCGCAGGTTAAGATCTGTCTGGGTAAAGAAATATTTCAAGCTCTTGTGGTCCGTATATATATCACAGTGGTTTTCGATTAGGTAGTGCCTCCAAATTTTCAAGGCATGCACCACTGCGGCCAACTCTAAGTCATGGGTGGGATAATTCTCCTCATGCGGTCGCAGTTGTCTTGAGGCATAAGCCACAACCTTTCAATCTTGCATCAACATGCCTCCTAATCCTTGTTAGGATGCATCATAGTATATGACGAAGTCTTTCCGGTTGTCCGGTAGAACTAAGATCGGGGCGGTGGTTAACTTTTCTTTGAGCTGGTCAAATGCCTTTTGACACTGCTCAGTCCATGCATACTTCTTTTCCTTCTTCAATAGTTGGGTCAGAGGTCAAGCTATCTTAGAAAATCCTTCAATAAACCTCCGGTAATATCCGGCCAATCCCAAGAAACTTCTAATCTCTGTTACTGATTGAGGTGCTTTCCACTTGGTAACAGCTTCAACCTTGGCGGGGTCTACTGCTACGCCTCCAGCTAAGATTACATGTCCGAGGAAAGCTACTTCCTTAAGCCAGAATTCACACTTGCTGAATTTTTTATATAGCTGATGCTCTCGCAACTTCTCTAGTACCAGGCGCAAATGTTCTGCGTGTTCTTCATCATCCTTGAAATAGATGAGGATATCATCAATGAACACTACCATGAACTTGTCCAGATATTCCATAAATACTTTGTTCATGAGGTTCATGAAGTAGGTTGGGGCATTGGTCAGTCCGAAAAACATCACTGTGAACTTATACAAGCCATAGCGTGTAGAGAACGCAGTCTTGGGTATATCCTCAGTCCTAATTTTCAGCTGATGATATCCAGATCAAAGATCGATCTTTGAGAACACTCGGGCTCCCTTGAGCTAATCGAACAGGTCGTCGATTCGAGGTAACGGGTACTTGTTCTTAATGGTAACCTCATTTAATGACCGATAGTCTATGCACATTCTCATGCTTTCGTCCTTTTTCTTAACAAACAGCACTGGGGCTCCCCACGGTAAAGAACTAGGGCGTATGAAGCCTTTCTCTTGCAGTTCCCTTATCTGCTTCTTAAGTTCTTCCAATTCGTTCACTGGCATCCGGTAGGGTCTCTTAGCTATGGGGGCGGTGCCAGGCTGAAGGGTTACGCGGAGGCTACGCTAGCCGAAAACAAAAACTTTTAACCGCAAACCAAGAACACTTGCAAGTAAGGGCCGATAGATCGTTACCGATTGGAGTGTGCATGGAACATGCCAATCGTGGCTATCGATCCGGAACTGTAGCCGATTCCCGCAAGCCGACAGCCGATTCCCGGGGACAGCCGATTCGCCAATCAGCCGATTCGCGGAGTCGTCCGGTCATGTTCTTGCGCCTTGCTCCGATGCGCCCGACCGCAGCCGATCCGAAGCCGATCAACAGCGCGCAACGTAGCAGCGCCTCTACCGGTATCCACACGTCCGGGGACAAAACGCCGTACACCCGTGTGCTAGCACGCGATGCAAGGCTAGGGTTTTGGCTCGAAGGTGGGAGGGTCTCCGTGGAGATTGATCTCGGCGACTTTTGCGGATTCGGTTCAACGCGATCCAACTGATGTATCGCAGCTCTCCACCCTCGCCCTTTATATAGAGTTGGCCGATCGGGACTAGTGGCCGATCAGGACTCTATTTCAAATCGGATCCTATCCGAATCTCATAGAGTCGGCCGCCCATACGTCGTAAGACCATAGGACTCTATCCGATCGAGCCGTATCCGAGTCCAACTCGAATATCTATTCTATCCCCTTAAGTATGCAACACCGTAGGATCAGGTATACTCGGTTTCGGCTACGGTCTAACTTAGCCGATCGTTGGCTCGAGTCCAACTCAGCCGACCCGTCAACAGGCGCGCTAGCAAGCACATATTGATACCATAGTATACAAGAATAATATCGGCTCAACCTGTAATGTGTACACAAATCCCTTTGCCTCACGATACCAATTAAGCTATAGGCAAGATGTGTGCCATCCCTTCAATAGCTTAACCATTCACTCGAACCGTATTGGATTATCCGTCCGTTGATTGACTCCTCAATCAACTTAGCATGGCCATGCATTTCCATAATCCATTACCTCGAGGGGCCTGAGAGATATCTCTCCAAAGGAGGGGCAAATTTCATCTTGATCACTCACATCCCACTCCATGTTTCATAGCAAACCCGAAAACTACCTTTATAACTACCCGATTACGGAATAGCGTTTGGTAGTCCCAAAGTAGGCTACTACACATGTTGGAATCCATGGTGATCTCAGGTCTAAGGACTTTGTACCAACACTACCCGAGACCAACTAATGGCACATTAATTCCTGTAGTGTCTCATGGTGGGTCTATCCAACAATGTGTTCTCTAACACATATGTCCATGTTTATTGATTTGGTATCTCCATACCCATGATCTATGAGACATGATCATCAATCAATAAACATGCCGATCTTAGAATCATATTTGTTCCAACAATATGACATATGATCAGGGATCGTTTAGAAATAGATTCATACATATCGAGTCTCATAAATAAGTCACGTACTTATTGATCAATACAAGATGTCTATTTCATGGAACTGAATAACACTTTATTCATTTATACATAAACATTGACGTGATATCCAACATCTCCATGTTGCCTCTAGGGCATATCACTAACAATCTCCCACTTGCACTAGAGTCAATCATGTAAGTATCTAATACCCATTGCTCTTGTGTGCGCCTCATGCTTCGGCTGAGGGAGAGGTTTTGTCAGCGGATCGGCTATGTTGAGATCCGTGTGCACTTTGCATATCTTGACATCACCTCTGTCCACTATCTCGCGGATGAGATGATATCGCCGAAGTATGTGTTTGGACTTCTGATGTGACCTCGGCTCCTTGGCTTGCGCAATGGCTCCACTATTATCACAATAGAGAGACATTGGACCAGCGCACTAGTCATCACACCAAGCTCGAAACGAATTTCTTGATCCAAACAGCCTCCTTTGCAGCTTCCGAAGCAAATGTACTCGGCCTCCGTTGTAGAATCAGCAACGTATCCTTCTTGGAACTCTTCCACTGATCGCGCCTCCATTCAGCAAAACACGAACCCAGATTACGATCTATAATCATCCTTGTCTCTTTGGAAGCTAGCATCGGTGTAACCACTTACAACGAGCTCTTCTTCACCTCCATAGACTAGGAACATATCCTTAGTTCTTCTCACGTACTTAAGGATATTCTTTACGGCATCCGTGACCTTCACCTGGATCTCGATCGGTATCTGCTCGTAGCACTCAAAGCGTACGAGACATCGGCGTGTACAAAGCATGGCATACATGATGGATCCAATTGCCGAAGCATATGGAACCATACCCATCTTATTCCGCTCATCATGTGTCTAAGGACACCGATTCTTGCTAAGATTAATGCCATGTGACATGGGCAAGAAACCTTTCTTGGAATCATGCATGTTGAACCTTTTCAACACCTTGTCAATGTATGTACTTTGGCTTAATCCAATTAGCCTCTTGGATCTATCTCTATAGATTCGAATGCCCAATATGTATGTTGCCTCCCCCTAAGTCTTTCATGGAAAACTATTTTTCAATGAAGACTTGACGGATTCTAGCATAGGGATATCATTTCCAATCGCAATATGTCATCCACATATAAGATTAGAAATACAATTGCGCTCCCACTGACCTTTTGTAAACACAGGCCTCCTCTTCATTTTCGATGAAACCAAACCCTTTGATTACTTCATCAAAACGAATGTTCCAACTCCGAGATGCTTGCTTCAATCCATAAATTGATTTCGTAGCTTGCATATCTTTCCGTGCGATTGTAGATCGACAAAACCCCGAGGTTGTATCATGTATACATCCTCGCTTAGGTTTCCATTTAGGAAAGCCGTTTTGACATCCATCTGCCATATCTCATAATCGAAATATGCAGCAATCGCTAGGATAATCCGAATAGATTTAAGCATTGCGACGGGCGAGAAGGTTTCATCATAATCAACTCCTTGAATCTGTTTAAAACCTTTCGCCACCAATCGCGCCTTATAGATGTGAACATTTCCATCCATATCGGCCTTTTCTTAAAAACCCATTTACACTCAATGGTTTTGACACCATCAGTGGATCAACCAAGTTTCAAACTTGATTGTCGTACATGGATTCTATTTCGAATTTCATGGCTCCAAGCCACTTGTTGGAATCGGGTCCCACCATCGCTTCCTCATAGGTCTTAGGTTCATCGTTGTCCAACAACAATATATCACGTTGTTCCGCACCTGTGTACCTGTCAGGTGCACGACGTGATCTTTCAGACCTCCGTGGGGCTGGTGTATCTACAACTGGTGGCGCAACACTTTGCTCCTCCTGTTGTGGTTCTGTGGTCGCTGAAACGTTTTCTGGTGTTTCTTGAACTTCTTCAAGATGCACCCTGCTCCCACTAACCCTTCTTGAAAGAAACTCTTTCTCCAAGAAGACACCGTGTCGGGCGACAAACACTTTGCCTTGTTCCCGATTATAAAAGTAATATCCCTTAGTTTCCTTAGGATATCCCACAAAGAAGCACTTGTCGATTTGGGTGTGAGCTTGTCAGACTGTAAACGTTTTACATAAGCTTCGCATCCCCAAATTTTGAGAAAAGACAAACTAGGGGGTTGCCCTGTCCATATCTCATATGGTGTCTTTTCAACTGACTTAGATGGAACTCTATTTAGTGTGAGCGCAGCTGTTTCAAGAGCATATCCCCGTAAGGATAACGGAAGATCACTTTGGCTCATCATCGACCGCACCATGTCCAACAAGGTGCGATTTCTCCGTTCGGACACTCCGTTCCATTGTGGAGTCCCGGCGGAGTCAACGTGGAACAATTCCACAATCTTTCGATGATTACCAAACTCTTGGCTCAAGTATTCTCCTCCACGATCCGATCGTAGAAACTTGATTGTTTTCCCTAAATGATTCTCGTACTTCATTCGGAATTCTTTGAACTTTTCAAAGGATTCGGACTTATGCCTCATTAAGTAGATATAACCATATCTACTAAAGTCATCGGTAAAGGTAATGAAGTACGATAACCACCTCGGCCGTTGAGCTCATTGGTCCACATACATCGCATGTACGAGTGCCAATAAGTCACTTGCTCTCTCACTATGTCCCGTGAAAGGTGCCTTTGTCATCTTACCAAGTAAACAAGACTCACATGTCTCAAATGATTCAAAATCAAAAGAGTGAAGCAATCCATCCTTATGGAGCTTCTCAATGCATTTCTTATTTATATGGCCTAAGCGACAATGCCGGATAAACGTGGGGTTTATATCATTAGAGAGTTGCCTTTCGTATTAATGTTATAGATGGGAGACGCTTCAAGATTCAAAACGTATAATCCATTCACCAATGGAGCATGAAAAGAACATATCTCTAAGATATATTGAACAACCATTGTCCATTGATCTAAAATCATATCCTTCCGCTTGCAAACATGAAGCGTAAATAACGTTTTGACATAGTGTTGGAACACAATAACAATTATTCAATTCCAAAACTAATCCCGAAGGTAGATGAAGTGGTACGTGCCGACAAAGAACGTAGCAACGCTTGCTCCATTGCCGACGCGCAGTTCACCTCGCCCCTTCTCAATCCTCTACTTCTTCTCATTCCCCGCAACGATTTGCAAATATGAGCTACCGATCCGGTATCAAATACCCAAGAGTCGTAGGGTGAAGTAGCAAGATTAATGTCTATAACATTAATACCGAAGCGTAAGTCGTACTTTGCTTCTTTTTGAGATCCTCCATGTACTTCTTGTAGTTCCTCTTCCAGGGGCTCCTGTCTCCTTGCAATAGAAGCAAACGACATCCGATGCCGCCGACCCTTCTTGCCCTTCTTTGCATTGGAGGCACTCGCGATCTCATCGGGAGTTAACTTTCTCTTGGTGCAAAGTTTCTTGACAGTGGTTTGCGCTTAGCCTTCGCATCATCATCACATGATGACCATTCTTCCGGATACTCTCCTCAACTGTCTTTAGCATCCCATGCAATTCAGCCAAGGTTCTATCCATATTGTTCATGTGATAATTCAATATGAATGGCTCGAAGCTCGGAGGGAGCGACCGGAGAATCACATCGTAGCCAACTCTTGGCTAAGGGGAAAACCTAGTTTTTCCGACTCTCAATGTAGCCAATCATTTTTATCACATGTGGACCGACGGGATTCCCTCAACAAGCTCGCACGCAAACAAGGACTTTGAGGCGTTGAACCTCTCGGCCCGAGCTTGGTTCTCAAACATGCCACGCAGTCCCGAATAATAGTGTGAGCATCGCTGCTCTCATATTGCTTCGAAGCTCAGAGGACATTGTAGCAAGCATGAGACAGCTTATATCTAGGGCATCATTAGTGTGCTTCTCATAAGCCCTCCGTGCAGTTGCAGTGGCATTATTTGGCAAATCCTTAGGATAGGGTACTTCAAGAACGTATTCCTTACGCTCTTGCTTGAGAACAATTCTCAAGTTGCGATACCAATCCATAAAGTTTGTTCCATTTAATTTTTCCTTTTCGAGAATAGATCGCAAATTAAAAGCACTTGGGTGTAGTATTAGCCGCCATTTATTCTACAACGTAAAAGCAAAGTTTAGCACAATGTTTATGCTATGTCTTTTGTTAAACAATTTAACACAAGACTCCCATTACATATTTTACACCTTTCCTCTAGGTTACGTATTGGGTCAAGATCCACATGTTAATTAATTTTCGGTGAGCTTTGGCATCACCGCTAGAAGATTAATAACATCGGTAAGCAACTCCTTGTTAATCACATCTCTATGTGACTCTTGTTGTTGGTGTGGCATCTCCATGCCCCGGCCCCAACCTATGCCCCAAGGCCCAAAACTATTTTGATACCCTTGTTAAGTAAACCAAATGCTCCTGCTGTATATGTCCGACATATACCCCTCGTGTTATGATAGAGAATGGCACTCGCTTTGGCGCACCCACCATTGACGAGCATAACGGTGACGGGTGCAACATTTGGAAGGACATCATTACTACTTAATTTTGTGAGGGATGCTATCCTATCAAACAAACATATCACATATATGAAAGCAGTAGAATAGCATGAAATAGTATGGCCCCCTTCACATGGTGATCTCCATCTCCATGCCGGTGTAGAGGATCTCCATCTTCAACACCATTCTTCCGAGTGCCGAATGCTTGATTTCTTCAAACTAAGATACTACTATAGAAGCTCTAATTGAAGATTACATTGACTCGCAGTCGTGAAAGAATATTACAAGCATTGCACGTATGAAAGAATATTACAGGGATTGCACTATTGAAAGAATATTACATGCATCACATGCATCTCATACATACAATAGGGCCATACCACCTCAAAGCATTCTCTCGCAAATCGGCTGATTGGCGAATCGGCTGTCCCCTCGGGAATCGGCCGTCGGCTTGCGGGAATCGGCTACAGCCGCAGACGGATAGCCCTAATTGGTTGTTTCCGCTGCACACTCCAATCGGTAACGACCTATCGGCCCTTACTTGCAAGTGTTCCTGGTTTGCGCTGTTAAAAGTTTTTGTTTTTGGCTAGCGTAGCCTCCGCGTAACCCTTCAGTGGTATCAGAGCTAATCTTGCTTAGTTCGGGTTTTAGATTGGATCTGGAACAAGTTTTGCGCACGGGTTGATTAGATCAATTGGTTTTACGGGATCTGTTGAGGAGAGTTAATGGTAATTGCTTTCCTTGATAGTGTATCGGAACGGCGTAATGTGATTACGTTGAAGCAATTTCCATATAACTCAGTTTGAGTCGGCTTCGAGATAGCGTTCCTTGATAGTGTATCGGAACGGTATAATGTGATTATGCCGAAGCTATCTCGTAGTCCGATCTTGTTAGCTGCCTCGCGCCTACACAAACCATCTCCCTTGATAGTGTATCGGGACGGCATAATATGATTACGCCGATATGGTTTTCGTAAGCGATTTCATAGATTGGATCTGTAGAGGAGAGTAGATGGTAATTGCGTTCCTTGATAGTGTATCGAGACCGCCGTGTGCGTACCCCCTTATAGGTCGTCTCGGTGCCGTATCTCTGCGATAGGTAGAAAACGTTTCTACGCCTAACTTGTTTGCCGGGTCTAAGGGGGGAGACTATCGGCTGGCGCTGCCGGCTTCTTCTCCTTCAGCTTCTTGGGAGCAAGCACGGCCGACGGCTGTAGGGGTGCTGCAGCCCTTTTCTTGTGGGCAATCGGCTGGTGCACCTGCCCTCGCAGTAACGACGCCAGCTGTGGCGCCCCCGAGCCGATGGCCGACGGAGCGAGGCCGCCCCCATCCAGAACACCTAGACGGTATTCGATGGGGCGCCCGGAGTCGCTCACCGTCGGCTGCTCCGTCTCCGTCTCTTGCAAACCAAAGGACAAATGTTAATCGGCTATATCAGCCGATGATAAGAAGAGTAAAATCGTTTGGAATTCAAAGCTTACCGAAGGGATTTCTTTGGGTAGAAGCAGATCGACGTAATGTGATGACCGCTGGTGAAAGATGTGACGTTTGATTTCGGCCCACCATTGGTCGTAGGCCGTGCTCTTCTTGAGCGACAGGGTCATCACGACGATGTCGTCGAGGGGAGGGCCGACTATGTTGAGCAGCCGATGCATTATCAAATCTTGGGTTACCACCCCCCTCGTTTCAATCTTATCGGCATAACAAAAGCCGATGGGCATCTACCCAAGACTGAACTACCTCGCTACCGATACCGGATAATAGGAACTCGTAGCTCTTGGCCACTGATCGGCCCTGATGGATTCCGGTCAACAAGATGCAGGGGGACAGGGCGGCGATAAACAGCTCCCTGCACCTTGGGTTGTCGGCCGAGTTTATGTCTTTCCAATTGAAGTCGGCCGGCAACTCAAACAGTCCCCGATCCCGGCAGAAGTACCAGGCGCGGTTCTTGCGAGACAGCCCGTCGTAAAGGGCGATGAACCATTCGGCCAGCAGTTCGGCCGATTGCCTTGAGCCTACATGAGCGGCTGCTGCTTCTCCATAGCTCATTGTTAGTGATATGCCCTAGAGGCAACATGGAGATGTTGGATATCACGTCAATGTTTATGTATTTATGAATAAAGTGTTATTCAGTTCCATGAAATAGACATCTTGTATTGATCAATAAGTACGTGACTTATTTATGAGACTCTATATGTATGAATCTATTTCTAAACGATCCCTGATCATATGTCATATTGTTGGAACAAATATGATTCTAAGATCGGCATGTTTATTGATTGATGATCATCTCTCATAGATCATGGGTATGGAGATACCAAATCAATAAACATGGACACATGTGTTGGAGAACACATTGTTGGAGAGATATCTCTAAGATATATTGAACAACCATTGTCCATTGATCTAAAATCATATCCTTCCGCTTGCAAACATGAAGCGGAAATAACGTTTTGACATAGTGTTGGAACACAATAACAATTATTCAATTCCAAAACTAATCTCGAAGGTAGATGAAGTGGTATCGTGCCGACAAGAACGTAGCAACGCTTGCTCCATTGCCGACGCGCAGTTCACCTCGCCCCTTCTCAATCCTCTACTTCTTCTCATTCCGCAACGATTTGCAAAATATGAGCTACCGATTCGGTATCAAATACCCAAGAGTCGGTAGGTGAAGTAGCGAGATTAATGTCTATAACATTAATACCTGAAGCGTAAGTCGTACTTTGCTTCCTTTTGAGATCCTCCATGTACTTCTTGCAGTTCCTCTTCCAGTGGCCTGTGTCCTTGCAATAGAAGCAAACGGCATCTGATGCCACCGACCCCTTATTGCCCTTCTTTGCATTGGAGGCACTCACGATCTCATCGGGAGTTAACTTCCTCTTGGTGCAAAGCTTCTTGACAGGTGGTTTGCGCTTAGCCTTCTGCATCATCATCACATGATGACCGTTTTTCTGGATACTCTCCTCAGCTGTCTTTAGCATCCCATGCAATTCAGCCAAGGTCCTATCCATATTGTTCATGTGATAATTCAATATGAATGGCTCGAAGCTCGGAGGGAGCGACTGGAGAATCACATCAGTAGCCAACTCTTGGCTAAGGGGAAAACCTAGTTTTTCCAGACTCTCAATGTAGCCAATCATTTTTATCACATGCGGACTGACGGGATTCCCCTCAACAAGCCTGCACGCAAACAAGGACTTTGAGGTGTTGAACCTCTCGCCCGAGCTTGGTTCTCAAACATGCCATGCGCCCCGAATAATAGTGTGAGCATCGCTGCTCCCATATTGCTTCGAAGCTCGGGGACATTGTAGCTAGCATGAGACAGCTTATGTCTAGGGCATCATTAGTGTGCTTCTCGTAAGCTCTCCGTGCAGTTGCAGTGGCATTATTAGGCAAATCCTCCGGATAAGGTACTTCAAGAACGTACTCCTTACGCTCTTGCTTGAGAACAATTCTCAAGTTGCGATACCAATCCATAAAGTTTGTTCCATTTAATTTTTCCTTTTCGAGAATAGATCGCAAGTTAAAGGTACTGGGTGTAGTATTAGCCGCCATTTATTCTACAACAGAAAAAGCAAAGTTTAGCACAATGTTTATGCTATGTCTTTTGTTAAACAATTTAACATAAGACTCCCATTACGTATTTTCCACCTTCCCTCTAGGTTACGTATTGGGTCAAGATCCACATGTTAATTAATTTTCTAGTGAGCTTTGGCATCACTGCTAGAAGATTAATAACATCGGTAAGCAACTCCTTGCTAATCACATCTCTATGTGACTCTTGTTGTTGGTGTGGCATCTCCATGCCCCGGCCCCAACCTATGCCCCAAGGCCCAAAACTGTTTTGATAGCCTTGTTAAGTAAACCAAATGTTCCTGCATGTATATGTCTGACATATACCCCCTCGTGTTATGATAGAGAATGGCACTCTGCTTTGGCAGACCCACCATTGACGAGCATAACGGTGACGGGTGCAACATTTGGAAGGGCATCATTACTACTTAATTTTGCGAGGGATGCTATCCTATCAAACAAACATATCACATATGAAAGCAAGAAGAATAGCATATAGTGAAATAGTATGGCCCCCTTCACATGGTGATCTCCATCTCCATGCCGGTGTACAGGATCTCCATCTTCATCACCGTTCTTTCGAGTGCCGAATGCTTGATTTCTTCAAACTAAGCTACTACTATAGAAGCTCTAATTGAAGATTACATCGACTCGCAGGTCGTGAAAGAATATTACAAGCATTGCACGTATGAAAGAATATTACAGGATTGCACATATGAAAGAATATCACATGCATCTCATACATACAATAGGGCCATACCATCTCAAAGCATTCTCTCGCAAAAACAAGTTAGGCGTAGAAACGTTTTCTACTTATCGCAGAGCTACGGCATCGAGACGACCTATAAGGGGGTTAGCGGGCGGGGGTCGAGGGGAAGCCGCCCCTCGCGGGCTTCCGGGCAGCGCCGAACACCACACGAAATTCATAGATCCAATCTATGAATTCGCTTACGGAAACCATGTCGGCATAATCATATTATGCCGTCCCGATACACTATCAAGGGAGATGGTTTGCGTAGGCGCGAGGCAGCTAACAAGATCGGACTACGAGATAGCTTCGGCATAATCACATTATACCGTTCCGATACACTATCAAGGAACACTATCTCGAACCCAACTCAAACTGAGTTATATGGAAATTGCTTCGACGTAATCACATTACGCTGTTCCGATACACTATCGAGGAACACAATTACCATTAACTCTCCTCAACAGATCCCGTTAAACCGATTGATCTAATCAACCCGTGCGCAAAACTTGTTCCAGATCCAATCTAAAACCCGAACTAAGCAAGATTAGCTCTGATACCACTGAAGGGTTACGCGGAGGCTACGCTAGCCGAAAATAAAAACTTTTACCGCGCAAACCAGGAACACTTGCAAGTAAGGGCCGATAGATCGTTACCGATTGGAGTAGAGTGCAGCGGAATAGCCAATCGGGCAATCCGATCCGGAATGTAGCCGATTCTCGGAGACGCCGATTCGCCAATCAGCCGATTCGAGTCGTCCGGCTGCGTTCTCACGCCTCGCTCCGATGCGCCCGACCGTAGCCGATTCCACCACGGCCGATCGCTCCGATTGCAGCCGATCCGAAGCCGATCAAGAGCGCGCAACGTAGCAGCGCCTCTACCGCTATCCACACGTCTGGGGACCGAACGCCGAGCACCCGTGTGCTAGCACGCGATGCAAGGCTAGGGTTTGGCTCGAAAGTGGGGAGGGTTTTCGTGGAGATTGATCTCGGCGACTTCGTTGCACGCGATGCAATTGACGTGTCACGCTCTCCACCCCTCCCTCCTTTATATAGAGTTGGCCGACTGGGACTAGTGGCCGATTAGGACTCTATTTTGAATCGGATCTCATCCGTATCTCATAGAGTTGGCCGCCCCACACGTCGTAAGCCCATAGGACTCTATCCGATCGGATCCCTATCCGATCGAGCCGTATCCGAGTCCAACTGGAATATCTATTCTATCCCCTTAAGCGTGCGACCCGTAGGTTCAGGTATACTCGGTTTCGGCTATAGTCTAACTTAGCCGATCGTCGGCTCGAGTCTAACTCAGCCGACCGTCAATAGCGGCGCCTAGCAGCACATATTGACACCATAGTATACAAGAATAATATCGGCTCAACCTGTAATGTGTACACAAATCCCTTTGCCTCACGATACCGCTTAAGCTATAGGCAAGATGTGTGCCATCCCTTCAATAGCTTAACCATTCACTCGAACCGTATTGGATTATCCGTCCGTTGATTGACTCCTCAATCAACTTAGCATGGCCATGCATTTCCATAATCCATTACCTCGAGGGGCCCAGAGATATCTCTCCAAAGGAGGGGCAAATTCCATCTTGATCACTCACATCCCACTCCATGTTTCATAGCAAACCCGAAAACTACCTTTATAACTACCCAGTTACGGAATAGCGTTTGGTAGTCCCAAAGTAGGCTACTACACATGTTGGAATCCATGGTGATCTCAGGTCTAAGGACTTTGTACCAACACTACCTGAGACCAACTAATGGCACATTAATTTCTGTAGTGTCTCATGGTGGGTCTATCCAACAATGTGTTCTCCAACACATGTGTCCATGTTTATTGATTTGGTATCTCCATACCCATGATCTATGAGACATGATCATCAATCAATAAACATGCCGATCTTAGAATCATATTTGTTCCAACAATATGACATATGATCAGGGATCGTTTAGAAATAGATTCATACATAAAGAGTCTCATAAATAAGTCATGTACTTATTGATCAATACAAGATGTCTATTTCATGGAACTGAATAACACTTTATTCATTTATACATAAACATTGACGTGATATCCAACATCTCCATGTTGCCTCTAGGGCATATCACTAACAGACAGATAATCCAATATGGTTCGAGTGAATGGTTAAGCTATTGAAGGGATGGCACACATCTTGCCTATAGCTTAATTGGTATCGTGAGGCAAAGGGATTTGTGTACACATTACGTGTTCGTGAGCCGATATTATATTCTTGTATACCGTGGTGTCAATATGTGCCGTTAGGCGCCGCCGTTGACAGTGCCTGGCCGAGTTGGACTCGAGCCGACGGTCGGCTAAGTTAAAGTATAGCTGAAACCGAGTATACCTGTACCTACAGGGTCGCACGCTTAAGGGGATAAGAACAGGCATTCGAGTTGGACTCGGATACGGCTCGATCGGATAGGGATCCGATCGGATAGAGTCCTATGGTCTTACGACATATGGGCGGCCGACTCTATAAGGTTCGGATAGGATCTGATTTAAATTAGAGTCCTGATCGGCCACTAGTCCCAGTCGGCCAACTCTATATAAAGGGGCGAGGGGTGGAGAGTTGAGATATTGCATTGAACCGAATCCGCAACAGAAGTCGCCGAGATCAATCTCCACGGAAACCCTCCCCACTTTCGAGCCAAACCCTAGCCTTGCATCGCGTGCTAGCACACGGGTGTTCGGCGTTCGTCCCCGACGTGTGGATACCGATAGAGGCGCCGCTACGTTGCGCGCCGTTGATCGGCTCCGAATCGGCCGTGGAGGAATCGGCCGCGGTCGAGCGCATCGGAGTGAGGCGCGAGAACACAGTCGGACGACTCGGATCGGCTACAGCATCTGCGAATCGGCTGTCCCCGGGTATCGGCTGTCGGCTTGCGGGAATCGGCTACACTGTTCCAGATCGGATTCCCCTGATTGGCTATTCCGCTGCACTCTACTCCAATCGGTAACGATCTATCGGCCCTTATTTACAAGTGTTCCTAGTTTGCGCGGTTAAAAGTTTTTGTTTTCGGCTAGCGTAGCCTCTGCGTAACCCTTCACTCATGCACCTGGTGGTGGTGATTTGGTTGCCGTCTTCGTCTTCGATCGGCTCCAGCCTTGGGAATACGACGTCTGTCAGAGGGAGCCGACCGGCCACCCTTTGAGTTGCTAGCACTAGCCAGATTTGAAGGAACCACCAGGGGCTGCCGGTGTTGATTGGTGCGTTGGCGGCTATCTTCGCGGCAGCCTAATGCAGCATTTGATACAGATAGCCGAGGAGGTACTTCCCAGCGTGAGCTTGCCCCCTTCGGCCAAGATTTCGGCTACGACTTGCCAGTTGGCAGTCGGCCCACAGCTCCCTGTGATCAGGAACGCGGCGTGCTCCCTGTGGCCGACGGGTCCATCTTTCATGTTCTGGGCGATGAAGCCGCTCCACCCGCCGGTGGCCTTTGTTTTGAACTGGTGCTGCCCCTTTCGGCTCAGGTTGCTGGAGTTGGCCGACGACTCGATATCCAACCCGGTTGTTATGTACACGTCGGCCAATGTGACTATCATCGGCCCTTGTCGAAAGATGAAGGCGTTGAAGCTGTCGTTCCAGAAATATGTTGCAGCCGACAGAAGCGGCTCATCCTTCTCCATGCTGGCAACGGACAGAGCCAAACATTGGGCTATCCTGGCCTCCTCCCATTGGGTGTATTTAGCCGATTGCATCCTTTTGTACCACTCGACCCAGGCGGCGTCAGTGGTCGGCCATGACTTGAATGTCCCGTTCCAATGGGCGAGGGATGACTTAGCGGTGTTGAAGGGGATTCTGTTGGTCTCGGCCATAATTACATCGGCTGGATCGGTGTTGCCGATAGGGCCGAGGAAAAACCTCTCGTGCTTGTGTCAAGTTAGGGATGAGCACTTGACGTGACAGGTGCTACAGTTCAAAAGGAAAAAGCACTAATTAAGAATGGTTGCATACACCGTTTGAAGAAGGAAAAAGTGCTAATCCAAAAACGTTGGAATGTAAGATGGATGCAACGTGGCTGAAGAAGTAAAGATAAATGAAAGAAAGGGTTCTAGATCAAACAGATGTACCTCAGAGAACTCGGCAATGGCGGCGGCCGGAGCGACAGCGATGTCGAGGCGGCGGTTACAGCTGGTGCGACGGTGGTGGCCGACGCGATGGAGGCGCTTGACGCAGCGGCGGTGGATGCCATTGAGGTTGTTGAGGGCGAAGATGAAGTCCGAGTCGCGTAGGATGCCGAGATTTGACGGACGCCGGTGGAACCGTCGGAGAGGAGAGAGAAGGCAGGAGCTTGCGTGCGAAGGGATTGAGTGCTCTTTGAAGGCGTAAGTGTTTCGGCCGAGGAAAGTGGATATTTAAAGGGCACTAGGGGGAAGCCGAAGCGGTTTAGGTCAAGAAAAGAGCGGGAGTTTGAACAGGCAAGCAAATCCGTAACACTTTGTATCACGGACTTGGAGGGCATGTGTTAACACTGAAATTTGGTAGTTTAGTCCCTAAGTCTGCAAAGGCGAAGCAGAATCGGATCGGCTGGTTTGGTGGAGAAACAGAGGCCGCATCGGCTGAAGAAGTGATCGGCTGCGAGGTCGATCAGCTAAGGTTGATCGGACAAGGGCGGCCAATAGCCGATTTCAGGTCTGGAAAAGATAAAACGGTTTCTGGTGTAGTTGTTTGAAGATAAATAGAAGATTCGGTTATTGGATTGCGCGTTAAATGATATTGCCATCTATGGATAGAGTCCTTTAACGGCAATTGTATCTGTAATGTAGGAGTTTCTTTAAACTTAATTGTAATGCGGTGTGGGTCCTTCTCGGGATAATGTCGTGTTTTAAATAGTAGTTTAGATAGAGTCCAGGGTTTGTACAGATAATTGTATCTTGGGTATAAATAGGACCCGAGACCCCCTATAAAAAACACAATCACAATCAATCAAACTTTCGGCGCATCGCCAACCCTTTTCTTCAGACGAGCAATTTGTTTGGCTACGGGCTGCATCGTTTCGATCCCCAAATCCAGGTAAATGCTTGTCATTAGTGGCATGATCTGCTGTTTCTAGTGCTTCCATCATAATGACACATTAGATTCAGAAGTTTGTACCGCGCTATTTATCATATAGCGCATACAAATTAGACCAATGTTTAGATCTATCCTGCCATTGGCTAGTTCTGTCAAGAACTTGCAGCCAATAGGGCTAGATCTAAAGGTTGGCTGGTTTGTATGCGGTATCCACCGTCTCGAGAGATATAAATCGGCTACAACAGATCAGGTTTTTCTTTTTAAACTTAATGTTGCATCGGGTTTGAACTATTAAGTCCTTTTTAGAACTACCAATGATCTGTTCGGCTAGATTTATATTGTTTAGAGACAGTGCCGGGGTTTCAGCCGACCTTATCTGCCCTGATATGTTTCTTTTAATATATTTATTATTAGATTTATATTAGGACTGTCTCTTATGTTAAGATCGTATTCTTGTCGGACGTCACTAGACGAAATCGGCCCGCCATCGACAGCCGATGGCCGATTTCCAGGCTATGCACTTGATTCAAGAATGATATCCTTTTATAAGAATCATCGGAGTACTAGCCGATTCATCGTTAGCTTTCCAGTATCGGCTAGGTTATCGATTCATATATTTATTATCCTTTACTGTATTTAGGTTAAATGGCTGATGTTGTCTCGGTATAGCCGATCCATTCCAGTCACTTGGCTTAAATATATTTTAGGATAGCATATATATGCTCATGGATTCCCTCAGCCGATCCCGTGGGGATCAAACCTAACACTTAACGCATATTCCCTTGTTTTCTTGTTGGTTAACAGATCAAACCAACTGGCACGCCCTGCACAACACAGACGGCCGACAAGAACCTGCACTGGAGTCAAGCAGATCTCCCAGGCCAGTGCGTGAGAGAAATTTCTCATCAACACATGCAACCTGAAAAACCCTGGAGTTCAACACGATTCCAATTGTTCGAACCGAGTTAAGACAATTTATGGCATCTGCTGGAATATCAATGGACCAAATATCCAGGCGTGCACCCCTCATGAAGGCTACACTGAAGTACAAGTTCAAACTTGGAAAGCCACTTGTAAAGCCGGATCAAGTTAAACATCTACCTACACAGATGTACCGCTTCCATAAGTGGTACATGCAAGAATCCAGCAGAGGTACAGAGATGGTCATGGGCAAATACTCACTCGACAATTTCTTCGACGGAGGTGACCAATTCTTTATCTGATTCGTAGACATATTCGACCTGTACCAGCTGGATGCCCTCGACGTCTCTCTTCTAGCCATGCGGGTTTTGTAAGTACCGTTCAGTTATATTTATTTTGTTCCTTAGCTCCTTGTATTTAGTTGACTAAAATTCTTTTAACTATTATAGAATGGCGATCCAATATTGCAACAAGCAAGAATCTCCCAGACATGGATTCATGGACCCACGAAAAATCAACACCGTGATGGTTGATCAATATCCGGAGCAAATAGAGGATACCATATACAATGCGCTGGTGCAGCACCATTACAAGACGTTTATCCTTCTGCCCTATAACACAGCGTGAGTTTTTTCTACCTTTCATACCAATTTCAATCCCGTGCATACATAAAATTTCATATGTGTCATCTCACACAATTTGCAGATTTCACTAGGCTCTGTTCGTAATTGACATGAATCACTCGCGGATCCATGTCTTTGACTCAATGAATAAACCAGAGTCCACGTATGCGAAGATCTTTGAACTATTAAATAGGTAATGTCATCTTACTTGCTATTACATATATGTGGTTCTCGGATAATTACTAGCTAACTTTCAACTGCACGTATAGCATGGGCACGGCTTCGGGTGAATGTTCGCGGAAATTGAAAAGATAAGCTCACTATGAGGATGACTTTCCCGTGAGTAACATGCTCCAAAGTTGTATTGAATCATTAATTTGTTCTAAAATATGATATGTATATTTAATCTGTCATTGTTTCTCCTTTAGTATGCAAAACAGGCGTAGGGGACCAACTTATGCGGCTACTATATCTGCGAATACATTCACCGCTTTTGTTACCGAAGTGACAAGTCTCGATGATATAGATATACGTATAACAACCATTCATACATTACGTCTCGATTTCTTATTCATTTCATATATTTATTTCTCGTTTATTCGAATTAATGACAGCTTATGTAAGGACAACCTCCCCCACACGACTTTCATACAAGCTCCTCAAGAAGAATTGATGGGATTTATAAATGAGCAGATCATTGATCCCACGGGAAAGTTCTACTTTCGTTTGAGTAACTTTACCATTGAATCCACAAAGTATACACTTTTTTATAACATACGAAATATATATAGATATTATATGTATGTACATACTTTGGTAATATATATATTTCCTTTATTAAGTTCATCTATATGTGTGTAAAATATATATTTATACATATATATGCATGTTGCATATATATGTAGAAATATATATATGTGTATAAAATATATATGCATAATATATAATTAACAAGCAGCAAGCTAGCAGCTAGCAGGAAATTTTTTTTAAAAAAAATCTTTAGTCCTGGTTGGTAACACCAACCGAGACTAAAGATGGCGGAGTCAGCCACATGGCGTCGCCATCTTTAGTCGCTGTTGGTATTACCGACCGAGACTTAAGATGTATCTTTAATCCCGATTATTTCACCCGGGACTAAAGATGTCGATTATAAGAGATTACGAACCGGGACTATTGTGTGTTCTGGAGCAGTTGTTGATGCCGGGCGCACAGAGGAGACGTTGCAGCTTCACTAGCGTCCCTTTCTTCTCCGTTCTGCCCACAAAACGGCCCAGCGAATCTCTGACAGTCACGCAGGAAGCCTGCATCTCCCCACAGACCCACTTTACCTACTCTACCATCACCCATGAGGAGTAGCCCTGAGACCCTGACCCGGTCTCTCTCCATCTCCTGGCTGGGTCTATAAAACCATCACCCAGTGCGTCTCTCTCGATCAAACCATCAGAAACACCAACTGGAGTAGATACTAGATAGCGCTACCTCTCCGGGCTGAAAGCCACTTGCCATTGTCACTGTCTTTCCAGCCATGGATCAGCTGCTGGCCCTGGCGGTGGCAGCCGCGCTGTTTGCTCTTGCCAGTGCACTTACTGCTGCCTCTGCTACGCCGGTCAACAAGTCCTGCGTCACTGGCAGCGCCGGCGCCGCCGTCAGCATCGGGTACGGCGGTGCCAACGCAAGCGCAGGCTACGGCGTGTCTCTTGGCACCGACGCGTACCGGTCGGCCTGCCCACTTGCCGAGGAAATCGTCCGCGACGCCGTGGAGAGGGCTGTCGCCGCCGAGCCCCGCATGGCGGCGTCCCTCCTCCGCCTCCACTTCCACGACTGCTTTGTCAATGTGATTATCTTTCTGTTGCCGCGCTACATTGTAAGTTGTCGTCAGGGCCATAAATGTGGGCATGTGGCTGTGTGTTTTTGCTAGGGCTGTGATGGCTCCGTGCTCCTGGACGACAAGCCGTTCTTCGTCGGCGAGAAGACGGCCGGGCCGAACGCAAACTCGCTCCAGGGATTCGAGGTCATCGACGCCATCAAAGCCGAGCTCGAGAAGGCGTGCCCGGAGACCGTCTCCTGCGCCGACGTCCTCGCCATCGCCGCCCGCGACTCTGTCGTTGCAGTAAGCCATAGCCAAGCAGAATATATACCACGCATGTGTAAACCATCCAAACTGTAACTGCTGCTCACGTTGTGTTTATGTCGTCGTCGATGATCAGTCCGGCGGGCCGAGCTGGCAGGTGGAAGTCGGCCGGAAGGACAGCCGCACGGCGAGCCTGCAGGGCGCCAACACCAACCTCCCGGCGCCCACGTCCGGCGTCGCCACCCTCGTGCAGAAGTTCCGGAGTGTTGGCCTCTCGGCCAAGGACATGGTCGCTCTGTCCGGTAATCAAGGCTTCCTCCTCCATCTTAGAATTCGATTTCGAATACGTTACAGATAGCTCGCATATGTTCATGGATTGCATCATGCATGACGCAGGCGCGCACACCATTGGTAAGGCGCGGTGCACGACGTTCAGCGCACGCCTCGCCGGCGGCGGCGCCACTCCAGGTGACCTTTCGTTCCTCCAGTCACTGCAGCAGCTGTGCGCAGTGTCCGCCGGCTCGGCGCTGGCGCACCTGGACCTGGCCACGCCGGCCACCTTCGACAACCAGTACTACATCAACCTACTCTCTGGCGAGGGCTTGCTGCCGTCCGACCAGGCACTGGCCTCGGCCGGAGAGGCTGCTGCCGGGGCGGAGGACGTGGCCGGCCTCGTCGCAGCCTACGCATTCGACGCGTTGCTCTTCTTCGACGACTTCGCATCGTCTATGCTACGGATGGGGAGGCTGGCGCCGGGAGCGGGCACCGCGGCCGGCGAGGTCCGGCGCAACTGCCGGGTGGTGAACTAGCTAGGTTGCTACGTGGAACAAAGGAAGCTGATTATGCTCTGGTTCGCCCAAAATTAAGTAGGAATATCTGTCTGTTTGATAATTGTACCAACTATATATGTATGTGTCTGCTAGTTTCTTACTCTAGTCGTGTATCGATAATTACCTAATGATGGCTGGATTATCCATTATCTAAAAAATAGCTAAATGATGTATGATATATGATTTGCTGATTTAACCAGCTCATCTGATACTCCGTCCATTTCATCATGTTTTGACTTCTTTCATACTCAACTTTTTTAAGGTTGATCAATTTTATAAAAAAACTAACAATATTTACAACATCAAATTAGTTTAATTAAATAAAACATTGAATATATTTTGATAATATGCTTGATTATTTTATTTTATATTTTTTATAAATTTGGTGACACTTAAAAAGTTTGACTTAAAACATTGATTAGAAAAAAATTAAAGTGACTTACAATATGAAACGAATGGAGTATCTAACTATCCTTCTTGTAACCAAATAGCTAACATGCCTAGTAATAGTTCAAAAGCTCTAACCTAGCTCCTAACTTCACTAGACTAGAGACTAAGAGTGAAATGTAGAAACTCTCTCTTGTGTGTTGGATGAAGGGAAATCTCCTCCTTCATCGTGGAACGGATGGGGAGTCTCCACGTGGAAGGGGGAGCCAGGGGCGCCAATTCGACCGAACCAACCAAGGTTCAGTCGAACCCTGGCCACCGCCTTTGGCCAGGGGATGAAAGGTGGGCCCCTTAGTTGGTTCCTGGGTGTTTGGCTTACTTGTGGGCCCTCCAATCCGTGAGGTGCTGACGTGGCGAGCGTTGATTGGTCGGAGTTGTGTTTCTTCGCCACGTAAGAGTGCGTTCACTTTATTTCTTTTTATAAGTAGCTACACTCACATAATCTCCAGGGATATGTGAAACTTTATTAATTATAAACCTATATGCGTGTAAGAGATGATAATTCTCTTTTTATTCCCGAGGTATGTGACAGTCGGAATCGGTACTTAATGACCGTCAATAGTTACCCCCTCTCGTGGTCACCTTATTGATAGTCTCTAGGGGATGGTTCATGCTGTCCTGGGATCTTCCCTGTCACAGCAAATGGAACAACAACTACTAGCTGAGCTAGATGTGTCTGCAACATCTTGGTTAAGCTTAGTTGGTTCTTGGTCGCAGAGGAAAGTCCTTCTATCTTGGTGTGAATGCTTTCCAAAGTCTTTGTCATTAGCCACCAGCTTATTGGACAAAGTCTCATTGATTTTGGCCTGGCCAAAGAAAAAATCTTTCAAGGAGGGTTGGTTAGGATTGAAGTTACCGTTGTTACCTCCTTGATAGTATGAGCGTAGTTGATATTATGGGCGTGAAACTTTATTAATTTTAAACCTATATATGTGTAAGAGATGCTAATTCCCCTTTTATTCCTGAGGTATGTGACGGTCGGAATCGGTACTTAACGACCGTCAATAGTTACCCCCTCTCGTGGTCACCTTATTGATAGTCTCTAGGGATGGTTCGTGTTGTCCTAGGATCATCCCTATCTCGGCAAAAGGAACGACAGCTGCTAGCTGAGCTAGTTGTGTCTCCAACATCTTGGTTAAGCTTAGTTGGTTCTTGATTGCAGAGGAAAGTCCTTCTGTCTTGGTGTGGATGCTTTCCAAAGTCTTTGTCATTAGCCACTAGCTTTTTGGACAAAGTATCATTGATTTTTGCATTGCCAAAGACAAAATCTTTCAAGCAGGGTTGGTTAGGATTGAAGTTACCGTTGTTACCTCCTTTATAGTATGGGCGTGGTTGATTCCACCCCTGGCCTCCTTGTGGATCGTACCCATTGCTGTTGTTCATGAAGAACATGTCCTCATGGGTCTCGGGGCAATCATTCCCCGAGTGTCTGGTATTGCCGCACGTCTCACACGTCATTTGGATTTCCACTGTTTGAACAGTATCGTACATCTCCGCCTTCTCTTGAGTTGTTCATCCAAGCACTTCATGAGGAGGTCAACTTTAGCAGTGAGCATTTTTGTTTCTTTCATGGTATGTATGCCCCGGTGATGAGGTTGGAGTCCTTCTTAGTTCCACCCTTGTTTGGAGACCATCTTCTCTATTAACTCTACAGCTCATGCAACAGCTAATGAGAAGAAGGATCCTGCAACAGTAACATCAATGTGATCATGTCAGCCCGTTGTAGAAGTTCAAGATGATAAGCCAGTTATCCATCCCATGATGAGGACACGCAGGGATGTGCTCCTAGAGCCTTCCCCATGCCTCCGGGATTGACTTATCTGTTGCTTGCTAGAAGCTTGAAATCCTTCCTTGAAGGGTGTTGGTTTTGCCCATTAGGAAGAATTTTTCAAGGAACGTCGTAAAGAACTTTTCCCAGGTATCGATGGCATTCCGCTTGGATCAAAACCATTGTTTCGCTCTCCTGAGTAGAGAGAACGGGAATAGTCAGAGTCGGATTACATTTTGAGTGACTCCCCTGATAGCGATGGTGTTGCAGAGTTCCAGCAATTGTTGCAAATGAGCATTAGCGTCCTCATTGGCTTTCCCACAGAATGGGCTAGCCCACACCATTATGATGAGACCCATTTTGATCTCGAAGTTGGCATCCCCAGTGTTGACTTTAGGTCCAGTGGGCACATTGGCAGCAGAGGGAGCCGAGAACTCACAAGAGTCTTGGGCCATTGTCGTGCACCTCAATGGTGCAAATTTGACTGGTTCGGATGTCGTGAGCTTGATTTGCGGAGGAACAACACAAGGTCAGACTCTTCTCACAAGCATCTCTGGATTATCAACGAAATTTGTCGGCAAGTCGATGAGCCAGCAAAGCGAGGGGCGACTAGAAGGGATGGGCAACGTCCTTCGAGAGGAAGAGGCCTCCCAGTGTCATGGATATGGGATATCTAATACTTATATATTAAGTTTGGGCTGGTTCATCATATACCAAGTCTTATAAGGAATAAAGCCTCATATACGAAAGGTGTTCTGGATAGGGAAAAAGAAACATAGTTCTACTTGGGCACTACAAAGTCCACTCGGATCATATCCATACTTGGCGCCCTAGTTATATTTGGACAAGGGGACATCCGAGAGTATAAATACAAGACCCCTAAGGAGGGACGGAAGAAAGACCAAGAGATGAAGACAAGCCAATATGGATCTAGACAAACTCAATGTAGGAGCCACAAAGGCCGACATGAGGGTCTAGATACAATTCCAGTCTCGCTGAGTTCATATTCGAGGAAGAAGACTACACTAGCCGTCGACTACATGTGAGAGCTCCATGTCGCTAAGCCTATAGAGACTACTAGATTAGGTCATCTGAAATATTGTACTCATGAGATATTGTTATATAAAGGCAACATCGGCTTTGGCCAATAGAAGTAGAGATATTACCTGTTAGTTAAGGGGTCCAAACCTATAAAAAATCCCTATCTCCCATCTTTTTACCTCAATCTTGTGTATACCTTGGCACCAATGATCCCTATAATTTACAAATACCATGCGCGGCTATAGCCCGTCAATAGTGGTGTGCCAGGTATGGGGCTTGGTGCTTCAACGTTTCGGTGAGATGTGTTCAAGAGGCAGGATTTCCGATGAAGAATCCTTCGACGACTTCAGCTTTGGGGGATATGACCCTACCGGAGTGCGTTCTCTTCTAGATTGGGATCCTCATCATCTCAATCTTCGTCAAGACAATGTTGCTGTGGATTTTTCGACGAGGAATACTTCAACAACTTTGGATCATATGACCGGACCAGATCAGAACCATCATCATCCACCAATATAATCTATCGAGATCAAAAGTTTAAAGACATCGCCACTACGGAGAATACTGGTTCAATATTGTTGGTCATAAGACCTCAATCTGTGTCGGCTACTCCAGAGCTAACACCGTCGTCATTAAAAACAACAATTCAATGTCGTCGACCACTAATCAAGATCAACTACTTCCAAGTTGATTAGCATCACTAATCAAGGTAATTAGTGTATTGATTTTTTTAATTCAGTCTACTGATTTCATAGATACATCCGGCATGTATCTACAAAGGTACGCAATATTTCTTATAATTCACCGTACCTATTTTCAGATCGATAATTTATTATGTTTACCTAGAGCATATTTTTATGCAATATCTATTGTGTAAGTGTTTCCTATATTAGGTCGACTACGCTCTAATACCAAGGTTTGTTCTTTTTGTATAAATCATGTTTGTTTACGGTATACATAGTACCCAATATCCAATCTAAATCTGCTATATCCCGACAATACTAGAAGATTTATACAGCTTTCTGAGTACAAGCTCAATATTCTCTGTTGTATATATTGCCTTCTAGAAAGTTATTTTCAAGAAATAATACAACATCCGCTTGGACACTAAGCTCCCTAGTAGGTAGACGTCGAGTACGTCCCATTATTGAGTACATTCTCGAACAAATGCGGAGTTGTAGACCAAACCTAGTACCAAAGACCGACAACCTATCTCACGTCTAGTACTAGTCAGGCCCGGTCTATATGGAGAATGGAGAATGGAGAATGTTTTAAGCAGGTAGTTTAAGGTAGGTTGGTTGCGCGGGCTCACAGCCGTGTCAACTTTATAATTGTGGCTTAGATCAATATCGTGTTTTAAAATATGCTTTAAACTTATGAACTATTTGAACTATGGATTTATGTAAGATGGACCATATTATGCTATTCTTTTGTTAACCCTATGCATTATTGTGCATCTCCGGTATGGCTTGTTGAGTACCGCGTGGTACTCATTCTTGCTCACCTCTACTTCAAAAGTTGGATGCTTTGGAAGAGAAGGCTTGGATTGCTAGCTTGTTGTGGAGGCACCTGGCTTTACATTATATTTGCTAATTTAAAATAACAACACAAAATATTTAGTTGGATGCGGTCTCAATAAAATCCAAATAAAATGGTATCCATCCAACCTCATCGTTGCCTCATCAAGACAAATAGCAAACACAACATAAAACCCCAAGCCTTGAGTAGAGAGCAAAGGAGATATTGCGGAGACTCAGTGTGCAAGTCAACTTCAGCCTGAGACGTGCCCATCAAACCACACAAAGACGACAACCAAATGTGTTACACATCGAGAAGACTTGACTAAAATCACTAAGCTCTACAGCATCTCAATTGCTCTAAACTCTTACTCATGTTATACTAGTTTCCAAGATAAGGACTAGTCTCACATTTTCATTTAAAGCAATAGTAAATATAAATAAGACATACACAACAATTAAAATTCAGATTACAACTACTTTAATTATATATAGGCTGACCGGCCAAATAATGAGAGATTCGCGGAAGCTTGGCTACCCAATCCACAAGTAAGCCGACTAGGGGTAGACCCCAGTTAGAATACAAGTCCGGAGCAAAAACAACGGTTCCAAGCACTCATTCTAAAATAAGTCTATCACCTGCAAAACAAAAATTAGACACATATTGCAAGAGTCAGTACATTAATCAAATTAATGTACTGGTAAGCGAAATCAATCCTACATAATACATACACGGCATATAATCAAGGAGAGGCTATTTGTAGCTAATTTTAGCATAAAAGCAAATTTTGATTCACAACCATTTGCAAAAGGAATTTATAAAGCACTTTTAAAGTAGGGATATAAGTGTACCATAGTAAAAAGCATAGCAATATCACCATATTACCTTTGCTGCCCTCCTCGGCATAAAGGCAAAATTTCATCATCACAGCCAACATAAATCACCATAAACCACCATTTTCACATCCCATTTTCATAAACACGTTTAAAATGTAAAGTCTATACCCATGACACTTCACCAAGTCGCTCTTGGCTGTGAGCACGGCTAATCGATTAGTTTTTAGACTCTACAGAGTTTGTACAACTTCACCCATATGATATGAACACTCTAGTTTGTTTCATGCTCGCGAAGCATGACCACATTCTACACGTTGAATGCAGTCTATAGGTCACAGCGAAGCCTTTAATTATCTAATGCCTAGCCTTGCACCAGCACAGCAAGTGTGAATCTGCCTTAGGAATGGCCTAGAGCGGTTAGGTGACAGGCCCACGCCTTAAACCCAACGTCGTGGCAGCGAACACATCTGTTCTCCCACGAGGCACTATACCATTGAATTGGACAGACTTAGATGCCTAAACTACCCCAATAAAATATTGGTAAATAGGTAGTTCCTATGAATCATCGCTCAAACTAATTTATTCTTTCCCGGCCTATAAAAATGCAAGGCTAGACATTAAATAACTTAATTAGCTATGGCCGCCCCGTAAGTAGCACATGTGGATGTACGATATACATTAGTTGGTGACACGAAGTTCAGTCCTTAATCGACTCAGACGAACACTCCCCCTATCAGTGTGTAACAACCACTATATTCACACCACTTGCTGTCCAAGTCTAAAACCATTTTATCCTCATTTTAGCTCAAGAATACTTAACATTTTCACTTTTGTCCAGAAATAAGTAAATACCCAAAATTTCATTTATGAAATGCTAGAGTGAGAATTTGCATAGTTCTATGCATGGCTAAGCAAATGGATACATATAACCATATTTAAACCCAATTCAGCATTTAGAAAATACTCGAATCCAACCTATGGATAAAAAGAGAGGGGTTACAAATTTTCAAGGTGGATTATGCAGCAAATAAGACATAGCTACCATCTATCAAATTTCAAATATTGATGTTAATAAATAGAGATCTATCGGGTATCAATAAAAGGGATACCGAGCAGGAGGGGATTATGAGTCGAGACGTTTGGACGCCTTAGGAGGGTGATCCCTGTCATGGCCGACCCCAGAGGGACAGGCTCCGTCTCTCTGACCCTGGCGGAACAAGCTCCGTCTCGCCCGACCCAGAGGGAACGGGTCCACTTCGCCTAGCCCCGGGGGAACGAGCTCCGACTCGCGCGGCCCCTGGGGAACGAGCTCTGCATCGCCCGGCCCAAGAAAGCGGGCTCTGCCTCGCCCGACCCCAGGAGAACGAGCTCATACTCTCTCGAACCCCAGGGAATGGGTCCCGCCTTTCCCAAGGATGTGGGGCCCATGATATGACCCATGCTATCTCTCAACCACAACAGGCGTGGGAAAGGAGTACCAGTGGACCAATCTCCAACAGCAGGGTGGGAATAGGAACAGAGTTGACTCTAGCCCACGACCGACCGTACCAAAGGGTTACGACGCATACGGTACCGGGTAGGCGGCCACTGTGCCGCCTAATCCATGTATGGCACCCAATGCGAGCGTCTGTCCCCACATCGTTTGCCTGGGCGGAATGGGACACCACAACCGAGTAGCCATGCCTTTACGTGGAAACAGCGACCGAACAGGAACACGGAATGGAGTCATCCATATCGTCATCTACAGGGCTCACGAGGCCCACGTCCAGGGGAAAAGGGGACTACATGATGCCAAGCGCCTTTTTCCCTTACTTTCTCTCATGTAACTCCCTCCTCCCCTTGGGCTATAAAAGGGAATGAGGGATGAACGGAACGAACAGGTTACAAAGACATAGCAAAACATACTCACATGTTTGTAACCCCCTACTACAAACCTAGTGTAAGTAACACAAGTGGCTCTCCACTGGACGTAGGGACATTCTGCCCGAACCAATATACATATTTGTGTCCTCTTTGCACACCATCTGAGCCGGACGTGCAGGTTATTAGAGATTTACTAGTCAGTGGTTAAAAACACCGACAGTTGGCGTGCCAGGTAGGGGGATCTTTGCGCGTCTCGTCATCACTTAGAAGGTTCGGATGGCTAGCCATGACGGAGCATGGGCCCCAGGCACACTCGTGCGCTTCAGGAGCCTCGACTTTCTCGTCATCACAGAGAACGGACTAAGACAGGTTTGCACCCCTATCCGACCCCTTCGCGCCACCGACCTCGACCGTGTAACCGAGGCCCTCGGGGAGTTGAGTCTACGCGCCATGGACGCCCGTGCCGTTGAGAGCGGCACCTCCCCGAGTTCGACTATGAGAGGCTAGAGCGCCAGCTCAGCGTCTTCCTAGGTAGGGGCGAAAAAGGTCCAGATATTATCCGGTTTCCGTCCGGAAATTCAGATTTGGAAAGTGTTGGTCGGATAATTTTTGGATAATGTTAGATACAGAAACTGAAACGGATAATTACTTTCGGAAATAGAAACGAATACGGTAGAGGAAATATCCGATAGATTTTGGAATCGGTCGGAAAATATCCAAAAAAATTACTGGATATCTGAGCATGGGCTGGCCCAGTAGCCAGTAGCACACAAGTTGAGCCCATGAGTCCATCTGTACATGAGCTAACCCTAACCCTAGGACATCTGCATCCCAGTCGTTGGCGCACTCCCAACCGCCGCCCCCGTCGCCTCGCCGTTCATGTCGTCTTGCCGCCCTCGCCGTTTGTCGCCCGTGTCGTCCCGCCGCCACCGCCGCCCCACCGTCACCGCTGTCTGATGCCCCCACCATTTGCCACTCGCGTTGTCCCGTCGCCCCATCGTTCGCCGCCCGCGCCGCCCCATAGCCCGCGCCATCCCCACCATCCCTCCACTCCCGCCCTTGCCGCTTGTAGGCCTAACGGAGAAGGGAGAAAGAGCAATGAGGAAAAAAGAAGGCAGCAGTCGTCGGTCGCCAACCCAGATGGAAGGTCGTCGATCGTCGCTTGCCGCTGCCGCTCCACCGCTGGTCATGGTCCTGCGCCATCTGCTCCGCTGACAATGACCTCACTCGTGACGCCTAGGTGAAATTCTAATTTTCAATTACTCAGTTCTTGGGATTATGTATTAAATTTTAAGTAGAATTTGGTTGTGCTGCTGGCTGGACAAAAAAGAGTGAGTCAGAAGTTTGCTCTAGTTTTTTTGGATGGTAAAACCTACCAGTATTAATTAATTTGTTGCATGTATTATTTACCTAAAAAGTAAAAAGTGTATATATTTTGAGAAAATATTAAGCTATCTATCTTAATTGTTTTGTAAAGTTTAGTTTGGGGGGTTTTCATATTCCGATCTATTTCTATTACCATATTCATTCCGATTCGTATTCGCTCCGTATTTGTTTTAGATGGTATTTGATTCCATTTTCGTATTCGAGGTTTTTGATTCTGAATCCGATTCCAAAAAAATATAAAAACAAATATGGTATAGGTAGTTTTCGATCATTTCCAATCCATTTTCACCCCTATTCCTAGCGCCTCAGCCATCCCAAAAAGAATTGCACGGCCTCTCCTTTGCGTTTGCCAATGTCACGGCATAGCTCGCCTGGGACGCACCGTTTTCTCCGGAGGGCCTATTTCGGGACGCCCCAACGGCGTTCCCTTTCGGTCTACGACACGCCGTGCAGACCTTCGATCACCTTCTAGCGCAACACATGCGCCCGTTGCCCACGGACGGCGTGTTCGTGGGAATGAAGAAGTACATCTCTGGGTCCATCCACGACCGACCTCCTTGCGAAAGGCTCTGAGGGGTCCTCCACCTCCAACTCGATTGGGGGAAGTCATCATCCCTCGCATGAGTGTTTCATGGCGGGTGCTCCCGAGGGGCACATCGAGGACGTCGACAGTGGAGAGGAAACTCCACCGGTTTGGCCTCGAGCGCGTGGCCGAAAGGAGTGCGACGCCTCTGCGCCTCCTCCCAACGGACCAGCTTAGAGCCCGGCAGCAAGAGCTCGACTAGGAATGGCTCGAGCGAGAGCAAGAGCGCACGGAGCTTGAGCACGAAATTGAGTGTTGCGGTGATGGCGGGCGAGCGCTCGCCATCGCACGCGACATGAATCGGAAGGTCGTCGAGGATGACGACACACCCCCGCTTTTTGCCTGAGCGAGCCAGAGCATCGTTGTGGTAGCAGCATTGCTCCGAGGGCTCCCGGAGCCCGTGACGCAGGAGGATCGCCGGGCCTGACACGAGATCCGCGTGCTACTTGAGTAGGCAGCAGTGCAGCAAGCAAAGAGCTCGATGTCTCGACGACACCGGCCCGACGCCAGCCAGCGTCTGCCCTTCCAAGCGGCACAGCAAAGATGCATCGGTCCATCGGCCCGACGCCAGCCAACGTCCACCTCAGGGCGACACAGCAAAGAAGCGTCGGTCCACCAACCCCCGCACAGTGGCAATAGACCGGACACGGTCTCGCTCTAGGGACGCGTGCCACACCCTGAACGCCAGAAGACGCAGGCCGGAGGACCAGCGGGAGGGAGCCAGCCGTGGCTACCTTCCCCGATGTGGTGGCCGCTACGATAGCGACGAGGATAGGAGCACGAGCCCTGACCCGCCGGGTCCTCGACCTTTTGGCTCGCACATCTAAAATGCGCCTTCCGGATGCGGTATGGACCGTCGACCAACATCCCAAAGTACTCCGGGGAAACGAACCCCGGACTGTGGCTTGAGGATTACTGGCTCGCCTGCCGAGTCGATGGCGCGGATAGTGATTAGTTCATCATCCGCAACCTCCCCTTGTTCCTTGCTGACTCATCACGAACGTGGTTGGAGCACCTTCCGTCTGGCCGGATCTAGAGCTGGTTAGATTTGAAGAGATCTTTGTGGGAAACTTCCACTACACCTACGCGCGCCCTGAGAATCCCTGGGATATCAAGAACTGCCGACATAAGTCAGATGAGACTCCCCATGAGTACATCCGATGATTCTCGAGGCAGTGTAACGAGCTCCCCGACATCGCCGATGCTGATGTCATGAGAGTATTCCTATTAAGGACCACCTGCGAGTCCCTAGTCCACAAGATGGGGTGCAAGAGGTCTTGAACCACCAAAGAGCACCTTGACATCGTGACGAGCCATGCCTCTAGCAAGCAGGTGGTTGAAGCCTCTTCGGCCGCTCCAAGGGCACGGCCAAGCTAGACGAGGGCACCGGCAGGAGCAAGAAGAAGAACAAGCGGCGACGCGAGGGATCGCTCATGGCCATTGCCGATTGAAAGGGTGGCCGGACACCAGCCGAGGGCACGATCAACCACTTCGAGAAGATGCTCGAAGGCCCGTGCCCAAACCACGCATACCTCGTCAAGCACCTGTACTAGACTGCTCCCTCATGAAGCGGTTCTTCGGCTGTGGCTCCGGGAAGAAGGGGCAGGGTAGGAAGCCCCGGCCGGCGAAGGATGACGCCGGGACAAGGATGATGGTTTCCCAGAGCCAGACAGCTACCTCGCGATCTTTGACGGTCTGACGGCCTCTGACTCCAGGCGCCGCAAAACCTCGCACGTCACGAGGTTTACGTGGCCGAGTCGACTATGCCCTTCTACCTCGATTGGACCGAGGCGGCCATCACCTTCGACTAGACCGACCGCCCAGACCACGTCTCATAGCCGGGCAGATATCCATTGTTGGTCGACTCAATCATCAGCACGAAGCACCACACAAAGGTACTAATGGACAGAGGAAGTGGCCTCAAATCATGTACCTCAAGACGCTCGACGCTATGGGCGTTGACCGGTCATGTATTCGGCCGACCGGGGCACCTTTCCACAACGTTGTGCTGAGAAAGCAGGCCACCCCCCACGGGCAGATCGACCTGCCATTACTTTTGGGACTCCAACAAACTTTCAGAAGGAGACCCTCGCTTTTGAGGTGGTAGGATTACATGGATCCTATCATGCCATTATGGGACAACCATGCTACGCAAAGTTCATGGCCATCCCCAATTACACCTACCTTAATTTGAAGATGCTCTGCCCACGAGGCATCATAACCGTCGATGGCTCCTTCCAGCGTGCCTACCAGTGCAAGGTGGAGTGCATCGAGCATGCATTGGCAGCCATCGCCTCTGTGGAGCTCGCGGTCCACTATGCTGGGATCGATGAGGAAGCACCCAACCCCAAGCGGTCGGCTGTGTCCTTCGAGCCCGCGGAGGGAACCAAGGGGTCCTCATCGACCTCGAGAACTCCAGCGAATGGGTGGTGCGCATTGACAATGCGCTTTCCACCAAATAGGAAAGCGTGCTCGTCGACTTCCTCCACGCCAGCAAAGATATTTTTACGTGGAAACCCTTGGACATGCCTGGGATTCCGAGGGAAGTCACCGAGCATGCCTTGAAGATTAGGCTAGGCTCCAAGCCGACCAAGCAACGCCTGCGTCGCTTCAACGAGGAGAAATGAAGAGCCATCGGCGAGGAGATAATGAAGCTTTTGGCGACCAAATTGATCAAGGATGTGTATCACCCCGAGTGGTTAGCCAATCTTGTTCTTGTACGAAAAAAGAGTAGGAAATTGAGAAGGTGTGTTGACTATACGAGCCTCAACAAAGCATGTCTAAAGGATCTGTTTCCTTTGCCGCTCATAGACCAAGTAGTCGACTCGACCTCGGGGTGCGAAACCCTCTGCTTCCTTGACACGTACTCTAGGTACCATCAGATCACGATCAAAGAGTCCGACCAGCTCGTGACTTCTTTCATCACCCTCGGCTCGTTTTGTTATGTCACAATGCCATTCGGTCTGAAGAACGCGGGGGCTACATACCAGCAATGTATGCTCAAGTGTTTTGGGGAACTCATCGGGTGAACCATTGAGGCATAGATGGACGACATCGTGGTCAAATCCAGGTGGGCCGACCAGCTCGTAGCTGACCTGGAAAAGACCTTCACGAAGCTCCGTGAATACGACATCAAACTCAACCCCGAAAAGTGCGTCTTCGGGGTGCCGAGGGGTATGCTCCTCAGATTCATCATCTTCGACCGCGGCATCGAGGCCAACCTGGAGAAGATCTTGGCCATTGTGAACATGGGTCCAATTCAAAACATAAAAGGGGTTCAGTGAGTCACAGGATGTCTCGCGGCGCTAAGCCGCTTCATCTCTCGCCTTGGTGAGTGCGGACTCCCTCTTTATTAGCTTCTGAAGAAGATTGACCTTTTCATGTGGACGCCCAAGGCATAGGAGGCCCTTGACAAGATCAAGGGACTCTTGACCAAGGCTTTGATTTTTGTCCCGTCGGCCAAGGGAGAACCAGTCTTGCTCCACACAACGGCCACTACCTAGGTGGTCAGTGCCGCTGTCGTGGTGGAGCGGGAAGAGGAGGGGCATGCCCTCAAGGTGCAACACCCCGTATACTTCATCAGCGAGGTCCTGTCAGAGTCCAAGACCCGCTACCCTCAGATCCAGAAACTCTTGTGTGTCATCCTGATCTCCAAGAGGAAGTTGCGTCACTACTTCGAGTCACATCCGGCAATGGTAGTGTCGTCCTTCCCTCTCGGCGAGGTTATCCAAAGCAGGGATGCTACGGGAAGGATCGAAAAGTCACGTATGCCCCTCAGACGGCCATCAAGTCCGAGGTGCTACCCAACTCCATTGTAGAGTGGACCGAGCTCCAAATGCCCCCCGGGATGTCGACCAAGAGTAATGGACGATGTACTACGATCTATTGTTGATAAGAGAAGGGCGTTGGCCTCGGGTTGGTCTTTGTTTCCCCCCTTGGAGTGCACATGAAGTATGTAATCTACCTTCATTTCCCTACCTCCAACAATGTCGCACCCTAAAAATCGTTTAATTATAAATCGTTGTGAAAAGGGAATTTCTAGAAATTGTAAAAATCAAAAATAGCCTCCAACAATTAAAAATCACTAAGTTCAACTCAAACCGGCATGTGGGAACTTTGTTCGAATTCCTCATGCTTCAAAATATGTAACGAATTTTTACTTTAATTTTTAGAGCATCAAATATTTTTAATGCAACAATAACCTTTCGCATATTTCTAAAAAAAGAAAAAATTAAAACTGATCCTCTCCCTCTCCTTTTGGGCCGCCGGCCCATCTCTCCTCTCTCCCTCCCCGGCCCCAGCCGCCCCCTCCTTTTCTTCCCTCTCCCGGCCCATCTCTTTTTCCCCTCGGCCCAGCTGTCTTCCTGCCCGACCCAGCAAAGCAGCAGCCATGCCGCTGCACCGCGCATGTGCGCGAGGGCGTGTGCCCGCGCACCTGGCAGATGGGCCCCACCAACAGTGTCGTCTCCAACCTTGAGCAGTGCATGTTCCTTTCTCTCCCGTGAAAAACCCTAGCGCAGCCATCGATTGATCTGCCTCCCCGGTCGATTTCCCTCCCATTTGATTGCAAAAATCGATTCCCCTTCACCTCCTTATTATTTCCCCTCTTGAATCAACCTCAATCGTGCACTAATGCGTCTTGAATCGATGCATGTTCATCTCCTGTGAACCGACGCCATGAATGGCCGGCGCCGTTTCTCCCCTCGGCCGACCCCCTCCTTTTCCTCTCCCGGCGTCCTCTCATTCCCGGCCTATAAAAGGGTGCCCAGCCCCCTCCTTTCTTCCCCACACCATCCTCCCTTCCCTCTCCCTCATCCACCTCTCTGTTGAGCGCAAGGAACCACGGGAACAACGACATCGCTAGCAATCCGAAGTTGTCAGCCGCCTCTTCCTCACCACTGGCGCTCTTCGTCGTCTCCTCGCCGTTCTCGCTGCTCCGGTGAGCTTGCCGCCACCCACTGCCATCTCTCCCTTTCCTCTGTTTTCAGTCTCCCTCTCAAGCAGCAGCAGCTGTTCAAATTACGAAAATAATTCACGAATTCGTAAATCGCTATTCAAACAACGCCTAAAATTCAAATGGCCATATCTTGACCGTTTGAACTCGGAATCGACCCGTTCAAATTGCTAATTTTTCCTTAAATAGTGTAGAACCTATTTTTGTGCTTTGTTTCTGTATCTTATATGGTTGTTATTTATCTTTTGGCCTTTTTCTTTTGCGTTCGTCGCGTCTTGCATATCCGGAAGAGCCGCTCTACCTCGAGGTCGACCTTGAAGACTTTGGTAGCGAGCAAGGCAAGTCATGTCATCTTGATCATATTGTTGCCCCAATTTATAAAATTATTTTTATTTAAATTATTGCATTTCGCTTTATTCAATTTCCGCGTGTATCACTGTTTTATTTAGCCGTACCGATTCTCCTTGTTACAGCCTTATTAATTGTATTATTGACCTTGGTAACCCTAGGAAAAATAAGACTAGTGAGTACTTTATATATGTGGTGCTTACTAGTAAAAATTAAGGAATATGCTTAGCCCTGCTTAAATAGAAACAGTTAGATGTTTTCAATAATTAGACTAAGAACTAATTTGTAAATAATGGAAATATTGGTTGTTTAGCTTTGACAATAAATTTCCCCTTCAAAATTTCCCCAACCATGTTTTCGGCTGGGCACGAGGTGCATGGTTTTGTTAGTCGCACCTCGGCCGCCATAAGGACCGGTCTTCGGGCCTCTGTTGCAAGGCATATTCCGTACTACCACCTATCTAATGGGTAAGGCTTAACACGTTGTTTAGTACGGTCCTAAACAGAAAAGACACGAATAGGGATTGATAAAGCCCTAGGAAGGGCTGATGTCTCTGGCAAGTGAAGGCTCAGGACGAGTCGAGATGCCTGGGGGCATAGACTATCTGCTCGACCCAGGGCACCTGGCAGGGGAAGTCTATGTCGGTTTTCTTTGTTTAGGGCTGTGCTAAGCGATGAGTTATGTCATGGCTTTCGTCCGTATGCCATGGTGGCATGTGGCACGTCGCAACACGTGAGGAAGACATGTCTGGTGGGTAAAGATGTACACCTCTGATCAGAGTTTAATCTATTTGAATAGCCGCGTCCTCGGTTATGGTCAAGCCAAGCAAAGTACCCAAGTTAGATTTCAATTCTATTTAAAACTGAAATAATTAAAGATAGCACTTGTTGGCCTGGGTTAAGGCAAGATCGCGTTGGTGCGCGGTTTGATAATAATATGATTAGAGATAGGCTTGTGTTTTAATTAAATGCCTTTAAATATTTAAATGCTTGAAATGTTGTTTTTCTGCAAAATAGCTTTATATATAAATTCCTTGTACTCCCTTGCATTATATTTGCATTTTTCCGGCATGGCTTGCTGAGTACAGTGATTGTACTCAGCCTTGCTCTTTTTTTTCCATTCCAGCAGAGGAGTGTTTCGAGGTTGAAGGCTTTGGTGTCTAGCTCGTGCCTGCCGTCAAAGCGCCTGTGGTGGCCCGTCGTAGCTGCCGTCTTTTATTTGTTTATCTTTCAGTGTTGGGCCTTTGTGAAGGGTTACGCGGAGGCTACGCTAGTCGAAAAACAAAACTTTTCTACCGCGCAAACCAGGAACACTTGCAAGTAAGGGCCGATAGATCGTTACCGATTGGAGTATGCAGCAGAAATAGCCAATCAGGACTATCCGATCTGGAACTATGTTGGCCGATGACAGCCGATTCCCGGGGACAGCTGATTCACCAATCAGCCGATTCGCCAATGTCGTAGCCGATCCGAGTCATCCGACCGCGTTCTTGTCGCCGATCTGCCGTAGTCGCCTCGCTCTGATTGCAGCCAATTCGTAGTCGATCAACAGCGTGCAATGTAGCAGCGGCTCTACCGGTATCCACACGTGCGGGAACAGAGCACCGAACAACCGTCTGCTAGCACGCGATGCAAGGCTAGGGTTTGGCTCGAAAGTGGGGAGGGTTTCCGTGGAGATTGATCTCGCCGACTTCTAAAGCCGCGTGTGATCAGATTGATTTCGGCGCAATTGACTTCAATTGACGTGCCGCAGCCCTCCACCCCTCACCCCTTTATATAGAGTTGGCCGACTAGGACTAGTGGCCGATCAGGACTCTATTTTGAATCGGATTCTATCTGAATCTCATAGAGTCAGCCACCCATACTCGTAAGCCCATAGGACTCTATCCGGTCGGATCCCTATCCAATCGAGCCGTTTCCGAGTCCAACTCGAATGCCTGTTCTTATCCCCTTAAGCGTGTGACCCTGTAGGTTCAGGTATACTTGGTTTCGGCTCGAGTCTAACTCAGCCGATTTGTCAACAGCGGCGCCTAGCAGCACATAATGACACCATAGCATAAAAGAATATAATATCGGCTCTGAACCTGTAATGTGTACACAAATCCCTTTGCCTCACGATACCAATTAAGCTATAGGCAAGATGTGTGCCATCCCTTCAATAGCTTAACCATTCACTCGAACCGTATTGGATTATCTGTCTGTTGATTGACTCCTCAATCAACTTAGCACGGCCATGCATTTCCATAATCCATTACCTCGAGGGGCCCAGAGATATCTCTCCAAAGGAGGGGAAAATTCCATCTTGATCACTCACATCCCACTCCATGTTTCATAGCAAACCCGAAAACTACCTTTATAACTACCCAGTTATGGAATAGCGTTGGTAGTCCCAAAGTAGGCTACTACACATGTTGGGATCCATGGTGATCTCAGGTCTAAGGACTTTGTACCAACACTACCTGAGACCAACTAATGGCACATTAATTCCTGTATTGTCTCATGGTGGGTCTATCCAACAATGTGTTCTCCAACACATATGTCAATGTTTATTGATTTGGTATCTCCATACCCATGATCTATGAGACATGATCATCAATCAATAAGCATGCGATCTTAGAGTCATATTTGTTCCAATAATATGACATATGATCAGGGATCATTTAGAAATAGATTCATACATAAAGAGTCTCATAAATAAGTCACGTACTTATTGATCAATACAAGATGTCTATTTCATGGAACTGAATAACACTTTATTCATTTATACATAAACATTGACCATGATATCCAACATCTCCATGTTGCCTCTAGGGCATATCACTAACACTTTGGTCGCCCATGTAATAAAGTACTCTATCTACGCTTCCGCTTGTTTACTCTATTAATTACCAACTATGTAATGTGTACCTTGCCTCCTGGGACAAGGATTTATGCACTCACAATCGGAATATAGTGTTCTATTTTCCGGGCATGACAAACAACGTGGCTGAGTATGAGGCACTCATTTACGGCCTTCGCATTGCCATCGAGCTCGACATATGACGGCTTGACATTCAAGGCAACTCAGAGTTAGTCGTCAGCCAAGTTATGACGGAGTCAAACTACCACAATGACAAGACGGCCACGTACTGCCAAGAAGTCCGCCGGCTGGAGGACAAATTCGATGGCCTCAAGCTCAACCATGTCCCAAGGCAGCTCAACAAAGCGGCCGATGCATTGGCAAAAATGGCGTCTGGTCGGGAACCCATACCGATCGGCATTTTTGCTAGTGACCAACATAAGCCATCCATCCGCTATGAAGAACCAAACCCGAGGGTTGACCAACCACCAGCCCCATCTAGCGGCTAGTCATCTGCTCCAGGTTTGGGGGCTGACCAACTGTTAGTTCCATCCGACCCCATGGTCATGGACCTCGACGAGGGGCCAGTAGCAGAGCCTGACCCCTGAGCGAGTGGAGAACACCCTACCTCGACTATCTCATCCGGGAGATGCTCCCTGCCAACAAAACAGAGGCCAGACGGCTCGCGCGCCTCGCCAAGTCTTTCGTCATCATCGAAGGGGAGCTCTACAAGAAAAACCGCACCAAGATCCTACAGCGATGCATCCCAACCGAACAAGGGAAGTTGTGGCTAAAGGACATCCACGGCGGAGCCTGCGGACATCACACTGCGCCCAGAACCCTGCTTGGAAACATGTTTCGATAGGGCTCCTACTGGCCGACCGTGGTGGACGACGTTGAGCGGGTTGTGCGCACCTATGAAGGGTGTTAATACTATGCATGGCAAACCCACCTGCAGGCCTAGGCCCTCCAGATGATCCCCATCACATGGCAGTTTGCGGTCTTGGGGCTCGATATGGTTGGACCCCTCAAGAAGGCACCTCGGGGCTACACGCACTTGCTTGTCACCGTAGACAAGTTCACCAAGTGGATAGAGGCTCGGCCGATCTCGGTGATCACATCTGAGGAGGCCATCAAGTTCTTCCTCAGCATCATCCACCATTTTGGGGTCCCAAACTCCATCATCACAAACAACGACACAAATTTCAAGGTGAAGAAATTCCTCAAGTTCTGTGATGACCACCATATCCGTGTGGACTAGACCGCCGTAGCACACACCTGTATGACGGGCAGGTCGAGTGTGCGAACGACATGATTCTGCAGGGAGTCAACCCCAGGATCTTCACCCGACTGAACAAGTTCGGCAAGCGGTGGGTTGCAGCACATCAATCAGTCCTCTCGAGCTTGAGGAAGACCCCGAGCAGAGCAACCGGCTACACCCTCTTCTTGATGGTGTACGACATTGAAGCCATCCTTCCGACCGACCTCGAGTACGGGGCGCTGAGGGTAAGAGCATATGACGAGCAGGAAGCTGAGAGGCCCCTTGAAGATGCCCTGGACCAGCTCGACGAGGCGCGAGACATTGCCCTCCTCTATTCGACCAAGTACCAGCAGGCGCTGCAATGATATCACAGCCGCCGCATACAGGGCCGGGCTTTCAAGGTCGATGACTTGGTCCTCCGTCTCGTCCAAAGCAACAAGGACCACCACAAGCTCTCCACGGGGTGGGAGGGGCCATACGTCATCGCAGAGGTGCTCTGGCCAGGCACCTATAAGCTCGCGACTATCGACGGCAAGGTTTTCACCAACACTTGGAATATCAAGCAGCTTCGTCACTTTTACCCCTAATACTTCCAGGCTGTGCATACACTCATGTTTCTGTAACTTGAAGGAGAATTTTCACCTCTTAGAATTTATTGCTACCTTGGTGCTCAGCGACACCCGACCTCAAACGATAGCTCAGGGTCAGACTGAAGGGTTACGCGGAAGCTACGCTAGCCGAAAACAAAAAAATTCTACCGCGCAAACCAGGAACACTTGCAAGTAAGGGCCGATAGATCGTTACCGATTGGAGTAGAGTGCAGCGGAATAGCCAATCGTGGCAATCCGATCCGAACAGTGTAGCCGATTCCCGGAGACAGCCGATTCGCCAATCGCCCGATTCGAGCCGTCCGCCGCGCTTCACGCCTCGCTCCGATGCGCCCGACCGCAGCCGATCAAGAGCACGCAACGTAGCGCCGCCTCACCGGTATCCACACGTCCGGGGACGAACGCCGTACACCCGTGTGCTAGCACGCGATGCAAGGCTAGGGTTTGGCTCGAAAGTGGGGAGGGTTTCCGTGGAGATTGATCTCGGCGACTTCGTTGCACGCGATGCAATTTACGTGTAACGCTCTCCACCCCTCCCTCCTTTATATAGAGTTGGCCGACTGGGACTAGTGGCCGATTAGGACTCTATTTTGAATCGGATCTCATCCGTATCTCATAGAGTTGGCCGCCCCACACGTCGTAAGCCCATAGGACTCTATCCGATCGGATCCCTATCCGATCGAGCCGTATCCGAGTCCAACTCGAATATCTATTCTATCCCCTTAAGCGTGCGACCCCGTAGGTTCAGGTATACTCGGTTTCGGCTATAGTCTAACTTAGCCGATCGTCGGCTCGAGTCTAACTCACCGACCTGTCAATAGCGGCACCTAGCAGCACATATTGACACCATAGTATACAAGAATAATATCGGCTCAACCCGTAATGTGTACACAAATCCCTTTGCCTCACGATACCGCTTAAGCTATAGGCAAGATGTGTGCCATCCCTTCAATAGCTTAACCATTCACTCGAACCGTATTGGATTATCCGTCCGTTGATTGACTCCTCAATCAACTTAGCATGGCCATGCATTTCCATAATCCATTACCTCGAGGGCCAAGAGATATCTCTCCAAAGGAGGGGCAAATTCCATCTTGATCACTCACATCCCACTCCATGTTTCATAGCAAACCCGAAAACTACCTTTATAACTACCCGTTAATAGTGTTTGGTAGTCCCAAAGTAGGCTACTACACATGTTGGAATCCATGGTGATCTCGTGTCTAAGGACTTTGTACCAACACTACCTCGAGACCAACTAATGGCACATTAATTCCCGTAGTGTCTCATGGTGGGTGTATCCAACAATGTGTTCTCTAACGCATATGTCCATGTTTATTGATTTGGTATCTCCATACCCATGATCTATGAGACATGATCATCAATAAATAAACATGCCGATCTTAGAATCATATTTGTTCCAATAATATGACATATGATCGAGGGATCGTTTAGAAATAGATTCATACGTAAAGAGTCTCATAAATAAGTCATGTACTTATTGATCAATACAAGATGTCTATTTCATGGAACCGAATAACACTTTATTCATAAATACATAAACATTGACGTGATATCCAACATCTCCATGTTGCCTCTAGGGCATATCACTAACAATCTCCCACTTGCACTAGAGTCAATCATGTAAGTATCTAATACCCATTGCTTTGTGTGCGCCTCATGCTTCTACTGAGGGAGAGGTTTTGTCACGGATCGGCTATGTTGAGATCCGTGTGCACTTTGCATATCTTGACATCACCTCCGTCCACAATCTCGCGGATGAGATGATATCGCCGAAGTATGTGTTTGGACTTCGATGTGACCTCGGCTCCTTGGCTTGCGCAATGGCTCTACTATTGTCACAATAGAGAGACATTGGACCATCGCACTAGTCATCACACCAAGCTCGAAACGAATTTCTTGATCCAAACGCTTCCTTTGCAGCTTCGAAGCAATGTACTCGGCCTCCGTTGTAGAATCGCAACGGTATCCCGCTTGGAACTCTTCCACGACGCGCCTCCGTTCGGCGTAAACACGAACCCGCATTGCGATCTATAGTCATCTTTGTTTGTTTGGAAGCTAGCATCGGTGTAACCACTTACAACGAGCTCTTCTTCACCTCCATAGACTAGGAACATATCCTTAGTTCTTCTCAAGTACTTAAGGATATTCTTTACGATACCCAGTGACCTTCACCTGGATCTCGAGTATCTGCTCGTAGCACTCAAAGCGTACGAGACATCCGGGCGTGTACAAAGCATGGCATACATGATGGATCCAATTGCCGAAGCATATGGAACCATACCCATCTTATTCCGCTCATCATGTGTCCGAGGACACCGATTCTTGCTAAGATTAATGCCATGTGACATGGGCAAGAAACCTTTCTTGGAATCATGCATGTTGAACCTTTTCAACACCTTGTCAATGTATGTACTTTGGCTTAATCCAATTAGCCTCTTGGATATATCTCTATAGATTCGAATGCCCAATATGTATGTTGCCTCCCTAAGTCTTTCATGGAAAAACTATTTTTCAATGTAGACTTGACGATTCTAGCATAGGGATATCATTTCCAATCAACAATATGTCATCCACATATAAGATTAGAAATACAATTGCGCTCCCACCGATCTTTTTGTAAACACAGCCTCTTCTTCGTTTTTGATGAAACCAAACCCTTTGATTACTTCATCAAAACGAATGATCCAACTCCGAGATGCTTGCTTCAATCCATAAATGGATTTCGTAGCTTGCATATCTTTCCAGCGATTCGATCGACAAAACCCCGAGGTTGTATCATGTATACATCCTCGCTTAGGTTTCCATTCAGAAAGCCGTTTTGACATCTATCTCGCCATATCTCATAATCGAAATATGCAAAGCAATCGCTAGGATAATCTGAATAGATTTAAGCATTGCGACAAAGAGAAGGTTTCATCATAATCAACTCCTTGAATCTGTTTAAAACCTTTCGCCACCAATCGCGCCTTATAGATGTGAACATTTCCATCCATATCGGCCTTTTCTTAAAAACCCATTTACACTCTATGGTTTTGACACCATCGGTGGATCAACCAAGTTCCAAACTTGATTGTCGTACATGGATTCTATTTCGATTTCATGGCTCCAAGCCACTTGTTGGAATCGGGTCCCACCATCGCTTCCTCATAGGTCTTAGGTTCATCGTTGTCCAACAATAATATATCACGTTGTTCCGCACTGTGTACTGTCGCGCACGACGTGATCTTTCGCCTCCGTGGGGCGGTGTATCTACAACCGGTGGCGCAACACTTTGCTCCTCCCGTTGTGGTTCCGTGGTCGCCGAAACGTTTTCGGTGTTTCTTGAACTTCTTCAAGATGCACCTCGCTCCCACTAACCCTTCTTGAAAGAAACTCTTTCTCCAAGAAGACACCGTGTCGGGCGATAAACACTTCGCCTTGTTCCAGATTATAAAAGTAATATCCCTTGGTTTCCTTAGGATATCCCACAAAGAAGCACTTGTCGATTTGGGTGTGAGCTTGTTAGCGTAAACGTTTTACATAAGCTTCGCATCCCCAAATTTTGAGAAAAGACAAACTAGGGGTTGCCCGTCCATATCTCATATGGTGTCTTTTCAACCGACTTAGATGGAACTCTATTTAGTGTGAGCGCAATGTTTCAAGAGCATATCCCCGAAGGATAACGGAAGATCACTTTGGCTCATCATCGACCGCACCATGTCCAACAAGGTGCGATTTCTCCGTTCGACACTCCGTTCCATTGTGGAGTTCCCGGCGGAGTCAACGTGGAACAATTCCACAATCTTTCGATGATTACCAAACTCTTGGCTCAAGTATTCCCCTCCACGATCCGATCGTAGAAACTTGATTGTTTTCCCTAAATGATTCGTACTTCATTCGGAATTCTTTGAACTTTTCAAAGGATTCGGACTTATGCCTCATTAAGTAGATATAACCATATCTACTAAAGTCATCAGAAAGGTAATGAAGTATTGATAACCACCTCGGCCGTTGAGCTCATTGGTCCACATACATCGCATGTACGAGTGCCAACAAGTTACTTGCTCTCTCACTATGTCCCGTGAAAGGTGCCTTCATAATCTTACCAAGTAAACAAGACTCACATGTCTCAAATGATTCAAAATCAAAAGAGTGAAGCAATCCATCCTTATGGAGCTTCTCCATGCATTTCTTATTTATATGGCCTAAGCGACAATGCCGGATAAACGTGGGGTTTATATCATTAGAGAGTTGCCTTTCGTATTAATGTTATAGATGGGAGACGCTTCAAGATTCAAAACGTATAATCCATTCACCAATGGAGCATGAAAATAGAACATATCTCTAAGATATATTGAACAACCATTGTCCATTGATCTAAAATCATATCCTTTCGCTTGCAAACATGAAGCGGAAATAACGTTTTGACATAGTGTTGGAACACAATAACAATTATTTAATTCCAAAACTAATCCGAAGGTAGATGAAGTGGTACGTGCCGACAAGAATCGTAGCAACGCTTGCTCCATTGCCGACGCGCAGTTCACCTCGCCCTTCTCAATCCTCTACTTCTTCTCATTCCCGCAACGATTTGCAAATATGAGCTACCGATCCGGTATCAAATACCCAAGAGTCGTAGGTGAAGTAGCGAGATTAATGTCTATAACATTAATACCGGGCGTAAGTCGTACTTTGCTTCTTCTTGAGATCCTCCATGTACTTCTTGCGCCTTTTCCAATGGCCTCGTCTCCTTGCAAGAGAAGCAAACGGCATCTCGATGTCGCCGACCCCTTCTTGCCCTTCTTTGCATTGGAGGCACTCGCGATCTCATCGGGAGTTAACTTCCTCTTGGTGCAAAGTTTCTTGACAGTGGTTTGCGCTTTGCCTTCGCATCATCATCACATGATGACCGTTTTTCTGGATACTCTCCTCACTGTCTTTAGCATCCCATGCAATTCAGCCAAGGTTCTATCCATATTGTTCATGTGAAAGTTTAATATGAATGGCTCGAAGCTCGGAGGGAGCGACCGGAGAATCACATCGCAGCCAACTCTTGGCTAAGGGAAAACCTAGTTTTTCCGACTCTCGATATAGCCAATCATCTTTATCACATGCGGACGACGGATTCCCTCAACAAGCTCGCACGCAAACAAGGACTTTGAGGTGTTGAACCTCTCAGCCCGAGCTTGGTTCTCAAACATGCCACGCAGCCCCCGAATAATAGTGTGAGCATCGCCGCTCTCATATTGCTTCCGAAGCTCCGGGGACATTGTAGCAAGCATGAGACAGCTTATATCTAGGGCATCATTAGTGTGCTTCTCATAAGCCCTCCGTGCGAGTTGCGGTGGCATTATTTGGCAAATCCTCGGGATAGGGTACTTCAAGAACGTACTCCTTACGCTCTTGCTTGAGAACAATTCTCAAGTTGCGATACCAATCCATAAAGTTTGTTCCATTTAATTTTCCTTTTCGAGAATAGATCGCAACTAAAGGTACTGGGTGTAGTATTAGCCGTCATTTATTCTACAACGTAAAAACAAAGTTTAGCACAATGTTTATGCTATGTCTTTTGTTAAACAATTTAACATAAGACTCCCATTACATATTTTCCACCTTCCCTCTAGGTTACGTATTGGGTAAAGATCCACATGTTAGTTAATTTTCTAGTGAGCTTTGGCATCACTGCTAGAAAATTAGTAACATCGGTAAGCAACTCCCTTCTAATCACATCTCTATGTGACTCTTGTTGTTGGTGTGGCATCTCCATGCCCCGGCCCCAACCTATGCCCCAAGGCCCAAAACTTTTTGATAGCCTTGTTAAGTAAACCAAATGCTCCCGCATGTATATGTCGACATATACCCCTCGTGTTATGATAGAGAATGGCACTCGCTTTGGCGGACCCACCATTGACGAGCATAACGGTGACGGTGCAACATTTGGAAGGGCATCATTACTACTTAATTTTGAGAGGGATGCTATCCTATCAAACAAACATATCACATATGAAAGCAAGAAGAATAGCATATAATGAAATAGTATGGCCCCCTTCACATGGTGATCTCCATCTCCATGTCGGCGCCGAGGATCTCCATCTTTGGCACCATCTTCCAAGTGCCGAATGCTTGATATCTTCAAACTAAGCTACTACTATAGAAGCTCTAATTGAAGATTACATCGACTCGCAGGTCGTGAAAGAATATTACAAGCATTGCACGTATGAAAGAATATTACAGGGATTGCACATATGAAAGAATATTACATGCATCACATGCATCTCATACATACAATAGGGCCATACCATCTCAAAGCATTCTCTGCAAAAACAAGTTAGGCGTAGAAACGTTTTCTACCTATCGCAGAGATACGGCATCGAGACGACCTATAAGGGGGTACGCACATGGCGGTCCCACTAGCGCCCGGAACACCACACGAAATCCATAGATCCAATCTATGAAATCGCTTACGGAAACCATATCGGCATAATCATATTATGCTTACGGAAGCCGCCCTCGCGGCTTTCGGGCACGCCGAACACCACACGAAATTCATAGATCCAATCTATGAAATCGCTTACGAAACATGTCGGCATAATCATATTATGTCGTCCCGATACACTATCAAGGGAGATGGTTTGCGTAGGCATGAGGCAAAAACAAGATCGGACTACGAGATAGCTTCGGCATAATCACATTATACCGTTCCGATACACTATGAAGGAACGCTATCTCGAACCCAACTCAAACCGAGTTACATGGAAATTGCTTCGACGTAATCACATTACGCCGTTTCGATACACTATCAAGGAACGCAATTACCATTAACTCTCCTCAACAGATCCCGTAAAACCGATTGATCTAATCAACCCGTGCGCAAAACTTGTTCCAGATCCAATCTAAAACCCGAACTAAGCAAGATTAGCTCGATACCACTGAAGGGTTACGCGGAGGCTACGCTAGCCGAAAACAAAAACTTTTAACCGCGCAAACCAGGAACACTTGCAAGTAAGGGCCGATAGATCGTTACCGATTGGAGTGTGCAATGGAAATGACCAATCGGGGCTATCCGATCCGAATGTGTAGCTGATTCTCGCAAGCCGACACTCGATACCCGGGACACCGATTCGCCAATCGCCCGATTCGCAGATGCCGCACCGATCCGAGTCGTCCGATCGTGTTCTCGCGCCTCGCTCCGATGTGCTCGAGCGCAACCGATTCCTCCACAGCCGATGAACAGCGTGCAACGTAGCAGCGCCTCTACCGGTATCCACACGTCCAGGGACAGAACGCCGAACACCCATGTGCTAGCACGCGATGCAAGGCTAGGGTTTGGCTCGAAAGTGGGGAGGGTTTCCGTGGAGATTGATCTCGCGACTTCGTTGCACGCGATGCAATTGACGTGTCGCAGCTCTCCACCCCTCTCTCCTTTATATAGAGTTGGCCGATCGGGACTAGTGGCCGATCAAGACTCTATTTTGAATCGGATTCTATCCGAATCTCATAGAGTCGCCCGCCCATACGTCGTAAGCCCATAGGACTCTATCCGATCGGATCCCTATCCGATCGAGCCGTATCCGAGTCCAACTCGAATATCTATTCTATCCCCTTAAGCGTGCGACCCTGTAGGTTCAGGTATACTCGGTTTTGGCTATAGTCTAACTTAGCCGATCGTCGGCTCGAGTCCAACTCACCGACTGTCAACGCGGCGTCTAGCAAGACATATTGACACCATAGTATACAAGAATAATATCGGCTCGAACCTATAATGTGTACACAAATCTCTTTGCCTCACGATACCGGTTAAGCTATAGGCAAGATGTGTGCCATCCCTTCAATAGCTTAACCATTCACTCGAACCGTATTGGATTATCTGTCTGTTGATTGACTCCTCAATCAACTTAGCATGGCCATGCATTTCCATAATCCATTACCTCGAGGGGCCCAGAGATATCTCTCCAAAGGAGGGGCAAATTCCATCTTGATCACTCACATCCCACTCCATGTTTCATAGCAAACCCGAAAACTACCTTTATAACTACCCAGCTTACGGAATAGTGTTTGGTAGTCCCAAAGTAGGCTACTACACATGTTGGAATCCATGGTGATCTCATGTCTAAGGACTTTGTACCAACACTACCCGAGACCAACTAATGGCACATTAATTCTGTAGTGTCTCATGGTGGGTCTATCCAACAATGTTTTCTCTAACACATATGTCCATGTTTATTGATTTGGTATCTCCATACCCATGATCTATGAGACATGATCATCAATCAATAAACATGCCGATCTTAGAATCATATTTGTTCCAATAATATGATATATGATCAGGATCATTTAGAAATAGATTCATACATAAAGAGTCTCATAAATAAGTCACGTACTTATTGATCAACACAAGATGTCTATTTCATGGAACTGAATAACACTTTATTCATAAATACATAAACATTGACGTGATATCCAACATCTCCATGTTGCCTCTAGGGCATATCACTAACAGAGGTCCCATGATAGAGCAAAGTCAAATAGTCATCAAGTGGTCATATCTTGTGCCGACTACATAAAACTCAGAACAACAACTCTGTAACACGGTCACATATCTTGTATGGGTCTCACAACCTACATAAGATGATTACATATGGTGCTTTGCATTATAAGGTACAAAAGGTATTATACACATTTACTTGTTTAAATTTAAATATTTATAGAGTTGCTTGACATTCTCGGAGGCTTAATGATTTTTAAGTAGTTTATTCTACTTTTGGAGAAAGAAAGAGTAAATAAAACGATGGTTTCCTGCCGATATTATATTTACACATGAATTTTGACCTTGATCCAAATTCAAAAGATGTTCACGTTCTGTCATCGCTGGGAAAGAGGACTTGGTAGAGAATCCTGTGTCTACTCGGTCTTTTGAGAACAGTCAAGTAATTTTGACAAGGACCCATCTTCAGGCTACATGATCAAGAACGTTGTTTTAGTCATTTGCATTCAGATCGGAGGCTACTATCAATGTCATGGATATGGGGTATCCAATACTTATGTATTAAGCTCGGCGGGGTCCATTATATACCAAGTCTTATATGGAATAAAGCCTTACATATGGAAGGTGTTCCAGATAAGAAAGGAAAAACATAGTCCTACTTAGACACTAAAGGTCTGCTCGGATCGTATCCATACTTGGCTCTCTGTTTTTACTTGGACAAGGAGACACCTGAGAATATAAATACAAGACCCCCAGGAGAAAGGAAGACAATCCAAGCCAAGCCAACAAAGATCAACATAAGCTAAGACAAGCCTATAGCGCCATAAAAGCAGGGCAATACAAGACATCTCCAGTCTCGCTAAGTTCATATTTGAGGAAATCAACTACCGCTAGTTGTCGATCACATTGTTTGTATTTCTTATGGCCACAGATAAAATTGGCAAGCGCATGGAATACCGTTGTAGCACTTCACCCGAAACTATTCCAAGGGTATCAAATTCATGAGGAACGGTGTGCATTATCTAAGAGTCAGGTCCATCCAAGGACACCAAGAATAGGTAGGCGGAGGTATAGAGAGGATTTCTGTGGTTGTGGCTCTATATAGTTGGTAATTGCTTTACTTTATTACTTACTTCAGGCACCAGCTTACACTCGGTCTGTCGAGTGACTCCGGCCTACAAGCTCTACGACGTACCCGAACGTGGATGATTACAAAGGACAGACAGGGTTGTCACCACCTACCGCCTACCTCTACGACCTATGGAGTACGCGACAAACAAAGGTAAACTCTAGCCTAGACACCATGTCTACGCTATCGATTACTACTCTAGTCTTGGCCAAGAACACCCGTCTTCATAAGGGGGTCTTAGACTAGAGCATCCATGAATGGACGATGATCCCGTAGTAAATGCAGTAAAGTAATCACTCAAAGTAAAGTAATGCAACCATAGTAAATCGTGAATACTTACTTTATTCAAAGAAGCATCCGCCGAGGTACAAAGTCGAAGGTTGGTGCCGAGATACCCGGTACTCCTCCAAACTACCCCTCACTCTCTACCCAGTTTTGTAAGCACTAGAGACCTAGTACTACGCCTTTGGAGTGGAGCTTTGATCTTCTTGAGGTGTGTTGATTGATGTGAAGTTCCCTCCTTAAATAGCCTTGAATGACAGTTGTAATGGCGGTTTGTAACCACCATACCTACCTAACCTCCATTGTGGAGGGTTGTAAGTGTGCCATGTGGTTTGTGGAGGGGAGAGGAGGCAACCATGGTTCGGCCGAACCCTGATCAGCCCTTCTCTCCACCGCCTTTCACTAGTCACTTACATGTGGGCCCTTAAGGCGATTCCCGGATGTTTGGCCCCACTTTAAGTCAGTTTCACATTACTTGTGGGCCCTCTGATCCACGGGAAGCTGGCGTGGTGAGCGTCGATTGGTCGGAGATGTATTTCTTTGCCATGGGAGCATACTTTCACTTTATTTGGACGTGCTATTCACCTGCATACAAATAATCACCAAAACTTGTGGAACGAGTTAGTAAATAACCCTACCTCTACGTTGATTTCCATCATTTGTTCAGTTTATGCAAGAGTTAACGGTTGGATTTTGGCAGTTAAGGACCGTCAACAAGCTCCCCCACACTTAGCTCTTTGCTCGTCCTCGAGTAAATGTTGAGTGCTAAGTTGAATCATGATTTATTTTGATACAATGCTAACATACAACTTATTCCAAGACTTACCCATATCTGTGAATCTGAATGTGTCTACCATTATATCCTAAGTTATTGAAGAATGGAGTAGTCTAGGTTTAAGTTACTTTTATTTGTTCTGCTTAAATGACTTGGGGTTTTCAAGAAGTTTTTTACAAAGAAAAACATAACTTTACTCCTCTGATGATTCTCTCATGTCGCTCAATGTGTTTTGATTCATCACCAAGGCAATTATTTCCTAATTTTCTCCTACTTCTAATAATACTTATGTGGAGCTCAAGGTAGGGAAAATCATAAGGCATACTTGCACCAAATATTTTGTAAAGTCAAACAGAAGATCCAAGAACAATACTAGTCATGTAATCATGATCAAGCTTGTGCATATATATGTGGATAGGGATATATGAGTGGAGAATTAGAAAAGAAAGAAAATTGATTTGGTGACTCCTTTGTTTGTATGATCCTCCTCCCTATCTTTTTATTTTAGAGAACATGGCTATGAATACATACTACTTTTTTTATCATTCTGCTCGAGAAGATTTGTTTCTTCTTTTTGTAAGCATCATGAAATTTTTTTTACTATCACTTTGTATATATTCTTATAGCTCATGTCACATTTGGCATGAATAGGAGGATCGAGGATCATAAATAATTGGAGTCTTTATTTTGTGGATGACTAAAGGTGGATGCAAACTCCTGAAGTAGAAATTTGGATATGGTCGGGAATGAAATATATTTTTGGTTAAACCTCTTATGTAGAGGGAGAGCAAATTTTATATGGTGGATATGCACATGACTTCGATCATCGACAACATGAAAAGATTGTAACGAGGGTCTAACTGTTTGACCAAACTCAAAATGACTGCAAGTAGCATATGTATAACGTTTAATCATGAGAATCAACATATGGCTCTGGTGGGAATAAAACATCATCGAGGAGTTGCAAAGATATGGTTTTTGAATTTTTAAAAATAAAATACCCAAGCATTTTATACATCATGAAACAAACTTTCTTATTACCAAACTATATCTCATTAATCAATTACTTGGATAACATGCTTTCCCTAAATATTTGATTTCACATATTACAAGTGAATGTCTTAGGAATAAAGTGTATGTGAGCCAACCAAAATATATCATGTTTCACAGTTTATTATCTTTTAAGTTCATGCTCATAGTGCTAAAAAAATTAAGAAACAGGGTTCTAGAGAGTTAGGAAGTGCAAACCTACGCAACGAGAGAGGACAATGACGAGTGGGGCCTATCTTGTTCGGTCGAGCCATAGTTTGGCCGAACCATAGTAGGTTCCAATCTCTCTGTGTTTTATTGTATTATCCTGTGCCAAAATGTGCAACGATGTGGTAGTGGTCCAAGAGATTTTGCTTGTCACATTGAGGGACACCCCCACACTTATTCTTGTACCTGTGACTTTATTCGAACAAAACACAAGTGGAGACAAAAATTAATTCTACCCGTATGGCAAACCGGAGAACTTTATTTTATTTTATTCCATTTAATCAAAGAGCTTACAAAGAAGGGAAATTAAACTAAAAATTAAATAAAGTAAGGCGCCTAAAAACTAAGATAACTAAGATAACTAGGGAAGGCCTTTAAGGTGATGGAGCACAATAGAGGTCATCCTTCCCTATGGCCTTAAAAAGTCGCTTAACTTTACAGCAAAGGCCACGACAGAGGGTATAAAAATCGTCCTTTGGATCGGCGACTTCAATGCCACCCTCCGCAACTAGGTCGCATAGCCTCCTATTCTCAGCTTGTATATCTTTTATAGTTGAGGCTAACTGTAGGTATGAGGGCTTCGTGGGGGATTTCTCCCCACTGCACTCAAACAATCCTGCTGCCCGACGGATTGAAGCTGAAGAAATGTGCCGTCTCACCCTGTCAGTAGTCGGTGAGGAGTTAATGGACTCCGTTGGCTGCTTCTTCTCCATAATGAAACCCGGCTTCAACACCTTCCCATAGCCCGTCAGGGCGCACACCCCGTGGAATTGGAAACGTTGTTGGTAAGGTGGGCTATCCAAAGAGAAGGACGATGGGCTCGGGTGACTGCCTTCTTCCAATTTGTACACCACCGCGTCATGTTGACGAGAAAAATCAACACGCCAGCCTGGGAGATCTGCTTAGCTCCAGTGCAGGTCCTAGAATTAATGAAGCGCGGGCGTGCCAGTCAGCTTGATCCTACCATTGACAAGATTACAAAGCAGCCATAAGTAAAGCATATCAGCCAATAAGTCAATAACCAATATAGCCAATTGGCCAATCAGCCGATTACGCGATCACAGCCGATACTGACGCCAGCCGATGCAGCTAGGGTTTCAATCCATCGGCTGTACACTGAGCAAACATCTATGTAAAGGTGATTGACCGACGATAAGATGATGATAGAGCAATGTAATATGGCACAAAGCAATCGCATGATAAAATAGAAGTCTGATATCATTAAATCCAAATGATTAAATATCCAGTGAAGCCTCTGCTGCAATCGGCTAGATCCAACTTGTGTACATTCCTTGCAAACCGATGCGATATCCAAATAACTCATCGGCTGAAATCTCGATGAAACCCTTAGTGGCAACCAACAGGCAGGCTAGAGATTATGGTTCTAATCACGACTGAATTGATGCAACACTAAGTATGAAAAGAAACACAATATCTAGACAATCAAGCCTTTGACTGATTTTCAGGGTGGTAGATGCCTAAGCTAATCTAATCTAGTAAACAGTTTAGCTGGTATCAGTAGAAACCCTAAAGTAAGAGACAACCGATAGAAGCAAATTGAAATATCAGGACTAGATTAACAGATGCATATGATAAATAGGCAGGCAAACATGTTAACCAAACCAGAATAATCCAACAGGTCGAATATACTGATGCAGCCTTGGACAACGCCGACGTAGCCAATACGATTGCCTGGGCCGACGGAACATTGGACTTACCCCTTCTCCGGAGATCGAGGCCGATGCAGCCCTGGTGCCAAATCCCGCCGGGTGATGAATAAAGTAGAAAAGGTAAAGGGTGGCGATGCGTCGAATTGTATTGATCGAGAGATTCATCATACATGAACCCCGGGCTTACATATTTATACCCACGGGCTAACAAAGACCCTAACAGATTATAATCCAAACTTTTCTAAAGATAAAAAGGAAACAAACTGAGTCCTTACTAGACACTAATACACTTTCCTAAAGATAAAATAGGAAACTAACAAACTCTTCCAAATTAATAAATACAAGTGCCTTTTCAGGACTCTACCCTTATATGGCAATCCTCATGAAGCACATCAATTTGATCTGACGGTGTCTCCAATGTTGTCGTACCGGAATAAGCTACATCGGCTTGCCTTGTCCGATTTGGTATCAGTCGATGGACACCTTGGCCGATTCGGGCTCTGGAGCTTACCGCATTCTGGCGTTAACACGTCGGCACAGTGATTCGTCGATTGAGAGGACTGACCGAGAGTATCGTCTCCATGGAAAGGACGAGTTTCACCAGCCGTTTGGGTCCCGGTGCCATCGAAACAGTTCGCTGGTACGGGATGGCCGCGTGGGAATGCCCTCTCTGAGACCGCATTGGCGAAGGAGTCCGCGCGCTCGAACGGGGGGCCGAGGCTGGCTGGACCTGGTTCGACCGAACTGGGGTTCGGCCGAACCCCTGCCGGGGCCAATCGGCCTCCCATCGTGGCAGTCAGGTGGCATGATGGCTAGTGCTCTACGTCGACAGTACAGTGCTCTACTTCTTCAAGCATATAGTGGCTATTACCAGTGTGGCCGTTCGCCGGTGTGGGCTCCTGTCACACTGGAATTTCTATCCAAAATTCCAAATGCTTACATGTGTGTAAACCCTCGTCCATGAATCAACTGAGGCACACAATAAAAACATTGATAATAGAGTGCAAATCACTAATCAAATTAATAAGTTTATTACAAAGATAGATAGTTCCTCTCAATCAATAAAACTCTACGACAGCGAAAAAGAAAACTAGCGTTGGCGACTCCAACTCCACAAGCACTTGACCAGAGCTAAGGCTAGCCCTCCAAACCTCCATCTTCACTGTCGACCTCCTCCTCTGATGATGATTATTGCAAGGATGAGTACATGAAAACTCAACAAGCCACACAAGAAGTATGCAAGAGCACATGGATACAATAGAAAGCTATAATAGGGTTCAATTTGCAAAAGCAGCATTTAGCAAGAATTTAGAAACTTGACAAAATAGTAAAGTAATTAATCAACAATATTAAATAACATTGTACAACATCCCAATGCTGCATAGGCCCAACCAATTCTGAACAACCAATCCCGATTGTACAGATCTAACCTCCATTATAGGAGCTGACAAATTATCATCACCAATTTATCATCATTATTGAGTAGTGTGGGACTAATCACGAAAACATTAATAGGCCCACCCATAACCGCGGGTACGGCTACTCGAATAGTTTTAACTCTGATCAGAGGTGTACAAATTTACCCACAAGACACAATCCCACAACATGTTACCATGTGCCTCAATACATCCATGGTACCTTGGAAAGGAATTGTGACAAGACCCTTTGCATAACACATTCAACAGAATGACACCCACTAAGCACCCAATCTCTGGCAGGAATTGGCCAATGACCCAACGGGAGACCACTTATTGCCCAAAAATATATATATGTGGACTTAATTGTCGGTCACCTATGGACTTAGTTGTCTTCCTTGATTAATAAGTAAAAATAAACCACCATAGTGTCTTCTGTTGAACATGCTACACTACAGATCCAATAGTTGCTCATTCTGTCTTGTGGTTAATACGGTTAATGCTTCACAACAGTAGCTCGTGAACCGGTCCTTAATTGCCATGAGCACTCCCATCAGAAAACTAAACCATGTGCTCACAACCCCCATTAATCAAATTTTAGTTGACCATTAATTCATTAATTCATCAGTCACGATCATCATCATGAGCTACCATTAATTATCCATTAAAGGAATATAAGTGAATCATTAATTTTCCCACATGAAATATCACTAGAGTTTCTAAGCATGGCTAAGCAATTATTCCTAATCTCTAGTTAAACCATTACATAAAGTTTAACTAGGCAAATTTTAATTCAAGGTATCAAAGAATAGGGTAATCAATACAAATTGGCCATAACAAAGGAATAAATTTATGCCACCCAATGCCATTCAAAAATAAATGCATTCTTTGAAGTAAATAGAGAATTTAAAACTAGGATCAACATGATCAAAGGGGATTGTTTAGGACCTGTGTGACATGCCTTGCTGATCTTCAAAACCTTCAGAAACTCCTGCAGAAAAGACGGCCTCTCCGGAAACTTCGGAAACTAAGGCAAGAAGGCTAAAATCAACAAAAAAGCACAAAACACACATAAACAGTACATGTGGATATTTTTAATGTGTAGATCTTGATCTTAGACCATTTTAGAAATTTGAACCACCTAAAACAGAGCTAAGATGAATTAGTTATGAATTTTAGAAGTTTATACTGATTTTTAATTATTTTTCTGGATTTTAGGATTTATGACGCAATAAGGAATTATTATTGAAAAGGAAACTCAGGATTATTGCGTCAGCCCTGTTCTGGTCCATGGTAAACTAATCCACAGAGATGGTCTATGGGTCCACGGAAACGAACGGCTAAGATCAAATCTAGCGTAAACAGACGACTCGGATCCGATCAGATCGATTACGCGGCAGACACATGGACGACACACAAGCACCAACTGGACCACCTGGCGCTGATGCGGCTCTAATGTGGCAGTGACATGTGCTCACCCACGGCGAATGGCTCGGGAACCGATGGTCGTCGGCATTCTATGACTCGGCGGAGGCAACTAAGGGCACCAACAGATTCAGGGAAGCACATGAATCTCACCTGTGGGCTTTGCGACAACAAACGATGACTCGACGGCGACAACGACGAGCTCGAAGCGGTGAACACCCTCGGGTTGTCAATGACGATGGGGTTCCGATGCTCTCTAGCGGAAACCGAACAACGGACAAGCTTCTCTTCCTTCGCACGAACCTAACGGCAGCGACTGTGACCTCCAGCGATGACCGACGGCAGCTGGCGACGCGACTAGAGACCTCGGCAGAGGCGGAGCTCAAATCTATGCACGACTAGGGCTCTACGAGCTTCAGCGAACTAGGGTTTGGCTCGGGATAGCTAGAACATGGCCGGGAACACTATTTATAGGGGCGATAGTGTCAAGATCGGGCCCAAATCGATCCCACCAGTGAAAGGAAAGTCCTAGGGTTTGAAGTTCGATTCGAACTCGTGTTCTTCCTCTTTCCAAACAAAATCCGAAGAACTTCCAAAAGAGAAAAGGCAGAGGGAGATCACGGGAGGAACTCCCCTCTATTGATTTGGCTGCAGAATGAAAGATTGGTCGGGATTGGAAAGGGGATTGCACCTATGAAGGGAACGAGGGGTGGCTGGAGGTAGACAACGACCCTGACAAGTAGGTCCCACCTGTCAACGACCGCACTGAGAGAGGAGGCATGCTTGGCCGGCCGCACAGAGCAGCCGACTCGCTCGGGTTTCGACCCAAGGAGGAAAAATAGACTTTTAAAACCTTTTCTTTTTAAACAGATAGTGAACTGATGTTTAAATTATTAAAAATACTTCCCTAACTCAAATAATTCCCAGAAAAATCCAGAAAATACTTGAGAAAGTAGTATTTAACAAAATTTTATCTGGCCTATTTTTATATTGAGATTTGTTATAGAACTTTTAATTATTCTCTTATAGAATTTTAATTCTTTTTCTAAAAAATGCTTTAAACAACAATTTATAAAATTAAGCGATTTTTAGAGCGTGACAAACCTACCCCACTTAAACAGAATCTCGTCCCCGAGATTTCGAAGGACTGGCAAAAAGGGACGGATGGGCTGACTTCAACTCATCCTCACGCTCCTAGGTAGTTTCTTCTTTCGAATGATTGCTCCACTAAACTTTATAGAAGCGAATGACTCAACTTTTGGTTTTCTTACATTGGTTTCCAAAATACAGATCTGTTTTTCAACATATGTTAGATCTTCCTGGATCTCTATGAAGGGTTACGCGGATGCTACGATAGCTAATAACAAAAATTTCTACCGCACAAACCAGGAACCTTGCAAGGAAGGGCTGATAGATCATTACTGATTGGAGTAGAGTGCAGCGGAAATAGCCAATTAGGGGCTATTCGATCCGGAATAGTACTGGCCGACCCTGAGCTCAGACCGCCCGACCTCTGCCGACCGCACGCCACTTCGCCCGACCATAGCCTATTCCCGATCACAGCCGATTCGCCGATTCGCCGAATCGCTCGACCGCGATTAGCTCGGTCCGATGCACCCGACCATGATTCACAGTCGCCAAATAGCACCCCAAGTAGCAATGCCTCTACCGGTATCCACACATCCAGGGATAGAATGCCTAACACCCGTGTGCTAGCACGTGATACAAGGCTAGGGTTTAGCTCGGAAGTGGGAAGGGTTTCCGTGGAGATCTCAAACTTGCTGACTTCAGAAACCGCGTGTGTTTTAATCTGTTGCGTCCGATCAGATTGATTTGGATCAATGCAATGCAATATGGCAGCTCTCCACCTCTCGCCCCTTTATATAGAGTTGCCGACTGGGCCTATAGGCCCATCGGGACTCTATCCGATCGGATCCCTACCCAATTGAGCCGTATCCAAGTCCAACTCGAATGTCTGTTCTTATCCCCTTAAGCGTGTGACCCTGTACGTTCAGGTATACATGGTCTCGACCCGAGTCCAACTCGGCCGACCGTCAATAGCTACGCCTAGCAGCACATATTGACACCATAGTACAAAAATGTAATATCGGCTCTGAACCTATAATGTACCATAGTATACAAGAATGTAATATCGGCTCTAAACCTATAATGTGTACACAAATCCCTTTGCCTCACGATACCAATTAAGCTATAGGCAAGATGTGTGCCATCCTTTCAATAGCTTAATCATTCACTCAAACCGTTTTGGATTATCTATCTATTGATTGACTCCTCAATAAGACATGATCATCAATCAATAAACATGTCGATCTTAGAATTATATTTGTTCCAATAATATGACATGTGATCAGGGATAGTTTAGAAATAGATTCATACATAAAGAGTCTCATAAATAAGTCACATACTTATTGATCAATACAAGATGTCTATTTCATGGAACTGAATAACACTTTATTCATTTACACATAAACATTGACCATGATATCCAACATCTCCATGTTGCCTCTAGGGCAAATCACTAACAGTTTCCCACTTGCACTAGAGCCAATCATGTAAGTATCTAATACCCATTGCTCTTGTGTGCGCCTCATGTTTCGGTTGAGGGAGAGGTTTTGTCAATGGATCGGCAATGTTGAGATCTGTGTGCACTTTGCATATCTTGACATCACCTCTATCCACTATCTCGCGGATGAGATGATATCACCGAAGTATGCGTTTGGACTTCTGATGTGACCTCGGCTCCTTAGCTTGCGCAATGGCTCCACTATTATCACAATAGAGAGACATTGGACCAGTTGAACTGGTCATCACACCCAGCTCAGAAACAAATTTCTTGATCCAAACAACCTCCTTTTGAGCTTCTAAAGCAACGATGTACTTGGCCTCCGTTGTAGAATCAACAACAGTATCCTACTTGGAACTCTTCCAGCTGACTGCGCCTCCGTTCAGGCAAAACACAAACCCAGATTGCAATCTATAATCATCTTTGTCCGTTTGGAAGTTAGCATTGGTGTAACCACTTACAACGAGATCTTCTTCACCACCATAGACTAGGAACATATCCTTAGATCTTGTCAAGTACTTAAGGATACTCTTTACGATAGTCCAATGACCTTCACCTAGATCTGACTGGTATCTGCTCATAACACTCAAAGCGTATGGCACATCTGGACGTGTATAAAGCATCGCATACATGATGGATCCAATTGCTGAAGCATATGGAACCACACCCATCTTATTCCGCTCATCATGTGTCCGAGGACATTGATTCTTGCTAAGATTAATGCCATGTGACATGGACAAGAAACCTTTCTTGGATTCTTGCATGTTGAACCTTTTCAACACCTTGTCAATATATGTACTTTGGCTTAATCCAATTAGCCTCTTGGATCTATCTCTATAGATCCGAATGCTCAATATGTAAGCTGTCTCCCCTAAGTCTTTCATGGAAAAACTATTTTTCAATGAAGACTTGACGGATTCTAGGTTAGGGATATCATTTCCAATCAACAATATGTCATCCACATATAAGAATAAAAATACAATTGTGCTCCCACTGACCCTTTTGTAAACACAGGCCTCCTCTTCATTTTTGATGAAACCAAACCCATTGATTACTTCATCAAAATGAATATTTCAACTCCAAAATGCTTGCTTCAATCCATAAATGGATTTCTGTAGCGTGCATATCTTTCCAGGTGATTGTGGATCGACAAAACCTTCAGGTTGTATCATGTATACATCCTCGCTTAGGTTTCCACTTAGGAAAGCCGTTTTGACATCCATCTGCCATATCTCATAATCAAAATATGAAGCAATCGCTAGAATAATTCGAATAGACATAAGCATTGCGACCAGCGAGAAGGTTTCATCATAATCAACACCTTGAATCTGTTTAAAACCTTTCGCCACCAATCGTGCCTTATAGATGTGAACATTTCCATCCATGTCCGCCTTTTTCTTAAAAACCAATTTGCACTCAATGGTTTTGACACCATCAGTGGATCAACCAAGTTCCAAACTTGATTGTCAAACATGGATTCTATTTCGGATTTCATGGCTCCAAGCCACTTGTTGGAATTGGGTCCCACCATCGCTTCCTAATAGGTCTTAGGCTCATCGTTGTCTAACAACAATATATCACATTGTTCCGTACCTGTGTACCTATCAGGCGCACGACGTGATCTTTCGGACCTCCGTGGCTTGTGTATCTACAACGGGTGATGCAACATCTTGTTCCTCCTGTTGTGGTTCCATGGTAGCTGAAACATTTTCTGGTGTTTGTTGAATTTCTTCAAGATGCACCTTGCTCCCACTAACCCTTCTTGAAAGAAACTCTTTCTCCAAGAAAGCACCATTTCGGGCAACAAACACCTTGGCTTGTTCCTGATTATAAAAGTAGTATCCCTTAGTTTCCTTAGGATATCCCATAAAGAAGCACTTGTCAGATTTGAGTATGACCTTGTCGGACTGTAAATGTTTTACATAAGCTTCACATCCCCAAATTTTGAGAAAAGACAAACTAGGGGGTTGCCCTGTCCATATCTCATATTGTGGAGTTCCTAGCGGAGTCAACTATGGAACAATTTCACAATCTTCAGATGATTACCAAACTCTTGGCTCAAGTATTCGCCTCCACGATCTGATCGTAGAAACTTAATTGTTTTCCCTAAATGATTCTGTACTTTATTATGGAATTCTTTGAACTTTTCAAAGGATTCGGACTTATGCCTTATTAAGTAGATATAACCATATCTACTAAAGTCATCGGTAAAGGTAATGAAGTAATGATAACCACCTCTGGCCTTTGGTCCACATACATCAGTATGTACGCATGCCAACAAGTCACTTGCTCTCTCATTGTGTCCCGTGAAAGGTGCCTTTGCCATCTTACCAAGTAAACAAGACTCACATGTCTCAAATGATTCAAAATCGAAAGAGTGAAGCAATCCATCCTTATGGAGCTTCTCCATGCGTTTCGATTTATATGGCCTAGGCGACAATGCCTCTCTCGTATTATTTGGGGTTTGTATCATTTGGGAATTGCCTCTCTGTATTAACGTTATAGATGGGAGACGCTTTAAGATTCAAAACGTATAATCCATTCACCAATAGAGTATGAAAATAGAACATTTCTCTGAGATAAACCGAACAACCATTGTCCATTGATCGAAAATCATATCCTTCGCTTGCAAACATGAAGTGGAAATAATATTTTGACATAGAGTTGGAACACAATAACAATTATTTAATTCTAAAACTAATCCTGAAGGTAAATGAAGTGATGTAGTGCCGACAGCAATTGTAGCAACACTTGCTCTATTGCCGACGCGCAGGTTCACCTCGCCCCTTCTCAAGCTTCTACTTCTTTTCATTCCCTGCAACGATTTGCAAATATGAGCTACTGATCCGGTATCAAATACCCAAGATTTAGTAGGTGAAGTAGCAAGATTAATGTCTATAACATTAATACTCGAGCGTAAGTCGCACTTTGCTTCCTTTTGAGATCCTCCATGTACTTCTTGCAGTTCCTTTTCCAGTGACCTGTCTCCTTGCAATAGAAGCAAATGGCATCTGATGTCACCGACCCCATCTTGCCCTTCTTTGCTTTGGAGGTACTCGCGATCTCATCGGGAGTTAGTTTCCTCTTGGTGCAAAGTTTCTTGACAGGTGGTTTGCGCTTAGCTTTCTACATCATCATCACATGATGACCGTTTTTATGGATACTCTCCTGAGCCGTCTTTAGCATCCCATGCAATTCGACCAAGGTTTTATCCATATTGTTCATGTGATAATTCAATATAAATGGCTCAAAGCTCGGAGGGAGCGACTGGAGAATCACGTCTGTAGCCAACTCTTAGCTAGGAGGAAAACCTAGTTTTTCAAGACTCTCGATATAGCCAATCATCTTTATCACATGCGGACTGACGCGATTCCCCTCTACAAGCCTGCACGCAAACAAGGACTTTGAGGTGTTGAACCTCTCGGCCCTAGCTTGGTTCTCGAACATATCACGCAGTCCCTGAATAATAGTGTGAGCATCGCTGCTCTCGTATTTCTTCTTGAAGCTCGGTGGACATTGTAGCAAGCATGATACAACTTATGTCTAGGGAATCATTAGTGTGCTTCTCAAAAGCCCTCCGTGCGATACTTGAGCATTATTAGGCAAATCATCGGGACAGGTACTTCAATAACGTACTCCTTTCGCTCTTGCTTGAGAACAATTCTCAAGTTGCGATACCAATCCATAAAGTTTGTCTCATTCAATTTTTTTTCTCGAGAATAGATCACAAATTAAAAGTACTGGGTGTAGTATTAGCTACCATAATCTACAAAAGAAAAAGCAAAGTTTAGCACAATGTTTATGCGTTATCTATTGTTAAACAATTTAACAAAAGACTCGATAACTTCGTATTGTGCACCTTCCCTCTAGGTTACGTATTGGGTCAAGATCCACATGTTAGTTAATTTCTAGTGAGCTTTGGCATCACTGCTAGAAGATTAATAACATCGATAAGCAACACCTTGCTAATCATATCTCTATGTGACTCTTGTTGTTGGTGTGGCATCTCCATGCCCCGACGCCAACCTATGCCCCAAGGTCCAAAACTGTTTTGATAGCCTTGTTAAGTAAACCAAATGCTGATGCATGTATATGTCCGACATATACCCCCTCGTGTTTTGATAGAGAATGACACTATGGTTTGGCAGACCCACCATTAACGAGCATAACGGTGACGGGTGCAACATTTGAAAGGGCATCATTACCACTTAATTTTGTGAGGGATACTATCCTATCAAACAAACATATCACATATATGAAAGCAGGTAGAAGAGCATTTAATGAAATAGTATGGCCCCTGGCAGAGATATGGTATAAACAAGTTAGGCGTAAAACGTTTTCTACCTATCGCAGAGATATGGTATCGAGACGACATATAAGGCGGAACGCACACGGCAGTCCCGCTAGCCAGTTATCGGGCGGGGGGTCAAGGGGCATATCTCATAGATCCACACGAAATTCATAGATCCAATCTATGAAATCGCTTACGAAAACCATATCGGCATAATCACATTATGCCGCCCTGATACACTATCAAGGGAGATGGTTTGCGTAGGCGCGAGGCAACAATCAAGGTCAGACTACAAGACTGCTTCGGCATAATCACATTATACCATTCTGATATACTATCAAGGAACGCCATCTCGAATCCGACTCAAACCGAGTTCTATGGAAATTGCTTCGACGTAATCACATTAGGCCGTTCCGATACACTATCAAGGAACGCAATTACCATCAACTCTCCTCAATAGATCCCGTAAGACCGATTGATCTAATCAACCCGTGTGCAAAACTTGTTCCAGATCCAATCTAAAACCTGAACTAAGCAAGTATAGCTCTGATACCACTGAAGGGTTACGCGGAAGCTATGATAGCTAATAACAAAAATTTCTACCGTGCAAACTAGGAACTTGCAAGTAAGGGTCGATAGAACATTACCGATTGGAGTAGAGTGCAGCGAAAATAGTCAATCAGGAGCTATTCGATCCGGAATAGTACTGGCCGACCAGTGCCGACCGCGCGCCGCTTCGCCCAACCACAGCCGATCCACCGAGTCGCCTGACCACAGCCGATACGTCGATTCACCGAATCGCTCGACCGCGACTACCTCGCTCCGATGCGCCCGACCGCAGCCGATCTGTCCGACCGTAGCCGATTTGCAGTCGTCAAATAGCACTGTAATGTAGCAATGTCTCTACCGGTATCCACACATCTAGGGATAGAACGCCTAACACCCGTGTGCTAGCACGGGATGCAAGGCTAGGGTTTAGCTCGGAAGTAGGAAGGGTTTCCGTGGAGATCTCGAACTCGCCGACTTTTGAAGTCGCGCGTGTTTTAATCTGTTGCGTGCGATCAGATTGATTCGGATCAATGCAATGCAATATGGCAGCTCTCCACCCCTCACCCCTTTATATAGAGTTGTCGACTGGGCCTATAGACCCATCGGGACTCTATCCGATCGAGCCGTATCCGAGTCCAACTCAAGTGTGCGACCCTGTAGGTTCAGGTATACATGGTCTCGTCCTGAGTCCAACTCGGTCGACCGTCAATAGCGGCGCCTAGTAGCACATATTGACACCATAATATACAAGAATGTAATATCGGCTCTGAACATGTAATGTGTACACAAATCCCTTTGCCTCACGATACCAATTAAGCTATAGGCAAGATTTGTGTCATCCTTTCAATAGCTTAATCATTCACTCGAACTGTATTGGATTATCTATCTGTTGAATGACTCCTCAATCAACTCGCTATGGCCATGCACTTCCATAATCCATTACCTCGAGGGGCCCAGAGATATCTCTCCCAAAGGAGGGGCAAATTCCATCTTGATCATTCACATCCCACTACATGTTTCATAGCAAACCCGAAAACTACTTTTATAACTACCCAATTACGGAATAGCGTTTGGCAGTCCCAAAGTAGGCTACTACACATGTTGGAATCCATGATGATCTCAGGTCTAAGGACTTTGCACCAACACTACTCGAGACCAACTAATGGCACATTAATTCCTTTAGTGTCTCATGGTGGGTCTATCCAACAATGTGTTCTCTAACACATGTCCATGTATATTGATTTGGTATCTCCATACCCATGATCTATGAGACATGATCATTAATCAATAAACATGCTGATCTTAGAATCATATTTGTTCCAACAATATGACATGTGATCAGGGATCGTTTAGAAATAGATTCATACATAAAGAGCCTCGTAAATAAGTCACGTACTTATTGATCAATACAAGATGTCTATTTCATGGAACTGAATAACACTTTATTCATTTACACATAAACATTGACCATGATATCCAACATCTCCATGTTGCCTCTAGGGAATATCACTAACACTCTATCAACTCGGGATTAGTTTCCTTCGTGGGAATCCGCAAACATTTCTTCTACTGTGATACATGGAACACATCATGGATTCCTGCAATAGATTGAGGTAACTCCATCTAATAGGCAACCTCACCTCTTCTACAACAATCCGATAAGGTCCTACAAAACGTGGTGCTAGTTTTCCCTTAGTCTGAAACCGATGAACTCCTCTTAATGGGGTAACTCTGAGATACACATAATCTCCTTCTTCAAAACTCAAGTCCCTCCATCGATTGTTCGCATGACTTTTCTGACGGGACTGAGCTACTCGCAATCTCTCTTGGATGATCTTTACCTTTTCCTCAGCTTCTCTCAATATATCAGTTCCATAAACATGATGTTCTCTCGTCTGATCCCACAAAAGTGGTGTACGACACTTTCGTCCATACAAAGCTTCAAAAGGGTTGTTTGCAAACTAGCCTGATAATTGTTATTATAGGAAAACTCGGCGTAAGGTAAATTCCTGTCCCAACTTCCGCCAAAATCCAAAGCACAGGCTCTTAACATATCTTTGAGAATCCAATTCACTCATTCAATTTGTCCATCCATCTGAGGGTGATATGCAGTACTAAAATTTAATCGAGTACCCATCTCTTCTTGAAGCTTTTGCCAAAACTTTGAAGTAAACTGACTTCCTCTATCCGATACTATCTTCCATTGCACACCATGCAAACAAATGATCCTTGCCATATACAATTCCGCCAATTTACTTCCAGAATAAGTTATCTTCACTAGGATGAAATGTGTGACTTTAGTCAACCTGTCTACCACTACCAAAATGGAATCATGTCCAGATGACGTTCTGGGTAACCCGGTAATAATATCCATTCCAATTTCTTCCCACTTCCATTCTGGTATCTTCATGGGTTGAAGTAAACCTGCCAGTTTCTGATGTTATGCCTTTACGCGCTAACATACATCACATACTGCAACATATTCCTCTATCTCTCGTCTCATACTGGCCCACCAAAATTTCTCCTTGAGGTCTTGATACATCTTGGTACTGCTGGGGTGAATGGAATATAACGTTTCATGGGCTTCTTTTAGAATGGTATCTTTCAACTCTTTGTTATTAGGTACACAGATTCTTTCGCCCAACCATACAGTTCCTCGCTCATCTTCCAGGTAACAGATGGTTTTTCCTCTTGTCATATTCTTCTTAAGCTCCTATATATCTAGATCATTTACTTTTGCTTCTCTTACTTGATCTATAAGAGTGGGTTGAGCCTCTAAAGCTGTGACAAAACCTTTTTTTACTATTCCCAGGTTCAACTTCTCAGACTCCTTGCATAACTCCAAAGGCAATTGACGTCCTTCCGAAGTATTGCAGTAACTCTTCCTACTTAAGGCATCTGCCATGACATTAGCCTTTCCAGGATGATAATGGATTTCCATATCATAATCCTTGATTAACTCCAACCATCTTCATTGACGCATATTCAGATCTGGCTGAGTAAAAATATACTTCAAACTTTTGTGGTCCGTGTACATCTCTGTACGGTTCCCAAACAAATAATGACGCCAAATCTTCAAAGCATGCACTACTGCAGCCAGTGCAAGATCGTGGGTTGGGTAATTTTTCTCATGAGGTCGTAATTGCCAAGATGTGTAGGAAACCACCTTCCCATCCTGCATCAACACACAACCCAAGCCCAGTCGGGATGCGTCGTTGTAAACCTGGAAACCTTTTCTTGGATCAAGTAAACTTAGCACTGGCGTAGATACTAAACACTTTTTTCAACTTCTGAAAACTATGGTCACAATCTTCCTCCATTCGTACTTCACTTCTTTCTGCAGTAGATGAGTCATTGGTTTGGCAATTTTTGATAAATTCTCAATGAATCTCCGGTAATAACCCGCAAGACCTAGAAATCCTCGGATTTCCAAAACGGTTTTTGGTTGCTTCCATTTGATCACTGATTCCACATTACTTGGATCAACAGCCACTCCTCCAGATGAGATGACATGTCCAAGGAACTTCACTTCTGACAACTAGAAATCACACTTGCTGAATTTAGCATACAACTGATGCTCTCTTAACTTCTGAAGCACAAGAAAATGTTCTTCATGTTCTTCCTTGGTCTTGGAATATACAAGTATATCATCAATAAAAACTACCACAAACTTATCTAAGAAATCCATAACACCTTGTTCATCAAATTCATGAAGAAAGCTGGGGCATTGGTAAGTCCAAAAGACATGACTGTACACTCAAACAGTCCATACCTAGTGGTAAAAGCTATCTTCAGTATGTCTTCTTCCTTGATCCTCCATTGATGATATCCTGATCGCAGATCTATCTTGGAAAAGACTGTGGAGACTTCTAGTTGATCAAACAAATCATCAATTCTGGGTAAAGGGTACTTATTCTTGATGATGACACCATTCAATGCTCGATAATCTACACACATCCTTTGAGTATGATCTTTCTTTTCCACAAAGATTAGTGGGGCTCCCCAAGGCAAAGTACTGGGTCTGATATATCCTTTCTGCAACAAGTCATCCACTTGCTTCTTCACTTCCGCTAACTCATTAGCCGCCATCCTGTAGGCTCTCTTGTGGATCGGTGTCGTGCTTGGTACCAAATCAATTCTGAACATTATATCTTTCTTGGGTGGCATACCCGACAAATCGTCCGGAAATACATCTGGGTAATCCTGCACAATAGGAATTTCCTCCAAGGTAACTTGGCTCAAGATCAATCCCTAGGGTTTGGGCATAGAGGCAAAGAAAACTACTTCCTACCCAAGACTGCTGGTTAAGGTAGCCTTCCTGGCAACATAATCTATTACTTCTCGGTGTTTGGTCAGCCAATCCATCCCTAAGATAACATCAAGATCCATGGATTCTATGACGATAAGGTTGGCTAAGAAAGGAACTCCTTGAATGACTATGGTGACGGAAGGACAAGACTGAGCAGTGGGCATCTGCTTTCCCGGAGTATGAACTACCATGGGTGTCCTAAGGTTTTCAAACTGAAACCCATTCTTTACGGCAAATCTCACAGATATAAAAGAATACGTAGCACCAGAATCAAAAAGTACTGCTGCATGAACTGAGTTAACAGGGAACGTAACCAAGACAACTTCTGGTGCATTCTGAGCTTCTTCTGTAGTAACATGGTTGACACGGGCTTTAACCATACTGGTGGCTTAACCGGGGACTGCTGGCTTGACTCCTTGCTTCTTGGGCTTGGTACAATGGTTTGGAAAAATGACCAGGCTCATCGCAGTTAGAGTGCACCGCTTCCCAGCCTCCTTGATCCTTCTTGACCTATGGATTTTGCCCCGGCACTGCATTAGTGCGAGGGGAAAAAGCAAGATTGTTGGGACCACTGCCAGCATTATTGGGGAAATTCTGACGTGGTCGGTGAACAGTAGAAGGGGATCTTCCTTGCTGAGTTGCCCGGGGCCTCATAACCACTCCTGGCCTTGGATTACTTCCTTGTTGAGCCTTGTACTGAGCGATCCTTCTTCTTTTCTATTCCATCATGTTGTACTTATCCTCTTGACAGATAGCCTTGTCAACAAACTCTTCGAAATCAGCATAATCTCCAGAGATTAGTTGGATGGACAGCTCATCATTTAGTCCTTCCAGAAATTTCTCCTGACGTTCTTCATTAGTACGGACATCCTCCGGAGCATAACGAGCAAGTCGATTAAACTCATGGAGAAACTCAGCGATAGAATGATATCCTTGCGTAAGAGTCTTGAATTCCCTCTTCTTGAGAGCTACCACTCCTGAAGGTATATGAGTCTTCTTAAAAGTGGTGGTGAACTCTTGCCAACTGATTGGTTGTCCAGCTGCTCGGTTAATGTAACACCCTGAGGTGTTTTCCCCTTTTAAAAATCCAAAAGAAAATCGTAAAAGAAAATCGTTGGAATTAACTGGAGGGAATTAATAATTTTAAAATCCAAACGATAAATGGAAATGGCATGGTAGGATTTTTCCTAAATTCTACATGTCAAAATACGCTAACAGGATTTTTAGTGGAATTTTAAGAGCACCAGAAATAATTTTTAACCAATTGAAACCAACTTTGGAATTAATAAATCCCGGGAAAATCATTTTCTCTCTCCTTCGTCCTTTCCCGCTCTTTTTCTGGCTGTGGGCCGCCGGCCCAAGTGCGACGGCCCATCCTCTCTGCGCGCGCCCAGACGTCGGCCCACCACGGCCGTTTTCCCCCGAGCCGACGCGCGTCCTCCTCTCTCTCGCGGGCCGATCAAGGCTACGGCCCGCCAAAACCCTCGCGCCCGCAGTTAAGTCCAGTTCGTATCCCCTTCTTGCCGGGACACCGGCAGGGGGTCCACCTGTCGCCCGTCCCCTACCTCCGCCTGCCCCGCCGCCATTGACGCCGCCTCGCCCGCGCGGATCTTGGCCGCCCGTCCCTCCCGCGCACCCTAAAGGCACCGCCTTAACTTCCCGTCTCTCCGCCGCCTTCAATCGCCCGGCCGTCGCTCCCGCACCCCTTAATGGTCGGATTTAATCACCGGTCATTATTTTCCCCAAATCGCGCCGGCGAGGAATTGCGCCTTATCCGGTCGCCGCCGACCTTCCCATCCCCTATATAAGCACCCCTCGCCCTCCCCGAGCTCCCCACACCTCCACTCAAGCCTCTCTCTCTCTCCATCGTTCCCGCACCGTGCGCCCTCGCCGGACTTCGTCGCCGAGGTTCGGCCGTGTGTTCCCGCTGCCTCAAGACGCTCCGAGCTCCGCCGACTCCTCCCTCTTCGTCACCAGTGCCAGCGCCGCTCCGGCCACCCTTCCCGAGTGGTTCCGTCGCCTCCCTCACCGTCCGCGCCGCGTCCCTTCGACTCCGGCCGCACCGCGTGAGCACCCGTTCCTATTTCCCTCTCGGCCGAGTGCGCGCCGCCGACCCCGAGTGCGCATGGCTCCGCCCACACGTGAGCCGCGGTATTCCACCGCCCGCACCGCCGCCCGAGTGGCGCCAGTCGGTCTCCGGCCGCCGTGCACCATTGCCGGCCGATCGCGCCACCCGAACCCCTTCCCGGCCGTCCGATCTGCCTCGGTAGATCGGGGCTGTCCGTCCCCGCTGGCCCGCGTGGCACACCGCGTGGCCGCCGAGCTGGCGCCCCGTGTGCGCCACGTGGTGCACCGCTCTCCCTCTCGGCCCGTGGACTCGGTCCACCTTGGACCGGTGCTCCCGCGGCCGATGACGCCATCGCTGACGTCAGCCCTAGCGGTGACGCAATTCCGGGATTTATTGCACAATAAATTATTAAGGATTTTTCTGTTTTAGTAAAAACACAGATAATCTTCTAAAAATCATATCTTTTCAACCCGACCTTCGTTTTAGCCCATTCAAATTTCATTAAATTCGTAAAAATGCCAAGAATCCATTAAAAATGGTTTTGTTTCCTGTTTTAGTAGCATTTTAGCCTGTTTTGTTAAAGTGCTTGTTTGCCGTGTAGATCCCGGTAGTCCCTCCGTCCCGCTTACTTCGAAGTCGTCGCGAAGTCCCCCAAAGCGAAGAGCAAGGCAAGTCATGCTATATCATTGATCATATTGCTCCCGTTTGCTAAAACACCTGTTTTACTCTATGAAATTGCATGTATTTTATGTTGTCATTTCATGGGAAATAATACACCCTATGCTTAGTCCATGCCTTAGGTTTGACACCCCAAACCCTTTGACAAAACTTGGGAAAATAATGTGACTAGACTTCAGGACTAGGTTATGCTTAGCCTGGCTTAGTTTCACTAGCTCACTAAATGGGTCATTTTCTCACTTAATATATATCTCCTGGACTTATGTTCGGAGGATTAATGAGTAAAGATTCAGGTGAACCGGACTAATAACTAAAATATGACAAATGGTGGGCTGTGGGCGCTATGGTTTTGGCTAGCGGCGCCCATAGCGATTAAGGACCGGTTCACGGGACCCCTCGGGAGAATGACCGTGCAAACCACAAGCCGAAATGGGTAAGGTAGGTCCCGTAGTGTAGCCTCTCCTAGCTGACGAACCCATCGGCAAGGGTGAGCGGGATGGAGTTTCGCCGGCCCCGTATAAGGGTTGCCGGGCTGCGGATTCACCGAGGCACTCGGGGTTGCCCACTCCTGTGGTCCGGAGTGGGGCGAAACCTTTGGTGGGGTTCTCTTGGTTAGAGGGGGGTTATACGAAAGGTCCTATCACAGTTCCCTTTCCGGGGTACCGCGGTGGTATTCCGGCGCACGGAAAACCATGTTGTGGGGCTGTGTCTTGTGGGTACAGTTGTACACCTCTGATCAGAGTAAATCTATTCGAATAGCCGTGCCCGCGGTAATGGGGCGATCAACCGAGCTCTCCGTGATTAGTCTCACACTTTTACACCCTAAGTTTTGGAACATGACTAGTATAGGTGGATGGTTTGGGCCTGTCACAACGTGGGGATAACGTTGGACGGTGTTGGAGTAAAAATGCTTTAGTTACTCAATTTACTGTTGTTTTGGCTTTGTTCAAATTCGTATTGTTTGGAAAAACTCCTGCCGTTTGCGCAAAAGCAAACCTTAGCCAGACCTCTGTCTCCCCCGCATTCATTCTTCTCCTCTTCCGGCATGACTTGTTGAGTACGTGGAAGTACTCATCCTTGCTTCTTCACCAGAACCTGAGCCAGAGGGTGAAGACGAAGATGAAGTGGAGTAGGCTTTGTCCTGCACTCTGGAAGCTGCCTGTGGAATGGTCGAAGCCGCGTGGCCAGCGCCAAACTTAGGCATAGGCCCTTTTTCTTTTTCCGCTCTTTTGTAATCTTTTTGTATTGTTTCTAAGACGTGGAACTGTAATATCAATAATTGTCGTATGTGTACCCGTGGTCCTGGACGGGAATTTAATACACATATAGCCTTGGAAATTCGGGTCTGAATTTCTGGGCGTGACAAAGTTGGTATCAGAGCCAGGTTCCAGACTGTAGGAAAAGCCAAACGGAAAAACCCTAGGAGCCCTCTGAATCTTTTCATATGCATAAGCCCTGGCTTTTGAAAACGGTTTTCTGGGAAATGGGTCTTGTTTCCTCGGGATTGGGGAAAAATTCTTAAGTTTCTCTCAAAGCATTTTGAAAACCTGGTCAAGTCTAAGTGATAGGATTCTAGAGTTAAAATTTGGAAAAATCATTTGATCTCTTGTTCAGCCGCCAAGTTGGGATTTTCTAAGGGGTCAATGTTCTAAGTCGAGATAGGAGGGAATGGTCACCATTTCTTTATTATAGCTAAGCATCTATTTTTCAGCATCATTTAGGGGATGTCCTTAGAAGTTTTAGCCTCATAAAAATGTTTCTCAAAAACCCTCTTTTTCTCGTTCACTTTAGTTGAGTCCTTTATCGTTTGTCTAACTTGGGTTTGAGCATGCATTGATCCCCTACCTTGTCTTCTCTAGATGGCAGGCCGTCCAGTCACCCACAACGGTCAGGGTCTGAAAGGGTTCGTAGCGGAGCTGGCAAGAATGGCCTTGGCAGTGGGCTATCCGGATGCACCTGAGTACACGGTCGTCTCACCGTTTGGCAGTGAGTTGCCTCACCAAGTCCGCCTGGAGGTGCACGGGTTCGTAGGCACCAATATCCCGAACATGGTGGTCGCGGCGTCAGGAGGAACAGATGAGCATGCCTGCCAAGAGGCGGCTTATCTAATGCTGGCTCGGATAAGGGAGATGCATGATTACCATCTCCGCCACTCTGTCTACCGGTACCATCCTCGGCGGGGAACTTCATCAGCAACCAACACCTTCCAGTCTGCTGAAGGGGAGAACGACACCACCTTCTCCCACATGAGGACGGTGATTGAAGGGCTGGATAAGATGCATGCAGAGCTTCACATGGCGGCAAAGGCCCTGAATGACCAGAAGATCTTAAAAATCAAGAGTTTGAAGGATGAGGTGGATCGACTCAAGAGAGAGATCGCCAGTCTGAAGGGGCTTCCTCCTCCCAACATCCTTCGGATAAGGATCACGCCACGGAAGAACACCAAGGCTCCGGTATGGATGCAACTGGCGCCCAGGGTTCCACCTCCTGCACCACCGCCTTCCCCAGTCCCAGTACCAGATCCTACTCTTGCTCTGGTGCCTGCCCCAAGAGGAGGAGGAGGATGGATCTTGGTGTCCAGTAGCAACCAGGGTAGTAGCAGCGGCAACTCCAGGAGTCCCAGATGAAAAGGCGAGTTAGCCAGCTCTCAAAGCCGCTCAAAGGAAAAAGAAGACGAGAACTCCCTTGGAAGTGGTTTCGACTCCTCCGACCGTGGAAGCCGTTCCAACCCTTAGAGCGTCGCCACCCTTAGTTTACCGTTTTCCTAGTTTTTCTGTTTGCCTAGTTGCTGTGTGTTAGGTGTCTTGTGCGTGGGTAGTGGTCAACCTATATCAAGTGTGGATATGGGTTGCCCAATTAAGGATGTTGGGTGTGTTTTAAGTGTTTTAAGTCAAGAACAGATCAAAACAAGTAATAAAGACCAACTTCTCTGTTCAATCTATTTTACTCCTTTCCCCCACCTTGTTTGTTCCGCTCCTTCAGATGGTGAACACCATGAATGGTAGCAACAATGAGTCAGCTGAGATCAACACCCGTGCTAATACCAACAACCCACCTCCTCCCCCTGAAAACATCACTTTGGCACAAGTTCTGGCCAACCAGACCCAGATGATGGCTGCAATGATGCAGCAAATGCAACAGCAGCATCAGCAGATGCAGTTGCAAATGATGCAACAGTTTCAACAGCAGAACCAGCATCAGCACGACCATTTCGCACCACCCCCGCCCCCACAAAACACACTATCAGAATTTCTTCGAGTCCGACCCCCAACTTTCTCCAGCACCACCAACCCCATGGAGGCTAATGACTGGATCATTGCCATAGGAAAGAAGTTGGACCTTCTCCAGTGCACAGACCAAGAAAGGGTGTCTTTCGCCGCTCACCAACTCCAAGGTCCCGCCTCAGCCTGGTGGGACAATTTCTTGGTCACCCGTCGGGCGGACGCACCCGCAGTTACTTGGGCAGAGTTTTGCCACCAATTTCGGAAGGCTCACATCCCCGGAGGGGTAGTAGCCCAAAAAAAGAGGGAGTTCAGATCCTTAGAGCAAGGCACTCGAACCGTCACCGAATATCTGCACGAATTCAATCGCTTAGCGCAATATGCTCCAGAGGACGTACGGACAGACGCCGAGCGTCAAGAGAAGTTCTTGGCTGGGCTGGACGATGAGTTGACGGACAAACTCATCTCCGGTGAGTATGCCGACTTCGAAAAGTTGGTCGACAAAGCCATCCGTCAAGAAGACCAACGCAATAAAATGCTCAGAAAACGGAAAGCTACCCGGTTTAGGCCACATCCCCAAGGGAATTCCCGGTGGCCGCGCTTCACTCCGGGTGGTCGAATGGGCCTACCACTATGATCGTTCGTCGCATCGCCCGTACCATCCCGGAATTTCCAACCCAGCGGAAGCCGTCCCGTACGCCGCGGCGGAATCCGGCCCCACGTCCACCAACAGCGCAGCCGCCACCGCAGTCCAAGCCAATGCCACCAAAGAAGGACTCGGGATTCAAACCGGGTAACTGTTTCAACTGTGGAGAACATGGACATTTCGCAGACAAATGTCCAAGACCAAAACGCGCACCTGTGTTCATCCAAGCAAGAGTGAATCATGCTTGCAGCAGAGGAGGCACGGGACGCACCGGATGTCATACTAGGTATGTTCCGGTGAACTCCTTTAATGCATCGATCCCGTTTGATTCGGGTGCAACCCATTCTTTCATATCAAAAGCATTCGTGGAGAAACATGGGTTGTCGGTGTTAAAACTTAAGATACCCATGCGGGTCCAAACACCCGGGAACCGTTTGAACACCGCCCACTTTTGCCCTTCAATGGCAATAAAAATCCAGGGATTCCCCTTTCTAGCCAATCTTATCCTTCTAGAATCAAAAGGTCTGGATGTCATCCTTGGGATGGATGGTTAACCCGTCATAAAGGTCGATAGATTGCGCAAGCCGCACGATCTCTTTAACCAATGACGAGGGGAAGAAAGTAATTTATGCTCCCCTAAACCACCGAGGGCGTAGCAAGTCTGAATCGGATCTCGGCTAAGGAGAAGCCTCAAGAGAAAGGAAAGGATCGGCGAAGTTAGAAGATATTCCCGTGGTCCGTGAGTACCCAAGTCTTCCCGGAAGACCTAACCACAATGCCACCCGAAAGAGAGATAGAGTTTCGGATTGACCTAGTCCCCGGCACCGCTCCGATCCATAAGAGACCCTATAGAATGGGAGCCAATGAGTTGGCAGAGGTCAAGAAGCAAGTAGATGAACGATTCTGAAAGGTTATATCCGCCCGAGCTCCTCGCCCTCGGGTGCGCCGGTCATTTTTGTGGAGAAAAAGGATAAGACCAAAAGGATGTGTGTCGACTATCGCGCACTCAACGAGGTCACTATTAAGAATAAATACCCTCTCCCTAGGATTGATGACCTGTTCGATCAATTAAAGGGAGCAAAGGTGTTCTCCAAGATAGACCTGCGGTCAGGCTATCATCAGCTAAGAATCCGAGAAGAAGATATTCCCAAGACTGCCTTCGTCACTCGGTACGGTCTGTATGAGTGCACAGTCATGTCCTTTGGACTTACAAATGCCCCAGCCTTTTTCATGAATTTGATGAACAAAGTGTTCATGGAATTCCTAGACAAGTTTGTCGTGGTGTGTATCGACGACATCTTGATCTATTCGCAGTCGGAAGAGGAACATGAGCACCATCTTCGGTTGGTACTTGAAAAGTTAAGAGACCACCAACTCTATGCTAAGTTTAGCAAATGTGCTTTCTGGTTGAAGGAAGTGCAATTCCTTGGCCATATCGTGAATGCCCAAGGCGTCGCAGTGGACCCTTCCAATGTAGAAGCTGTGACCAAATGGACTCCACCTAAAACCGTCACCCAGGTCAGAAGTTTTCTAGGACTGGCGGGTTATTATCGTCGGTTCATCAAAAACTTCTCCAGAATTGCCAAGCCTTTGACGCAGTTGTTAAAGAAGGATGAAAAGTTTATATGGACTGCCGAGCGCAACCAGAGTTTTGAAACACTCAAGAGAAAACTGGTGTCAGCACCCGTGTTGATCTTGCCTGGTCAAACCAAGGATTTCCAAGTCTATTGCGACGCATCTCACCAGGGGTTAGGCTGTGTGTTGATGCAAGGTGGAAAGGGGTTAGACTTGGAGCTAGCAGCAGTCGTCCATGCTCTGAAAATATGGCGACATTACCTCGTCGGTAATCGCTGTGAAGTATATACGGATCATAAGAGCCTGAAATACATCTTCACCCAACCAGATTTGAACCTCCGTCAGCGACGATGGTTGGAGTTGATCAAGGATTATGATCTCAGTATACACTACCATCTCGGCAAGGCTAACGTGGTAGCGGATGCTCTGAGGCGAAAGAGTTATTGCAACTCTATTCACCTAGAAGGGAGATGTGAGCAGCTACTACAAGATTTAGAGCACCTCAACCCGGAAATTGTTGAACTCGGATTTATGGCCGCTCTTGAGGCCCAACCCACACTCTTAGATCAAATTCGCATAGCTCAAGCCTCGGATCCGGACATAGTTGAGCTTAAGAAGAATATGAGAGTGGGAAAAGCTCGTGACTTCACGGAAGACGAGAATGGAACCATATGGATGTGCAACAGGATATGTGTGCCAGAGGATAAGGAATTGAAAAAGTTAATCCTTACTGAAGCACATCAGAGTCAGTACTCTATCCATCCGGGAAGTACCAAAATGTACCAGGATCTTAAGGAGAAGTTCTGGTGGGTTAGCATGAAAAGAGAAATAGCAGAGTTCGTGGCACTATGCGACGTATGTCAGCGAGTAAAGGCAGAACACCAGAGGCCTGCTGGATTATTACAGCCACTCCAAATTCTAGAATGGAAGTGGGATGGATTTCATCACCGGTTTACCCCGGACATCATCAGGACACGATTCCATCTGGGTCATAATCGACCGCCTCACTAAAGTGGCTCATTTCATCCCAGTGCTTACCACCTATACCGGTAGAAGGTTAGCAGAGTTATACCTTGCAAGGATTGTGTGTCTTCATGGTGTACCTAAGAAGATAGTATCTGATCGTGGTAGCCAGTTCACCTCCAAGTTTTGGCAAAGATTACAAGAGGAACTTGGCACCCGGTTGAATTTTAGCACGGCTTATCACCCGCAAACCGATGGTCGACACAACGTGTGAACCAGGTTTTGGAAGATATGCGAGAGCTTGTGCTCTGGATTTCGGAGGAGCTTGGGATAAGAGCCTTCCCTATGCAGAGTTCTCTTATAACAACAGTTATCAGGCTAGTTTACAAATGGCACCTTTCGAAGCACTTTATGGACGAAAGTGTCGAACCCTGCTTTTCTGGGATCAGACCGGCGAACGTCAGTTGTTCGGGACCGAAGTGTTAAGTGATGCCGAAGAGAAAGTCAGAATCATAAGAGAAAGGCTGAAAGTCGCACAGTCACGTCAGAAGAGTTATGCAGACAACCGCCGCAGAGAGCTAGTTTTTAAAGTTGGAGACTATGTATATCTTCGTGTCACCCCACTTCGGGGAGTGCACCGATTCCAAACCAAAGGCAAGTTGGCACCACGCTATGTGGGACCATATCGGATTCAAGAGCGACGAGGTGAAGTGGCATACCAACTCGAACTGCCACCCACCATGGCAGGAATCCACGATGTTTTCCACGTCTCCCAACTCAAGAAGTGTCTGAGAGTTCCTGAAGAACAAGCTAGTCCAGACCAGATTGAAATCCAGGAAGATCTGACCTATGTGTAGAAACCAGCACGGATACTCGAAACCAGTGAACGAAGGACCCGGAACAAGGTCATCAGGTTCTGCCGAGTGCAATGGACTCATCACTCCGAAGAAGAAGCAACCTGGGAAAGGGAAGATGAGCTAAAGGCCGCTCATCCCGATCTGTTTGCCAGTACCTCCGAATCTCGGGGTCGAGATTCCGTTTAAGGGGGGTAGGTTTGTAACACCCTGAGGTGTTTTCCCCTTTTAAAAATCCAAAAGAAAATCGTAAAAGAAAATCGTTGGAATTAACTGGAGGGAATTAATAATTTTAAAATCCAAACGATAAATGGAAATGGCATGGTAGGATTTTTCCTAAATTCTACATGTCAAAATACGCTAACAGGATTTTTAGTGGAATTTTCAGAGCACCAGAAATAATTTTTAACCAATTGAAACCAACTTTGGAATTAATAAATCTCGGGAAAATCATTTTCTCTCTCCTTCGTCCTTTCCCGCTCTTTTTGTGGCTGTGGGCCGCCGGCCCGAGTCGACGGCCCATCCTCTCCTGCGCGCGCCCAGCCGATCGGCCCAGCCGACCGGGCCGTTTCCCCCCCAGCCGACGCGCGTCCTCCTCTCTCTCGCGGGCCGACTGAAGGCTACGGCCCGCCAAAACCCTCGCGCCCGAGTTAAGTCCAGTTCGTATCCCTTTCTTGCCGGACACCGGCAGTGGGGTCCACTGTCGCCCGTCCCCTACCTCCGGCTGCCCGCCGCCATTGACGCCGCCTCGCCCCACGCGGATCTCGGCCGCCCGTCCCTCCCGCGTACCCTAAAGGCACCGCCTTAACTTCCCGTCTCTCCGCCGCCTTCAATCGCGGCCGTCGCTCCCGCACCCCTTAATGGTCGGATTTAATCACCGGTCATTATTTTCCCCAAATCGCGCCGGCGAGGGATTGCGCCCTTATCCGGTCGCCGCCGACCTTCCCATCCCCTATATAAGCACCCCCTCGCCCTCCCCGAGCTCCCCACACCTCCACTCAAGCCTCTCTCTCTCTCCGTCGTTCCCGCACCGTGCGCCCCTGCTTCGGACTTCGTCGCCGAGGTTCGGCCGTGTGTTCCCGCTGCCTCGAGACGCTCCGAGCTCCGCCGACTCCTCCCTCTTCGTCACCAGTGCCAGCGCCGCTCCGGCCACCCTTCCCCGAGTGGTTCCGTCGCCTCCCTCATCGTCCGCGCCGTCGTCCCCTTCGACTCCGGTCGCACCATGGTGAGCACCCATTCCTATTTCCCCTCTCGGCCGAGTGCGCGCCGCCGACCCCGAGTGCGCACGGCTCCGCCCACACGTGAGCCGCGGTATTCCACCGCCCGCACCGCCGCCCGAGTGGCGCCAGTCGGTCTCCGGCCGCCGTGCACCATTGCCGGCCGATCGCGCCACCCGAACCCCTTCCCGGCCGTCCGATCTGCCTCGGCAGATCGGGGCTGTCCGTCCCCGCTGGCCCGCGTGGCACACCGCGTGGCCGCCGAGCTGGCGCCCCGTGTGCGCCACGTGGTGCGCCGCTCTCCCTCTCGGCCCGTGGACTCGGTCCACCTTGGACCGGTGCTCCCGCGGCCGATGACGCCATCGCGACGTCGCCCTAGCGGTGACGCAATTCCGGATTTATTGCACAATAAATTATTAAGGATTTTTCTGTTTTAGTAAAAACACGATAATCTTCTAAAAATCATATCTTTTCAACCCGACCTCCGTTTTAGCCCATTCAAATTTCATTAAATTCGTAAAAATGCCAAGAATCCATTAAAAATGGTTTTGTTTCCTGTTTTAGTAGCATTTTAGCCTGTTTTGTTAAAGTGCTTGTTTGCCGTGTAGATCCCGGTAGTCCCTCCGTCCCGGTTTACTTCGAAGTCGTCGCAGAAGTCCCCCAAAGCGAAGAGCAAGGCAAGTCATGCTATATCATTGATCATATTGCTCCCGTTTTGCTAAAACACCTGTTTTACTCTATGAAATTGCATGTATTTTATGTTGTCATTTCATGGGAAATAATACACCCTATGCTTAGTCTATGCCTTAGGTTTGACACCCCAAACCCTTTGACAAAACTTGGGAAAATAATGTGACTAGACTTCAGGACTAGGTTATGCTTAGCCTGGCTTAGTTTCACTAGCTCACTAAATGGGTCATTTTCTCACTTAATATATATCTCCCGGACTTATGTTCGGAGGATTAATGAGTAAAGATTCAGGTGAACCGAACTAATAACTAAAATATGACAAATGGTGGGCTGTGGGCGCTATGGTTTTGGCTAGCGGCGCCCATAGCGATTAAGGACCGGTTCACGGGACCCCTCGGGAGAATGACCGTGCAAACCACAAGCCGAAATGGGTAAGGTAGGTCCCGTAGTGTAGCCTCTCCTAGCTGACGAACCCATCGGCAAGGGTGAGCGGGATGGAGTTTCGGTCGGCCCCTATAAGGGTTGCTGGGTGCCGGATTCACCGAGGCACTCGGGGTTGCCCACTCCCGTGGTCCGGAGTGGGGCGAAACCTTGGTGGGGTTCGCTTGGTTAGAGGGGGGTTATACGAAAGGTCCTATCACAGTTCCCTTTTCGGGGTACCGCGGTGGTATTTCGGCGCACGGAAAACCGTGTTGTGGGGCTGTGTCTTGTGGGTACAGTTGTACACCTCTGATCAGAGTAAATCTATTCGAATAGCCGTGCCCGCGGTAATGGGGTGATCAACCGAGCTCTCCGTGATTAGTCTCACACGTTTACACCCTAAGTTTTGGAACATGACTAGTATAGGTGGATGGTTTGGGCCTGTCACAACGTGGGGATAACGTTGGACGGTGTTGGAGTAAAAATGCTTTAGTTACTCAATTTACTGTTGTTTTGGCTTTGTTCAAATTCGTATTGTTTGGAAAAACTCTGCAGTTTGCGCAAAAGCAAACCTTAGCCAGACCTCTGTCTCCCCCGCATTCATTGTTCTCCTCTTCCGGCGTGACTTGTTGAGTACGTGGAAGTACTCATCCTTGCTTCTTCACCAGAACCTGAGCCAGAGGGTGAAGACGAAGATGAAGTGGAGTAGGCTTTGTCCTGCACTCTGGAAGCTGCCTGTGGAATGGTCGAAGCCGCGTGGCCAGCGCCAAACTTAGGCATAGGCCCTTTTTCTTTTTTCGCTGCTCTTTTGTAATCTTTTTGTATTGTTTCTAAGACGTGGAACTGCAATATCAATAATTATCGTATGTGTACCCTGGCTGGTCCTGGACAGGGATTTTAATACACATATAGCCTTGGAAATTCGGGTCTGAATTTCTGGGCGTGACAATTAAGTCGAAAATGATCCCACCATTCTGAAGCGGGGCCATGCAGCTGATGGGAAGCAAATGAAACTTTCTTTTGGTATGTGCACTGGAGTAAATCTAGTTTCTTCTCTATGGCATGCAGCCAATCTCTAGCCTCTACGGGATTGGTGGTGCTGGAAAAAGTTGGTGGTCTCACACGTTAGAATTCTACCAGCTTGTTCTGAGGTGGAGCATGATGGTTTCCTGTATTCATTTGGTTCTGCATCTGTTGCAACATCATGTTCATCAGTTGAGTCTACTGGGCTAGGATTTGGGCAAGACTGGGGTTGGCATCCTTCGTGGTGTTTCCACTTCCACTGGAACGGGTGTTCACCATCTGAAGAAAGGAACAAGGGGGAGAAACTTAGAGTGAAAAATTAACTTATATATAGGTTGACTTCTATTGATCTAAACTGAGTAGTATTACAATTATATTCAGAAGGACTCTCTCATCACTAACTTACACTCTCAAACAAATCCTACACATGAAACTATACCCTCCGACGATGTAGTTTACATGCTTACTCACACTACAAGCAAACAAAAGAAAACAAGCAACACAACGATCTAGGGTTAATGACGAAACACAAGGCGACTAAGTCCTACTAGCTTCGGAGTTGATGCAGGGCTCTTCTTCTTCATCCTCTTGAGTTTCACCCCATTCCACTTCTGAATGGGTGTGATTCTCTTCCTCCTCTTCTTCTTTATCCAAAATTATAATCGGAGGATTGATATGGACTGGAATCTTATCCTCCACCACCCGAGTCTTGGGTGCTAATTGATGATTGGGAGGGAGAAAATTTCTTTTCCTGGAAGTAAGGAGAATCCTTAACTTCTGAGGCGGCGCCTCTCCCTTGAGTTTGGCCAATTCTGCCTCTAGTCAGTCAATTCTACCTTGCAGCTTGCAAATCTTGGTGCGGTTCCTGTCTTCCCTTTCATGAGCAGCTATCTCAGCCTCGGAACGAACGCTGCCCATTGCATAATGCATGTACACCGCACGCTGCAAAGTGACATTGTTTTCTCCAGCGGGATCCAAATAATTACTATAATCTTGCTCATACGTCCTGCGGGGATGATAACGGTAAGATGTTGAACTTAACTGCTCATCAAACTGAGTGCGGAGTTCTCCAATAGCCACCCTTGCAACTTCATGACAAGCATGTGCATATCTTCTTCCTCCTGCTTCAAACATCAAAGAAGGGATATCTTCATGGTCACTGATCAGAGTCACTTGAACACAACACTTTCTTCATCTCGATCATGGGGAGTCTGACTGTACTTAGGAGTTGTTCCATACCCTATGGCAAACGCCATCATCCTCAACTCGTTGACAAAACCTTCCACACCAAATAGGTACTTTGGTTGATGGAACGGAATCTAAAGAGAATGAATGACAAGAGAGGGGTTAAGGCACTTCTCCAAATTAATTGCACAAGCTTTTAGTTGAATTTTTTTAAATAAATAGTTTTCTCTAGAAGGAAAAGGTTTTGAAAACAAAACCGGAAAGTTGAAAGGAGTATGAAATGGCTAAATAACAATGTTGTAGCACCATAAATAAAGATGTAGAGTAAAGTTTTATCATGCCTGATATAATTAGTAAGTAATGAGTGTACAATACTAATTAAACAGCATAAGAGCAAAAGCTCTTGAAAGAGAAACTAATTTCAAATTACTTGTGCCATTAGTTTGGTTAAATTAAAAGAGAAATAGAGAAGGACAGTTCTACTTTTTAAAGATATTTTGAAAGCCCCTTAATGGTTAAACCTATCCTAAGGTCAAATGGCTCTCATACCAATTTGTCACGCCCAAAATTTCTATCCAAAATTCCAAATGCTTACATGTGTGTAAACCCTCGTCCATGAATCAGCCGAGGCAAACAATAACAAATTGATAATAGAGTGCAAATCACTAATCGAATTAATAAGTTTATTACAGAGGTAGATAGTTCCTCTCAATCAATAAAACTCTACAGCAGCAGAAAAAAACAAGCGTTGGCAACTCAAACTCCAGAAGCATTTGACTAGAGCTAAGTCTAGTCCTCCCAACCTCCATCTTCACCGTAGACCTCCTCTGATGATGATGATTATTGCAAGGATGAGTACATGGAATACTCAACAAGCCACACAACAAGTATGCAAGTGCACAAGGATACAAAAGAGAGCTATAAAAGGGTTCACTTTGCAAAAGCAGCATTTAGCAAGAATTTAGAAACTTGACAAAATAGTAAAGTAATTAATCAACAATATTAAATAACATTGTACAACATCCCAATGCTGCATAGGCCCAACCAATTCTGAACAACCAATCCCGGTTGTACAAATCTAAATTCCATTATAAGAGCTGACAAATTATCATCAACAATTTATCATCATTACTGAGTAGTGTGGGACTAATCACGAAAATATTGATAGGCCCACCCATAACCGCGGGTACGGCCACTCGAATAGTTATCAGAGGTGTACAAATTTACCCACAAGACACAATCCCACAACATGTTGCCATGCGCCTCAATACCTCCATGGTACCTTGGAAAGGAATTGTGACAAGACCCTTCACATAACACATCCAACAGAATGATACCCAATAAGCACACCCAATCTCCGGCAGGAAATGGTCAATGACCCAACGGGAGACCACTTAGTCCCCAAAATATATATATGTGGACTTAATCGTCTGCCACCTGTGGACTTACTTGTCTGCCACGATTAATTAGTAAAAACAAACCAGCATGGTGTCTCCTGTTGAACATGTTACAATATAGATCCAGTCGTTGCCCATTCTGGCTTGTGGTTAGTACTGTTAATGCTTCACAACAGTAGCTCGTGAACCGGTCCTTAATTGCCACAAGCACTTCCATCCGAAAACCAAACCATGTGCTCACAACCCACCATTAATCAAATTTTAGTTGACCATTAATTCATTAATTAATCAGTCATGATCATCATCATGAGCTACCATTAATTATCCATTAAAGGAATATAAGTGAATCATTAATTTTCGCACATGAAATGACACTAGAGTTTCTAAGCATGGCTAAGCAATTATTTCTAATCTCTAGTTAAACCATTATATAAAGTTTAACTAGGCAAATTTTAATTCAAGGTATCAAAGAATAGGGTAATCAATACAAATTGGTCATAACAGAGGAATAAATTTATGCCACCCAATGCCATTCAAAAATAAATGCATTCTTTGAAGTAAATAGAGGATTTAAAACTGGGATCAACAAAGGAGATTGTTTAGGATCTATGTGACTTGCCTTGGTTATCTTCAAAACCTGTAGAAACTCCTATAGAAAAGACGGCCTCTCTAGAAACTTCGAAAACTAAGGAAAGAAGGCTAAAATCAACAAAAGAGCACAAAAACACACATAAACAGTACATGTGGATATTTTTAATGTGTAGACCTTGATTTTAGACAAATTTAGAAATTTGAACCACCTAAAACAGAGCTAAGATGAATTAGTTATGAATTTTAAAATTTTAAACTAATTTTTACTTATTTTTCTGGATTTTAGGATTTATGACGCAATAAGGAATTATTTTTGAAAAGGAAACTCAGGATTATTGCATCAGCCCTGATATGGTCCACGGTAAAACCAAGTTCACAGAGATGGTCGTCCATGGAAACGAGCAACTAAGATCAAATCTAACCTAAACGAATCGATCGGATGTGATCAAATTGGATCCGATCGGATCGATTACGCGGTACACACGTGGACGACACCCAAGCACCAACCGGACGACCTGGCACTGAGGCGACTCTGACATGGCATTGTCGTGGGCTCACCGGTGGCGAACGGCTTGGGAACCGATGGTCGTCTGTGTTTTACGACTCGACGACGGCAAGTAAGGGCACCAACAGATTCAGGGAAGCATGGGGATCTCACCTGTGGGCTTTGCAATGACGAACGGCGACTGACGGTGATAGCGATGAGCTCAAAGCGGGGGACACGCTCGGGTTGTCAATGACGGTGGGGTTCCGACGCTCTCCGACAGAAACCAAATAGCGAACAGGCTTCTCCTCCTTCGCGCGAACCTAATGACAGTGACTGCGACCTCCGGCGATGACCGACGGTGGCTGGCAACGCGACAGGAGACCTCGAAGGCGGAGCTGAAATCTATGCACAGCTCGGGCTCTACGAGCTTCAGCGAACTAGGGTTTGGCTCGGGACAGCTAGAACACGGCAGGGAACACTATAGGGGCAGCGGGGTCAAGATCGAGCCCAGATCGATCTCACCGGCAAAAGAAAAGTCCAAGGGTTTGAAGTCCGATTCGAACTCATGTTCTTCCTCTTTCCAAACAAGATCCGAAGAACTTCCAAAAGAAAAAGGCAGAGGGAGATCACGGGAGTAATTCCACTCTATTGATTCACCTCGGAAAGGAAAGATTGGCCGGGATTGGAAAGGGGATTGCGCGAGTGAAGGGAAAGAGGGGTGACTAGAGGTAGATGACGACCCAGACAAGCGGGTCCCACCTGTCAGCAACCACAGTGTGAGAGGAGGCGCGCTCGGCTGGCTGCACAGGAACGGGCCGGCTCGGTTGGGTTTTGGCTCAAGGAGGAAAAATAGACTTTTTAAAACCTTTTCTTTTTAAACAGACAGTGAACTGATGTTAAAATTATTAAAATACTTCGCTAACTCAAATAATTTCTAGAAAAATCTAGAAAATACTTGATAAAGCAAAGTATATAACAAAATTTTATCTCGCATATTTTTATATTAAGATTTGTTATAGAACTTTAATTATTGTCTTATAGCATTTTAATTCATTTTCTAAAAATGCTTTGAACAACAATTTATAAAATTAAGCTTAATTTTTAGAGTGTGACATCTCCCCATCGAGATCAAATGTTTTTCTTGATCCTGTTGAAAATCGAGGAAGGTGGAGATCATAAGTTTTTCTTGATCCCGTCTACATTTTCAATGGGATCAAGAAAAACTTTTAAACGATGATCATTTACCTTAAAGATGTTACATTCGTCATTTTGGGGTGTGATTGCTCCATGCGATGATGTGTTAATGACGGTGAATGTTTCTTCCCATTTGCTCCAGAGTTTTCCATGACCAAATAGCTTGACTCTCGAGTTGAATAACAAAATCTTGTCGCCAGGTTTGAATTCTTTTTGCTTGATCCATTTATCATGTCATCTTTTTGTTCTTTCCTTATAGATCATGGCATTGTGATAAGCTTTTGAAGGGTTATGGGATGGCTACACTAGCGCACAACAAAAATTTATATCCCATGGACTGCAGTTATAGATCACGGAATTACCACTAGACGCGCAGATGCAGCGGAAGATGCATTGGTGTAGACTCGATCCAATCGAGGTCGCGCGTCGGTGAAGAGGAAGTAGTCGGTCAAGTCCTCACGTGTGGCTCGTCCTTGTGCTCCAGGTGCAACACCTCCGAGGTATCCACACGTACGGGGAGGAAGCGTCGTGCCCCCGGACTGCTAGGTCCGCGAGGAACAACTGATCGCTGGCTAGGGATTGGTGGCGGCGGCCAGGAAGAGTACTCAATTTGTGTGCCCCACCCCTCTATATATATACCCCACTGATGGGCCTTTCCAAAAGGCCTACTCAGCAGTTCGACCTAGGGTACAGTCCGTCCAACTCTCAGTGTGGTGCGACCCAAAGGGTCTGTGTTGTCTCTTGGGCATATATATATCCAACAATCTCCAACTTGCACTAGAGACAATCTCATAGTCAAGTTTATAAGCTTCATCCCGTTAAGTGTGTGACCCTATGGGCTCACGTGTGAATAGACATGGTCTGAGTACTCCTACTCGAGCCAATAGTTGATAGCGGTCTCTAGCAAGACATGTCAACTCCTAGACGCACGTAAGATCATATCAGATGAACCACCACAACGTCATATACAAGCTATTCCCTTTGCCTCACGATATTTGGTCTGGCTCCAAGCCAACCGCTCTTTCTCGATGCTGTGATTCGGAATCCTTTAAAAGGTCAATTCTTAACCTTAGCACGACCATGCATTTCTGGATCTGATCACTGGAGGGGCCCAGAGATATCTCTCTCAAGTAGAGAGGGGCATGTTTCCTGTCAAACCCGAAAACTACCTTTATGACTACCTGTTACGGAGTAGCGTTTGATAGTCCCTTAGTAACGCATTACACATCCCAAGCACAAGCGTCAGACTCAGGTCTAAGGATATAGTGTATACGTTTGTATAATGAGAAAACTATTTAATAATTCCTCACGTTGGGTCAGTCCAGCCCCTTGTCATACATGTGCCCACATTATTAGTTTGACATCTCCATGTCCCTGACTTGTGAAACATAGTCACCTACTAATACATGTGCTAGTCATCAACCATTACTAGGGACAACATTAGAATAACCATACAAGTGAAGAGTTTCACAGACAATTCACATAATTATCAATCAATACAAGTTGTCTTTTTCATGGAAATAAACATATTATATATCATGAATACAACAGATTATAATCATCTCTATGATTAATGGGTCTTATCTAAAAGATATCTAATACCCATAGCTTTCATGTGGGCCTCATGCTTAGGCTATGGAAGAGGCTTTGTCAAAGGATCTGCAACATTCAAATCCGTATGTATTTTGCATATCTTGATCTCACCCCGTCTAACGAACTCTCGAACGAGATGAAATTTCCGCAGTACATGTTTGTTCTTCTGGTGATTCCTCGGTTCCTTTGCTTGCGCAATTGCACCATTGTTGTCACAGTAGAGTTCCAATGGGCTGAATGCATTCAGAAACACACCAAGCTCAATGAGGAACTTCCTCATCCAAACACCTTCCTTCGCAGCTTCAGAAGCTGCAATGTACTCGGCTTTTGTTGTAGAATCGGCCATGGTTTCTTGCTTAGAACTCTTCTAGCTAACAGCACCACCGTTTATTATGAACATAAATCCTCATTGTGACTTTGAATCGTCCTTGTCGGTTTGGAAACTAGCATCGGTGTAACCTGTTACAACGAGCTCTTCCTCACCTCCATAGACTAGGAACATATCTTTAGTCCTTCTGAAGTACTTAAGAATATTTTTCACCGTTGTCCAGTGACTCTCACCTGGATCAGACTGGTACCTACACGCAGCACTTAGAGTATATGAGACATCTCGACGGGTACTTATCATGGTGTATATGATAGATCCAATTGCCGAAGCATATGGAACCTTACTCATGCGCTCCTGCTCATCAACCGTCGAAGGGCACTAAGTCTTGCTAAGGTGTATGCCATGTGACATAGGCAAGAACCCTTTCTTGGACTGTTCCATGCTGAACTGCTTCAACACTTTGTCAATATAAGTATCTTTGCTTAATCCTATAAGCCTCCTAGATCTTCTCTATAAATCCTTATGCCCAAAATGTAAGCTGCTTCCCCTAAATCCTTCATAGAAAAACTATTTTTCAGTGAAGTCTTTACGGATTCTAGCGTAGGAATATCATTCCCAATCAATAATATGTCATCTACATACAGGATTAGGAATACAACAGCGCTCCCACTTTCCTTCTTGTAAACACAAGCTTCTTCTTCGTTTTGACGGAAGCCAAACCCTTTGACTACTTCATCAAAACGAATATTCCAACTTTGAGATGCTTGCTTCAACCCATATATGGATTTCTGAGGTTTGCATATCTTTCCAGCATTGGTCGGATCGACAAAACCCTCGGGCTATATCATATACACGTCCTCATCTAGATTTCCATTTAGGAAAGCTGTTTTGACATTCATCTGCCATATCTCATAGTCGAAATATGCAACTATTGCTAGAATGATCCGAATGGACTTAAGCATCGCTACCGGCAAGAATGTCTTGTCGTAGTCAACTCCTTGAACTTGTCGAAAACCTTTTGCAACTAGTCATGGTTTATAGATGTGAACATTTCCATCCATATCTTTCTTTTTCTTATAGATCCATTTGCACTCCATGGGTCTAACACCATCAGGTGGGTCAACCAAGTTCCAAACTTGATTGTTTCCCATGGAATCTATTTCGGATCTCATGGCATTATGCCACTTCTCGGAATCTAGGTCCATTGCTTCCGCATATGTCGCAGGTTCATCATTGTCTAACAATGATATTACCCGCGCTTCGCGGATCCTTGCCAACCTTCGTGGTTGTGGTGGTGCTTCCCTTGTCACAGGTATTTCATCCTGTTCTGCTACACTAGCATCTCTTGCAAGGTCTTTCCCGGCTGGCTCATCTTGAACTTCTTCAAAAAAACACCTTTTGCCTACTTTTCTCTCTTTTTAGAAACTCTTTCTCTAAGAAAACGCCATTCCGAGCGACAAACACTTTGCCCTCTAATCAATTGTAGAAGTAATACCCCAAAGTTTCCTTTGGGTATCCCACACATTTTTCTGACTTGGCTGTTAGTTTGTCCGACCGAAGTTTCTTGACATAAGCATCACAACCCCAAATTTTCATAAAAACCAAACTAGGAGTCTTACTAGTCTACATCTCATATGGTGTCTTAACTACGGACTTAGACAATACCCTATTTAGTGTGAAAGCTGTTGTTTCTAGAGCGTAACCCCAAAATGATGTAGGTCCGATTGGCTCATCATTGATCGAACCATGTCCAACAAAGTTTGATTACGTCGCTCAGACACGCCGTTCCTCTGAGGTGTTCCTAGCGGCGTAAGTTGTGGAACAATTCCGCAACTCTTTAGATGATTGCTAAACTCGTGGCTCAAATACTCGCCTCCACGATCAGATCGTAAGGCCTTAATTTTCTTGCCACGTTGATTTTCTACTTCATTATGAAATTCTTTAAACTTTTCAAAAGTTTCAGACTTATGCTTCATTAAGTAGACATAGCCATATCAACTAAATCATCAGTGAAAGTTATGAAGTATTAAAATCCTCCTCTAGCTGTCATGCTCATTGGTCCACACACATCAGTATGTATGAGTTCCAACAAGTCTGACGCCACTCAAGAAAACCTGTGAATGGCGCCTTTGTCATCTTGCCCAGCAAGCAAGCCTCGCATGTCTCGTATGATTCAAAATCAAACGAAGTTAGAAGTCCATCAGAATGGAGTTTCGTCATGCGTTTCTCACTTATATGACCCAAGCGATAAAGCCACAAAAAGGATGAACTCAAATCATTCGGCTGAGGCCTTTTAGCACTTATATTACAGACATGTGAATCCTTAAGATTTAAAATGAATAACCCATTCACAATGGATGCAAAAGCCAAAAACATGTCATTCTTAGAGATCACACAACCATTGTTTTCACTCGCAAATGAATAACCATCCTTCATAAAACATGAAGGAGACACAATGTTTTTACTTAAGCTAGGAACATAATACAATTATTTAACTCCACAATAAATCATGACGGGAGGTGGAGTTGCATCGTCCTTGACGGTCAAAGCAGCAACTCTTGCATTATTGCCCACACGGAAATCAACTTCTCCTCTTTCCATGCTTCTACTTCTTACTAGTCCCTGCATCGAATAGCAAATATGAGCAACCGATCCAATATCAAATACCCAGGAATTTACGGAAGAATTAGTGAGAAAAATGTCTGTAACATAAACAACAAGTGTACCTGCATCGGGAGTATTCTTACTTCCACGATCCTTCAAGGAAGCCAAGTACAGCTTGCAGTTCCTCTTCCAGTGACCACGTTTCTTACAATGGAAGCACTCAGCATCTGCAGCTGGTCTAGCCTTGGGCGCCGGTTTTGGCTTAGAGATCGCATCTTTAGCCTTGCACTTCTTCTTCCAATTGCCCTTCTTCTTAAAGTTAGTCTTGTTTTGGACCGCCATCACATGGTTGTTGTCAACGCCTTTCTTGATGTTAGCCTCTGCTGTTTTAAGCATGCCACACAGTTCATTAAGGCCCTTCTCTACCCCATGCATATGGTGGTTCGAGATGAAGTTCCCATAGCTAGGCGGAAGAGAAGCCAAAATAAAGTCATTGGCCAACTCTTGGCCAAGTGGGACTCCTAGCTTCTCCAACCTTTGAGTGTAACCAACCATCTTGATCACCTGTGGCCCAACTGTTGCACCTTCTGCTAGCTTGCACTCGATAAAGGCCTTAGAAATATTGAACCTTTCAGTCCTGGCCTGAGTCTGGAACATTTCCTCAAGAGCCACGATCATATCGTACGTCTCATGGTTTGTTTCAAACTACATCTGCACATAGGTTCCATGCAAGCAAGCATAAGGCAACTAACTTCAAGATTAGCATCACATGCTTTCTTGTATGCAGCTTTAACTACAGCAGTTGCATCTTCAGCAGGCTCATCTGGTAATGGGGTGTCTAAAACATCCTCCTTTTTCTCAGCCCTGAGAACAATTCTCAGGTTTTGGATCCAATCTGAATAGTTTGTTCCATTCAACTTATCCTTCTCAAGGATCCAACACAAAGTAAACGGTGTGTTGCTAGTAGGTGCCATTTAATCTACAACAAAAAAATGCAAAATACTAGGAAAAAGTCCATTTTTGACCATCCAACTATTGCCGAAGTTTAATTTTGGCCATCCAATTGTAAAACCGGGTATTGGACACCCTGAACTATTCAAACCGGTTTTGTTCGGAGCAACCAGGCGGTTTTGACTGTTTCCGATCACACGTGGCAGCTAGGGCTGAGTCAGCACGTGCTGACTCAGCAGTCGCCGTTACCCCTCTTTCACGCTCTGTTCGCGCACTCTCTCTCTCACACACACTCCGTTCGTCACACATCCCCCTCTCGAAAGCGGCGGCGACGAAGTAGGCGGGCGGCGGCGGCGGCGTCCCGATCTGCGGCGGGGTTGCTGAAATCGAAGGCGCCCTCGAGGAAATAAACGGTGGCACGGAGGAAATTAGCAGCGGCGCGCAAGGGGGCGGAAGAAGGTGGCTGCAGCGCTTGAGATTGCGCCGCAACAGTGGATAGTAAGGTATGAACCCTAGCTCATTAAGAACGCAAGCGCAATAGGTGTATTTGTTCTATAGATGATGTGTTGAAGAAAGTTTATGGTTTGTTGTCCTTCTTAATTTTGTAGCCATGGATCCACTAGATATATTGACTGTTAGGTTTCATCACAATGGGGAATTTGTTAGAGGTAGTAGGAGCCTAGAATATGTTGGTGGATCTGAGGGTTTGAGTTGGGTTGAGCGAGACAAAGTCTCTCTGCCAGGGATAAAGGGTCATCTAGCTGACCATTGCATTGTGGAGCCTGGAGCATTGATGCACTGGTTGTGTCCTGGAACAGAACTAGTAGATGGGTTGAGGGTGTTAGTAGATGACACATCTTGTTTGACAATGTCCAATTATATAGTTGATGGTGGAGTAGTGGATATATATGTTGAAAATCTAGTAGTTATTCAATCTAGTGGCAGTGACTATGAGGATGAGATGGAAGTTGACTGTAATCAGGATTCAGAAGAGGATTCTGATGCTGAGACGGAAGTAGTTGGTACTGCACAGTCCATTGTAGTGAGGGGAAGCAATGAGACCAGGGAAAATATGGAAAATATTGAGAAGGATAAGGGCAAGGCAGTGTTAGTTTTACCAGGACAAGGACAAGGACAAGGACAAGGACAAGGGCAAGAGGATGATTCTAGTGATAGTGAATTTTTATCAGGAGATGAAAGTTCATCTGAAGAGGATGAGGAAGCTGAAGAGATTAACAGAAACTTTAGGAGTTTCAAGTTGTGTATAATGAGAAGACCTAATGACAATGAGAATGATGGTTATTGTACCCCCTATGCTGACAGCAGTGAAGATGAAGCTACTAGTGATGATTTCAGTGATGGTGGGGATGTGACTGTTAGGACCAGTCAATATAGTAGATTTATTCGAAAGGACCCAATACCAAAATTTGAGTTGGGAATGAAATTCTCTGGCAAGGATCAGTTTAAGAAAGCAGTTGTAAAATATGGCTTGGTTGAGAGGAAATTCATAAAGTTTGTGAAAAATGAGGCCAAGAGGATAATAGCTGAATGTGAGTGGGCCACCTGCCCTTGGAGGTGTTTATTGTCAACTAACTCTAGGACAAATAGTTGGCAAATTGCTTCATTCAATAGTGTTCATACATGCCCTCCAAGAAGAGATAACAAAATGGTAACTGCAAGTAGGGTGGCTGAAAAGTACGAGAATTTAATATTGACCAATCCAACCTGAAAGCTACAAGCTATGAGGTCAACAATCCAGGAGGAGATGTTTGCAAATGTCAGCATGTCCAAGCTGAAAAGAGCTAAGTCCATTGTGATGCAGAAGACCCTGGATGCAACCAAGGGGCAGTACCTGTTAGTGATATGCCCTAGAGGCAACATGGAGATGTTGGATATCACGTCAATGTTTATGTATAAATGAATAAAGTGTTATTCAGTTCCATGAAATAGACATCTTGTATTGATCAATAAGTACGTGACTTATTTATGAGACTCTTTATGTATGAATCTATTTCTAAACGATCCCTGATCATATATCATATTGTTGGAACAAATATGATTCTAAGATCGGCATGTTTATTGATTGATGATCATGTCTCATAGATCATGTGTATGGAGATACCAAATCAATAAACATGGACACATGTGTTGGAGAACACATTGTTGGATAGACCCACCATGAGACACTACAGGAATTAATGTGCCATTAGTTGGTCTCGGGTAGTGTTGGTACAAAGTCCTTAGACCGAGATCACCATGGATTCCAACATGTGTAGTAGCCTACTTTGGGACTACCAAACGCTATTCCGTAATGGGTAGTTAGAAAGGTAGTTTTCGGGTTTGCTATGAAACATGGAGTGGGATGTGAGTGATCAAGATGGAATTTGCCCCTCCTTTGGAGAGATATCTCTGGGCCCCTCGAGGTAATGGATTATGAAAATGCATGGCCATGCTAAGTTGATTGAGGAGTCAATCAATAGACGGATAATCCAATACGGTTCGAGTGAATGGTTAAGCTATTGAAGGGATGGCACACATCTTGCCTATAGCTTAACGGTATCGTGAGGCAAAGGGATTTGTGTACACATTATAGGTTCGAGCTGATATTATTCTTGTATACTATGGTGTCAATATGTGCTGCTAGGCGCCGCGTTGACGGGTCGGCTGAGTTGGACTCGAGCCAACGATCGGCTAAGTTAGACTATAGCCGAAACCGAGTATACACGAACCTACGGGGTCGCACGCTTAAGGGGATAGAATAGATATTCGAGTTGGACTCGGATACGGCTCGATCGGATAGGGATCCGATCGGATAGAGTCCTATAGGCTTACGACGTATGGGCGGCCAACTCTATGAGATACGGATGAGATCCGGTTCAAAAATAGAGTCCTGATCGGCCACTAGTCCTAGTCGGCCAACTCTATATAAAGGAGGGAGGGGTGGAGAGCCGTGACACGTCAATTGCATCGCGTGCAACGAAGTCGCCAAGATCAATCTCCACGGAAACCCTCCCCACCTTCGAGCCAAACCCTAGCCTTGCATCGCGTGCTAGCACACGGGTGTACGGCGTTCGTCCCCGGACGTGTGGATACCGGTAGAGGCGCGCTACGTTGCGCGCTGTTGATCGCCTTCGGATCGGCCGCAATCGGAGCGATCGGCGTGGTGGGATCGGCCGCGGTCGGGCGCATCGGAGCGAGGCGTTAGAACGCGGCCGGACGACTCGAATCGGCGATTGACGTATCGTGTCTTTGGGAATCGGCTACACTGTTCCGGATCGGATTGCCCCGATTGGCTATTCCGCACACTCTACTCCAATCGGTAACGATCTATCGGCCCTTACTTGCAAGTGTTCTGGTTTGCGCGGTAAAAGTTTTTGTTTTCGGCTAGCGTAGCTTCCGCGTAACCCTTCGTACCAAATGTTGTACAAGGTATCAGCTTGAGATCTTGAGAAGTAATCCTGGGAGCACAGTCATAGTTGTGAAGCAACCAAATGTGGAGCCACCAGTGTTCCAAAGAATATACATATGCCTAGATGCATTGAAGAAGGGGTTCATGGCTGGTTGTAGGAAGGTGGTTGGTTTGGATGGATGTTTTTTCAAAGGAGCAACTAATGGGGAGCTCCTATGAGCTTCAGGAAGGGATGCCAATAATCATATGTACCCAATTGCTTGGGCAATAGTTGAGAGGGAGACAAATGATTCATGGGACTGGTTTTGTGATTTGTTATGCAGAGACATAGGAGTTGTAGATGGGTCTGACCGGGTTTTCATCTCAGATCAGCAAAAGGTGAGGTTTTTAGTACATTGTTCCTTCTTTTCTTTTACAAATGCATTATGTGACTTTTGTTCATGGTTTCAGGGAATACTTGCTGCTGTTGAGAAGTGGGCTCCCTTTGCTGAGCACAGAAATTGTGCAAGGCATATATATGCCAACTGGAGGAAGAGGTACAAGAACAAAGAGTGGCAGAAGCTATTTTGGAATTGTGCCTAGGCATCTTCACCAAGTCTTTTCAACCTTAGCAAGGCCAAATTGGCATAGGTAACAGCTGCAGGTGCACAAGCACTGATGAATACAGATCCATGCCACTGGAGTAGGGCTTGGTTCAGGTTAGGGTCTTGCTGTGATAGTGTAGATAACAACATGTGTGAATCATTCAATAAGTGGATAATTGATGCTAGGTTTTTCCCAATTCTAACAATGCTAGAGGCAATTAGAAGGAAGCTCATGGTTAGGATATAGGAAAACATACCTAAGGCTGAGAGATGGACTGGTGTCATCTGTCCAAACATTATGAAAAAAATGAATGCAATTATAACTTTGTCAGGATTTTGCCATGCAATTGCAAATGGGGATCAGAAGTTTGAAGTGACACATATGAACAATAGGTTCACAGTTGATATTGCTAGAATGGAGTGTTCCTGTAGGTATTGGCAGCTTAGTAGATTACCATGTGCTCATGCAATTTCTTGCATATACTTTAGTAGCAGGAACCTAGAAAACTACATTGCTAGCTGCTATCATGTCTCTGAATTCAAGAAGACCTATTCTTTCTGTTTGATACCATTGATGGACCTAGTTGCTGGCCAGAGAGTGATCAACCTAGCCTTAGAGCTCCTGGTAGACCTAAGAAAGAAAGGAGAAGGGAACCAACTGAAGGCCCAAAAGCTATAAGAATTTCAAAAGTAGATACTGTGATCAGATGCAGAATTTGTAAAGCAATAGGCCACAACAGGTCCACTTGTGCCAAAAGAAATGGGCAGGGTACTTCTGCAGGAGGGGCTCAATCTGAATCAGTACCAGCAACTGGAAGTGCAAGTCCACAAGCAGGATCTAGACCATCCACTGGAAATGCAAGTGCACAAGCAGTATCAAGAGAAAGCATCAGGCCATCCAAGAGGAGCAAATTGTCTACTGACATGTCTCAACATAGTGCATCTTCAATTCCCAATGTAAGGCTTCAACCTACATTTGCTTCAGGCCTACTTTACTTCAATAAACTTCACATTTGCTTTCTAATATTTTCAGGACAACTTGATCAGGGCCACTGCCACTGCAAATGTCAATGTTCAAGGACCTGCACAAGTGAACTTAAATGCAAATGTGCCAATGTCCCAGTCAGGATCAAGTGTGACAATCAATATTTCTTCTGGTAAAGCTTTTGCCAAGGTTAGTGCCCAGGAGCCCAAGAGAGAAAAGCTACAAGTGAGGAGGAAAGCAGCATGTCCAAGCACTAGCAACAACATCCTACTCCTGAAGGGCCTTGGAGACAACTAGATTTGAAAAATGTGTTATGTGTATCCAGCAACTTCTATGTGTGTCACTTTCTAATGTGCTTCAGTTTGTTTAGTGATCTATGTTCTGTGTTATGTCAACAACCCTTCTATGTTCTGTCAATTTCTAAGTTCTGTCAGTTTGAGAACCATTGCCAATGTTCTGTCAGTGTGAGAACCATTGAACTTGCTACTGTAATGTGCTTTGAACTATACATCTGTCTATGGTGAAGTTGTTGTTATGAATGAAGCATGTGTTAGTGATATGCCCTAGAGGCAACATGGAGATGTTGGATATCACGTCAATGTTTATGTATTTATGAATAAAGTGTTATTCAGTTCCATAAAATAGACATCTTGTATTGATCAATAAGTACGTGACTTATTTATGAGACTCTATATGTATGAATCTATTTCTAAATGATCCCTGATCATATATCATATTATTGGAACTAATATGATTCTAAGATCGGCATGTTTATTGATTGATGATCATGTCTCATAGATCATGGGTATGGAGATACCAAGTCAATAAACATGGACATATGTGTTAGAGAACACATTGTTGGATAGACCCACCATGAGACACTACAGGAATTAATGTGCCATTAGTTGGTCTCAGGTAGTGTTGGTACAAAGTCCTTAGACCTGCGATCACCATGGATTCCAACATGTGTAGTAGCCTACTTTGGGACTACCAAACGCTATTTCGTAACTGGGTAGTTATAAAGGTAGTTTTCGGGTTTGCTATGAAACATGGAGTGGGATGTGAGTGATCAAGATGGAATTTGTCCCTCCTTTGGAGAGATATCTCTGGGCCCCTCGAGGTAATGGATTATGGAAATGCATGGCCATGCTAAGTTGATTGAGGAGTCAATCAACAGACGATAATCCAATACGGTTCGAGTGAATGGTTAAGCTATTGAAGGGATGGCACACATCTTGCCTATAGCTTAATTGGTATCGTGAGGCAAAGGGATTTGTGTACACATTACAGGTTTAGAGCCGATATTATATTCTTGTATATTATGGTGTCAATATGTGCTGCTAGGCGCCGCTATTGACAGGGTTGGACTCGAGCCGACGATCGGCTAAGTTAGACTATAGCCGAAACCAAGTATACCTGAACCTACAGGGTCGCACGCTTAAGGGGATAAGAACAAGCATTCGAGTTGGACTCGAATACGGCTCGATCGGATAGGGATCCTATTGGATAGAGTCCTATGGTCTTACGACGTATGGGCGGCCAACTCTATGAGATTCGGATGAGATCCGATTCAAAATAGAGTCCTGATCGGCCACTAGTCCCAGTAGGCCAACTCTATATAAAGGGGCGAGGGGTGGAGAGCTGCGACACATCAGTGGAATTGCATTGTGCCGAGATCAATCTCCACGGAAACCCTCCCCACCTTCGAGCCAAGCCCTAGCCTTGCATCGCATGCTAGCACACGGGTGCTCGGCGTTTTGTCCCCGGACGTGTGGATACCGGTAGAGGCGCTGCTACGTTGCACGCTGTTGATCGGCTATGAATCGGCTGCAATCGGAGCGAGGCGACTGTGGCAGATTGGCAATGAGAACGTGGTCGGCGACTCGGATCGGCTGCGGCATCGATGAATCGGCTGATTGGTGAATCGGCTGTCCCCGGGAATCGGCTGTCGGCTTGCGAGAATCGGCTACACTGTTCCGGATTGGATAGCCCTAATTGGCTATTTCCGCTGCATACACCAATCGGTAACGATCTATCGGCCCTTACTTGTGAGTGTTCCTGGTTTGCGCGGTAGAAAAGTTTTTGTTTTCGGCTAGCGTAGCTTCCGCGTAACCCTTCAGCAGGCAGTGTTGCAATTTTGCCTTGAGTGCTTGAATGGAATGGAAATTTGCAAATTTGATAGTAGTGCTGGAATGGAATGGAAAATATGCCTTGATTGCTGGAATGGAAAATGTGCCTTGACATGATCAAAAATGACATGATCAGATTTCATTGCACATTTCCATTACAAATTTTGTTGCACATTTTCATTGATTATATGGTTCTGTAATGACATAAAAAATGCCCATGTCCATTGCAGAAAGCACAAGTTCCACATTTCACAAACTTCCATTGATTATATTGTACTGTCATGACATCAAAAATGCAAATTTCCATTGCACAAAGCACAAGTTACACATTTCACAAACTTCCATTGATTATATGGTTCTGTAATGACATAAAAAATGCCCATGTCCATTGCACAAAGCACAAGTTCCACATTTCACAAACTTGCATTTATTATATAGTACTGCAATGACATCAAAAATGCTTATTTCGATTGCACAAAGCACAAGTTCCACATTTCGCAAACCCAATTACATCACCCAACACACTCCATTCTTCACTACGTTACTATATTTTTATCCACCATATTGTCAGAACTAAAACAGCTAATGCAAGCAACTACTTCAGCAAATTAAGTTGTTTCTCCAATCGTGCAAGTCTTCCTCTCAACTCTTCTTTCATTGGCCGATCCCCATTCCAATCCACATGAGCTGCTTCATCATCCACCCTGCTTAGCATCTGGTTCTCCCTCCTACGCTCCCTAACAGCATCGCGCAAGTCCACGAGCAACTCCTGCACGAATGGCGAGGGCAATGGATCCACCCACATCCAAAAATCACATCCTCCAGTGCCGACCTAAATGAAAGGGGGTAGAAATTGACACAAAAACAGGGGATTGATCAAATAAAAAAATCCTGGGTTCATCATACGAAATCAATCAAATCAACCGTCAATCAAAATCCAAAACTCACTCTTCCATTGGCACACTTAATGAATCGCCGCCTTGGATTTTCATCACTCCATGACACAAGCCGAAGAGCCTTGCTCCCGCACTTGCAGGCCACCGCCGGCCAGTACTCCAAGGGCCCTTCCCGACAGGGGATGGGGGCCGAGCTTAGAACAACACCACGAGCCCTCGTCCGCGTCCTCCCGCTGCTCGATGTCGTTGAGATCACCATGGCCACCGACGCCGCTGCTCCAAGCCCTAACCCTAGCGCCGCCGCTGAGAGGACGAAGCACGAGAGAGAGAACAGAGCGTGAGAGAGAGAGTGACTGAGAAGCGCAGGTTTGTAACAGCGACTGCTGAGTCAGCACGTGCTAACTCAGCTCTAGCTGCCACGTGTGATCGAAAATAGTCAAAACCGCGTGGCCGCTCCGAACAAAATCGGTTTGAATAGTTCAGGGTGTCCAATACCCGGTTTTACAATTGGATGGCCAAAATTAAACTTCAGCAATAGTTGGATGGTCAAAAATGGACTTTTTCCAAAATACTAAAACAATGTATTCATGATAAAGTAAATCACATTAACCATTTAACAGAATTTACTCCCACTAAAATCAATATCCCTCCATTGATACTTAGTGATTCAGGACTCACAACTATCAAGTCGACTAGTGAGCTTTTGCATCGCTGCTAGAAGACAAGGTAGATCGATAAGCAACTTTTGCTAAACATATCTCATATGACTCCTATTGTTGGGTGACATCTCCATGTCTCGGCCCCCAACCTTTATGTCCCAAAATCCTTAACCGTTAAGATAACTTTGTCTAAGATAACCAACCCTATTATGCATGTTAGTGTCCGACACGAACCCGTCAAGTCAAGGAAAACTAGTGGCACCCTAATTTCATAGACCCACCACTAAATGTACAAGACATGTGACAGTGCAAGGTTTGGGAGGACATCCAAACTTGTATATTGTGAGGGATCATTCTATTTCTATCATCGTATGCAGAAAATATAACAATTATAGCATGTAAATAAAAGCAAATCATAATGAATGGCATTCACATATCATGACATGGTATGGCCCTGTATCACATGGCAATCTCCATCTCCATTGAACTGTCCATCATGATGATCTCCATCTCCATGATCCATGTACACCATCCTTCCAGTGATGAGGCCTCCACAGACTATCTAACGCACCATCTTTATGTAGTTACACAATCGCATATTGGATCATCACAATACGGCACGCAGGCCCTTACATTAGATTGACAATACATATGGCTCTAGCCATATTGCCGTACTCATGACACGCAGGCCACGAATTTATTACATACATGCATCACATACACATAAGGGTCATACTGATCACATGAATATGCAAAAACAAGTTAAGCATTTTCCGACCTCTAAACCTAAATCGCCGAAAACTCCACCTTCCCGGCCGAATTTGGGAAATCTAATTTCGCCGAAACTGCTGTTCGCAGTAAGTTTCATGTGTATAATTTTCTTGAGATGAATTTTCATATAAAATTGGCCTCAATCCGAGATCGTATGCAAAAGTTACGGCTATTTTACCGAACACCATGTTTTTGCAATTTTCCCGAGCTAGTAGTAGATCCAATCTACCACCACCGTGCATCAAATGCGCCCAGTACTACAGCCACGTTTCAATTCGATCAATCCCATTGATCTATGCCTGTTATGACTGTTAGTGATATGCCCTAGAGGCAACATGGAGATGTTGGATATCATGTCGATGTTTATGTATTTATGAATAAAGTGTTATTCAGTTCCATGAAATAGACATCTTGTATTGATCAATAAGTACGTGACTTATTTATGAGACTCGATATGTATGAATCTATTTCTAAACGATCCCTGATCATATGTCATATTGTTGGAACAAATATGATTCTAAGATCGGCATGTTTATTGATTGATGATCATGTCTCATAGATCATGGGTATGGAGATACCAAATCAATAAACATGGACATATGTGTTAGAGAACACATTGTTGGATAGACCCACCATGAGACACTACAGGAATCAATGTGCCATTAGTTGGTCTCAGGTAGTGTTGGTACAAAGTCCTTAGACCTGAGATCACCATGGATTCCAACATGTGTAGTAGCCTACTTTGGGACTACCAAACGCTATTCCGTAATCGGGTAGTTATAAAGGTAGTTTTCGGGTTTGCTATGAAACATGGAGTGGGATGTGAGTGATCAAGATGGAATTTGCCCCTCCTTTGGAGAGATATCTCTGGGCCCCTCGAGGTAATGGATTATGGAAATGCATGGCCATGCTAAGTTGATTGAGGAGTCAATCAACGGACGATAATCCAATACGGTTCGAGTGAATGGTTAAGCTATTGAAGGGATGGCACACATCTTGCCTATAGCTTAACGGTATCGTGAGGCAAAGGGATTTGTGTACACATTACAGGTTCGAGCCGATATTATATTCTTGTATACTATGGTGTCGGTATGTGCTTGCTAGGCGCCGCGTTGACGGCTCGGCTGAGTTGGACTCGAGCCGACGGTCGGCTAAGTTAGACTATAGCCGAAACCGAGTATACCTGAACCTACGGGGTCGCACGCTTAAGGGGATAAGAACAGGCATTCGAGTTGGACTCGGATACGGCTCGATCGGATAGGGATCCGATCGGATAGAGTCCTATAGGCTTACGACGTATGGGCGGCCAACTCTATGAGATACGGATGAGATCCGGTTCAAAAATAGAGTCCGATCGACCACTAGTCCTAGTCGGCCAACTCTATATAAAGGAGGGAGGGGTGGAGAGCTGGACACGTCAATTGCATCGCGTGCAACAGAAGTCGCCGAGATCAATCTCCACGGAAACCCTCCCCACTTTCGAGCCAAACCCTAGTCTTGCATCGCGTGCTAGCACACGGGTGTTCGGCGTTCTGTCCCCGGACGTGTGGATACTGGTAGAGGCGCTGCTACGTTGCGCGCTGTTAATCGGCTGTGGAGGAATCGGCTGCGGTCAAGCGGAGCGAGGCGCGAGAACACAGTCGGACGACTCGGATCGGCTACGGCATCTGCGAATCGGCTGATTGGTGAATCGGCTGTCCCTAGGAATCGGCTGTCATCGGCTACAGTGTTCCGGATCGGATTACCCTGATTGGCTATTCCGCTGCACTCTACTCCAATCGGTAACGATCTATCGGCCCTTACTTGCAAGTGTTCCAGGTTTGCGCGGTAAAATGTTTTGTTTTTGGCTAGCGTAGCCTCCGCGTAACCTTCAGTGGTATCAGAGCTAATCTTGCTTAGTTCGGGTTTTAGATTGGATCGGAACAAGTTTTGCGCACGGGTTGATTAGATCAATCGGTTTAACGAGATCTGTTGAGGAGAGTTAATGGTAATTGCGTTCCTTGATAGTGTATCGGAACGGCGTAATGTGATTACGTCGAAGCAATTTCCATATAACTTGGTTTGAGTTGGGTTCGAGATAGCGTTCCTTGATAGTGTATCGGAACGGTATAATGTGATTATGCCGAAGCTATCTCGTAGTCCGATCTTGTTAGCTGCATCGCGCCTACGCAAACCATCTCCCTTGATAGTGTATCGGGACGGCATAATATGATTATGCCGACATGGTTCCGTAAGCGAATTCATAGATTGGATCTTTGAATTTCGTGTGGTGTTCCGGGCGCTGCCCGGAAGCCCGCGAGGGGGCGGCTCCCCCCTCGACCCCGTGTGCGTACCCCCTTATAGGTCGTCTCGATGCCGTAGCTCTGCGATAAGTAGAAAACGTTTCTACGCCTAACTTGTTTTTGCAGAGAATGCTTTGAGATGGTATGGCCCTATTGTATGTATGAGATGCATGTGATGCATGTAATATTCTTTCATATGTGCAATCCGTAATATTCTTTCATACGTGCAATGCTTGTAATATTCTTTCACGACCTGCGAGTCGATGTAATCTTCAATTAGAGCTTCTATACTAGTAGCTTAGTTTGAAGAAATCAAGCATCATGCACATTGAAAGATGGTGCCGAAGATGGAGATCCTCGCGCCGACATGGAGATGGAGATCACCATGTGAAGGGGGCCATACTATTTCATTATATGCTATTCTACTGTTTTCATATGTGATATGTTTGTTTGATAGGATAGCATCCCTCACAAAATTAAGTAGTAATGATGCCCTTCCAAATGTTGCACCCGTCACCGTTATGCTCGTCAATGGTGGGTCTGCCAAAGCAGAGTGTCATTCTCTATCATAACACGAGGGGGTATATGTCGGACATATACAGCATGAGCATTTGGTTTACTTAACAAGGCTATCAAAACAGTTTTGGGCCTTGGGGCATAGGTTGGGGCCGGGGCATGGAGATGCCACACCAACAACAAGAGTCACATAGAGATGTGATTAGCAAGGAGTTGCTTACCGATGTTACTAATTTTCTAGCGGTGATGCCAAAGCTCACTAGAAAATTAATTAACATGTGGATCTTGACCCAATACGTAACCTAGAGGGAAGGTGGAAAATACGTAATGGGAGTCTAATGTTAAATTGTTTAACAATAGACATAGCATAAACATTGTGCTAAACTTTGCTTTTTCTCGTTGTAGAATAAATGGCGGCTAATACTACACCCAGTACCTTTAATTTGCGATCTATTCTCGAAAAGGAAAAATTAAATGGAACAAACTTTATGGATTGGTATCGCAACTTGAGAATTGTTCTCAAGCAAGAGCGTAAGGAGTACGTTCTTGAAGTACCTTATCCGGAGGATTTGCCTAATAACGCCACCGCAACCGCACGGAGGGCTTATGAGAAGCACACTAATGATGCCCTAGATATAAGTGTCTCATGCTTGCTACAATGTCCCCGAGCTTCGAAGCAATATGAGAGCAGCGATGCTCACACTATTATTCAGGGATGCGTGGCATGTTTGAGAACCAAGCTCGGGCCGAGAGGTTCAACACCTCAAAGTCCTTGTTTGCGTGCAGCTTGTTGAGGGAATCCCGTCGGTTCGAATGTGATAAAGATGATTGGCCATATCGAGAGTCCGGAAAAACTAGGTTTTCTCCTTAGCCAAGAGTTGGCTACCGATGTGATTCTCCGTCGCTCCCACCGAGCTTCGAGCCATTCATATTGAATTATCACATGAACAATATGGATAGAAACTTGGCTGAATTGCATGGGATGCTAAAGACAGTGAGGAGAGTATCCGGAAGAATGGTCATCATGTGATGATGATGCGAAGGCTAAGCGCAAACCACCGTCAAGAAACTTTGCACCAAGAGGAAGTTAACTCCCGATGAGATTGCGAGTGCCTCTAATGCAAAGAAGGGCAAGAAGGGGTCGGTGGCATCGGATGCCGTTTGCTTCTATTGCAAGGAGACAGGCCACCGGAAGAGGAACTGCAAGAAGTACATGGAGGATCTCAAAAGGAAGCAAAGTACGACTTCGCTTCAGGTATTAATGTTATAGACATTAATCTTGCTTCTTCACCCACTGACTCTTGGGTATTTGATACCGGATCGTAGCTCATATTTGCAAATCGTTGCGGGGAATGAGAAGAAGTAGAGGATTGAGAAGGGGCGAGGTGAACCTGCGCGTCGGCAATGGAGCAAGCGTTGCTACGTTGCTTTCGGCACGTACCACTTCATCTACCTTCAGGATTAGTTTTGGATTTGAATAATTGTTATTGTGTTCCAACACTATGTCAAAACGTTATTTCCGCTTCATGTTTGCAAGCGGAAGGATATGATTTTAGATCAATGAACAATGGTTGTTCAATATATCTCGAGATATGTTCTATTTTCATGCTCCATTGGTGAATGGATTATACGTTTTGAATCTTGAAGCGTCTCCCATCTATAACATTAATACGTAAAAACAACTCTCTAATGATATAAACCCCACGTTTATCCGGCATTGTCGCTTAGGCCATATAAATAAGAAACGCATGGAGAAGCTCCATAAAGATGGATTGCTTCACTTTTTTGATTTTGAATCATTTGAGACATGTGAGTCTTGTTTACTTGGTAAGATGACAAAGGCACCTTTCACGGGACACAGTGAAAGAGCAAGCGACTTATTGGCACTCGTACATACCGATGTATGTGGACCAATGAGATCAACGGCCGAGGTGGTTATCGACTTCATTACCTTTACCGATGACTTTAGTAGATATGGCTATATCTACTTAATGAGGCATAAGTCCGAATCCTTTGAAAAGTTCAAAGAATTCCGAATGAAGTACGAATCATTTAGGGAAAACAATCAAGTTTCTACGATCGATCGTGGAGGGGAATACTTGAGCCAAGAGTTTGGTAATCATCGAAAGATTGTGGAATTGTTCCACGCTTGACTCCGCCAGAACTCCACAATGGAACGGAGTGTCCGAACGGAGAAATCGCACCTTGTTGGACATGGTGCGGTCGATGATGAGCCAAAGTGATCTTCCGTTATCCTTTTGGGGATATGCTCTTGAAACAATGCGCTCACACTAAATAGAGTTCCATCTAAGTCGGTTGAAAAGACACCATATGAGATATGGACAGGGCAACTCCCTAGTTTGTCTTTTCTCAAAATTTGGGGATGTGAGGCTTATGTAAAACGTTTACAATCCGACAAGCTCACACCCAAATCTAACAAGTGCTTCTTTGTGGGATATCCTAAGGAAACTAAGGGATATTACTTTTATAATCGGGAACAAGGCAAAGTGTTTGTCGCCCGACACGGTGTCTTCTTGGAGAAAGAGTTTCTTTCAAGAAGGGTTAGTGGGAGCAGGGTGCATCTTGAAGAAGTTCACGAAACACCGAAAACGTTTCAGCAACCACGAACCACAACAGGAGGAGCAAAATGTTGTGCCACCGTTGTAGATACACCAGCCCACGGAGGTCCGAAAGATCACGTCGTGCGCCGCAGTACACAGTGTGGAACAACATGATATATTATTGTTGGACAACGATGAACCTAAGACCTATGAGGAAGCGATGGTGGGACCCGATTCCAACAAGTGGCTTGGAGCCATGAAATCCGAAATAGAATCCATGTACGACAATCAAGTTTGGAACTTGGTTGATCCACTGATGGTGTCAAAACCATTGAGTGCAAATGGGTTTTTAAGAAAAAGGCCGATATGGATGGAAATGTTCACATCTATAAGGCGCGATTGGTGGCGAAAGGTTTTAAACAGATTCAAGGAGTTGATTATGATGAAACCTTCTCGCCCGTCGCAATGCTTAAATCTATTCGGATTATCCTAGCGATTGCTGCATATTTCGACTATGAGATATGGCGAGATGGATGTCAAAACGGCTTTCCTAAATGGAAACCTAAGCGAGGATGTATACATGATACAACCTTAGGGTTTTGTCGATCCGAATCGCTCGAAAGATATGCAAGCTACGAAATCCATTTATGGATTGAAGCAAGCATCTCGGAGTTGGAATATTCGTTTTGATTAAGTAATCAAAGGGTTTGGTTTCATCAAAAACGAAGAAGAGGCCTGTGTTTATAAAAAGGTCGTGGGAGTGCAATTGTATTTCTAATCTTATATGTGGATGACATATTATTGATTGGAAATGATATCCCTATGCTAGAATCCGTCAAGTCTTCATTGAAAAATAGTTTTTCCATGAAAGACTTAGGGAGGCAGCATACATATTAGGCATTCGGATCTATAGAGATAGATCCAAGAGGCTAATTGGATTAAGCCAAAGTACATACATTGACAAGGTGTTGAAAAGGTTCAACATGCATGATTCCAAGAAAGGTTTCTTGCCCATGTCACATGGCATTAATCTTAGCAAGAATCGTGTCCTCGGACACATGATGAGCGGAATAAGATGGGTATGGTTCCATATGCTTCGGCAATTGGATCCATCATGTATGCCATGCTTTGTACACGCCGGTGTCTCGTACGCTTTGAGTGCTACGAGCAGATACCGTCCGATCCAGTGAAGGTCACTGGATCGCCGTAAAGAATATCCTTAAGTACTTGAGAAGAACTAAGGATATGTTCCTAGTCTATGGAGGTGAAGAAGAGCTCGTTGTAAGTGGTTACACCGATGCTAGCTTCCAAACAGGACAAGGATGATTATAGATCGCAATCCGGGTTCGTGTTCTGCCCGAACGGAGGCGCGATCAGTGGAAGAGTTCCAAGCGGATACCGTTGCTGATTCTACAACGGAGGCCGAGTACATTGCGCTTCGAAGCTGCAAAGGAGGCTGTTTGGATCAAGAAATTCGTTTCTGAGCTTGGTGTGATGACTAGTGCAACTGGTCCAATGTCTCTCTATTGTGACAATAGTGGAGCCATTGCGCAAGCCAAGGAGCCGAGGTCACATCGAAGTCTAAACACATACTTCGGCGATATCATCTCATCCGCGAGATAGTGGACGAGGTGATGTCAAGATATGCAAAGTGCACACGGATCTCAACATAGCCGATCCGGACAAAACCTCTCCCTCGGCCGAAGCATGAGGCGCACACAAGAGCAATGGGTATTAGATACTTACATGGTTGACTCTAGTGCAAGTGGGAGATTGTTAGTGATATGCCCTAGAGGCAACATGGAGATGTTGGATATCATGTCGATGTTTATGTATTTATGAATAAAGTGTTATTCGGTTCCATGAAATAGACATCTTGTATTGATCAATAAGTACGTGACTTATTTATGAGACTCGATATGTATGAATCTATTTCTAAACGATCCTCGATCATATGTCATATTGTTGGAACAAATATGATTCTAAGATCGGCATGTTTATTGATTGATGATCATGTCTCATAGATCATGGGTATGGAGATACCAAATCAATAAACATGGACATATGTGTTAGAGAACACATTGTTGGATAGACCCACCATGAGACACTACAGAATCAATGTGCCATTAGTTGGTCTCAGGGTAGTGTTGGTACAAAGTCCTTAGACCTGAGATCACCATGGATTCCAACATGTGTAGTAGCCTACTTTGGGACTACCAAACGCTATTCCGTAATCGGGTAGTTATAAAGGTAGTTTTCGGGTTTGCTATGAAACATGGAGTGGGATGTGAGTGATCAAGATGGAATTTGCCCCTCCTTTGGAGAGATATCTCGGGCCCTCGAGGTAATGGATTATGGAAATGCATGGCCATGCTAAGTTGATTGAGGAGTCAATCAACGGACGGATAATCCAATACGGTTCGAGTGAATGGTTAAGCTATTGAAGGGATGGCACACATCTTGCCTATAGCTTAACGGTATCGTGAGGCAAAGGGATTTGTGTACACATTACAGGTTCGAGCCGATATTATATTCTTGTATACTATGGTGTCAATATGTGCTGCTAGGCGCCGCTGTGTGACAGTCGGCGAGTTGGACTCGAGCCGACGGTCGGCTAAGTTAGACTATAGCCGAAACCGAGTATACCTAAACCTACGGGTCGCACGCTTAAGGGGATAAGAACGGGCATTCGAGTTGGACTCGGATACGGCTCGATCGGATAGGGATCCGATCGGATAGAGTCCTATAGGCTTACAACGTATGGGCGGCCAACTCTATAGGATACGGATGAGATCCGGTTCAAAAATAGAGTCCCGATCGGCCACTAGTCCTAGTCGGCCAACTCTATATAAAGGAGGGAGGGGTGGAGAGCTGGACATGTCAATTGCATCGCGTGCAACGAAGTCGCCGAGATCAATCTCCACGGAAACCCTCCCCACTTTCAAGCCAAACCCTAGCCTTGCATCGCGTGCTAGCACACGGGTGTTCGGCGTTCGTCCCCGGACGTGTGGATACGTAGAGGCGCTGCTACGTTGCGCGCTGTTAATCGGTCGTGGAGGAATCGGGCTGCGGTCGAGCGCATCGGAGCGAGGCGCGAGAACACAGTCGGACGACTCGGATCGGCTACGGCATCTGCGAATCGGCTGATTGGTGAATCGGCTGTCCCTAGGAATCGGCTGTCATCGGCTACACGTTCCGGATCGGATTGCCCGATTGGCTATTCCGGCACTCTACTCCAATCGGTAACGATCTATCGGCCCTTACTTGCAAGTGTTCCGGTTTGCGCGGTAAAATGTTTTGTTTTCGGCTAGCGTAGCCTCCGCGTAACCCTTCAATGACCGGACTTACGTGTATCATTTAACTCCGATGGCAGATATCCGACCGGTAGGAATAGATCGTTACATAGCCCTCGCTCCAAGAGCACGAAACAGATTGGGCTCTCATATACATCAACGCATATCTCCATATTGTCACGCCCAGAAATTCAAGCTAGAATTTCCGCAGCTAATTTGTAAAATTCCAATAAAAATCTTGTTAATGTATTTTGACATGTAGAATTTAAGAAAAATCCTACCATGTCATTTCCACTTATTATTTGTATTTTAAAATTACTTGTTGACTCCAGATAAATTCCAAAAATTCTAATTATTTTAGGGTAAATTATTTAAATGATTTAGGGGCAAAACTCGGGGTGCGACACATATGCACACATCCGAACCTATAACAAAACAGCTACAGCTCTGATACCAATTAAGGGTTATGGGACAGCTACACTAGCGCACAAAAAAATTTATGTCCCATGAACCAGGAACTACTGTAGTTTTAGAACACGAAATTACCACTAGGCGCGGATGCGGCGGGAAGATGCGTCGGTGTAGCTCGATCAATCGACGTCGCACGTCGGTGAAAGGATGTAGTCGGTCACGTCCTCATGTGTGGCTCGTCCTTGTGCTCCAAGTGCAACACCTCCGAGGTATCCACACGTATGGGAAGGAAGCGTCGTCTTGGGGACACTGGGAGTCCGCGAGTCAGCCCAGTCGGCTGGATAGGGATGCGGCGGCGACGGGGAAGAGTACTCAATCTGTGTGCCCCACCCCTCTATATATATACCCCGCTAATGGGCCTTTCCAAAAGACCTACTCAGCAGTTCGACCCAGGGTATAGTCTGTTCGGCTCTCGATGCAATGCGACCCAAAGGGTTATCGTTGTCTCTTGGGCATATATATATATCCAACAGCTTTATCTCTCCATTCCTCTAGCTCGGAGAGTTGCATCTTCCTTCGAGCTTCGGCTTGATTAAAGTCCATGTTCCATTTCTGGATAGCCCAGTATGCCCTATGTTCCAACTCGATAGGTAAATGACATGTTTTTCCATATATGAGTTGATAGGGTGACATGCCGAGTGGCGTCTTGTATGCGGTCCGGTATGCCTAGAGTGCATAGGTAGTTTTCACTTCCACGATTTTCCTGTTTCCTGAATGGTCTTCTGTAGAATTTTTTTGATTTGTTTGTTCGATGTTTGAGCCTGACCCGCTTGTTTGGGAGCAGTATGGAGTGGCTATATTGTGTTTGGGGGCTCCAAGCTCCTTCAAGAAGTTTCGGAAGGTCTTATCGGTGAAATGAGACCCTCCATCACTTATCACCATCCTTGGTGTTCGAACGAGGAAAGATGATTTCATGAAACATCTTTCGGGCATGCATGGCATCGCAGCTCTCGCATGGTATAGCTTCTACCCACTTGGATACGTAATCGACGGCCACCGGGATGTACTCGCAATCATTGGATCATGGAAAAGGTCCCATAAAATCAATACCCCATACATCAAAAAGTTCCACTTGAAGATTGTATGTAAGGGGCATTGCATCACGAGCACTTATCCCTCCATGTTTCGGCATCTCCAGCACCTCCGAATCAATTCTTTGGTGTCTTATTACATTGTTGGCCAGAAAAATCCACTATGTCATATTTTGGCCTGTGTTCGGAATGCACCGTAGTGCCCTCCGTATGGGGTCGCATGACATTTCTCGATGATTTGGGTGGTTTTTAAATTTGTTAGGATGCATCTCCTTAACAATCCATCGGCATAGGCCCTATACGAGGTAAGGCTCCTCCCAATGGTAATGTGCGACTCTCATAGATGAGCTTCTTTTTGTTCCCCTATGGTGGAAAATATCCAATGACTATAAAGTTCACTATGTTCACATACCAAGGGCTAGAGTCCGCCACTTTTAATAGTATATCGTCTTGTAGGAAATCATTGATTGGCAGCTCCTTCATGTTAGTATAGTGCATACGAGACAAGTGATCTGCTACTGAATTCTCTACTCCCTTTTTATCCTTGATTTCAATGTCAAATTCTTGGAGTAAGAGAATCCATCTTATTAGCCTAGGTTTAGCATCTTTCTTAGTGAGCAGGTATTTTAAGGCAGCATGATCAGTGTAAATTATTACGTTAGCTCCTACTAAGTAAGATGTAAACTTATCTATAGCAAAAACAATAGCAAGAAGCTCTTTTTCAGTGGTAGCATAATTAAGTTGAGCTCCTGTTAAAGTTTTGCTAGCATAGGCTATAGCATTGTGCTTTTTGTCCTTAATTTGACCAAGGATTGCTCCTACGCAAAGTCTATAGCATTGCACATTATTTCAAAGGGTAGCGACCGGTCGAAAGGTTGAATTATAGGAGCGAGAGATGAGTGCTTCTTTAAGAATATTAAAGGAGTCGGACACTCATCATCCAAGTCAAATGGGACATCCTTAGCTAAGAGGTTTGTGAGGGTCGACGATTTGAGAAAAGTCCTTAATGAATCGTCGGTAGAACCCTGCATGACCTAGGAAGCTTCGAATTCCCTTTACATTGACAGGAGGTGGAAGTTTTTTGATAACATTGATTTTGGCTTTGTCCACCTTTATCCCTCTTTCGGACACAATGTGTCCAAGGACGATTCCTTCACGAACCATGAAATGACACTTCTCCCAATTAAGTACCAAGTCCTTCTCTTTGCACCTTTGTAAGACCTTTTCTAAATTCTCGAGACAATGATCAAAAGTTTTTCCATAGATGAAGAAATCGTCCATGAAAACTTCCATGATTTGCTCAATCATGTCTGAGAAGATAGACATCATGCACCTTTGGAACGATGCGGGTGCATTACACAACCCGAAAGACATCCTACGATAGTCATACAATCCATATGGGCATGTGAAGGTGGTCTTACTTTGGTTGTCGGGATGGATGGGGATTTGATGATAGCCAGAATACCAATCAAGGAAACATAAGAAGGAATGATTGGCAAGCCGCTCTAACATCTCATCGATGAAAGGAAGCAGAAAGTGATCCTTCTTAGTTGCCTTGTTGAGATTCCGATAGTCTATGCACATTCTCCATCTCATGACAGTTCGTTGTGGAGTTAATTCATTTTGATAATTTGCAACGACCTCATACCCCCTTCTTTGGCACTACTTGAACCGGGCTAACGCACTCACTATAGGAAACATGATAAATTATCCCGGCATGAAGGAGTTTTAAGACCTCTTTTTCACCACTTCTCTCATCGCATTATTAAACTTCCGTTGAGGTTTCCTAGATGGTGTGAGTTGGATCGTAGGGATGCGATGGGTGCGAGAGAGTGGGATTTATCCCTCGAGGTCTTGGGGTGAGTAGCCTAGAACAGTTGATGTTTTTGTAAGATGGAGATAAGCTTTGAAGTTTCTTCGTCGGAAAGCTTGTCACTTATAATGACAAGGGATTACTGTATCTACGTGTAGAAAAGCATATCAAAGGCCGGATGGTAGGGGTTTTAGCTCTATCAGACGTCGTGATGGTGGTTTAGTCATGGGGAATTCGATTGTATCTCCGAATCGTCTGTTTCTTGAGTAAAGAAGTAAGCTTCTTTCTCAAGAACGGATTCTAGGGGCTCAAAAGGAGAAACCTCCAAAACTTCCTCAATAGGCTCATACTCGGGAGAGGGTTCACTTGTGGTGTTCATAGCTCTAGAAATAGGAATGGAAACGCCTCTCTCCTGAGTTTAATGTTGAGGAATCCTTGTGTTGGTGCATCTAAGAAAAGTTTTTCAAATGGATGCCCAATCAGAATGTCAAAGTCTAGAGCTTTGAACACATGAAAATCTAGGATTGACTCAAGGTTGTCGTGCCTTATGGTCATGTTTTACAAAATTCCATAACTTTCTAGAATACCTCCGGAAGGAGTTTTGAAAGTTTTATCGGTCGTGGTCAAAAGTTTTGTCACCCAAAAGTGTGAACGTGAAGGAATCAGAAATGATATTGGCCTCGACGATGGGATTATATAGGACCTGAACCAAACTTCCCCTTATGTCGCAATGAATGTTGACGAAGGTTAACTAATCCAAATTGCTTCGGACGACAGCTCACACTCTTTCAACCACTCATGGCTCATAATGGACGTTAAACCCTTCATGGTCTCCCTAAGAAATTTATCCTCGAGAGGCATAGGAGGAGTAACTGGAATTGGTGGTCTCTTTTTGCAAAATAAATTTGAGATGTTTCCATAATCTTCAAAAAAATCATCCTCGAATAAAAAAGGAAACTCCAAAGGTTGAATTTCTTCTTCCTTCGGTGTTTCTGGTTCGTGCGAGTGTTCTTCAACCGGATCTTGAGATGTATAAGGTAAAGGGTACTCGTCGCTTGCCTTAACTTCTTCCGGTGGTGGTTCACAATTTTCTTCGACGAAGGAGGTGTTCTCTAAAATATGACTTAGGATTTCCCTTCCTTCCGTCGGAGTTTTATGTGAGAAAGAACCGTTGGCTGAGATGTCAAGGTATAGGGCAGGCTTACCAAGACCGAGATCAAAAATGTTGTAACAACACATGGTCGGGTAAGGACAAGTCAGGGGCGGATTGGATTATAGTTAAGAACCTAGCCCAGGTTGCACCTATGGTCTCCTTCTCACTCTGCCAAAAGCTGAGAACTTCTACTCACAGAGATGTGATACGGGTTAGAGGGAAGAAAGTGAGACAGAATCTACCTCTATGTTCCTCCCACTCACTGTTTGCTTTCTCTACGGTGAGAGTGTACCATTGCTTCACCCTTTTGATAAGCGAAAAGGGAAACAACTTCCACTTCAAAGTTATTTGTGTCATGCCTGAAATCATCAAGCATGAACACAATTGCTCAAACTCTCGCAGATGATGGTATGGGTTTTCGTTATCGTGCCTAGAGAAGGATTGCTCCCGAACCATGGCTATAAAGACAGGGCAAAGTTCATAGTCAGATGAAAGAATTGGCTCAGAAGATAATGGTGACTCATAGAACTCGGCCTTCGGAGCAGATAGGATTTGGATAGACTGCTCCATAATCCAAAAGGAAAAAGAGAAAATATACAGTGTGGATTATCTAAAAGTCAGGTCCATCCAAGGACACCAAGAATAGGTAGACGGAGGTATAGAGAGAATTTCTATGGTTGTGGCTCTATATATTTGGTGATTGCTTTACTTTAATTACGTACTTTGGGCGCCGGATTACACACTTGTCACACCCACCAAATCATGTACTTGATAGATCCAGGAGAAAGGGTACAGTTTAATATGAACCAAAAGTTTTCCTTAGTGAGTTATGGTTATTTGATTTTGTGCATCTAAGAAGATTTTCATATGCGTATTAGAGACATAAATTTTCATTAAAAAATTAAACAAAAAGGGTTAATGAGAATAATGGATAAACACCCAAGAAAACTAAGAGGAGACTTTAAACAAACATCTAAAAGATTTAGGAGCACATTATGGAGTTAGAAGAATGAGATAACTCAAAATCTAGACTTGGACTTACAAAATTTTTTGAAGTGTCAAAAGCTCACAAACTGTGCTCTGGAGCCAACTTTGAGTTAGTGCCAAAATTAAACCAGTGAACTTCATGCGGTGAAATTTGGCAGTATTGTAGCTTAGGTCATGCTTTACAATTTTGCCATTGGGCACCACCCCAGAATCTGTTAGTGATATGCCCTAGAGGCAACATGGAGATGTTGGATATCACGTCAATGTTTATGTATAAATGAATAAAGTGTTATTCAGTTCCATGAAATAGACATCTTGTATTGATCAATAAGTACGTGACTTATTTATGAGACTCTATATGTATGAATCTATTTCTAAACGATCTTTGATCATATGTCATATTGTTGGAACAAATATGATTCTAAGATCGGCATGTTTATTGATTGATGATCATGTCTCATAGATCATGGGTATGGAAATACCAAATCAATAAACATGGACATATGTGTTGGAGAACACATTGTTGGATAGACCCACCATGAGACACTACAGGAATCAATGTGCCATTAGTTAGTCTCGGGTAGTGTTGGTACAAAGTCCTTAAACCCGAGATCACCATGGATTCCAACATGTGTAGTAGCCTACTTTGGGACTACCAAACGCTATTCCGTAACGGGTAGTTATAAAGGTAGTTTTCGGGTTTGCTATGAAACATGGAGTGGGATGTGAGTGATCAAGATGGAATTTGCCCCTCCTTTGGAGAGATATCTCTGGGCCCTCGAGGTAATGGATTATGGAAATGCATGGCCATGCTAAGTTGATTGAGGAGTCAATCAACGACGGATAATCCAATACGGTTCGAGTGAATGGTTAAGCTATTGAAGGGATGGCACACATCTTGCCTATAGCTTAACGGTATCGTGAGGCAAAGGGATTTGTGTACACATTACAGGTTCGAGCCGATATTATTCTTGTATACTATGGTGTCAATATGTGCTGCTAGGCGTCGCTGTTGACAGTCGGCTGAGTTAGACTCGAGCCGACGATCGGCTAAGTTAGACTATAGCCGAAACCGAGTATACCTGAACCTACGGGTTGCACGCTTAAGGGGATAAGAACAGGCATTCGAGTTGGACTCGGATACGGCTCGATCGGATAGGGATCCGATCGGATAGAGTCCTATGGGCTTACGACGTGTGGGCAGCCAACTCTATGAGATACGGATGAGATCCGATTCAAAATAGAGTCCTAATCGGCCACTAGTCCCGCGGCCAACTCTATATAAAGGAGGGAGGGGTGGAGAGCTGCGGCACGTCAATTGCATCACGTGCAACGAAGTCGTCGAGATCAATCTCCACGGAAACCCTCCCCACTTTCGAGCCAAACCCTAGCCTTGCATCGCGTGCTAGCACACGGGTGTACGGCGTTCGTCCCCGGACGTGTGGATACCGATAGAGGCGCTGCTACGTTGCGCGCTGTTGATCGGCTTCGGATCGGCTGCAATCGGAGCGATCGGCTATGGTGGAATCGGCTGCGGTCGGGCGCATCGGAGCGAGGCGTGAGAACGCGGCCGGACGACTCAAATCGGGCGATTGGCGAATCGGCTGTCTTCGGGAATCGGCTACACTTGTTCCGGATCGGATTGCCCGATTGGTTATTCCGCGCACTCTACTCCAATCGGTAACGATCTATCGGCCCTTACTTGCAAGTGTTCCTGGTTTGCGCGGTAGAAAATTTTTGTTTTCGGCTAGCGTAGCTTCCGCGTAACCCTACGGTGGTATCGAGCTAATCTTGCTTAGTTCGGGTTTTAGATTGGATCTGGAACAAGTTTTGCGCACGGGTTGATTAGATCAATCGGTTTTACGGGATCTGTTGAGGAGAGTTAATGGTAATTGCGTTCCTTGATAGTGTATTGGAACGGCGTAATGTGATTATGTCGAAGAAATTTCCATGTAACTCGGTTTGAGTTGGGTTCGAGATAGCGTTCCTTGATAGTGTATCGGAACGGTATAATGTGATTATGCCGAAGCTATCTCGTAGTCCGATCTTGTTTGCTTGCCTCGTGCCTACGCAAACCGTCTCCCTTGATAGTGTATCGGGACGACATAATATGATTATGCCGACATGGTTTCCGTAAGCGATTTCATAGATTGGATCTATGAATTTCGTGTGGTGTTCCGGCGCGCTGCCGGAAGCCCGCGAGGGGCGGCTTCCCCCTTATGCGTACCCCCTTATAGGTTGTCTCGATGTCGTAGCTCTGCGATAAGTAGAAAATGTTTCTACGCCTAACTTGTTTTTGCAGAGAATGCTTTGAGATGGTATGGTCCTATTGTATGTATGAGATGCATGTGATGCATGTAATATTCTTTCATATGTGCAATCCGTAATATTCTTTCATACGTGCAATGCTTGTAATATTCTTTCACGACTGCGAGTCGATGTAATCTTCAATTAGAGCTTCTATAGTAGTAGCTTAGCTTGAAGAAATCAAGCATCATACACATTGGAAGATGGTGCCGAAGATGGAGATCCTCGCCGCCGACATGGAGATGGAGATCACCATGTGAAGGGGGCCATACTATTTCATTATATGCTATTCTACCTGCTTTCATATATGTGATATGTTTGTTTGATAGGATAGCATCCCTCACAATATTAAGTAGTAATGATGCCCTTCCAAATGTTGAACCCGTCACCGTTATGCTCGTCAATGGTTGGTCCACAAAGCGAGTGCCATTCTCTATCATAACACGAGGGGTATATGTCGGACATATACATGCAGGAGCATTTGGTTTACTTAACAAGGCTATCAAAACAGTTTTGGGCCTTGGGGCATAGGTTGGCGCCGGGGCATGGAGATGTCACACCAACAACAAGAGTCACATAGAGATGTGATTAGCAAGGAGTTGCTTACCGATGTTATTAATTTTCTAGCAGTGATGCCAAAGCTCACTAGAAAATTAATTAACATGTGGATCTTGACCCAATACGTAACCTAGAGGGAAGGTGGAAAATACGTAACGGAGTCTAATGTTAAATTGTTTAACAATAGACATAGCATAAACATTGTGCTAAACTTTGCTTTTTCATTTGTAGAATAAATGGCGGCTAATACTACACCCGTACCTTTAATTTGCGATCTATTCTCGAAAAGGAAAAATTAAATGGAACAAACTTTATGGATCGGTATCGCAACTTGAGAATTGTTCTCAAGCAAGAGCGTAAGGAGTACGTTCTTGAAGTACCCTATCCCGAGGATTTGCCAAATAATGCCACTTGCAACCGCACGGAGGGCTTATGAGAAGCACACTAATGATGCCCTAGATATAAGGCTGTCTCATGCTTGCTACAATGTCCCCGAGCTTCGAAGCAATATGAGAGCAGCGATGCTCACACTATTATTCGGGGTTGCGTGGCATGTTTGAGAACCAAGCTCGGGCCGAGAGGTTCAACACCTCAAAGTCCTTGTTTGCGTGCGAGCTTGTTGAGGGAATCCCGTCGATCCGCATGTGATAAAGATGATTGTCTACATTGAGAGTCCGGAAAACTGGGTTTTCCCTTAGCCAAGAGTTGGCTACGATGTGATTCTCCGGTCGCTCCCTCCGAGCTTCGAGCCATTCATATTAAATTATCACATGAACAATATGGATAGGACCTTGGCTGAATTGCATGGGATGCTAAAGACAGTGAGGAGAGTATCCAGAAAACGGTCATCATGTGATGATGATGCGAAGGCTAAGCGCAAACCACTGTCAAGAAGCTTTGCACCAAGAGGAAGTTAACTCCCGATGAGATCGCGAGTGCCTCCAATGCAAAGAAGGGCAAGAAGGGGTCGGCGGCATCGATGCCGTTTGCTTCTATTGCAAGGAGACAGCCACTTGGAAGAGGAACTGCAAGAAGTACATGGAGGATCTCAAAAAGAAGCAAAGTACGACTTCTGCTTCAGGTATTAATGTTATAGACATTAATCTTGCTACTTCACCTACTGACTCTTGGGTATTTGATACCGGATCAGTAGCTCATATTTGCAAATCGTTGCAGGGAATGAGAAGAAGTAGAGGATTGAGAAGGGGCGAGGTGAACCTGCGCGTCGGCAATGGAGCAAGCGTTGCTACAGTTGCTGTCGGCACAGTACCACTTCATCTACCTTCAGGATTAGTTTTGGAATTAAATAATTGTTATTGTGTTCCAACACTATGTCAAAACGTTATTTCCGCTTCATGTTTGCAAGCGGAAGGATATGATTTTAGATCAATGAACAATGGTTTGTTCAATATATCTCGAGATATGTTCTATTTTCATGCTCCATTGGTGAATGGATTATACGTTTTGAATCTTGAAGCGTCTCCCATCTATAACATTAATACGAAAGGCAACTCTCTAATGATATAAACCCCACGTTTATCCGGCATTGTCGTTTAGGCCATATAAATCGAAACGCATGGAGAAGCTCCATAAGGATGGATTGCTTCACTCTTTTGATTTTGAATCATTTGAGACATGTGAGTCTTGTTTACTTGGTAAGATGACAAAGGCACCTTTCACGGGACATAGTGAGAGAGCAAGTGACTTGTTGGCACTCATACATACTGATGTATGTGGACCAATGAGCTCAACGGCTAGAGGTGGTTATCGTACTTCATTACCTTTACCGATGACTATAGTAGATATGGTTATATCTACTTAATGAGGCATAAGTCCGAATCCTTTGAAAAGTTCAAAGAATTCCGAATGAAGTACAGAATCATTTAGGGAAAACAATCAAGTTTCTACGATCGGATCGTGGAGGGAATACTTGAGCCAAGAGTTTGGTAATCATTTGAAAGATTGTGGAATTGTTCCACGTTGACTCCGCCAGAACTCCACAATGGAACGGATTGTCCGAACGGAGAAATCGCACCTTGTTGGACATGGTGCGGTCGATGATCAGCCAAAGTGATCTTCCGTTATCCTTCGGGGATATGCTCTTAAAAGCATTGCGCTCACACTAAATAGAGTTCCATCTAAGTCGGTTGAAAAGACACCATATGAGATATGGACGGGGCAACCCCCTAGTATGTCTTTTCTCAAAATTTGGGGATGTGAGGCTTATGTAAAACGTTTACGATCGACAAGCTCAAACCCAAATCGACAAGTGCTCCTTTGTCGGATATCCTAAGGAAACTAAGGGATATTACTTTTATAATCGGGAACAAGGCAAAGTGTTTGTCGCCCGACATGGTGTCTTCTTGGAGAAAGAGTTTCTTTCAAGAAGGGTTAGTGGGAGCAGGGTGCATCTTGAAGAAGTTCAAGAAACACCGAAAACGTTTCGGCGACCACGAACCACAACGAGGAACAAAGTGTTGCGCCACCGTTGTAGATACACCGAGTCCCACGGAGGTCGAAAGATCACGTCGTGCGCCCGATGTACACAGTGCGGAACAACGTGATATATAGTTGTTGGACAACGATGAACCTAAGACCTATGAGGAAGCAATGGTGGGACCCGATTCCAACAAGTGGCTTGGAGCCATGAAATCCGAAATAGAATCCATGTACGACAATCAAGTTTGGAACTTGGTTGATCCACTGATGGTGTCAAAACCATTGAGTGTAAATGGGTTTTTAAGAAAAAGGCCGATATGGATGGAAATGTTCACATCTATAAGGCACAATTGGTGGCGAAAGGTTTTAAACAGATTCAAGGAGTTGATTATGATGAAACCTTCTCGTCCGTCGCAATGCTTAAATCTATTCGGATTATCCTAGCGATTGCTGCATATTTCGATTATGAGATATGGCAGATGGATGTCAAAACGGCTTTCCTAAATGGAAACCTAAGCGAGGATGTATACATGATACAACCTCGGGGTTTTGTCGATCCGAGATCGCTGAAAGATATGCAAGCTACGAAGTCCATTTATGGATTGAAGCAAGCATCTCGGAGTTGGAATATTCGTTTTGATGAAGTAATCAAAGGGTTTGGTTTCATCAAAAACGAAGAAGAGGCCTGTGTTTACAAAAGGTCGTGGGAGTGCAATTGTATTTCTAATCTTATATGTGGATGACATATTGTTGATTGGAAATGATATTCTTATGCTAGAATCCGTCAAGTCTTCATTGAAAAATAGTTTTTCCATGAAAGACTTAGGGAGGCAGCATACATATTAGGCATTCGGATCTATAGAGATAGATCCAAGAGGCTAATTGGATTAAGCCAAAGTACGTACATTGACAAGGTGTTGAAAAGGTTCAACATGCATGATTCCAAGAAAGGTTTCTTGCCCATGTCACATGGCATTAATCTTAGCAAGAATCGGTGTCCTCGGACACATGATGAGCGGAATAAGATGGATATGGTTCCATATGCTTCGGCAATTGGATCCATCATGTATGCCATGCTTTGTACACGCCGATGTCTCGTACGCTTTGAGTGCTACGAGCAGATACCGTCGATCCAGTGAAGGTCACTGGATCGCCGTAAAGAATATCCTTAAGTACTTGAGAAGAACTAAGGATATGTTCCTAGTCTATGGAGGTGAAGAAGAGCTCGTTGTAAGTGGTTACACCGATGCTAGCTTCCAAACAGACAAGGATGATTATAGATCGCAATCGGGTTCGTGTTCGCCCGAACGGAGGCGCGGTCACGGAAGAGTTCCAAGCGGATATCGTTGCTGATTCTACAACGGAGGCCGAGTACATTGCTGCTTCGAAGCTGCAAAGGAGGCTGTTTGGATCAAGAAATTCGTTTCGAGCTTGGTGTGATGACTAGTACGACTGGTCCAATGTCTCTCTATTGTGATAATAGTGGAGCCATTGCGCAAGCCAAGGAGCCGAGGTCACATCGGAAGTCCAAACACATACTTCGGCGATATCATCTCATCCGCGAGATAGTGGACGGAGGTGATGTCAAGATATGCAAAGTGCACACGGATCTCAACATAGCCGATCCGCGACAAAACCTCTCCTCACCGAAGCATGAGGCGCACACAAGAGCAATGGGTATTAGATACTTACATGATTGACTCTAGTGCAAGTGGGAGATTGTTAGTGATATGCCCTAGAGGCAACATGGAGATGTTGGATATCACGTCAATGTTTATGTATAAATGAATAAAGTGTTATTCGGTTCCATGAAATAGACATCTTGTATTGATCAATAAGTACGTGACTTATTTATGAGACTCTATATGTATGAATCTATTTCTAAACGATCCCGATCATATGTCATATTGTTGGAACAAATATGATTATAAGATCGGCATGTTTATTGATTGATGATCATGTCTCATAGATCATGGGTATGGAGATACCAAATCAATAAACATGGACATATGTGTTGGAGAACACATTGTTGGATAGACCCACCATGAGGCACTACAGAATCAATGTGCCATTAGTTGGCCTCGGGTAGTGTTGGTACAAAGTCCTTAAACCCGAGATCACCATGGATTCCAACATGTGTAGTAGCCTACTTTGGGACTACCAAACGCTATTCGTAATGCGGGTAGTTATAAAGGTAGTTTTCGGGTTTGCTATGAAACATGGAGTGGGATGTGAGTGATCAAGATGGAATTTGCCCCTCCTTTGGAGAGATATCTCGGGCCCTCGAGGTAATGGATTATGGAAATGCATGGCCATGCTAAGTTGATTGAGGAGTCAATCAACGGACGGATAATCCAATACGGTTCGAGTGAATGGTTAAGATATTGAAGGGATGGCACACATCTTGCCTATAGCTTAACGGTATCGTGAGGCAAAGGGATTTGTGTACACATTACAGGTTCGAGCCGATATTATTCTTGTATACTATGGTGTCAATATGTGCTGCTAGGCGCCGCTTTTGACAGGTCGGTTGAGTTGGACTCGAGCCAACGATCGGCTAAGTTAGACTATAGCCGAAACCGAGTATACCTGAACCTACAGGGTCGCACGCTTAAGGGGATAAGAACAGGCATTCGAGTTGGACTCGGATACGGCTCGATCGGATAGGGATCCGATCGGATAGAGTCCTATGGGCTTACGACGTGTGGGCGGCCAACTCTATGAGATACGGATGAGATCCGATTCAAAATAGAGTCCTAATCGGCCACTAGTCCTAGTCAGCCAACTCTATATAAAGGAGGGAGGGGTGGAGAGCTGCGGCACGTCAATTGCATCACATGCAACAGAAGTCGTCGAGATCAATCTCCACAGAAACCCTCCCCACTTTCGAGCCAAACCCTAGCCTTGCATCGCGTGCTAGCACACGGGTGTACGGCGTTCTGTCCCCGGACGTGTGGATACCGGTAGAGGCGCTGCTACGTTGCGCGCTGTTGATCGGCTTCGGATCGGCTGCAATCGGAGCGATCGGCTGTGGTGGAATCGGCTGCGGTCGGGCGCATCGGAGCGAGGCGTGAGAACGCGGCCGGACGACTCGAATCGGCTGATTGGCGAATCGGCTGTCTCCGGGAATCGGCTACACTGTTCCGGATCGGATTGCCCTGATTGGTTATTCCGCTGCACTCTACTCCAATCGGTAACGATCTATCGGCCCTTACTTGCAAGTGTTCCTGGTTTGCGCGGTAGAAAATTTTTGTTTTTGGCTAGCGTAGCTTCCGCGTAACCCTACAGAATCGGCCTAGAAATGTATTTAAACAAAGCCCAAAGTAGTAAATTTTCCAGGATTCAATTCTTCTTCACTCCTTTCGCTCACAAGTGGGCCATTCTGCCCTGTGGGGCCACGGAGTCAGTCTCACAAATCATTCTCCTTGGACCCACGTGCCAGAACGCGCGCTCCACGCATCCGGGATACGCGTCGGCCGCCGCAGCGAGCGCTCTCGCCTCCCCTTCCTTGCCAGCGACATCATATAAGCCCGACCGGCCAACAGTCTTTCTCTTTCTCTCACCCTTGTCCCATTCCTCGGAAGAACCGAGACCAGCCACCTCGAAATCGTCGGCAACAGCCATTGGAACTCCACCGCTGGACAGCTAGAACCTCATCGCTATCGACACATGGTGAACCTCATTCTTAGTTGATGTGTGTTCCTTGAACCTTACTCAACCGTCTCTCTAATGACACCGATCTCATCACTTTTGGTGCAGCCGACTAGTGGGAACGCATCCACGCTGCAGCACGGTCTTGACGCGCTCTGTGTCGACCATCGCCACGAGCTCGCTCGTCGCCAGCCGTCCACGGTAAACCATTGACCAAACCCTCTCGCCAACTTGTTACCCGATGCGTGACATTGGTTAAACTCGAAGGAATCGCCGTGAATCGCACTGAGGAGGAAAACCCCTTTTTCTTCCCCAATCCCGGCCGCGGCTGTTGATCTCATCTTACTCCCTCTCTGGTAAGTCATGGGTCAATTCCTTTTGCCCTGAGCAACTCCAAGCTCACCCAAATGATGGTCCGCACTTGATTTTAACAGCCGACCGTCGAGACACCCTACCGACGATCACCCGAAACGAAGGCCGCCGCCGTTTTAGGACGTTGCACGGTGCCACATTCATTAGGACCTCGCCAAAGCCAAGTGTTTGCTCTGTAAGACTCTATGTGACTCCTAGAAGCTAGGCAATACACATGCACGGCATGAATCACACTTGAAACCTACATGCATCACTCCCCGAACCATTCCAGCAATGGTAGCGTGTGAGAGGACCTCCGTTAGCTTCGCACTAGTCTCTGCTACATTTTTCCTTTTGGTTGCGACCGCTGACTGACCGCCATTCGCCGCCGGCGCCGGCGAGAAACTCGCCACACGCCGCTGCCCTGTTCCCTCTTCGCACTGAGCCACCGACAGCTGGGACCCACTCGGTCAGGCGCCATCTGGTCGTTTAAACGCTGGGCCAACGCTGACATAGAGGACCCACATGTAATAGAGAGAAAAGATTTAATCCGGGAATATTTTCTAACAGAGAAGTGGCTCAACTTTAAAAATTCCTATAAAATCGAAAATAGCATGTTTCGGACTGGAACAAATTTTGTTAGATCTACAAAATTATGAAATTCAATACTGTGGAATAAAATCATCTACTACATGTAGGAAATTTAATTCTAAAAATTCCTTTATGAACCCAGCCAATGTAGGAAAGGTTTAAATAAAAATCATAGAAAATCATCTTAACTCTGAATAAGGTGAACCAAAATTATGTAAAACCAGCAAGAGGTGTACCTTATTTTAAAATTATGAAACCAGGCACCTTCTGTAACAAATAGGACACTTAGGGATTTAATAAGGAAAAGAGTTGTTCTTGTGCACTTCAATTTCCAAAAATTGTAGGGACCCCATACAAATTCCTAAAAATTCAAACTAAATTTTGTTAGGACCACCTCCCTGTGTTTTATTAACCAAAAATATTTGGCACTCCAGCAACCACATAGGCTAGCCTTGAACCAATTTAAAAAGAACATAGCTATATACTTAACCTATACAAGGCTATAAAAATTTCCACTTTGGTAGAAAGCAATAAGATAAAAACTTTACTTAGAAAGTCAACCTGAAAACTAAACACCTACAGATCATATCGATTCATTTTAGATCATGAAAGTTTTCATAAGTACTTGTAATCTAAAGTTTGATGTATGTATACATTAGACGAACCGCCGACGTTTTTCGATGATCCCTCATATTTGAACGAGCAGGAGGAAGGAGAACCATGCAAGTCCTCACCTCCCCCTTTGAACACTTTGATCCCAAATTTTTGGAGGTTATTTCAAAATGGTTAGGAACTATGCATGATGTTTGATTATAATGACACTAAAATCTTGAGCAAAATGTTTAGTACAACTTCCGATGATGCATGCCACCTCAAACTCCTCATAATCCTTTAACCTAATTCCTAACCGTAGGAATGGTCAAGATGCTAATATATGGATGAAAAATCTGAAAACCTTGGATGATTCCCCTTATGCTTAGCATTGCTTGTAGTGTTATTCTTCCATGACTATTGGGCAAAGTATCTATGCTTTGTTTTAAAAATTCTCTTCTAAAAATTATGTTATGATAATGTGGGGTCTCCTGAAAGGATCAACTCCCACAATACCACATAACCTCCCAGGATGTCTGGTTATGCGTGAGACAATACAGATACAAAAACTTTGTGTATTTATACAAACTTATAAAGTCCAAATACAACTCATACAATACAAGAAATACCATGACACTTCCACAGGGATAGCCCGAGTGTAGAGTCGACCTAGAAATCGTACTCGTCATCCCAATCCTCTAGGATACTTGGGAGTTCTTCCTCTGCTTCTGGGTTACCTGGATATAGTTATGCAAGAGTGAGTACCGAAGGTACTCAGCAAGCCAAACGGTATATAGTTTTATTTTTATACTTATGCATGCTATATCAACAAGAGAAACATTTTATTAAGAAGAAATCTAATATTTGGATATGTTCTATCCCTTAATAGTATGTTTGATGCATCTAATCATGAGTATGTAGTATGAATTTTAATTCTATAATTCACCCTATTCCTAAAGACACCTAGATATGCATATTTCTTTTAATAGTATTTAGAAAAGGTGCTCATGTCACTGTATTGGATTCACCCATAGACACAACTTCATTAACTGGGAGTACGGCATATTCGAATACAAATCGACTCTGCAGCGTCTGCCCAGCTTTACCTGAGGATTAACCGTAGTTAGTCAGACTAGAGGTAACATGGCATTTATATAGTTCTAACCTTTTTCTGATGTGTGAATGAGACCTGAGTTCTATCTTAATAGGAGCACCAATTCTAATAAGTAACTGGTGGATCCATCTCCTATTTAATAGCTGCTCATCACACACTTGCCTCGGCTTGGTGGAACCTAGATTCTATCTTAACAGACGGTACCGATCTGGTTAGTATCGGTATTTTCTCCGCTGTTTACATAGCTTATCACATACCCAACTTCTAGGGTCGATGAAATTTTGTCTAAACAAAATAAAATTAAAGTTTTCCAATTTTGTGAACCAAGAATTTTCATTTTCTACCTTAGGTTAAGGATCTCCAACCTATTTACATGATTCAAAAAATTGAAAACTAAAATTTTCCTTTTCTAATTAGGTGAGACCGATCTAGGCCTATGCATGGTAGACCCAAACTTTAGAATAAATTAAAAACTTTTCATTTATGGCCTAGGATGAAAGTGCAAGGTCATGAAGAAGCATGCATGCTAACATAAAGCCCACTTTAACATAAGTCATTTACGTATATTCACATTTCGAAAACGCATCTCATTATAAGTCATATACGCGTAGCCTAACCGAGTTAAGTTTACCAAACGAAATCATTTCCTCAGCCCAGGAGAGAAGCTAATATGAATCCGAAGTACAGAACTCTCGTGTGTACCTAGCGTAGATGCATAAATCTAGGAAGGCTATTTTAATTTTCTAGACTAAACCATATAGGATAAAATCATGAAAAAATTCATGAAGGTGCTAAATGTTATGTACAACTTAACCTAATTTTGGTGCAAATTAAAAGATGCCCCAAACAAATTAAACAAAACAGCCCCTAGCCCCATAATAGGCTAATTAATAATTTTAATCGGCTAAAATGCCAACCTACCCAGAAGACCATTAAAATGTACATAAGTGTATACATAAGATATTTTATTCAAATACTAGGATAAAAACCATGAATAAATATAATTTTTCTAGACATTTTTCTCCTCGCTTAGGCCCTCTTCTTTTCTTCTTTTCTTCTTTTCTCCTCGCTTAGGCCCTCTTCCCAAAATACCATGTCTTTAATTAATTTCTGGAAGCAATCAACAAATGATTTGAGAGCAATCAACAAATAATTTTTAATACAACTAATGAAAATAAAAGAATCTAAAAATACTCATCTACCTCCTATTAGTTCACATATTAAATTATAGATTAAGAGAAAAAATAATAAGAAAATTTATCAAAAATCAAATGTACTCGAATTTCTACCCAAACCTCTCCTGCTTGCCTAGACCATCACGCGTTGAACCCACTCTCAGCCACACAAGCTAGCTTAACTTGGGTACAAAGATCTCAACCGCTCAAGAGAAATGCCAGAGAAAAGGATTAGAGCGTTGGGCGCAAGGCACGTAGGGGCCGACGTGTACGCGCTGTGCACCATAACCTCGCCGCGCTCCACGTCGCCCGTGCCGAGCCCCGGTACCGAGATCTCCTCGCCGCCATGGCCGAGCCCACAGCTGTGGCCACCGGTCCTCGCCTCGCCGCGCAGTCCCACCGTCGAAACTTGGTTTCGGCAATATATTTTCTGGGGTCGCAGTCAAGATCGCCAAGCACAATGGGTTAGAAGAAGAAAAAGGTTTAGACAGGTTCAGACCCTCTCGTGAGGTAATACCCTACTCCTGTTTCGGTGGATTCGATCCGCCGAGTGTCTTTATTGATCTCGCAATCTAAAGCTCTCGCTTATGAAGTTGTATCTCAGATCTAGAATCTGATCAAGTCTAAGATATCCCTCAAGGGACACCCCTTACCCCCCTTATATAGTCTTGGGAGGAAAGGTTTACAAGTCGGAAACCCTATCTTACTCTAAAACGGATTCCTCAATCTTACCAAACCGTGACTATAGGCCGATTGCCTTATCTCTATCGGCAACCGTAACACCTAAGTCAAGTTTGGCTTACGATATAGCAGCGCAATCTATCCCTACCTCCATCGGATAAGCTTGCCATATAGATACCCGATTGCCACAATCTCCACAAGTAGCCCCGAGTCCTTTTCGGTCGACGAGACAACTCAGCTTCGGACCAAAACAGCACTCAACCAAAAATCTCTTTGACCGAGTGCTTTTGGCGCCGAGTGATTCCATCATCTCTGCCTGAATCTTCCCGAGTGGCTCCAAAGACTGTGAAGGGCTGAAAATATATATATATAAATTTCTCAAAAATAAATATCTAGGTGCATCTCCTGATGCACCTAATTATAGGTGTAGCCCCCGACTATGTGGTTAGTCAAAAATAGTCTAAGCATATAGTCAAGAACTATAAAAAATCATTCTCATGTAGATGCTTAGCTCACGCTAAAGCAATCATAGAAATCTCATTACTCGTCAAGTTCATACTCATCCGAGTGAATTTGTCCGAGTCATCTCAGAACAAACAATCCAATCAACTCTCATGGGAAAAAGGCACTCAGCAAGCTCTTGCTTATCCGACAGGATTTGCCCGAGTAATTTCGAAAAAAATAACTCAATCAACCCTAGCGGGTAAAAAGCACTCGGTAAGCTCATGCTTATCCGAGTAGATCTGCCCGAGTCATCCCGGAACAAATATTTTAATCATCCCTCACGGGAAAACAAGTTCTTTCAATCATATGAAAAAATATGACCAAGTTATTAAATAGCTTTTGCTATAATACTGGTCTCAATCTTATAAAGATCTTCACCAAGGTGGAAAATAAACAGCATCGGTAAGATTACCCGACCAAATGCCGAAAAACCAAACAGCCCTTGTTCACCAAGGCGACTATAAAAACTCTGCTGTTGGTCACCTTCCAACTTGCATCGTGCCAGCTTCTCATGAAGTCAAGCAAACCGCGGTATGGAAGGATCTTTTAAAGGTATAGGGCACTCGGACACGCGCATATTGCCAGGGCAAATCTGCTTAACCTCATCCGCTTAAGTCCCTAAGGACACGTATCAGACCACACCTTAGCTGGGCCGTAGATTTTCTTATGGGCTCGGCCTACTCACCAGAAAACCTAACACAACCCTCAAATCTTTCTATAAAGACGCGAGGTCGTCCCCGCCTCTTCGCCTTCCAAACGATTCCCCTTCTCACGGTACTGTTCGACAGCTCACCGCGGAGAACCCTAGACTCGCGCGCTCCCAAATCCGTCCATCTAAGAGCTCGATCTCTGCAACAACCAGCCTCCACAGCCAACTCTCCCACATTCCATCGCCAAAGATCCAACTTTCTCTAGCCAGATCCACTTCCCATCAACCCATTCTCATGGCGGACGAGAAAAGGATTTCGTTCGACCAATGGGCCACCTCGGATGTGAGGGAATACACCCTCAAGGAGATGGTGAAGCACGGCGTGCTTCCGCCAAAGGAACTTGTGGGATGGCGCCCGGCGGCGGGGGAGGACTTCCCGACCCCAAACACCGGTGAGCTCGTTGTCTTTACTTCCTTTTTCTATTGCGGGTTCAGCCTTCCCACCTCCGAGTTCTTTCGGGGGCTCTTGGACTACTATGGTCTTCACATCTATCATCTGAACCCCAACTCGATGCTTCACATAGCACTCTTCATTCATGTGTGTGAAGCCTTCCTTGGCATTCTTCCCCATTTCAATCTCTTCCGTCGTATGTTCTACCTGAAACCCCATCCAAACAAGGATCAACCTTGTGTTGTTGGTGGAGCAGGCTTCCAGCTTCGCGGATCTCTCCGCAAAGACTATTTTTCTCTTCCTTTGAAATCCTCCAACAAAGGCTGGCACGCGGGCTGGTTCTACATCAATAATCTTGAACCCAGCCTGCCCGCTTTTGTTGGTCTTCCTCCTGTCCCCAAGCCATCTTGGAGTACCGTCCCGGTAGCTCATGATTGGGACGAAGCCAATGATCTGCTCGCGAAGATCCTGGCGATGAAGAAGAGGAATATTCACGGGGAGCAAATCACTCGGCACTTCATCAGGTGCCGACTGGCGCCGATCAAGGAACGGTCGAAGCCGGCCTTCGAGTATGAAGGCGGAATGGACCCCAATAGGGAGGACCCGGACCCACTCACATACGAGATCCTGAAGATCCGGATGTACAAGCTCTTTTCATCCGGGATTGCAGTCGAGCGGGCCCTCATTCTGCCTGTCCTTCCATTCAGCATCCACCGACCTCCTCCTCCGGTAAGCCGATTGGTTGCTTCATAGTGTCTTCAATCTTGACGTCTTTGTCTCTTAATATTGCACCTTCTCTCTTCTGCAGGAAAACGCCTCTATTACTTCCAAGCCATATAAGGTGGCTCATGATGACGCGTCGCGTCGCCCTGCCAAGAAACCGACTGGCGGGATCAAAATCCAAGCTGATCCAGTCGGGAAGCGGGCGCCGAGTGAGGACTCGAACAAGCGCGCAAGCAAAAGGCGGCTAATCATCGAGGATTCGGATGACGACGTCCCGGCTCCTCCGGTCGAGACCCCGCCTCTAAGGCGATCACCGCGGACGGCGCCGAAGATCCGCCGGTCATCCAGGTAAGCTCTGAAACCGAAGTTCGAACTCTTTTGCTGGAAACTTTTCTTTATCTTTGCTGTATTCACTTTCGCAGGAGGCCCCAGGACATAGATCCTGCCGGAGGGGATGAAGGACCAACCCCGGCCGCTGCTCCCGAAGTGCCAAGGCCATCAGAGCCAAAACCCCGGAGCCCGCAACCGAGTGCGAGCGTTCCGGAGAAAAACCCATCACCTCAGAAGGAGAGCGCTCCAAGGGAGGAGCCCCCGACGGCCAGTCGGAGTATCCCGACTGGAAACCAGCCGGCTGCCGGGCAACCCACGGCTGCGGCCCAAGCGCCCCCGACTGGGGGTCACTCGGTGCAGAGTCAGAAGAAGAGGAAGAGCCTGGCGGCCCCACCTAGGCAGGCTGCCGCCGAAGCCGGTAAGACTTGCTTCGAAACATTCCTTCGTTCTTTCAATTTTGAATCCTCTATGTCTTCATTGGTCTTTCTTGTTTGCCAGCCACGGTAGAAGAGATCCCCAGGTTACAGTCTTCTGAGACTTGGGTTCCTCCGATCAGAATCGAGTGGCGGGACTCGGAAGGCGAGAGACAGGGCATCATCCTCGACCGTCAAGCTGAAAAGGATGAAAGGGATGCCCTCGTCGAGAGCCTGAATGAGGCGACCCGACTGCTCAACGTAAGCCTTCGTCTTTCTTTTGATTATATCTTCGTCATCCTTCAGTCGATCATCCTTCTGCTTTCGCATGCAGAAAGAATATTGCCGCTCAATGGCAAAATCCGAAGTTTGGAGAAGCTAGTCCCCCACTTAAACTCCTTGGAGGACGTTCGGCGCAGTCGAAGGCCACTGGAGGAGGCCGCCTCAAGGGAGGCCGCTATAAGGAGGGAGATCTCGGAGCTTCGGGAAGCGAACCTCGACCTCCGCGGATCAATCGGAAGTAAGCCCGTCCCTCCAAACTTCTTCATGATTCCCAAGTTAATCTCGGTTGTTAACGATCTTCTTTTGTAGAAAATTCTTCGGAGGTCCATTCGCTTCAAGTCCAGTTGGAGGCAGTCAGCCTCGATAAAGCTGAGATGGAGGCCGAGTTCGAAGGTAAGCCTCTTTGGAGTAAAGCTTCTTGCGTGCTTCATTTCCGAGTGCTTTGAATGATCCGGACTCCTTGCAGCTTATAAGATAAAGACCCGAGCCCAATATGACGTCTTACTTGGGCGGATCAAGTCCAGCGATGAAATACGGGAAGAGGTCGCCAACGCCGCCACGCCGATCTTGACATCCTTATTTGATCAAGGAGTTGGGGCCAGCTCGCTGGAGCCAATCGAGATCTTCGACAAGCTTCGGCTGGCTCCCGAACAGTATCTGAAGAACATCACCGAAGCGGCCAATATGGGGGCTGGTCTGGCTCTTGCACAGACCAAGTCCCTCTACCCCCGAGTGGATATCCATTCAATCGGGGAGGGCTTCGCTGAGGGAGCAACAGACGAGCAGGCCTTAGACATGCTCAGCGAGGCGCAAGAGGCGGCGAAGAAGATATCGTTGGATGTCATGAACAATTTCAAGCTCTAATCTGTATTCTGACTTTGCTTTGTAGATATCATGTAATTGTAACACTCTGACGTGGAATCTTTGTGACTATTTTTAGTTTATTTATGTCAATGCCTTGATTCGAGCCTTTGCGTGAAATTTCTTAAGTAGTTTTCGTCTGGCTGTCATCAAGCCTAGGCTCGATTAGGTCATCGGAAAACTCTCAGTCCTTAGACACTGAGCTCGAGTCGAAGGACATTAAACAATGATAAACCAAATTGTGCACAAAAATTTGACGAGGAAAATTTGAGCTTTATTGATATGTGTATCAGCCCCCGACTGCTAGCTCAAGAAGTCATCTTGCTTGAGGTTGGCAGTCAAGGAAAACATGAGGCCTTAGCCAAATTAGGCGTAAAACCGTCGAAGATGCTCGATGTTCCAGGAGTTCTCCACCATGGATCCGTCTTCGCGCTTTAGCCGGTAAGCACCGCCGAGTCACTTCGGCGATTATATACGGTCCTTCCCATAGGGAGATAACTTGTGTCGGTCTTTGGTGGTCCGGATCTTGCGTAGGACCAGGTCGCCAACAATGAAAGCTCGTGCTCTCACGTTGCGACCGTGGTATCTTCGAGCCCTTGAAGGTATTTGGCCGACTGGATGAGGGCTGCCTCGCGGGCCTCTTCCAATCGGGTGAGGTCATCCACTCGGTCGATGTCGTAGCGTTCATCGTTGAAACTGCGGACCCGGAGGGACTCGTATTCCATCTCGTTTGGCAACATGGCTTCTGCGCCATAGACCAAAAAGAAAGGAGTTTGGCCGGTGGCCCGACTGGGTGTGGTTCGCAGCGACCATAGGACCGAGGGGAGTTCTTGGACCCACTTGCCGGCGTAAGGGCTTAGCCGGTCGAAAACGCGAGCCTTAATGCCTTGAAGGACCATGCCGTTTGCTCGCTCAACTTGCCCGTTGCTTTTGGGGTGGGCTACTGATGCGTAGCAGATCTTGATCCCGAAGTCTTCGCAGAATTCCTTGAAGATGCCTCCCGTGAATTGAGTCCCGTTATCAGTTATGATTCTGTTTGGGACGCCAAAGCGGTGCACGATGTTGAGGAAAAAATCCCGTGCTTTGTCAGCAGTGATTGTGGCGACCGGCTTGGCCTCAATCCACTTGGAGAACTTGTCGATTGCGACGAAGAGGTGTGTGAAACCTCCTGGAGCTTTCTTGAAAGGGCCGACCATGTCCAGCCCCCATACCGCGAACGGTCGGAAAGTGGGATTGTTTGAAGCTCCGGGCCGGGACATGGCTTTGCCGGGCAAAATCGCGCAGCCTTCGCAGGTTCTTACGACTTTGTCCGCGTCGGAGACCGCGGTGAGCCGAAGAATCCTTGCTCGTAAGCTTTGCCGACCAGTGCGTGCTGCCGCGTGGCTTCCGCATATGCCCGAGTGGATATCTTGGAGTAATTGTTTCCCTTCTTCGGGTGTGATGCACCTCATTAGAATTCCAGAGGGGCTTCTCTTGTATAAATCGGAGTTGACCATGACGTACGCTTGGCAACAACGCCGGACGCGTTCTGCTTCATCCCGGTCATCCGGCAGCTCTTGCTGAGTTAAGAATTTGATGAGCGGCGTCCTCCAGTTGGTATCGATCATGGTGACTTCGTTCATGGTTTGCTCGTTGGGAGCTGTCTTTGCGAAGACGGTTGGCTCGTAAAGATGTTCGACAAAGACATCTGTTGGAGCAGCTTCGCGCTTAGATCCGAACCGCGCTAGCTCATCAGCTTCGTTGTTATGTCTCGGGACATGTGAGAGTTCTAGCCCATCAAACTTGTCCTCAAGCTTGCGGACCTCTTGTCGGTAGGCCTCCATAGTGTCGTTTAAGCGGACCAGCCTTTCATCACTTGATTGACGACCAGTGGAGTCGCCTTTCACAATAAGCCGACGAATCCCGAGTGAGACCGTGAGACGCAGTCCATGTAAAAGAGCTTCGTATTCGGCGACGTTGTGTGAGGCGGAGAAGTGGAGGTGAAGGGCATATCTTAGCCTTTCCCCAGTCGGGGAGATCAGCACAACTCCTGCTCCCAGGCCGGTGATCCTCTTGGATCCGTCGAAGTGCATGGTCCAGTGTTGGAGGTCTTCTCTGGGCACGTGCCCTTGCTGTTCAGTCCACTCGGCCAGGAAGTCCGCTAAGGCTTGTGACTTAATGGACGTCCTGGGCTTAAAAGTTAAGTCCAGCGGCATCAGTTCTAGGGCCCACTTGGCGATGCGCCCGGTTGCCTCGCGGTTGTGGATGACGTCGCCGAGTGGGAAGGAGGTGATGACGGTGACCGAGTGACCCTGAAAGTAGTGTGCCAATTTCCTCGCGGTTATTAGAACACCATAAAGCAATTTTTGTACCTGAGGGTATCGGATTTTGGCTCCTGCCAATACTTCGCTGACAAAGTAGATTGGCCTTTGAATCTTCCGGGCCCGTCCTTCTTCTTCGCGTTCAACCACAAGGACCGTACTAACCACTTGGTGAGTGGCTGAAACGTATGCAGCAACGGGGTTCCCGGGCTGAGGTGAAGCCAGGACGGGTGGCGTGGTAAGGAATTCTTTGAAATCTTCAAAGGCCTTGTCGGCTTCTGTGGTCCACTGGAAGTCGTCTATCTTCTTCAGCAACCTGAAGAAGGGCATGCCTCGTTCGCCGAGTCGGGATATGAAGCGGCTTAGTGCCGCCATGCAGCCGATGAGCTTTTGGACGTCTTTCGATTACTCGGGGCTTCATGTTTAAGATAGCGTTGATCTTCTCTGGGTTTGCTTCAATGCCGCGATGTGATACCATGAAGCCGAGCAGTTTGCCTGATGGGACGCCGAAGGTGCACTTCTCCGGGTTCAACTTCATTCTGAAGGCCCGGATGTTTGCAAAGGTTTCTTCTAAGTCGGCGATCAGGTCTTCTTTCTGCTTGGTCTTGATGACGACATCGTCGACGTAAGCTTCAACGTTCTTGCCGATCTGCGTCCGGAAACATCTTTGGATCATGCGTTGGTATGTGGCTCCGGCATTTTGAGGCCGAAAGGCATGGTGATTTAGCAGTAGGCCCCGAATGGCGTGATGAAAGATGTCTTCAAGCGCGGATTCTTTCAAGCTGATCTGGTGATAGCCCGAGTAACAGTCCAAGAAACTCAGGAGTTCGCAGCCGGCTGTTGAGTCGACGACTTGGTCGATGCGAGGTAGCCCGAATGGATCTTTGGGCAGGCTTTGTTGAGGTCGGTGTAGTCGACACACATGCGCCATTGCCCCGTCTTTTTGCGGACCAGGACTGGGTTGGCTAACTAGTCGGGATGAAGGACTTCTTTAATGAAGCCGGCAGCCAAGAGCTTTGCGAGTTCTTCTTTGATCGTGTCTTTCCGATCTTGTGCGAACCTGCGTAATCGTTGTTTTATTGGTTTGGCGTCATCTTTGACGTTCAAAGAGTGCTCGATCACCTCCCTAGGAATTCCAGGCATATCAGATGGTTTCCAAGCAAAAACATCTTTATTATTTTGGAGGAAGGTGACGAGCGCGCTTTCCTATTAAGGATCTAGGTCGGCGCCGATTACAGCAGTTTTGGAGGGATCGGACGAATCAAGGGAGATCTTCTTGGTCTTGGCGTCGCCGGATCCCGATTTGGCTATCTTCTTCGCGGGACTTCGCCCTCTCGCCGAAGTTGATGCAGCCAATCGGACTTCTTGTTGGCCACGTAATCTCTCGCGAGATTGGGCCATGTCGCAGCTCTCTTTGTCGCAGGTGAAGGCTTGCTTCACGTTGCTGCGAAGAGTGATGACGCCGTTGGGACCCGGCATCTTCATGCAGAGGTAGGTGTAGTGGGGGATCGCCATGAACTTAGCAAGCGCAGCCTTCCGATGATGGCATGATATGCTTGTTTCGAAGTCGGCCACCTCGAAGGTGACGTTCTCCGTTCGAAAGTTCTCTCGGGCTCCGAATGTGACCGGGAGGGAGATGTGCCCGAGTGGAGTTGAAGATAGCCCCGGGATAACTCCGTGGAAGGGGGCTGAGCTTGCTTTGAGTTCGGACCTCGGGATCTGCATTTCATCCATGGTCTTGGCAAACAGGATGTTGAGGGCGCTGTCCCCATCGATGAGGACGCGCTTAAGCCTGATGTTGCGGACCACGGGGTCCAGGACGAGTGGATATCGTCCCGCGTGGACCACTCGGTCGGGATGATCCGAGCGGTCAAAGGTGATGGCCACCTCCGACCATCGCATACCGAGGGACTTCGGTTGAGCCGCGTTGACTTCCCGGTCGCTTAGCTTTTGTTTCCTCTTGGATTCATAAGCTAGCGGGCCCCGAAGATGTGGTTGAGCTCCCCCACTGGGTCTTGACAAGGTTCGGCATTTTCAGCCGCATTGTTCTTCTTGGCGCCAGACGGGCCAGCCTCGTCGCCGGCTTCTTGTTAAGCCGTGCGCGCAGGTGTCGCGAACCGCTTGTAGATGAAGCGATCCTTCGCCGCGTGCTTGTGATTCGGATGGTGGGTGCACTGGCGTTCATGATGGCGTCGTAGGCGGCGACTCGGGGACGGCGTTGAGTATTGGAGGTTGCGGCCACTGTGTCTTCAGATCGGCGCTTGCGATCTTTCGGCCCTGGTTGCCGTTGTTGCCGCCATCCTTCTTAGGATTTCGGCTTCCTCCTGCCCGCTTGTCCTCCCTTCGTCGGGCCGGTCTTGACGGGCGGCTTTAATGGCGTCGTTTGATTTGGCGTATGAGTTCGCCGTCTCGAACATCTGCTTCACCGTCTTCGGTGGCTTGCGTCCGAACTTGCCGATAAGCAGCTCATCACGGACTCCCTTCTGGAAGGCGGCGATGATGATATCATCGGTGATGTTCGGAATCTTGTTGCGCTTCTCGGAGAAGCGGCGAATGTAATCCTTCAGAGGCTCGTCCGGCTTCTGGATGACGTTGTAAAGGTCGAAGTGCGTGCCGGGCCTCTCGAAGGTGCCTTGGAAGTTGGCGATGAAGTGGTCCTCGCCTCGCTCCACGAGCCGATTGAGCCTCTTGGCAGCTCGTGAGCCGCTTGGCTGAGTTTGCGAGGGCCACGGGCAGGTAGTTGTCCATGGCTTTGTTGTCGCCACCTGCAGCTCGGATGGCAAGGGTATATACAGTTAACCAGGATTCAGGGTTGATCTTGCCATCGTACCTTTCAATCCCTGTAGGCTTAAAGCCACTCGGCCAATGCACTCGGCGAAGCTCCCGAGTGAAGGCCGGTACTCCATCGTCGCCGCTATCAGGTGATCCCCTCCGATTTTCCTGAGTGCGACGGTCGCGCTCTTGGTAGCGGCGGTCGAGGACTTCCCGCAGATCACTCGGCGGGGTCTTCTGTTGGCTGGTTGGGTAGCTGGAACTGTTGCGGCGGACTCGGTGGTGGACGGGTGGACGTCCATGTCGTTTGTGGCGGGAGTCGACCGTCTGCTCTTGGTGCCTTGGCGTGGACTCGCGAGGTGGGCCTCTTGGCCTGGTTGCCGACCGAGCCGGCTCGGGCCTCCTGCAGTCTCCTGACTTTAGGGGTGGGAGCCGGCTCTTGTCTGGCGTTTCGGCCACGGATTCAGTCGGCCTTCGTGTCGAAGTGGTGGGAGGGCCGTTAGCCGTGGCGACGACGATGGTCTTGATCTTATCGAGTATAGGAGTCACGTTGGCCGGAGCCGTCTCCATGACGGTGTCCAAGAGCGTGAGTGCGACGACAGCGTTCTGCTGTGGCGTCTGGAAGATGTTGGTGTTACGAACCCGTGTCTGGAGGATGGCCTCCTGGGTTGATCGTCCGGCTGCACGTAGATCCTGCTTCCTTTTGTCAGCCTCGTCCTTGCATTGTTTGTCCTCCTCGGCTGTCTTGCGCTCAAGCTCCACTCTAGCTCGCTCCTCTTCGGCAAGCCTTCTGGCCATGGCTGAGTCGGACTCATCCGGCTCGGCCATGAGGACGTCGAAGCACTTCGGCTCGCAGTCCATATGGCAGTCGGAGTTGTCGGCTTCGACGGAAGGGATGCCGTAGAGATTGTCGAAGCCGGCGGAGCTGAGGTATCCGTTGAGCTCTGAAGATGAGCAGGAGCCGAAGGACGGTAGGATGACAGCAACCTCCCTTGATACTGGGAAATTCGGATCTCGGATCGCTCAAGTCCGAGTCTGAGCTTGGGGGATTAGACTCCTCCGAGTGGATCGCCACCAACTCGGGGGAGAGCAGTTGACTGTAGATCTTGGCGACGTTTGGTAACCCAAACGGCACCGAGAGGTCTTCAGCTGAGTAGATTGCTTCCGTCGGGGAAGCGAGAAGATTGGCGCAGATCTCGGCGGCATCCGGTAATCCGAATGGCGCCGAGTGAAGTCCGTCGTCGGGGAAGGTGGATTGCATCTTGGTCTCCAAGACGTTGTTGTAGATTTCGGCGCTGTTGGGGAGTCCGAACGGCGCCGGGTGGGTGTTCCCTTCCGACTGGTTTGAGTCCGAGTCGAAGGAGAAGTCGTCGAAGAAGTTGGCGGCAAAGTCGCCGAGTCTTGAAGGAGATCCCATCACGCTTGTCGGCGAGATTTGTTGAAGAAGTCTTGACGCGCGGCCCCCTACCTGGCGCGCCAACTGTTGAAACTTGGTTTCGGCAATATATTTTCTGGGGTCGCAGTCAAGATCGCCAAGCACAATGGGTTAGAAGAAGAAGAAGGTTTAGACAGGTTCAGGCCCTCTCGTGAGGTAATACCCTGCTCCTGTTTCGGTGGATTCGATCCGCCGAGTGTCTTTATTGATCTCGCGATCTAAAGCTCTCGCTTATGAAGTTGTATCTCAGATCTAGAATCTGATCAAGTCTAAGATATCCCTCAAGGGACACCCCTTACCCCCCTTATATAGTATTGGGAGGAAAGGTTTACAAGTCGGAAACCCTATCTTACTCTAAAACGGATTCCTCAATCTTACCAAACCGTGACTATAGGCCGATTGCCTTATCTCTATCGGCAACCGTAACACCTAAGTCAAGTTCGGCTTACAGATATAGCAGGCGCAATCTATCCCTACCTCCAGTCGGATAAGCTTGCCATGTAGATACCCGATTGCCACAATCTCCACACCCACGTCGCCATCTCCTTCGAGGTCCCCGACTACATCACCGGCGCCACCGCTTCCCCAGATCGTCGTCGTCGTCGTCTGTTCCGGATGATGGCGATGCCATTGCCGTTGCCGCTACCGACGCCTGCCGCGCCCTCCTGTAGCTCGCCGGCCCCGAAGACGAGGTGGGTGCTGGCCAACGCCCGCGGCGCAGCCCTCCGCCGGATTGCCTGATGAACCTATACAGGTGCCTACACACTCCCTCGCACTGCAAGTTTGAGGTGTAATCAAGTGGATGACCTGCTCGTGGCTAATTCAGGGTTAAACTTTTGAATTTGAGGACTAAAATCGTGGCTAATCTTATTCATTGAGATGTGGCAGCCGAAGCCAAGGAGCCCTTCTTGACGTCGTACGCGCTCACGCTCACCTTCATCATCACCGACGACGTGTTCCTCCATCGAAGCCATCTCGCCGAAGCTTGCTAGCCGCCGGCCTCTCCAGCCTTCCCACCACTCCGATGGCTTCCACGGCAACGATGACCACCACCTCCAACTTCATGACCGAACGTGGAGCCGCTGGACCTCGGGCTCGTCGGCGTCGAGGAGCGGTCCACGTACCGGCCGCACTCCGAGCATGGTCGCCCTGGTATCGACGCCATACCCGGCCATCGTCGATTTCGCCGTGACGCCGAAGCTCTCCATCACCTCCATGCCATCCCGCGGGCCGCCGCTGCTGTCCAAGCCTCGCAAAACACGGCCGAAATTTTGGTGAGTACCCTGGAGAGTTCTAGGACGCGATGCATATTTCTTTTTCGCCGGCATCGAGCTAGAGCTCGGCAAGCATGTGCATGCCGAGGGCTGCCGCTGAATGCACTACCGATGCTGTTGTTAGAATGCCAGGACTAGTAGTTGAAAATTTGAACAATTGTCCGAAATGTAAACAACCTATTCAATGACATATGGAACATGGATCCATCTGTAAATACACTAAAACTTGAGGACTTTTAATAAAATCGGTTTCAGCATGTGCTGAAGGACCTAAAATAATTGCAAATTTGCTGAAAAGTTAGCACAACTTTTAAAATCTATATAAAATCCAATTTAAAACAATTTTTTGTGAACTCGTAAAAGATGAAATGACGAAATTTAATTTAAAATTATAAAACTTGGCATATAAATTTTGTGTTGTCTGTGTTTAGAGCACAAGCTTATAAAATACAAAGAAAATTTAATTAAATTCAATTTAATTTATTTTTGGACAAACCCAAATCTTATGAATTCCTCAACTCACCCTCTCTGAGAAGTCAACTACCCCATCTGAGAAGGAAAAAAATTGAGAAGTCAACTCACCCTCTTATAAGGAAAAATAAAAAATGTATTCTTTAGTCAAATGTTCCTTAAAATAAATTTTAGGAAAATGGTAAATTTTAGGAAAATGATACATTTTAGATAAACCAAATTTATTTAAAATTTAATTTACCATAGTTTTGGTAAAATTAAATTCTGTAAATCACCCACCCAGTAAAATAAAACTATATGCCTTATATATGAAACTAATGGTTTAATGCACCTTTCAATATGAGAAAAATTGTAGAAAATTCAGTTTTAATCCTCTTTAAATAAAATAAGTTTCTATAAAACCAGGAACTAATGCACTTCAAGTTAGGTGGAATAAATGTGCAACTCATATACTGAGTATGTAGTAAAAACCTTAAATAAAAACCTTAAAGAGCTAACCTACGAGCTAATAGTTACAAATAACCTAACCTACGAGCTAATAGTTACAAATAACCTAAGCATCATGTACACTTATAACTATCTATAATTATGTATATATGTATATAAATAGTTGTATAAACATGAATTTAACCCTAACTCTAAATATATTGATATAGAATGTATTGGACCGAACCACATTTTCATTCCAAGTTCACCGGCTTAGTACAAATAACTCTATAAGCAAGACCTAGTTTAACATAATAAACACCTACCCTAGTAGCATTTTTTAGCATAGAAAATATACACTTAGTGAGACCATTTACGCTCCAAAAGCTATTGCATCTTAGATTTATTTGCTAAATTATCCATGCTCAACCTACTCATGCAAAATACTCATGCAAAATAAACAAGTTCTGGACCCAAAATCCTTGGGGCCACACATATAAAACACTACAGGCCTAGAACACGCTATAAGTTGTAAAATGGAGAATACGCTATAAGTTGTAAAATGTCTAAGTAATTTACAATAGCTCTAAAAAATTATGGAACCAATTATGTTAGACTTAGAAAATGTATTTCCTTACCCCCGTAAAGTCAAATTAGTAAAAATCCAAGTTTAGAACCACTGCCCAAGCAGCATCTAACCCTAAGCCGCTACGACCCAATAAAACTTTTAAAAATCATAACTTTCAATTGGGATAAGATAAAATCAAAATTCTTTCGCCAAAATAAAACTTCTAAAAATCATAACTTTCAATTAGGATAAGATAAAATCAAAATTCTTTCGCCAAAAATCATTTTAGATCAGTAACCACTTAATGCGTAAAAATCATGCATGTTAGAGAATTTTGGATTTTTCGCATATTTCGGTGTTTAATCGCATACCATGTGTTTTGTTTAGATGATTGCGTAAACAAAGGAGTGAAAGTTGTGCTAACATTTTTCCAGAACAAGGCAAGTTCTTGCCTCTCCTTTGAACACATTGAACCCATGTTTTTGGGCAATGTATTGGGTTTGTGAAATCTTGCATGCGTAATTTATCGTATAGTTTTAAATTAATATTGGTGGTTAAGTCCTGCAAATTTGTATATACCTTTTATAAAATACTCCCTTGCTGTTTTGAACCCTAGGAAAATAAACTAGAAGTACTCATATGAGAATATGCTATGCTTTATGAGAATGATATGTTCAGCCTTGCTTAGCATTATTTGAAAAAAATAGGCATGGATTGATTTTCTAAACTTTTTGGAAAAGAATTTTGTGTGTTTCTGAACTAAATGGGGAGAAACCCTAATTATTCGCGAAATAAAAGTCAAAACTTTATTTTTAGACTTCGGCGACAAGTGGCGTGCAATTGATGTATTTGCATTGCTGATAGGGGCGTGTTCGCTCGAGTTGATTAAGGACCGAACTATATGTCATTCATTGTGTATATCGTACATCCACATGTGCTAGTATGGGATAACCTTAACCGACTAATCTATTTAGGACCTAACCTTGCATTATGGTAGGCCGAAGTATATGGGTTCGGATAACCAGAGGAACTTCCTATTTACCCCGTCATGGTAGTTTAGGCGACTAAGTCTGTCCAATACAACTGTATCGTGCCACGTGGGTGGGTTCCTGTCGTGTCCGCCACCACGGCGTTAAGTTAAGGCGTGGGCCCGTCACTTAACGATTCTAGGTCTTATTCCAGTATGACCTAGGATGGAGGAAACACGTATCGTGCTGGTGCAAGTCTAGGGACTAAGTAGTGTAAAGGTTTCGTTATGACCTCTAGACCACATTCACCATGAAGAGTGTGGTAGTGTGTCGCGAGCACGAAACAAACTAGAGTGTTCATATCATGTGGGTAAAGCTATACAGTCTCTGCAGAGATAATAAAACTAATCGATTAGCCGTGCTCACGGTCATGAGCGACATAATGAAATGAAATGGGTATAAATCTTGAGTTTTGTGATTTCCAAAATATTTTCTGAAAACGATGATTTTTGTGCCGTAACTAATGGTGTTTTGTGCAACATTTCGCCTTACTTCCCAATGTGAGTAAGATGATATAATCTATCTATGACTATTTGTTTTTGATGGAGCCATGCCATATTTATCGAAGATTAGAGCTTGCTGAAAACATCTTGTTAAAAATCACGTTGTAAAATGTTTGTGAATCAAAATTAGCCTTATGCTGAAATTTAAATCACTACTAGCCTATCCCTTTGATTTAGAGCCGTCATATACTTAGGGTTGATTGTGTGCTTGCCAATACATTATTACAAATAATGTATTGACACTTGCGATTGGAATATCCATTTTGATGCAGTTCATAGACTTAGCTTCTGAGTGATATGGGTAATCGACTGCTTCTTATAGGATTGAACTTAACGGGGTAAACCCTAGTCGGTGTGCTTGTGGTTGGGTAGTTAAGCCATCGTTGTTCGCTATACTCTGATTATATATTTATTTGGCCGGTCGGCCTATGTAATATTAATAATGTTGATGTGATATGTAGCTTTCTCTCATACTAGTTGTATTTACTTTGAATGCTCATGCTTGAGAAGAAAGTGTGAATCTAACACACATCCTGGGAGTTAGATCCACATAAGTATGAGTTAGAAATAATTGAGACGTTGTAGATCTTTAGCCATTTTGTCAAGTCTCCTGATTGTGTAACACATCTGGTCGCCATCTTCGAGTGGTTTGACGGGCACAATGCAGGCTGAAGTTGACTGGCAGGCTAAAGGCCCAGCAATGTCTCACTACCTCTCTCGGGACTTCGGATGTCTCGTTTAACTTGTCTTATGAGCTGAACCGTTTCAGCTTGGATTGTAAATAGAACAAGAGGTCCGGGTGCGCCCCAACATAGCTGTCCACCAATAAGACTTTATCGACACTACAATCTCTAATGCTGTTATGCACATTATAAATCTCCTGAGTCCTCAGAGAGATCGGAGAGAAATATATAAATGTCATGCCGATTAGCCGGTCCATTGGATAGGCGAAACTATGTCCTTGTTCTAGTATAAGTATTTTTATAAGTTTCTGGCATACAGCCAAAATTATTCTTGTATCACATGAGATGGTAGGACTTATATTTTGCCTATCATATAAAATAATGGATCCTTTTTCATTCTATTATATGAAATAATAATATAATTCCATATGACCGTTGTATAAAATATTAATGCGTATGATAATGCTCATTTTATTATTCTCATGATTTATATTAAATGCAGGTTATCATAATGTTGTTTAAGGAGAAGAAGAATATATCTATAAACATGGAATAATAGTCCTCTCCTTTTATACATAAAATGATATGATGCTTCTAATGCATGGAAAAATATTCTATATGAACTATATAAAATCTAAAGAATATATAGGACCACATGAAATGATAAAACTATGGCTATCTAACCCATCCCACGAAATATTTCTAACTAAACTTAATATATTATTAAAATATAATAGTTTATTATTTTTAAATTAAATGATCAAAACAGTTTGACATGCCTTTAGTATGAGCTGTCTTAAACCTTTGATTTCCTTGAATAACAATGAAGGTGTTTACATCAATGTTAGGGTCGGTTCGTTCCCTCCGTGAACTTGATGTCGCAACCTATCGATAATTGATAAAATAAATCAAACAAACAATTCTAAACAAACACTAGATAGATATTCAAAAGAGTTTAAAAGGTATTTTTGAAGGTTGAAAGGAAAAGCTATTTGTTAGGTCTTAGATGAACGGTTACGAGGATGCTACGATAGCTAATAACGAAAATTTCTACCGTGCAAACCAGGAACACTTGCAAGTAAGGGTCGATAGATCGTTAACGATTGGAGTAGAGTGCAGCGGATTAGCCAATCAGGAGCTATCCGATCCGGAACAGTGTTGGCCGATGACAGCCGATTTGCCGATAGCCGATTCTCGCAAGCCGACAACCGATTCCTGGGAACAGCCGATTCACCAATCAGCCGATTCACCGAGTAGCCGATTCATCGAGTCGTCCAACCGTGCTCTCGCGCCTCGCTCCGATGCACTCGACCACAGCTGATTCCACCACAGCTGATTCGCAACCGATGAACAGCACCGCAACGTAGCAACGCCTCTACCGGTATCCACACGTCCGGGAACAGAACGCCTAACACCCGTGTGCTAGCACAAGATGCAAGGCTAGGGTTTTGGCTCGGAGGTAGGAGGGTTTCCGTGGAGATTGATCTCGCCGACTTCTGAAGTCGCGTGTGATCATATTGATTCGGTTCCAATTGCATGCAGCAGCTCTCCACCCCTCACCACTTTATATAGAGCTGCCGGTTAGGCCTAGAGGCCCATCGGGACTCTATTTTGAATCGGATCCTATCTGAATCTCAAAGATTTGGTCGGCCGGACTTCGTAAGCCCATAGGACTCTATCCGATCGGATCCCTATCCGATCGAGCCGTATCCGAGTCCAACTCGAATGCCTGTTCTTATCCCCTTAAGAGTGCGACCCTGTAGGTTCAGGTATACTCGGTTTCGGCCCAAGTCGAACTCAGCCGATTGTCGACTCAAGTCCAACTCAGCGACCGTCGGCTGGAGTCCAACTCAGCCGACCGTCAGCTCGAGTCCAACTCAGCCGATCTGTCAATAGCGGTGCCTAGCAGCACATATTGACACCATAGCATACAAGAATATAATATCAGCTCTGAACCTGTAATGTGTTTACACCCAAAATTGGCACTTACGAAACAACACACAACATACAATACAATCTAGAATCGTTTTTTTCAATATTCTTTACTTTTTAGCCATATTTTTCTATTTTGCCCTAGTTTAGTTCATCTTTGTCGATTTGCGCCGTAAATCGTCCGCTGTCGCTGCGAGAGTGCGACAATTCTTTGTAAGTTTGTCTTGAAAACTTTTCGTTTACTCACGAGACGAGTAGTTATCAATCTACCCATCTAAATTGGTTCCGCTAGCCGATTTGATCTACAAAACCCACTTTGTTCTAGTTTTTGCTAGATTGGAGTGGTTGGCGACTCTGTACCAAGAACCACCGCAAATCTTTAGGTGAATCGATCGTGTTCGTGCCTTTGTCAAAAAAGGTGCCAACACGATTTTTGGCGACTCCGCTGGGGAAGACACGACGCCAACTCGGATTCGACGCCGCCATGTCCAAGCAAGCGGTGCAAGACGTGGAGCCATCCAACGTTGTCCACATCTCGTTGGACGACTTGGATGGGGAGGCTCGCCAAATAATGGAGGAGCGCATACGGGAGATCACGCAGGAGGTGCTTGATCAATCTTGCACCAAAACGCGACAGGGCGTCATCATCAAGCCCGGGAGCCCGCTCAAGGTAACTCGCGGCGAGGTAAGCGCTGATCACATCTCTATGCCTATTCAAAGACTTGTTGCTAGTACGGTGGATGAGTCCGTTACCGCCGCCGTGAACAATAAGGTTGAATCCGCTATGGAAGCTTGTTTTAATAGGTTATTTAAAGCGCACATGTGTGGTAAATCCGGTCTTCCCGCGACCTCAGTTTCAGGGGGGAGTCAACCCCCTGCGAGCCACATATTTAGCAAAACCGACGGGCGATTGCCCAAGGCCTCGCGA